>JAZDUH010000066.1:18965000-20192500 GCA_036419115.1 Scarus forsteni
TAAGTTATAAAGTACGCTGATTTACAACTTACTGTTCCTTTTTATTCCAATAAAATGACAATAAAACAGCTTTGATGACAACTAAAGGCCAGCATGTTTTAGTGATTAGAAGGAGAAAAAGAAGAGAAATTGTGCCTCATCAGGGGTCAGTGAGCAGGCCTGGCGTGCTGTCACCTCGCTGTTGGCACAAACAGCTTCAGGAAAACAATAAAACTGTCACTCTGTTCTCATCTTTCTTTTTCAGCCACATTCAAACAAAATCAAACTTTGGTTCAGCTCTTGGAAAATCTGGGATTTGGGGGGCATTTTTTCCCCATAAACATATTTTTAATCTTCATATAATTACTGGATCCAAACAGGAGGACCTTGAGTAATCGAAATAAATTCATTTTATTTGATTTCATTTTGTTGTCTTGCCAGTTATGCCTGCCAAAGAATCTGGCCTTTGTCTGACCCAACAAAAGCTGGGCTAACTGCATAATAAGGGAACAAAAATGGAGGAAAAGAAATAGAGAAAATCCTTTCTTTTTAAATCCTCTTTTACCTGACATACTGAAGAGATCGTTCATTCACTTAAAAAATAGCAAACGGTGGATGGCCTTGAGCTTGTGTGGTGCTTTGGTGGTAGTCTCACTAGTAAAAACAACTTTTCATTCGATGAATGTCACACTTACCTTTTCATAGGTATTTACACGTTATTCAGATGTAGGTTCCTATCAGAATCAGCTAATTTCTCAATCAACTAGAAAAGCACTCGGAGAGCGCAGACCTCCGCCAGCGCCACAGTCCTCATCCATATTGTGATTTTTGCCATAAATATTAGTCCTACCTTTATTTCATAAAAATATTTAGATTCCTTGACCACAAAAACATATCATTAGCAATTGGATTCATAATGATATCTATTTTAGTTCAGTAGTTATTCACAAAAATCACATTTTTTGTCATGGCGGCCAGACGCTGATCCGGATCAACACCAAAATCGAATCAGTTCTTCCTTTTCCCATGCTGAACATTTCCTGAAAATTTCATCCAAAATCCATCCATTACTTTTTTGAGTTATTTTTTTCACAGACGGACGGACGGACAAACAAACTCTTCCGAAAACATAACCTCCTTGGCTGAGGTAATCAGCAAAAATACAATCATACACCGTCACACAGCAGTAACAAAGCAGTGGAAACACTAAGGACTTGGTAACTTGCCCAAGGACGCATCAACATGTGATTGTAGGTGCTGGGGATTGAACCCTAAACCTGCCAGAGAAACATTAAAAAGGTCGACAAAGGCCATTTCTACCCCATAAAGCATCACAATAAGCTGGGGGGTAATGGTGGTATTTACTTGGTACACTTTAGGGTTGGGATGAGCTGAGATGAGATGAGATGGTGGCCTCCAGAGTCAACAGATCTCCATCCAAGAGAGCATCTGTAGGATATAATGGATCAGCATAATCCCATCAACTCTGTTGATGCTACCATGTTAATGTGGACCAAAATCTCTGGGTAATGTTTCCAGCACCCTGTTGAATCTAAGCCGTGAAGATCTGATACATCTCTGAAGGCAAAAAGGGGTCCACCCAGTATCAGCAAGAGTCAGTGAAGTGTCCAGTTAGTGCTTGTGTCTGTTTCAAAGTTGAGAAAAAGTCACATGATTTGAGACAATTACTTAACGAGTTTCATTATATTTAGTTCATCTCTTAACATCCCTTCACTCCACTGCCTGTAAAATGACTTAACTTGAATATTTGTCAGGAAACATAATTCATTTATGGGGTAAATTAAGTTTGATGGTGCAGATGCAGCCATATGTTTCCTTTACAGAGGGGGGTTAATGACTTGAAAATGTGGATTTTTAACTGATCTTCCCTTGTAGTTTTTCCAGGATTTAATGCATTTGACGGTAAACATAATTTTCTAGGTCTTGACAAATATAAATGTGTGTATATATGTGTATGTGTCTGTGTATACGTTTTTTAAGTCGATGCATCATTCATGATAGAAAGCCTCAATAACATTTAAACATTAGAAAGTTCAATTTCTATTTTTCCATATTTTATTATTTAAAAAAAATACAAAAAATAAATGTGCAACATGAAAATTAATAGATTACGCTATAATGAAACAAAAATAAACCCGTCCCACTCTCCCATTTTTAGTACATTTCCCAAGCACATAACAGAAAAAAATTGGGACAACAAAGCATACATAGATGTGCTAAAACAAAAATTAAAATAAACAAATTTAGATAATTTATAAAGAGACCTTAGTATGTCATGTTGAATTATCCGATCAGCAGCTTAGTCTTGTGTAAACGTAAATTGTGTACCGTTAATCAGGACAAAAAATGGCTTCCAAATCTTGTTGAACTTTCCTGATTATCCACAGATCAGGACATCCTTAAGTAAAAATTCAAGTCCTTAAGGACAAAATGAGGTTTAATATGATGTCAAGTCAATGATATGAGAACATGGTGATGATCATAATTATGATATTGAAATGACTTGACAAGGCTTTCTGTCAATGGCTTGATGGTACGGTGGTGTACAAACATGTGAGTGTTCAGTATTGCCCTCAGTTAAGAAGGTGAATGTGCGGCCATTGTGTATTTTTGCTGGTCACTCACATGTCTTTGTATGTGGGTCTGGGCAAGTGGGAATTAGGACATTTTCGGGTAGCAGGTTGGACTGGAGACGTGCGAAAACAGGCATGTGTGTTGGAAAAATTGGATAATGGCAGGACTCTGGCTCACCAACCCTACAATTAGCTGTATCACAAACTCTAAATGGTAAAAACAAATGCTACTAAAAGCTAAAACAATATCACAGAAACTGCTTGTTGGGAAAAACAGACAAATTTTAGGACTATAGTCCAAACCCATTTTCTCTTTGGAAGATCCCACAAAGCAGGCTGATAAATATTGTAAATTGTGGGTCCCAGTTAGCCATTTTGCTCCAGTTTTCTTTGTTAGGCCTTTACTTCCTGCCATAACAGACAACATGTAAGCTTTGGAAAATTAAAAAAGTGACATAGAGCATCATGTCTTTATCTCTGCCCCCCTCTTCCAATGAAAGTCTGGCGTTTTTTCAGATGGATTAAATTATCTATATTTCACACACAGGGTTTTTAAGAGTGGACTCTAAAGTCAAGGCTAACATATTAATGCAAGTTCCTCTTAACCTTGAGCTCTGAGCTGGAGTGACTCTCCACACCTCTAACTACTCACCAAAGCTTTTAAAAATCACTCTATACATCTGCAGCAGTGTGGGCACTCACAGCCTTGACCAGAGTTTGAAACATGACAGAGGAAAAAGAGGCTAGGCGCACAGAATGACCAACAAATAGTCCTCTCTCTGAACTCTATAATGTGCTTTAACATCCACAATATGACAGCGGACCCTTTGGTGTACTTTATTTATGTGTGTGGCTGTGTGTGTGTGAGTGTGTACTGAATGGGCAGAGGTTAAACCTTGACAAAGCCTGGTGATCAAGCCTTAATCCAAGCTCACCGTTTGATCAGACTTATGGTCGTTTATGAGCCTGTTGCTATGGTTCAACACTCAGTTTAAGGTTGTTAAATGATTACTTAGGATTTATACCCAGAACGGCATGCATTTTGTATCATAAATCCTCACTAGTGCTCAGAGAGCCCAAACCTCAGGAAGGGCATATCAGACATGGTTAGCTGAGATATTATAGAAATTGTGGAGAACTGCCCTTTCCTGCAATGATAACGACTCCTTTACAAAATGTCCAGTCCGACTACTGACTAAACAAATGCACCCTAATGTATTTTTCTTTCATTTTCTTGAGCTAGTGTCCAGTCAGGAGTAGCTAAACGTCAATAAGATACAAAAAGGTTCTCTGCCAGTTCCCAAAGAGTCAAAAGTAATGTGATTTATGCCACACAGCCCCTTTTTGAAAAAAGTAAGACAACTCTTCATACATTAATCTGAAGTCATTATAACAAATACAGTATGTTCTTATCGCTATGTCGTCCTTAGAAAAATTAAGTATTCCTCTTAATTTCACTGGAAAGCACTGACATCATACATTTATTATTGTAATGAAAATCCAGGCCAACTTTAAATGGCAAAAAATGGCCTGTAGCTTTAACGGTTCATCAGTATCCCCGCAGAGAGTGGTTGTCCAAGCAAAGAGTGGTGAGGACAATGGAGAATATCATTGGGATCAATCCGGGACATTGGGCTGAGGCACTGCCTGACCAGAGCCCGACTCATCTCCTCTGACCCTACCCACTCCCACCACGGACTGTTTTCCATGCTGACTTCTGGCAAAAGGTTCTGCAGCATTCGCAGTACAACTTCTGGATTCAGAGACAGTTTCTTCCCCTGGCCAAAAGACTGTTGAACACCCACTTGAAACAATATGATGTCCCCGCTCTGTCAGAGCAATGATGTGCAATACCATTCTAAGTTACTATCTATTTATATATATATATATATATATATATATATATATATATATATATATATATATATATATATATATATATATATATATATATATATATATATATATATATATATATATATATATATATATATATATATATATATATATATATATATATATATATATATACACACATATATATACATATGTATACATATACATATATATACATACATAAATACATATATATATACATATACATATACATCTATATACATATATACACACACACACACACATATATATATATATATATATATATATATGTATATATATATATATACTTCAATTCAGATTTTATTAATGTTTCACTGTAATTTCTTGTGTTTTTTTTGTGATGTAATTTCTTGTTTTATGTCATGTAGAAAGGCTCGACCACGGACAGGAGTTGAGAATTAGCCTTGGCTATAAAATCCACTTGCATGGCATCAGTTGCAAATAGTTTTTTTGTGACTATGTACAATTGCAATGTCCCTGCCAAACAAACAAATATTTAAAAAAAAAACAACATATTTTATATTTTTTGATGCAACTGTGAGTCATAGCAAAGAAAGTTTATCCAATATGTGCACTGACAGTGTGTTTATTCAACAACAATAAAGCAAGTCTCTGCATAGTATGCTGCCATTAACCTAGAACAATAACAAAAGGTTGGCCGAACAAGTATTGCAAACCAACCTAAAGAAGAACTTAAGGAAAATATTGTTTTATAAGCTTACTGTCATTTGAAAAATAAAAAGTTAGATCATTTCAATCAATTCTGAGAAATGTCTCATATTAAACAAAAGATACAGTAGTTCATAAAATAAATTTGGAGGATTTCAATGTCTTGATGTCCAGTGATAGCAGTGCAGTGTATAATTCAACTGTCAGCATAAAGACAGGAGTAATAACTCATTACATCAGTTGTAAAATTGTTGATATAGATAGTAAACACAGGAGCACCCAGTACCAAACCTTGTGGTACCCCCTTTGATAGGTATTGCAACAATTTGGTCAAGAAACCATTAAAAGACTCAGAATTAAAACCAACTGCAGTTAGCCTCCAAAACAACAACAAAAGGGTCAACAACATTGCATAATTTTGTTAATCTAGAAAAAAAACAGTTGAATTTTTCCCTTTTCAATACTGGGAAAATGCCTGGAGCAAAACTATCCACTAACAAAATCTTTTATTCCTTATCTAGTATTTTAAATAAAACTTTACTCAAGATTAAGTGTTCATATTTTGCCCTCATTTGGGTTCATACACTCAATTTTACTTCTTCTCTGACTATTGTTATAGAATATAAGTCTCATTTATTTCGTTTTTAATATACGAGATATCTCAGAGAGAATAAATGTAACCATCTCACAAAACACTACACACTTAAATGCTTATAAAAGGCTATAGAAAAGGGTTTAAAACAGGGCTTTAGGAGAGACAAAGAGGCAGAGGGTCAATCATAGTTTGTTTGAGCGTGTCATTACACACAGTGTGCAGTTCGTGCTTGTATGAATTTGCTTGTGTCCCTTGGAGGTGAAGCTAATCTGCTCCTATGCAGCGCTGCCAGAGGTATCCAAACAGACAGGCAGCAAAAGAGGAAGGATAGTGACAATACTTGAGAGAAAGCCGAGGTCCATATTTATCACAAAGGCTGCAGACAGTCTCCTAGCACAGAAAACATGTGTAGCGTTTCTCTTTAGCTCGGCGTCCACAATGGAGCAGGGACAAAAAGACTGCTGGGAGAATGGCTGTAGGTAGGTACACTAGCATAGCGCTCATCCTCGCTCCTCGCACAACCCACAATTACACGGCTGTCTAGCCACACAAAGGGAGCAGAGAAATAGAAATAGATGATTTTGGTGCAAAGAGGGTGAAAGAGAAAGAAAGTAAGCATGTAATGTAGAGAGAAAAGAGGGTGAAGGTCTGGGAGAGGTTGGAAACATAAAGAGAAGTGAAGAGGAGGAGGAGGCAGCGCTGACACACCAGACTTCAGACTTCCACGGCTGTCTTTGGACTTAATGAAATGGAAGGGCGGAGCAGAAAAGAGGTGGACAGCAAAGCAACACCAGGTTTATTCTTCTGAAGGAGAACGCTCTTGCAAAATGATTCTTGTTGTAAATTTTCTTTATATTGCTCATAAATCCATACGCGAGTGCAAGGAAGCAGAGCTCTGCTTCCTCTGACGATGTGCAACGCTGAGTCTCTGGAATCCACAACACAAAAAACTTGAAGACTGTTTTTGTTGCACAGGCTAATATAATAGGGCATAAAAATATCCAATACCTCAAAAGACCCCTTCAGGAAGCAAATAGTTCTTACAGAGGAAGAGCAACAATCTTAAAATGAAGCAATCTAGGTTTTATTGAATGAGAGGGAGCACTGCATGTTCATCTCTCTGAAATAGCTCACCCTCTGATGCTATCTGTAAACTTGTGTGCTGTAGCTTATTAGGGATATGAGATAAATGATGAGCTTAACAAAGTATCAGCAAACAATATTTTGGTCTCTGATTCATTTTCATATCTTGAGAGGGAGCTGGCAGTCGGAAAAATAAGTTATCTAGCATAAAGTGAAGATGTTTCATAGACGAGAAGTGGACTGAGAAAAACTATCTCCATGGTATCCTTTTGGCTTCTGTGAAACTTTGGTATGGTTGTTCAGTGTGATGTACACTTACTGCTCATTTTATTAGGCATGCCTTTCAACTGCTTTTTCACACAAACATCTAAACAGCCAATCACATGGCAGCAGCTCAATTAGGGCAGGGTGATATTACCTAATCTCATTATCACAATTAATTGAAGCTCATTCATTATGATTAATGAACGATTCTTTTATGCTGTGCTGGAACAAATCAGTGGTAATACCAACGGTCGTGAAACAATCTTCCTGCAGTATTTGCATTAAACTTCTTTCTGCTTGATGTCTTCTGCACAGAATCCAAAATGTACCCAAACAACAGAGACAGTAGTTTTCTTGGCTACAAGGTCCTCTGATGGATTGGCACATGTCTCCTCCACGTTCATGGTGCGTACTTCGCTCTTGGCGAACGTGAACGCAGACTGTATGGAGAGGGCGCGGTCGAGCTACTTACACAGGGAAGATAATCAAAATAATCGGCATGAGTGGAAATACCGTGATTACTTTGATTAGTTTTCAATGAATTGCCCAGCCCTAAGCTCAATGCATTTAAGCATGGTCCAAAAGGCCCACTGATGTTCAAAAAAGAGCACCTCAGTGGGGACCAAAGGTGATTTAATTGACTTGGAATGTAATGTAGTTGTTGGTGAGGCAGGCCAGTCTGAGAATTTCAGGTTTGTATTAATGTTTCTTGATTCATGAAAACAAAGTTTAAAGTGAATCGTTAAAATAACAAAAACAGAGAGAGTAAAAGAGTTGTTGGTCAAATTTTATCAGGTTTTAGTAGGTTGTGAGTGGACATGTATAGACCGCTATGGTAGTTTAACAGGGGTTAAGAGACTATATATCATGGGTAAACAGCCATTGCTAATACGATGTGCCTTGAGATTGAAGTTAGATCTTTGGTGTGCCTTGAATAAAAGAAGTTTGAAAACAGCTGATTCAGAGATCCCAAAAAGTGATACATGAAAAAAGACGAATTTGTGCTTTTGTGAATAAAGATCCCAAAGTATGCAAATTTCACTTTTAAATGTGTTTAATATATTGAAAGTCTTTAAAGCCTGTCTACAAAAGTCTTTCCAACATAAAGCAATCTTCCTCTGTTGCTTGCAGAAAATGTGAACTTAAGCAATCTGTATGTACTCTACATAAATACAGTACTTGATCATTGCATTAAGAGGTTGTTTCATTTGCTTTTAATTTTTTTGTTTAGTTTTGGCTTTGTGTAGATTCATGTCTGGTTGTCATTGGGGGATAAGGCAACTAGTACCAGTTTGAGTTACTGAGAGCTAGAGCAGCCTTCTATCCCCAGCAGATTGTGCTTCAGCAGCCACTGCAAACCACCTTAAATAACTGTATAAAACACCTCCCCACTGTTATAACTATCTACCTAAATAATTGATTCTATTTAATTTGACCAGTGATAAACTCCACATTGTTTATTGCAGTGATAACATGACTAACATAAAAATGCAGAGTGTAAGCCTGTAAGACACTTTATCCATTTCTGTGTGAGTGTGTGTAATTGTGTATGTTTGCATTGTGTATGTGTGTTTAAGTTCCAGAAGGCTGAATCAAGGTCTGCTTCTGCAATTAGGGTCTGGATGATTTCCCAGGCCAGCCAGCAGTACCCACCACTCAAATGAGAATCACATTCTCCCAACACCGTTAATCATGTTTTCAAACGACGCTGCAAAACGGCGGGGCATTCCAACAGCTTGTCATCAACCCGCTCGAAAATGTGGTGATGGGGTCATAACTGGAGCTGTAAAAAGCCCATCATACTCGGCTTTCCTGTCCAAACCATAGCTCTTTTTTGTTTGTGTGCAAGAGGAAAAGACAGCAGAAAATTGGCACATGTATCAGGTCAAAATAGCAAACAGGAAGCAGGGATATGGAAAATGTTAATATGAGCCACAGTTTCATTCTCAGTGCAGGTTGGGCTTGAGTTATTCAGACTAGTTTAAGTTTAGTTAAAGCTGATGAAAGCCAGTGGTTTTCACTGTGTAAGAACGACCTCCCCAGGGAGGCCAAGAGGACTTCAGGAGAGGAGCAGAATGAGAGAGCAAACTAATACAATAGCAATACAAAACAAATATACATATACTAATATAACAAAGGTACATTTGAGAAACTGTTTCTTATGTAAACAAAAAAAAGAGGAGATATACTCAAAACCACTGCTATTTTGTTTTGTTGAGAACTGGTCTTGAAAAAAAAATCAAGGCCAATGTCTGTGATTTGTAAAGAGCTGTTGGCAATTTGTATTTTTCCCCTGCCAACAGAGCTAGGTCAATTAAGTTAAGACAAGTTGGACAATTAAGTTCATTAGGACAGCACTGTTAACGTAAGGTTAGCTTAGCTTAGTTCAGCTTAGCAGGTTTAGTTTATTTCTGGTCAGTCATTAAGTTTGGTTTAGTTTAATTAAGTTTAGCTTGCTTCAAATAAAATAGAGTACGGGCAGTCAATTTCAATTTTATTGAATCAGTCAGCGTACTTAGGTTCAGTTTAGTTAAGCTTAGCTTAAATTACATTAGCAGGGTTAGCTTAAATGAAGATGTTTTGGCAAAAACAGGGCAGTTTTTAAGTGCAGCCAAGCTATTTAGTTTAGTTGGGTTAACTTAAATTAGTTTTTTGTTAGTTTCGTTGAAGTTAAGTTTAGATGTTAGCTGGCGGTCAGTTTTGCTACGTTATTAAGTTTAGTTAAGTCCAGAACAGCTTGATACTTTAAGATACTTTAAAAAACACAAAGTCCAATCAGAAAATGTTACCACACACCTTTTTGTGTAGGAATCATTCAGTGTTTATCAAAATCATGCCTCAGACATACTGTATGTACAAGGTCATACCCAATTTATTTATCCTAAAAAGAGCCTTAGGATAGGACACTGTACAGTCTGAGCTGCTGTTAAACTCATTTATTATCTTTACAGTAAATGGCATTGGAGTGTTTCTGAGACATGTTGAGCTGAGCCCCTGGCTGTAGAAAACATTGGAAGAAGCCATGCAGCCATAGAAAACACTTCATGCAAACAGATTTAGGAAATGTATTTCAATTTATTAAGGCATTAACTCTCTGAGATTAATCATCTTGTTTTCAGGGGAGGGGGGGCTTTACACCAATAGATAGACAAAACAAAACATAAACAACGAACCATTACAGTATAATTAGATGTGTTTAAGAAGCATCAGAAAAACAGTAGAAATTCCTTTTTTCTACTTTATACAATGAAATATCAGATATGAGAATTAACTCTCCCAAATCCTGTCTTGCCCTCAGAATATCATGAGCCCACACCCTCTTATCCTGTGCTGCTCTCCTCCTCCTCTGCAGGAGAAATGCATGGGCTTTTGTTTGACAAGTGGGCAGATTGATGGTGCATCCAAAAATACAAACAAATATCTTCTTTTACTGCTACCACCACTAGTTACTTCCTGTGGGACACTGTGTTTGCAATTTATGCCCATGACAGAATAAATCTGCTCATGTTAGCTTCTCATGGGTTGACCCTGGGTGGCCACCCGAGCAGAGTCCAAATGTAAATGGTTATTCAACCCATCACCAATAATTGTATGCCAACTGATGCAGTAACAAACATTTTCAAAGTGTTGTGATGGTTATTCTGCATCCAACTGTTGCAAGCAACCTAAAAGCCTTAAAGTCTGTTTTAAGATGTGCATCGGAAAAATCCTGATTAATTTCTGTGTACGTTAATTTCCGTTGATTATGTATTTTTTGAATCGAGTTTGCCTTGTTATTCATAATTCGTTGCAGACAAACTAAACTGCACTAACATGCAACATATCTTTATGTGGTCAAATCTGTTTGGGAACTAACCACTTTGTCAACCTACAGAAAGCTCCAGGTTAGTATCTTTTCCTCAAGGACGTTTGTAATCCAGCCATGAAGACTGGCATTTTTCTAGAGATTTGAAGCTGTCATGTCACTGTTATAAATCCTTGTTATATGATTATTTTCAAAATTTTCAAAATAATAAATTATCTGTGATGCTGTCCAAACTCCATGTTGAATTTCAAAGGAACAACCTCCAGTCAATCCGTCAACCAATCAGATATGCCCAAGTTTTATCCTCTCTTATTCTTATTAGTAGTGTCCAACCCTTGCAGCCAAAGCTCAAGAGACAACATAGTTATCTGCCAAGCTCAAAAGAATGGAAAAATAGTCCTCCACAAGCAATATGAAAGGGGAGAAAGGAAGAAGAAGTGGTTTATATAATGTTTTGTACAGCAACTTTACCCTCTGAGGACATTTGTTTTGTTGATATCTTAGTTTTTATTGTTTTTTAAAAAGTATCTGAGCTTAATGTGTCACAAAAAAAGTTTTACAGCTTGGAAGAGGCAAAAGTACTTATTTTAGCACCAGGAGGCAACACAGATGAGGATTTATCTTACACCAGTGATCTAGAGTCAGGGAGGGAAAGAATGTCACAGCTGGGAGAAGGAAATGTGTCCTCTGCAGGATGACTGGGGGGAGTCAACCAGTCCACTTGGTTTATTTTTTTGTCAAATGTTGCCTGTTGTTATCTTATCCTCTGACAGGCAATAACTGATGGAATCATATTAAGATGTGAGAACTTGCTCATTATAAATCTCTGTGTGATTTGCACAAAATTCTGTGAAATTCAAATATTATTTAATTTTATATTTTGTCTTTCTAAACAAAAAACTGCTAGTATTCCTAGTCAAGACAGCTTAAAGGAGACATATCATGCTGATGCATGATTTAATACTTACATATAACATAATAAATTTGAAAACAAGACCTTACACCCCCTTAATTTTCAAAAAATGAGATATTGTATGTTTTCTGATATCCTAGAACGAGATCTGATGCCTCTGAAAATAGGTCATTGTGAGATGTCCGCTAGATTTAAATCGTCGTGACGACACGAGGTACCTTTCTTTTTATTGGAGTAATCTGATAAAACACTTCCTCCTCTGTGATGTCCGTTAGCCACAAAACCGTCACCGAGGAACATTCGTCCAGCAGCAGTATATAGATCCCTAGCTCACACTCACTCATTACCAGCTCTGGTCGTAGGGGGACTCAATACGCGGTCGCTGCTTTGAGCCTGCCAGAAAATACAGTAGAAGAAGAAGGACAGGCTGGCTCTACCTCTGATAGAACTGACCAATCAGAGCACAAAGGGCTGTGACGTTGCAGGGTAACTGTAGGTCATCCTGAGATCCTCATGCTTCAACGAGACCTTATAATGGCCTAAAATGAGGATTTTGAGAACGCAATTGTGGGGCAATGAAGGAACTAAATGACTTGTACTGAGGGCAGAAATGCTTTACAGGCATCCTAGTCTGGCATAGTGAAAAGGAGAAACAAGCATGATATGTCTCCTTTAAATAACATGTTTAAAAATGTATTAATTTACTCTATTTTTGTATTAATTAAAGGCAAGTGTGCGGGGTTAAAACTAAACTGGCCAAAGGTTTAAATCAGAGAGCCAGTAACTCTAAGAATATGGTCCTTAAGTAATGTTTGGTCAAAACAGCATCAGACCTCTCATATAAATCCTCCTAAAAAGACATGCTTTTATTACAAACATCAGCCACCAATCTCACCATCAGAAACCAGATGATTTGTCCATAGAAACCCTCAGGGAAAAGCCAGCTAAGCACTTTGCGAGGTTAAGTGGCAGTTACTCACTATAAGCTCATCCAAATGGACAGCCTGTTGCCGTGCCAAGTGACAGGCAGCCGTGATGCACATCCACAAACAGCATTTTAAAGCAGCTGCTCGGGTGCCAGGAGAAACCAAACTGGCCCTGACATCGCTCACACTGCATAGATTTCTCGAAGCTCTTCACCCCCAGCCTCTGTAGTTTCCTTCCTCTGCTGCACCGATGTAGAAGTCTCCCCCCCTGGAGGATATGCATGCGAGATCCTGAGTGCTAAACGAACAACTGTTGTGTAAAGCTTCACCACGCTCCTATCTGCCTGCATGGTCAGCCTACTGCAGCTGCAATACAATAAATAAGCGAGCAGGAGATGAGCACTGCCCCGTGGCAGATGGTGATAACACTCAGAGCCTCAGGTTTGAGCTGACACTGTGCTGTGTGTGTTTGTATAATACTGTGTAGAACCGTGAGAGAAAGTTAGTGGAGCTTTTCCCCCTGTGAGATGAACAGCGAGGTTAAAGATGGCTGCCCATGATAGATGTCACTGTGGGGAATAAAAGCAGGAGATGCATCTGCTTGCTTGGTGTCTTTGCTTTTTCAGAAACATGGGGCCGAGGAGAGCAGAAGAAAAGCTGTAAACACTGAAAACACTGGACATACGCTGTCAGATTATTGCATCCTCAGCTTTAATTAGACTTCTGTTTGGGTGCTGTTGGGCCTCACGGTCAGGTTGTGTATCTTTTGTACAGGCCACCCTCTGCCTCTAATTTCCAACCATATACACACACCTTGTCCCTGAATAAAGGCATATAAACTCTAAAATAAATCTCCAGATGGTGTCACAAGTAACTTTCTGCAACAAAATGGGTTTTTGCAACAATTCATCACTAGTGTGTTACAATGCAGGTGTGAGGCTAAATTGATGACACATGGGTAACCAGAAGCCTGCAACAACCTGGGACAGTGGAAGGAACTTATGGTTACCTGCTACTGGTGTAGTGGAAAGAGGGATTTGGGACATACATCGCGCAGTTTGAGTCGCATGCTCTTTTACTAACAGACACTATATGCTTGGACATTCATCCATTTACACACAGTACAAACTGCACTAACTCCACTCTGTAAATAAAACTGTGTGCTACATTGAAGGTAAACTACTGCAAAACCAACTGGAAAATGTGTGCACACCACCACTAAGGTAACCTGCTATTAGCAGGTACAGTTATTTTATCTAACTATGTGAGTTTTGCATCAAACTAGCCATAAAGTTATGTTGGGTTGAATGCACAACTGGTCAAATAATTTCAGAGTTTTTTTTTTTGTTTTCATGACACAACAGACACGGAAACCTTATAGGGGAGGCTTGCTCTTTCACAGTTTGAATACCCCCGGTATTCAACGCAGTTAAGTTACAGTCTGTGAAATAAGATGTGAATTGGATCACCCTAGCATGAAATTGCTTGGATTTTTTAATTGGAATCTAGCTAGGTTATTTACAATCCAGCGCGGTAAGTTAATTTAAGTTAAAGGGCAGTACAGTGGTGCAACAGTTAGTGTGAGCGCATCACAGCAAAGAGGTTGCTGGTTCCAACTATGTAAGAAATTTGCATGTTTTCTCTGTGCATGCATGGGTTTTCTCCTGGAAAACTGGCTTTCTCCTAATGACCAAAAACATGCTAATTAGGTTAACTTCTGATTCCAAATTGCACCAAAGTGTGAGTGAGTGTGTGAATGTCCCCCATAACCCCAGTAGGGAATGGCGGTATAGATAATGGATGGTTGGATGGATCTTCTAAATTGTCTCTACCACTGCTTATTATCATCATTTCTGTTTGGCAGACAGATCGAATAAGAAATGCAGTAAGGATATGTGTGGAGTCAGAGAGAGCTGTACCAAATACAGCAAAACAAAAAAACCTCCAGAGCTGGAATCCAAATAGTAAGATGAGCTTGTTTGATTCGCCCCAAGGATGCCCCAAAGCTGTTCAACAATGTAAACTACTTTGGGTTCTTTATTGAGAGACACAGTGTCTTATTTCAGGGTTTCTTAAACTGTTTTGAGAACACATCGAAGGCCAAAATAATCAGACTATAAATAGGTGAGAACGTTGTATCTTGTAACTGCAGTAGGCTGAAACAGGCCTCACATTCCCAAAAACCCTGCAGTGTGACTGTGATAGATATTGGTATGTAGGCTCCTCGCGGATGTGGATCATCACTCTCCCTCTGCATGTCCACACACGCAGAGGTGAACTACCACCATGTTTACCAATATTTCTGACACAGTGGCACACGGTTACACACAGCGTTCACCCACCACCCACTCAGCCATAGCTAATTGCTCTACACTTTGATTACCCCCATCTATTTTAATGAGAGCTTACCAACCCTCTCTCTTCTGCCCGCTCCTTTTTTTCTGTCAAACACGGAGCACACACCGGAGCCTGTGTGCCTGCACGGACACACGCTCACATTAAAGTGAAAAGAACAATACTGTGAACTGTGTGCGTCCCGGTGGCAGGAAATTGGAGGGTGTTCATTAGGCTAATGGATATGAAGAGGAAGGGAGAAGGAGGATGAAGATAAAACAAGGGGAGGACAGGAGGGAGGGCGCTGAATTATACCACAACAAATCCTGCACGACGACCCAACAAGTCATGTTGCAGTGTGTAATTTCCTTGCCACAATGATAAAGAGTGGAATACTTCAATTACACAGACTGACTTTAATTACGCTGATTCTGCCTCATAAGTCGGCTCCTGTAGAGAACCAATGAGCTGTTGAGTTTTTGGTGTTTCCTCTCGGTGTTTCTGCTGCCTGGCTGGATGGACTTTGCTTCATTAGGAACGCTGGTTTACCAGCACACATGCCAGGATGACACTGACTAATCAATGGACTCACACTGAGTCTAAAGACTCTGGGAGAGCTGAGGCAGTAAAAACTGAACTGGACAGGGCTGGTGATCGATCGTGGAATAGTGTGCTTGCTAGTGAGGCTCCAGTTATCTGGCATTTTCCTTTCCCTGAGGCAGTACAGCATCTTTTCTACAAAACTAACAATACTTTAAATTTTTTCTCTAGAGAGCTGTTTTGACAGCCCCAAACAAAAAGCTTTTTTTTTTTCTATAGAAGGGAAAAGAAGAAGAATATATGTGGGGAAATGGCAGGTTTAACAGACAGAATAAACATATTTACAGCCTGGTTGACAAATAGCTTCAGTCTTACAATCATAGATAAATTATAGCTCTCATAGTACAGGGAATGTTTTCTTATTACAGACATTTTGACTTATAAAGGATTCTCAGTACTTTAAAGTTAGGGACACAGTAGACAGTAGATCGATTTAAAGTTGGGTTCACAGACATGTTTACTTCAACAAACAGCTTAGGTATAAACATTTTATATTTCTAAATCCTCAGTGTATGGGGGTGCTTTGTTTACACTGGGCTAATTTCAATTTTAATGAGAATTTCTAGCTTTGTAAAATTAGGCACATAATTGACAGTTCTACAAGTCCACACAGAGTGGCTATTAGTCAGACAGCAGTCCCACCACAACATGGCCTCTCTGTCAGTTTGACGTAAAGTTCTTGGCCACAACATTCTTCCTTAGGCCAGTGTTGACACTCAAATGACTAACGCCACATGGATTCATCAAATTCTATCTACAGTCAATGGCTGACACCCTCCAGCTGAATTGTCAATTAGATGTTGAAAAGCTCCAATTAAGCTAAATCTCATTGGTCTGACGATTACATGTTACCGTCATACAGAAGGAGAGCCTAATGCACTATTTAGTAGGATGGGAGGGGGAGTTGATGTACTTTTGAGTCCTACAGTGTCAAAAACAACACTAATTATTAATTAAATGATTTGATTATGTTTTCCTACCTCTATGCTTTAAACCACAGAGTTCAATATTTTAAACAACTAGATTGTTGTATGAGTGCATGCTGGAAAACTATGCCACTTGTTATTTACCATTACTGGTTTATCCATTGCCATTAAATATAATAAATGGAGGTTACAAATATCTATTAGGTTGCAAAAATCTGTCTTTGTTCCAACAACCATCAACTGGATGATGAGTATGTGCCTGTTCGGTTGACTGAGTTTTCTTTGGTTGACTATAGCCCTACAAAAAACACATGTGAACAAAAGAAAACAAAGGAAAGAACAGAGAAGGAGTGAGAAAGAAAAGAGAGCATTTTTATAGATCAGCGCAACAACCGCATTTAAACCACAGCTATGCCGGATCACATTGTCACACTCTGTCTCATCACTTTATGAGACGTTAGGTCGGCCATGAAACGAGTTCAACATGTCTGCTTTAACTGTCACTGATACCAAAGTACCACACATGCAAACACACATGCACACGCGAGCTGGAAAATGTTTTTCCAGGAAAACACAGCTTCAGAATAAAACAAAAATGTGTTTGTTTCCTGAGTTACTCTGTTTCATATCAAATAAAGAAAAACTGCGATCAAAGCATTTTTCAATAATCAACCCCTGACCTAAACCTTAAATGTCTGTTGACCCTTCATTGACCCACACTGACTGAATCCATGACAAAAAAAGCAATGTTTGCTCTTGAACTCCAGTCCACATCAGCTTAAAAAAAATAGAGGCTCCGTGTACAGAATATTTAATAGGATAAAACTGGATTTTTGCTCATGCAGTATAATAAAGTGTAGAGCAGTTCTGTGTTGGTATCTGTTTGACTTCTGCTGGTATCTATAAGTTGAGACAAGAATGAAAACAGGAGAAATTGTCTCTGGAAGAGAATCCATCTACAATCCTTCATACTGAGAGGATGGCTCTTAGAAGTGCCTCCATCGCAAACAACAGATTTTTACTTACTCTGCACTTTTAGTGATGAATTTCAATTCAGTTCAGTTGCACTGGTTAATACTAAATGACTAGATGACTACTCAGATTATGTCACTTAGTATTCCCCTTGGTGTATAACGCTATACTCAATTATTAAGATTTATTATACTCTTTAATTTTGATCAGGCTCTTTCAAAACAAAGATGTGAAGTTCAAGCCTTTCCTGCTAACACTGGGCAGGAGACAGACAATCATTCACACTCTTATCCACACCTGAGGGCAATTTAAAATCGCCAGCACCTGACAAGCATGATTTTTGGTTTGAGGGAGGAAGCTGAAGCGCCTGGACAGAACCAAAGCATGTTCAGGGGGAACATGAAAACTCCATAGAGAAAGGCCCTGACCAACACACAGTTCAAGTCATCAATAAGCTATTGTTACCCTTCAACTGATGTTGCATTTGAAGCATGTTTTGAGATGCTAGAAAAATAGGCATCAATAATATAAATATAATCAATAAATCAATTAACCGCGCAATGAATAAGAACGTTCTCGACAAGTTTGCCGGTCTCAATAAATTGACACGCGCATGCATGTTTGTTTCCCTCCTCTACTTCTACCAAACAGGCTGGATGAAAAGATGGTTCACTGCGTACATCTGTCTCAACACTGGGGCACATTGGTTTTATAGCAGAATTAACAAAATGAGCCAACTGTAAGTGATTCAATCTTTTGGGTCGTAGGCAGGGATGCTCACATGTACACACACACACACAGAGCTGGAAGTGAGCGCTGTGAGGAGTAACATGGAAACAAACAATAATATGAATGAAGGCACAAAAGCGACGGTTTCTAGGCCCACGAACACATTTGTTTGAAAGTAGTGGCGACGAAGGAGAACTGCAGCAGAGCCTTCGTCCTGACAGTCAGTACTTACTGAGGCGTTTGATCTGCAAAGGAAATACTAATAAAGCAGCCCAAAATGATGCACGCTCACAGACAGTGCCGTTCGCTACATTGCAAAAGAAATGCAGCCCTTCAGTACGGTTGAAAGCAAGCAGTTCAGGAAATGTTAACACTTGACAGACAGTAAATTGACTGGGAGAACTTACATGCCACAAACAATTGAGGAACTTTAATTTATTGTATTTATTGTTGTGCGAGGTTTTTTTGAGTTTTGTTTTTTTTTCTTTACAGAGACAGAGTCTATTTTTTTATTGTTTTTGATGAGTAAAATTATTTTTATTTGCATGCAATTTTTCCCAAAAGAGAGTCTATTTCATTACCATTGGGTCTTTTTTTTCTCTTTTTTGTTTGTTTGATTTATTATATTGTTTGCTTGGTTCATTTATTTTATTTAAAAGCTCTTGACCTTCCAATAACAGTTAAATACTCTTCAGAAATTAATGTTTATTGCTTTTGATATGGTGTACTCATTGTATTATTACATATATTATGATTACATGAATGAAAAAAATGATGTTTTAAAATAATATTGACAAAAAATATAGTTTATCAGCAATAATGTTTTGGACAATTATAATCCAGCAAAATTTGTTATCGTGACAGGCCTAGCTAGGAAGGAGAATAGCTACTACAGAGTGCTACAAGCCTCTTTCTAGCTCCTTCCTTATTCACCTTCATTCATAATGCTCGATGAACATAAATAAAACACAGGTCACTGAATACATAATAGTGATTCATCGTGAGTTTGCAGCTTGAGAGTAGTCAACTTGGCATACAAATACCCCAAACAGGGGATAATGTATATTAAGGCTTGTAAACAGATTTTTTTTAAAAAAGAAGTATGAGTAACAACTCAAAGCTGAAATTTTGCAAGTTGCCAAGTTATTGTTTGTCACTACTTATTTTGTTTTTCCTAGTAATACTCTTGAGAAACTCATATCATCCTCTGCATTTGTCAAAGACGAGCTGTAAACAACTTGCCAGCCGGCACCAGCCAGCGTGTCTGGAGGATTGTTTTGCTTCCAGCAAGGCCCCACCCACTAAAAAACATCCCACTGTTTGCAAACATGAAAAGGAGCTATAAATACCAATAAAACAAGCAGTTAATCCAATTCTCCAGGTAGAAAAAGAGAGAAAAGATCCAAATGACAAACTGTTTTTGATAAAAGCATCATGGTAATTACAGTGCGAGCGTCGCTCAGTGCAGGAGTTTGACTCTGGTGACTCTCAGCCATTAGGTATTCATGAAAACAGATGTTGGCCGGCTTGAAAGCTCATTGGCCCAAAAACCTGCCGAAAAAGGACCAGAATCCTGAATTAATTTCCCAAAAGATGACACAGTTTGAAGCCATGCCAAGACAAAGTAAGGGGGGGTGAAATGGAGCGATGTTGTAAGACAAAGAGAGAAAAAGAGGGAGAGGGAGAGAGAATCAGGGTTTATCCCCACTGAAGCTGCTGTCTTCTCTCATGACGTCCCTTCATCACCAAACCTCATCTCCAGCTCCTCACGTCCAGAGATGCCATCCTTAGCATGGGCTGAAGACACAAAATCCCATTAGCTTTGATAGCAAAGTGAATTTTGTTGAAGCAGTCTCAAGCAGGCGACGCTTCAGTGGCTTATCACCGACTAAGCAGACGGAGCTTAGGATGACAATGGGTGAGGAGACAGAGAGACGGGGGGGAGGCTGGGGGAGAGGGGTGCTGAGGTGTTATTTTAAACCAGACTGTTAAAAGTAGAACTGTACCAACAAAGCTTTTCATCTTCATTTTGTTTTAATCCTCCTCTCTTTCCAAAAATGTTTCAATATTTGAAAAACTGTAGATCTTAGAAGGAAGACAATATCAGTAATCCCGCTCATGTTTATGTTCCACACTACAATATTCTCCTCTATTTTTTTACCTCTTTAAAAATGTTTGTGCAAATGTTGGCAAGTTTATTAAATTGCTTTTAACAAATTTGCCACTCGCGCTGAGAAACTTTGTTATTATGTCCCTGCTGGTCTTTTCTTTTTTATATAAATTCATGCCAGGGGTGGGAATCTGGTGGCAAAGATGCCACATATGGTCCTCCTACTACCTCAAATGTGGACAAAACATGCCATGACATAATTGAAAGAAGTAATATTCCAAGAAATTGGGGCTTAACTTGGCTGTAATTGCTCCTGTAAAACTGCATGCATTTGTTAATATAGAAAAATTAGTCTTTAAAAATACTCAAAAAACTTGTACATTTCATCAAAAAGTAGCAGTGCTTAGTTCAGTTGATTACATATTGCTACCTGTAATTGGGTTACCTGTATAGAAATGATGAGTACTTCCTTAACAAAACTATACATATTGTCTCTTTTTTTCAAGTGATGAGTTTAGCTAGTACCTCAAGACAACACTTGTTTAACCTGTCTCTTTAAGTATGATAAAGATTGACTGATAAATCAAGACTGTTTGATAAAATGATGCATCAATTTATTTTTCAAGTAGCATTTCTGGCCCTCTGGCAATGAGGATACATTTAATGCTGCCCTCTTGGAAACAGAAGGTGTGCATCCTGAATTTAAGCCATTGTTTGGCTAACACTAAAAACACTGGTGCTGGACACTGCACACACTAGATAGGGAGCAACATTTTGTGTATCCTCTATCTTTTGATTTAACAAAGAGCAAAAGCTTGCAAACAAGCATCACTTACATGACTGCATGATTACAAGGTGTTGCTGTTTGTCAAGAGGTTTAATCCTCGCCTTGACTCACTTCTAAATATGTTAGTAGGTCGAGCAAAAGTTAGTTTGTCACAGAGTTTCTTTGAGTTTTTATTCACCTGTAAACTGAAATAGAGAGAATATGAAATCAGATATATTGTCCTTTCTCTTTCTTTCCATAACTATTGATGTGAGAGTCATCATCCTCAAAAAGATCTATTTAGTGTGCTTGCAAATTGACCACAGCTTGTGGCTTTGAGAGGCAGCGGGAGGAAGACGGAGTAGAAAAAGAGCAGCCTTTAATAGACAGTGTTGTTGATGGATGTGATTATAGGCTCTTCGTGCTGCCCATCCATTCTCTATAGATTCCAGATGATAAGTCCTCAGACCCTCTTTCTCCTCGTCTTTCCAGTTCTTTTTTCCTCTTATCCTGTTTTTGAACATCCTGCCTTCTCTCCTCTCAGCCTTTCTGTTTCTGTTTATCCCTCTTTTTTCTCCAAAGCCTTGTTCTTTCTCTCTGTTCTTCCCTCACCAAGCCTTGTGCGCATTATTTAATCCCCCCCCCTCCCCATAACACCATCTTCTTCTCCCCAATCACTCCTCATGCGCTTCACAGGGAGCCAACAAACCACATCACATATCTAAGACCCCCTCTTACAATCCTGCTATCTTTTCCTTTTTACCACTGCCTCTCATCCTTTCATGGCCTCCTTACAGTTCACAACAGTATTCACATTTACAAAGAGAAGAAATACCCCCTGATGGGTGCTACGTGTAGCCTGGAAACACATTAGCAGAGTTGGGTAAAACACTATGACAAATGACAGGAGGCTAACAGTGGGGATCCTGCTGGTCATTCAGGCAGGCCCGGCTGAAGCGGCGGAGTGCGCTCCAGCACAACGCGGAGGCTCAAAGTGAAACCAATCCTCCAACGCCATACAATATCTGCCTTAATCTTACTCAAGCTCCGCTCATTACACACTCAGCGTGGGCCGGAGGCTGGCAGCACGGGAGGCTGTGAGGCTGGGGTTTGTAAGCCAACTGTGTGCGCGTGAATGCGGTGATGTGGAGTTGCTATCACTGCAAGACGAAGCCACACTAAAAAGACTGTGTAATACGCCGTGACACTGCGCAGATCAAGTGGATTTATTGTCCCCATCATCTCCTCCCAATGAGCCAAACCATAGAGAATGTTAATTTCCAGCACCATAAACAATAATAATAAGCGTGGCACTGACATGTGAGCATGTTTGCATGCCTGTGTGACAATCAGCAGATTCTTGTGCATAGAGTAGAAGTTCATGAAACACATATGGCTCCGTGGTAGGGCTGGGAAATGTAGACCAATTATCTCACCCCAATATTTTTCCATGGACATGGTACCATAAATTCATTGGTATAAACAGCATGTAGTTTATGTGTTTTTGTGACATTGTGTGACTGTGGCACATGTTTAATGGTTTAATATTTTTATATATTTTCTGCAACTTACTTTTAATTAACAGAGGGGTTGGGTGTGGATTCATAAGTGAAGAGAGTTGTGGAGCGAGTGACTGTCCTCTGTGAAGCTCATATTTAAGATCTAATAACCATGACAGGCAAAAATACACTCACAGCATCCAAACGGACTCCTGACAGCAGGCTTTTCTTTCTGTTCACTTACAGAGTCTGCATCAAACATGATCACAGTGATTAACAGGTGATTTCTGAAGAAAGGGGAGATTGTTTTTTTCTGTGTGGATTGAATGCAAGTTTGTTGTAAATGGTTAAAAATGCAAAAATAGTCAGCATACATTGCTAGGGATAGGAAATCAAAAGCATTTCCAGTTGAGAATTGATAACAATTCCCTCAAGAAATCAACATTAATCGCAGGCTTCAGCCTATCATTGGCTCTGCAGAGAGGTTGATAAACTTTAACTTTTGATCTCTTTGCTACCTGCACACCTCCAGGACCCAGAGACGTGCAGGTGGAGGCTGATCCCTCGCACCAAGAACATGAACTCTTTGCATCCTCCTCTGGCAATAGGCCGGAGTCCATCCTGACTCCAAAACCTGAGCATTACTCCTCCCCGGCACCATGAACAGCAACCAAGCCCTACTCCATCCCCCCATAAACAGACTGTCACCCAGTCAAATCCACAGCACACTGTATTTATATTTATATAATATTCAAACTGTTAAAAAAGTTCACTGTTCGTCTGTACTGTTGCTTCACTGCACCTTCTGTATATATTGCTCAGTTGTGTTTTTGTTTTTGTGCCTATTATTATATCTACCTAACTCAATTTGCACCATTTCCCATCTATTTACATATTGTATTCCTCCTGACTCTTTATTTTTATTCTAACGATATGTTGATTTTTTTGCACCAATTTACAGAGTCAAATGTTTTTACGTGTGAATGTACTTGGCATAAACAAAAATGATGTATCTGATGTTAATTCTTATCAACTCCTTTCACATTGCTCATGCCTTGCAAATAAAGGATGTCTTCAATCAGAGACGATTACCAACCAAAAAGTTAGAAATGTAATAAGGGCAGAAAGAGGGGGGGAAGTATTGTGGCTTGATTTTGGAAAGAATGACGCAATTGCACAACTTTCAGCGGGCTGAAAAAAAAACGCAACTTGGATAAGAAAATCTACAGGAATAGATAAGGGAAACATAGAAGAATTAAATAAAATAGGGCATGTATATCAATAAAACCTAAAAATTCCAATACCTTTATAGCCAAGCAGATCCACCTGTTGTTTTAGCTGTGTTAAGCTGTGCAAAGCTGTTAGCTCTTAGCATTGGCTAACAGTTAGCCTTTTTGAATTCCCAAAAACAGCTGCAGTTTGATGGAAGCTGTCACACAGGCATGCAGTGGGAATATCAAAATAAAGCTGTATCATATGACAATGATTAAAATTTGTATTTTTCACTTTTAATTAATACATCAGTGTTTTTTACATCCCTAAAAATTGTTATTTATGTCAAAAGAAATGCACAATATCTTAACATACATAAACAAAACAGTTATAAATAACATCAACTTGACTTAAATCTTACTTTTAACATGTTGACTGATCTCAAAACTCCATAAAGTTCCCAGCCCTACTTCATAATGTGTAAGTCTGAGTGTGATCTAGTGCACGTTTTCTTTTATAACCTCATTTCCACAGTAAAAAATCTTAACCATGCTCTTTTCATTTGCTCCATCATGCAAGTGAAGTCATACAGATTGAATTCAGGCAATCCTAATTGTGCAGGGTGATAATGCACCCACATAAAGACCGACATAATTCAACCCACAATAATACTCTCTCGAATCCAACAGCTTTTCATCACCCACAAGTTTCCAGCTCACATTCAAGGACGGGTGAGGGGAGCACAGAGCCAAAAAATTGACATGGTTGATGTAAAAAACAGAACAAAACCTGAATATAAAACTCATGTTTGAAGTCAAAAAACAGACATTTGTGTAAGTAAAATCGCTCCCTTGTATACATTATGTGCTCATAAGCTTAAACAGCCATGAAAACACACACATACGTGCACGGTAAAGTCAACTTAAAGCACCAGACTGAGGCTTGAGGAGCTGAAGCTTTCTGTCTGCCAGTTCAGTTTTATGTCTCAGCTTTGATACAAATCCACACAGCATGAGAGATCACTGCACCACCTGAGCTATGTGTGCGTTTATGTGTTTGTGTGCAGTTATAAACATCCAATCCACCACCTGCTTCTTCGCATAGAAAGCCAAACTCCATCTACGTCCAGAGGGTGCCTGTGTGTACGCACACTGGTGTCTTAAAGTGTGTTTGCCTGTCAACATGAGTGTGTACGTGAAGTGTGTGATACGTTCTGTTTTCCTCATGAAGCTGTTGCTCATTAATCAATTTATGTTGGGACAGCTATATGAGTCGAGGCTCTCTCCCACTCCCTCACAATAAAACCTCAGCAGGGCTTCTCTCCGGCTCCAGCTCACATAACCCACCTTCTGGCCATACTGGGTCAAACACAGTGAGAAGAAACCACAATGAGGATCACAGGCCAGGGCCTAACACATGCTGTGTTATTTAATTTAGGCTGGACTGCTAATGGTGCATGAATACATCTACAGGTATTTCCATTAAAATGGTCTGATCCAAATGTCATTATTGAATTTTCTGTAACTTTTCATTTTATATGAGTGATCACCTGCTTGTATTTAAAAGAACAACATTTAGACTTTGTTTCTACCGGCCATTGTATGATTTAGTACAGTTGATGCCCCGGCAAAGAACTTTAGGAATTGTACATTTTGGCAGCAGGGTGGTCTCTCTTGTTGTCTGAGGCTTAGATCTGATGTTACAGGTGAGAGCTGTAACTTTATTGACTTATGCTGCGTTCACACCGCAAGCGACCCAGCTACCAAAATCGCGTCGCCCACTGACGTAGCGTTGCACATCCATAAATACCTCAATTTGGTCACCGTAGCTCGGTGACGTCACGTCCGCTCGAGTTTCACCATATATCATATATTATATAATAGGATGTATAGGCGGACATTATTCCAGCTGTATCATTTTCACTCACTTATCAAACACAAAACACTGCAGCTGATGCCCTGCAGCAGCATCATTTGTGAGTTTCCCGTGGTCCGTCTAGGCGGAACTAATGTCCTCACTGACTAATGTTTCCCACACGTACATGGATTGTTACTCTGTAGTCCGGATGAATAACTGTCTGTCTAGGGTACCGTCACACGTGCACACACCTGCTGATTGATCAACTTTTTTTTACTTTCACATTGCGCGACAAGCTATGTGGGAGTGTGAAGAGCGGCTGTCGCAGCGCGGGAGGGTTAGCCCCGCCCCATCGCGGCTGTACATTGACTTTGCATGGAGAGTAATCGCCGAGGTAGTACAAGTAGGGTCCGGTGTGTACGCACCTTTAGACACTGCAGCTAAAATTAGAATAAGCTAACAAGTAGGGATGATGATATTTAGCTAAACTGGTACCTGACCAATTAAACGATTGGTGGGCCAATCAGATGGCACTTTGCACAAGTTCTTAATAGATGTAAAAAAAAGTCACAAACATATATAATGCACAGTGGTGATACATCTGTGCTGTGTAGATAGATAGATAGATAGATAGATAGATAGATAGATAGATAGATAGATAGATAGATAGATAGATAGATAGATAGATAGATAGATAGATAGATAGACAGATAGACAGACAGACAGACAGACAGACAGACAGACAGACAGACAGACAGACAGACAGACAGACAGACAGACAGACAGACAGACAGATAGATAGATAGATAGATAGATAGATAGATAGATAGATAGATAGATAGATAGATAGATAGATGGGTAGCTAAAGAAACCTAATACAAATATAACCTGTGATTCAGTCTTTCATGTTGCTGATAGATGGCTTTATGCTTTTATTTATATCATGTTATACAAGTCTGTCAGAGCCTGTTACAAATCATTGACGCCTAATGCAGTAGCTTGAACTGAATGGATTTGCAATCCTGATACAAGTGTTAAACAGCACTTTAGATTGTACAGACATTTGAAAGAAAAAAAAATAACTTTATTGTCTATATTTGACACAAATTTGAATTTGTGTTTGACTTGGTATATGTCCCTTAAAAGCCAAGGCAATACAGTATCACACAAAAAGAAGGGATGCAGATATTATATTGTTGCCAATATTAAATATGTCAATAGTTAAAAACTGGTTGAAATAAAACAATATCCATTAATCTAATATTGACCTGTTCTTTACACTGTGGTAGTTTGAGTTAAAACCACAGATATGAAACAAGAAAAACACCATGCCAAGCTCTAAAATCATACTTTTGGATTTTTTAATGTGAATATTCAGTGATTATGGGGTGCTGGTTTGGTGGAGTGGTTGGCAACCAGGTACCCCATGTATTTGCTTCTGCCGGTTCGAATCCCGCCTGTGACCAGTTTGCGGAATGTCTTCCCCTACTCTCTCACCCCCTTTCACAAGCCTATCCACTGTCTCTCTCCTATCAATAAAGGCACAAAATGCCCAAAAACATAAATTAAAAAAAATATATATATATATTCAGTGATTATGAGTGATATATGTCTTTGACCTTTATATCAGCTGTAAATATTTGCAAAACTGTTCCTATTGATAACACTATTGGATCATGTATCCCTTGTGATCTGTCAACAAGAAAAGCTTTTATGGCAGACACAGCAACTCATTATATGATTCACTTACTCTGCCGCTGCGGTTTTGGGCTCTATAAGTAACCACACAGAACAATTCAGTCATTATGCTGATGACCTTGTTTGCTCTTGAAAGGCATTAAGAGGCATCAGTATTAATCTTGGTGTGTTTCACAACCACCATAAAAGTCCCCACAGGAGCTTGGATCCGGTGTTTTGACTGCTTGATTGTAATGACAGGGTTTAGCCTGGAAAGAGCCTAGGTGCACTTTTAAAATTTAAGTTATGAAAAAATACACTGCAGAAATTCCTTCAGTGGGACACCTCTGACAACCGTGGCCCGGTCTTTTCAACCACATCTCCTATTACTTTAACTTTCTCCCATTTCTCATGAACCCCTCTGAGAGTACATGACAAACACAGCAGAGCAAAGTTTTATCTCATCTGACACCCCGACAACAAGGAAATAAACATAAGCTGACAGCCAATCGGATCGCCCATCTGCTGGCCTGCTTCACAGCGGTTGGATCGCCTCGACAGGCTGTGGAGGAATAATTTCCATGAGGGACACACCCCAGAGATGGGAAGTTACAGGGGCAACAAGAGGGAGAGAACAGGAGGGGGGAGAGAGGGAATACAAGTAGAGTGGAATGGGCAGCCACATGGCAACGCTGGGTTATTTGATTGGTGGATGCGAGCAGGCAGCCAGGCAGGAAGACCAGGAAATATAATTCAGGGAGGCTGTCTGAATATGACATCTTGGGGAGCTATTCAATCTGCAGCCAAACCCTCAAGTGGCGCCTCGCCTGGCATGGTGGCAGGGAGGTTACAACTGTGAGCTCACTGCCTGTCAACCCCACTCCAGCCACTGTGGAGAAAAAGACGTGACGGGAAGAGAGCAGAAGATACAGGGGGATGAAACAGGAAAAGGGGAGATAAAGGGTAACAGAAATAAAAGAAAAAGAAGAAGAATACATCTATGTAGAGCTGTAAATGTAACAAAAAAAAGGTAGAGCCAAGAATAAGAAAGATTTAAACAGAGTGGGTGAGCATCTGAAAGGAAAGGCTGAGGGATTGCCAAGAGATGGAGGCACAATGGGACTGAGCAGAATGAATGGGAGAAAGACCGAGGAAGGAAAGGCGGAGTGAGTGAGAAAGTGATCCAGGCGCCGGCTGTGATTCTTCTCTGTCAAGCGTGGCTCATAGAAAGTAGTGATAATTGACAACAGTGGCTGACGGTCTTCATCGGACCACTCTATTCATTACAAACCCCCGAAACAATCCATCCCAGGCCTCCTCACTTGGCCAGAAGAAGTGCATTAAGAAACAGTGCTGCAGAGCTGTGTCTGTAAAACGGCTTTAATGCACGGTGTGTTGGATATGTTCAATGTGATGCTGTTTAAATGGGAGAAATGGGCTGTGTTAGACGATATGGATCGAGTCAGTGAAGAAATCATGCAAGCTGAAGCTATTAATAGAGGATGTGTTTGCAACTGTTGGGTGGTGAACTTGAGTTGAGACTGTCACTGGTACTTTTAGTGGCACAAAATGATTATTTACCGCATCATAATCACCAGTTTTAACACACACACGAAACATTGTTGTGTGCATAATGTCACCACCACCAGCGCACTGCATCCTCCACCCTCTCTCCAAAACTAACAACTAAAAAATACCCTCTAAAGCAGACTGAGCTGAAGATAGCGCTTTTCTGGAAGAAGCTTTCACCGAGGTATCTCATCCTTCAGTAGCAATTAAGTAAGCAGTTCTACCCTTTTGCTTGCCTCTTGTTTACAAGCCAGCTCACACTTTGTTCTGCTTTCTGTGATCACAGGTAGACAAAAATCTGATCAAACGGTTCTCGAATCCTTATGGGCGTCTGTGCAAAGTGTGTTCTTGAGACACTGCATCCTAAAAAGAAAGGTGACCACAAAGTTGATTTGCCTTTGACCTAAAGCCTCCAGCCCTTCTTAAATCCTGGGGACTGAATTCAAAAGGCTGCACTCACATGCAAAGTATGACCATGGAGCTCCGTTACCTAGGCTTACCATTGATGAACCCCAAAATCAAACTCATCCTTAAACTATTAAGGTTGTTCTCAATCATTGCAGTAACTGTAAAATAGCATCAGCTGCATTTTTCTCTTCACTCACAGCAAAATCTGCACAGACAAACTGACACCATCAGAGTTAATATCAACTCTTTTTAAGTGTCTTTAAAGGTCCACGCCGCAGAGTGTTGTTTTCACTCTTTATGAAGAATTGGTGCTTTAACTCTTACCAAGTGTAATTGTAGACTCCTCTGGAGTTAACATGTAAACTCTGTAACATCAAACATTGTAATTTTTGTTCAACACTTCTATGTAGAGTTAGGGATGCACTCTCTTAGATAGGAGTCTCTTGACCTTCAACCACTGCACAGATGGAGTCACTTCAGATGTGTTATTCAGGTGCAAAGGACTAATGTTTTGACGCACCCTGCATCTTCATCAGAGTCAAAGTGTAGACATGGTTGAAAAATGTAAATACCCTCTTTCTCAGGCACATCCCTGATTGGATGATAGGAGTATGAGGTAAGCAAGGACCTATGCTGTGGCAGTCACAACATAGGTCATCATCAGGATGTTAGTTCTTTGCACCTGAATAAAGATCTAAAGTGGTTTATGCTCCAGTTGTTGGACTTTCCCTTCTGTTTGAGGATCCATTGAAGCATTTTTTTATATTTAACTGCTGTATATATGAACACTGAAATATTTATTCACCATTTATTAACGGTAACATTTAGTTGGAGTAAAGATCCAATTTTTGCTGCACTTCAGTTTCCAGGATGTGGTCTTGTGGCATCTGTTGGTACTTATCCAGTGATGGTCAATGGGCGGGATGATGACTGTACAAGTGTAACTTTCAGGTGTTCAGAGTGAACAGTTCAGAGTAATAGATCATGCAGTGACACCTATGGATCAGCCTGAGAAAAACATCATTTTAAGACCATCTCCTTTTCAACTGAGAAGAAGTTTTCAGGGATTTGACTCCATGCAGAGTTAACTTAACTCTGCACTTGCTGAAATTTTTATACCTGGGGTATAGGTAGTTCCTCTGACATTCTCCACATAGCTGTCAAATCTCCCGTTTTGGCCATGAAACTACCGTATTTTCCGTATTTTATCCTCTTTCCCGCCGTCCTCCTGTATCAGTATTCTCCCGTAAATCTCCCGTGTGATGATATAATAATAAAAACATTCCTCTGCCTCTCCAAACTGAACTCTGTCTCTATCCTGAATGGGGCGGTAATGCTCCAAAATGATGGATGCCAACTGCTGTAAAACCGAAGAAGAAGAAAAAGCCTCGTGAGAACATCCACCTGCAGTAGCCTGGGTGGCAGCTATCGCGAGATTAGAGCAGCAGAACAAACTTAGAAAAACAAAGAGTTTATTTTAGATTTCTTGTAAATCTGTCTTAAAATGTGAGGGATACTGGAGCTTGGCTGGGGTTGTGGGATGGCTCACGGCGGGCTTCCCTTATTTTCAAAGACAAAACTTGAAAGGTAAGCATTCTCCAGTGGACTCTGATACGTATGAGCTCGGCTACACGCACCGAGTCTGTGCACGCCGGGAAAATGCACGCACAGTAGGCGGGCAGAATGGCAATGGGATTTGATTGGTTTAAAAACAGGTATCCCGGCATGATTATTGGTTGGGGTTTTCCCTGTTTTACTCCTGCTGTAGATAGCAGATATTTTTCGCTCTGTTTTTAGAACACATGATGAGTTGATTACCATCGGGTCATAAAGACCATTTTAACCAGTATTACAAAAAGTGTATCTAAATCAAATCGCCAACCCCAGCTTTAATGTTTAATTTTATTTTGTTTTTACCTTTGTCTTTGGCATTTATGTACGGATGGTGAAATCTCACAGACTGCGAAACAAATCTACCCACCAGTACAAATAAAGTAACCTGAACATGAATCTGAATGTTTAAACAGGTTATTTTTCTGTTTGGCTCTCACTTGAAGTCCTGTTGCTTTCCCATTTAAAATCAAGAAGCACCTGTACTCACAAAATCAACTTTTTTTAACCAACAGCAAAAGAAGTACTACAGTTTTGTCTGCATGGCTCACCTCATGCAACTTGTTCTGTTAAGAGAAAAATCTGTCCCCATAGTCTGGCTTGAAACAACTCTTCAATAGAAGCAAAACTGAGCTGACCTCAAAGACTGAGTACAGTTAGTGGTGTAAACAAAAATTCTGCAACAATTTTAATACAACTTTACTGAAAAAAAACACAGTGGTTTAAACCCACAGACCATTATGATGCCATACATCTTCTAAACGCAGGAAAACGTCCCCCTGTATATTTCAACAGAGCACACCTGGACCACAGAGGGGTGACATCATGGGAGGAAATGAGTGAGCGTCTACAGGAGCTAATAGATCAGATGGTGCCATTCAGCCTCAGATCCTCGCTGTCTCCCTTGCTGGTTTCCTCGGTTTAATCACAGCTCCTGAAGAATCTTATCAGTCAAGTTATGACTTCAGCGTCCAGTCTGTATTCACCCTCTGAGATGGACGATGACAGCTCACTATTAGCCGCCGCGCTGAAAATCTTTTATCAGGGCCCTTTTAATTCATACTCGCATACAGACGGAGAAATTCACAGACGCACAAAGACATGCAAACAGAGTCGCTTCTTGCAACCCCTCCTCCTCCTCCACAGACGCGCTCGTCTAACATTTCATCCCAAAGAGACTGTACACATTCAAACAAACAGAGGAGACGCTTTTTGTCCGAACGCAATTATCTTGTACTGTCCATCTCCCCGACTGCCGCGGGACAAAGAGCTCTCTGTTGATGAGGCCAGCAGCGTGTGAATGGGAGGTTAGACATCCTTGGCCTTTTCCATGGCTGTGGACATTCAATCTGCCATCCGCACATCCCAGTGGATCTGATAGCGCTAAACAAACCCCAGAGAGAGAAGAGGGGGGAGAGAAAAAAGCCAGACGCTAATGGCTTTAGCATTGTGTGTAAATCCTCTCTTATCTCGCCTGCTCTCTGTGTTAAGAGACTGGTCAAGGGCAGTGGGAAAGGGAAAAAACCCTCCATAACCACAATGTTGTGTGTCAGGGTTCACCTCTACGTAAACAGTTTAGAATAGCGGCCAGCCAAGCATAGAGGAGCATTTTGAAACATGCACTTCTATGAATGAGCACACACAGACGCGTAAACAAATGCTTGCTTCTCTAACGGATGCCAGAGAGAAAAAACAGCTGACCTGGCGTTAGACTGAAGCTAATTATTCTCAGCCTCTCACATTCTCCCATAGGAGCTGCCTCAATCATACACACACACACACATTGGAGCTCACTAATTGTGGTGCTGATTCTCTCTTTAGCACTGTCTTGTCTACGTCTCGTGGCGACAGAACAGTAAGAGGGAGAAAATTAGTGGAAAAGGTAGAAAAGGAGTGAGGATGGAAGGAAGAAAGGAGAGACATGGTGGATTATCCTCTCTAATCCTTCCATTTTGTTACACTGTGGGTGTGTTTGTGTGGGTGCACATGCAAAAGCATCAGAAGTATAGTAACCTGTTTCTGTTCTCTTTCTTCACTCGCTAATTTGGATCTCCTTTTTTCAAGTTCCAAGTTCGGAGTGAAGGGTTTCTTTTTGTGATTAGCGTACAGCAGAGATGACAAACTTTTGTTGGCAGGCCTGGAATTAGCATGTTGTGCTTCTTCGGCAGAAGGCCAACAGATTTTCCATGAGTATTTGATTTATCACTGGAAATAAGCACAGTGATTAAAAAAGGCACTTAAATGTTTGTTCATCAAATCCTCGCAAATGTCTTATACTTCCATAACCTTGTCAAGGCTTCTGTTTGGATTATTAGGCGAATGTTTTTAATTAATTGTTAATAAAGTACTTTTTCCCCAGTTTTTCAGAAAACAGGGCATTACATCAATAAAATAGGAGTGAAGGTGAGATGGCTAACTCTCTGCATCATGATAGAATGAGACTAAATGAGAACAGTGGAAATGACAGCCTTTGCAGAACTTTGTCAGTGGTGAAAATGATCTGTGATGACCTGTGCCTATGTTGCATATTGACAATCATGTCTGAAATCAATGATGCAATTACCCCCTAAATCTATTTATTTTTTTACTTTTTGCTTGATTTCTGGTCAAAACTTCCAGTTTGTTTTGATGTCAGTTCTCTGGCGTGCTGTTTGTGGAGTGGTTGGGGTCTTTTTGGTTTCTTTTGTATTTTCTTTTCTTTGTATTTGTCTTAAATTTTTGAAAATGATTAAAATTATTCCAGAAAAAAATGAGAGAATAAAACCATGGGGAGTTCACGATTGCTTTGTCTTTAAAACCCTTCAAATAATTGTGTCTTTTTCTTGTGACTGAACTGTCAATGAACTTCAATTTCCTTTAGGCCGATGTTATGTTTTACAGAAATTATTCTGTTAGAGCTTCAAATGAGAAACTGGACTTGAATCTTTCATTGAGTCATTAAAGTAGCAGGTAGGCAAGCTGCCGCCGTGATTCATTCATGTCTGGGAAAAACAGCAAATACATACAACTGATTATGATATTCAGCCATTGATAATTAACTGAGAAATAGGTGTTAACACACTTTTATAAAAAGAAGAAAATCATCTTTGCCTTTTTAGTGAATTTGCAAGTGCAGTGGGGGCAAGATGAAGAAGAGTGCCACTGCTTTAGAGGAACATTATCACAGTTGATATGACTTCAACATCACCCCTTCAAGCTGCTTGATCACCAAAACTATGATTATTTTAAATTTTACTAAGATCACAGTTATTGAGCATAAGTACTCATTAATTCTTAATTATTAAATCAAAACTGTCTTGAGAAGCAGCCACAGTTGTGGTGTGATAAATTCAACTAATTATTGTGAATTATATAAACCAATTAAAAACTTTTGAAATTCTGAATATCATAGGACTAATTCAAGACAGTCATTTATTCTTCATGTCCCTGCTCTCACATTTGCTCATGAGGGTTTTTTGTTTATTTACCTGCCTGAATATGATGTGTGTCACTGTGGGATACCACTACAGGGCATGAAAGACTTCATGCTGTACATAACTAGATGTCATGTTAGAGGTAAACTGCAAACATGGTGGACATTTTGAAATTAAAATTAACACAATATATATACCAATAATCCATATTATCATCAAACATTTGTTGTAAGCTGATGACCAGCTGACAAACTTCACCATCAGCAATGTTTGAACTCTGTTTATATGATATTTCCCTCCGTGCACCATCTTAACTGTTTAGGTGTACGGGTGTGATGAGTTACCATGTAAACTGATGACTTAAAAGTTGATTGTGCTGATAGATGTTGTCGACAAAGAACTAGAAAAAGCAGATGGTGTATCCGTCAGTGCTTCACTATGAAGTGTTTTGTTAATCACTTCAAAGAAAATCAATCAGTAGTTTATACTGTGTGAAAATACAGCCAAATAAAGTAAGCTAGCACAAACACATACAAAGTCAACCATGGTGTCAGCCCCAAGTCACCAGTGTACACAGTCATGAGCTGAATAAACACACCACACATTTTTCCTGTTCCCCAACTTCAGGGTAATGTGTCCATCAAAAGCCACATTGACAGTCATGTTTGTGTCTGGGCAGTCTTAGACATTACTAGATGATGATGATTGTGGTCTTGATTTATCAGATTGCCTGTAACTTTCTGTTAAAGCTGTTTCTGCTGCTGTCATCAGTCAATCATCTCTCCTCTGCCTCTACGCTGATCCTACTCGTGACATGTAGACTGAAGCTCACATCTGCATCACATTAATTCTGTATGATTTCCCCATCGACACACTAGAAAACAGGGAGTCTGTGGCAGCAATTGTGCGTACGTGTCCAGGTAGTTTGCAGTAAGTATGTCTTTGGCTTTACATTTAATTTTTCAGAGGAGTTTTTAGGAACAGGACTGTCTTAACTAAATCCAGCATAGCTCTCTAAGTAGATTTCACATAATGGCTTGTAAATTTAATCTAATACTTCCACTTAAAGTTCAAGTAAAGCTACAGAGTTAAAATTGCTTTAGAGATTTAGGATGGATTAAGTTATCTTTAAATAGTAATAACGAATAACCATGTCCTCCCCCCATATACTTAACCTAGTTTTGAGGGATCATAGCTTTAAGGAAATGTAAAGTCATTTATTAAGAGTCTAAGCAGTAAGTAATAAATATAATGACTTTAAGTGCAACCTGGGTGTCAGCCGACAGTGTGGACCACATCTCTCGTGAACACATAACACAAACACACAGCTGTTACGATAAACTAACAGAGCACTTCCCTAATGCACACTTCTGTCAGTGGCTCTTGTCTTCCAGGGAGTGATGGTGAGTAGAAGAGAGCGGAGTGATGGAGGGGCTTCACGCCTCTGCATGTCAGAGTGTAGGTGCATGGATCTGGGCCTTACGCTTAACATGAGCAGACAGGTGTCCTCCCATGTGAGATACGCGTGGCAGGTATGGAAATGTGTGAATTAATGTCATACGACCACACCTTACTATGAGAATCACGTCAACTCATCCCGAGGATATGATCCCACTGACAACAACTGCAGCTGTAATTCACTCCACCTCCTGTTTTCAGTCAGCTTCACAATATGTCCATCAGTGATTCGTCTCCAGGTACGACAACCTCTCCCTCTTTGTCTTTATCAACTTCATCATTGGACTGTGAGACACTTAAATTGGCAAGAGCAAGGGAAGAAATTAGAACTTCTCTTGTTATTAATTGATGCAGACATGTTGGACATCAAAAGACAAACAGAGAGAGCTAAACCAGTGGCACTGGCAATGTTTTTATTCCACAGTATCTCCATTTTCAGTCTGCCTACAGGGTGAAGAGGACAGGGTTGTTATGAGCACCAACGCAAACAGAAGTCCTTGGGACCCACAGTTTGCTTTTGTCAGAGGCCTGGTTAAAATCACTGCATTTCTAAAATATAATCATAAGCTTTCTGTACAAAAAAAAGGGAGGTTTAAGCAGTGTTCCAGACAGATGAACGGACAGACAGACAAAACTGGATGGGCGGACAGACAGGGATGGCTGGATAGAAAGACAAATTAGAATTAGGTTTCTCATTTTCTTGAAAATGGCACATTGATTCTCTTTATCTGCTTCTACCTCTTCAGAATCCACAAAGGCAGAGTTCACATTTAAGGACAAAGTGACTTTTGGATGGATGGATGGATGACTCAGTGATGAAAAGACAAATTAGGGTTGCATGAATTCATCAGTTTGTGGACAAATGAATTGATGGAAAGATTATTTAGGAGTGAGTGAATTAATGAATTTATGTTTGAATAAACAGATAGAAAGATGGATAGATGGATGGATGGATGACTCAATGATGAAAAGACAAATTAGAGTTGGATGAATTTATCAGTTTGTGGACAAATGAATGGATGGAAACATTATTTAGGAGTTACACGAATTAATCAATTTATGTTTGAATAAACAGATAGAAAGATGGATGGATGGATGGATGGATGGAAAGATGGATGAATGTAAATACTAATTAGAGTTGGATAAATATATCAGTCTATGGATGGATGAAAAGATTAATAAAGAGTGAGATGACTGTATCAATTGGCTTGACTAATTTGACAGACGGATGGATTTATGATAAAAGGATGAAGATAGAGATGAATGGATGGATGCATGGATGGATAGAAGGATAGATAGATGAACAACAAATTGATAGTTGGACGATGGATGAATGAAAAGATGACTGATGAGACGATGTATACATTGATGAATGGAAAGACTAATCCTTGTTAAATGAGCTGATCAACTTGTGTATGAATAAACCAAAGGATGGATGGATGGATGGATGACTCAATGATGAATACACAAATTAGAGTTGCATGAATTCATCAGTTTGTGGACAAATGAATGGATGGAAAGATTATTTAGGAGTCAGTGAATTAACAATTTATGTTTGAATAAACAGATAGATGGATGGATGGGAAGATGGATGAATGTAAATACCAATTAGAGTTGGATGAATATATCAATTTATGGATGGATGGATGAAAAGATTAATAAAGAGTGAGATGACTGTATTGCTTTGTTTGACTAATTTGATAGACAGATGGATATATGATAAAAGGATGAATATAGAGATGAATGGATGGATGGATGGATAGATGGATGGACAGAAGGATTGATGAATGAACAAGAAATTGATAGTTGGATGATGGATGAATGCAAGGATGACTGATGAGAGGATCAATGAAATGATGAATAGAGGGACTAATTCTTGTTAAATGAACTTTTCAACAACTGTATGAATAAACCAAAGGATGGATGGACGGATGGATGGATGGTTGGATGGATGGATGGATGACTCAGTGATGAAAAGCCAAATTAGAGTAGGATGAATTTATCAGTTTGTGGAAGGATGGACGAAAAGATTAATAAAGAGTGAGATGACTGTATTGATTTATTTGACTAATTTGATAGACAGATGGATGATAAAAGAATGAATACATAGGTGGATGGATGGACAGATGTATGGATGGAAAGAAGGAGGGATGGATGAACAACAAATTGATAGTTGGATGATGGATGAATGAAAGGATGATTGATGAGAAGACGTATGCATTGAAAAATGGAAAGACTAATTCTTGTTAAATTAACTTTTCAACAAATGTATGAGTAAAACAAAGGATGGATGAATGGATGGATGAATGGATGGATGGATGGATGGATGGATGGATGGATGGATAGATGGATGGACGGATAGATGGATGGACAACAAATGGAATGTATGCACGTATGGATGGATGTATGGTTGTATTGATGTTTGGATGGAAAGACTATTTACGTGGAACTGAACTTATCATTTGATGTATGAATAAATCCAAGGACGGATGGGTGGATGGATCATGGTAAATAGATGGATGTTGGTATGGTGGATGGATGATTTAATGACAGATGGATCAAAACAGGTGGATAGAAAATAGATGGATAGATTTATGGATTGGACATTGGTATTGAAATGGTTAAGACTCTTTGAAATATTTGATGTTAGGCCAATTTAGTGCTTATCACATTCAAAATAACGATGTATGATAAAGCTTTTTTTAACTTCTTTACATTATGACACATTTACTTGACAATGATTGGGCACAAATAAAATGCTAAACTCTGAAAATGAAAGCTTGGCTCGCAGAAGCACTTTGTCATTCAGTTGATAGCCTGCTCTGGAGGTTTATTAGAAAAAAGAATAGGAGTCAATAATTATTAACTTTCTTTCCTCATTTCAATCAGTCAGCTATTAAAGTCTTTCTGCACCTCAAGCGTGAAGCCCCCTCAAAAGCTCTGAAAAACTCATTAATTTGCATTCTTCCATCCAGCCATCCATCCATCTATCCATCCATCTGTCTGTCTGTCGATCCATCTAAAAAGCAGCACAGCCTCTCCTCTCCCTCCATCCTCATCGCTCCATCTGTCCATCACTGCTCATTACTCTCCCCCATTTCCATCTCCTTCCCCCGTCATATTTGTGACCATCCATCCATCTTCTTCAAAAAAAACACAACAGGAAGAGCAGCGTGTAAAAATATATGAATTGTCTGGAGTTGGAATAAAAGTGGTTGTACTTTTCTTGACAGGTGTCAAGTCATGCTAATTTAAGAAGGCTGGAATGTTTGGTGTTTTCCAGCAGATTCACGAGTGAAACCAGCAGGAATCCAAATTCACACTGGAAAAAAAAAAAAAAAAAGATTCTGCAGGTGCACTAGGCGGATTTTAATGATCAAGTTGGGAAAAAGAAAGTTCGTGAAAAAGTGAAATCTGCAGAGAAATTAGAAAGAGGCAACTTTTTAAAAGAGTCCAGGGAAATTTGTTCAGAGTGGCGAAGGACAGAAACATAAAAGCAAGCACTTCTTATCTAATAAGTATAAGTTTCAAAGGGGGAATTATGGTCTCTTTATATTTTCTGACAGCTCCTCAAAGAGGGCTTTTTTATATTGTGAGAAAAAAGCACAAACTTGCACAAAAAACACAATCTCAAGTTTCTCTAGCGAGGGGGAATTAGTCTAAACAGACAAATAACTTTTTATTCTCCGCTTTATCAGCAAACTAATCCACACAAATAAAAAAGCGTCTACAATATCCCGCTACCTGTGGCGACTTGATCTGATAAAAGTCACCGCCAAAAGATTCCCCTTTGTGCAAAAGCAACTCATCATCTCCAAACACGCACAATGTAGCTCTCCCTGAAAACTAATTTCCCTGTGAAAATGGGGTTTTAAGTCTGTTGAGGCTCCTTTTAGATTCTAATAAACTAATTCCGAGGCTGATGCTGAGAGAGGCTTATTTCAATTTCACCGTGGCTTTGTTCGAATTTGTTTTACATTACACACAACAGGAGGGAGAAGAGGGGGTTTGCTTTGCGGCGTTTTGTTTTAATGCATTCAGGTGTCTTGTTTTGCTGTCTGCAATCTTCAGATCTTAAGAGGGGAAAGGGAAATAATATGTACAATCTCACTCTGGTTTATCCTCTCTGAATCTTTCTGTCCCTGCTGAGCTGCTAGAAAGGATACACACGATGAAAAAAAAGCCTGTGTCTTATCTACTGTAAAACAATACCTACAGAATAATATTTCCTCTGCACATGACAGCAAAGTAAATCCCCATAAACCCTGTGATTATTAATATTATTTTCCAGTAGGTCTGACTAAGCCAGGAAGCCTCATATCAACTGCTGTTTAACTGCAGCAAACAAACATACATGCGCTCGGAGAGAATAGGAAATGATGATCCATTTTGTTTGCTATGCATTGACAGTAACATCTATAGAAATACATTTCCTCATGTGAAAAGAGGGAATAACTACAACAACCATCTGGTCGTCATCTGCCTCCAAAAGGAATTCATCTGTTGAGTAGTTAAAAGAGACATATCATGCTGATGCATGATTTAATACATACATATAATATAATAAATTTGAAAACAAGACCTTACACCCCCTTAATTTTCAAAAAATGAGATATTGTATTTTTTCTGATATCCTAGAACGAGATTTGATGCCTCTGAAAATAGGTCATTGCGAGATGTCCGCGAGATTTACATCGTCGTGACGACACGAGGTACCTTTCTTTTTATTGGGGTAATCTGAAAAAACACTTCCTCCTCTGTGATGTCCGTTAGCCACAAAACCGTCACTGAGGAACACATTCGTCCAGCAGCAGTATATAGATCCCTAGCTCACACTCACTCATTACCAGCTCTGGCCTGTCGGGGACTCAATACGCGGTCGCTGCTTTGAGCCTGCCGGAAAATACACTAGAAGAAGAAGGACAGGCTGGCTCTACCCCCGATAGAACTGACCAATCAGAGCACAAAGGGCTGTGACGTTGCGAGGTAACTTTAGGTCAGCCTGGAAACCGAGTGTTTCAACGAGAGCTTGATAATGGCCTAAAATGAGGATTTTGAGAACGCTATTGTGGGGCAATGAAGGAACTAAATGACTTGTACTGAGGGCAGAAATGCTTTACAGGTATCCTAGTCTGGCATAGTGAAAAGGAGAAACAAGCATGATATGTCTCCTTTAAAGCACTGCATGGATCAAGAAGGAGGGATGGCGTTAGTTTGTAGTTGTGTAAGGCGAGTTGTAAGGTATGTAACTGACCTCTACTTCTGAAGTGTTAACAGTTTAAAGTCTAAGTAAAAATTGTTCCATGTAGGGCTGTCCCCATATTGGATTTTCACCTTACAATTATTGTGACCAAACAATATCAGGATTACGATATTTTTGTGATCTAAATTAAAAAAAATAAGAAAAAATCAGTAATGTGTCAAATATCTTACTTTTGTCTCTGCTTTGGCAAAATACTCCTGAAATTGTGCATAAGGGGGTGAAAAGGCTTCTTGCAGCTACACTATGCAGCTATACTATGCAAATGTTGGAATAAATATACAAAAAAACGACAAAAACTAAACTGAACTTAATACCATTACACAGCAAAATATGTAGTGACACACTGACACTATCAGAGTCAACATTAACACGTTATAAGCGTTTCAAGGGTTTACACCATGTTGTCTGAACTTTTTTTTTTGGAGTACTGGTATTTTTAAAATAACTTTTACTTAATTTTTCCAACTCATGGGATGGGTACAGAGAAAAAATAAACAAGGAAATAACAGATATTCAACTGTAATAAACCTTAACAGTGAAAAATAATGTCTCCTTAAAAAACAGTATGTTCGAGACCAAGTTCCCATTCCCTACACAGAAAACTCATTCAATCTTACTCATTCACACCACAAGAGACAAAATGGATGGACAGACAATTGTCAGAGAATTGACAAGAAAAGGAGGGGGGGAAAGAGGGTAATAAAAATAACAAAATAATAACTAAAATTAAATTAAATTAAATATTAATGTGAAAAGTAAACAGGGTCAGTAACTCAGCATTTCATTGGTTTTCAGCATCAATATGTAAAGTATCCATATGAAGCAAAAAAGGCTGCCAGATTTTATGAAAGGCCTGTATGGACCCTTAAGGGAGAACCTGATCTTCTCAAGTCTCACACATTTTAAAATTTCTTAAATCCATCTATTGTGTGTGGGTGGAGATGAGTGAGTCCATTTAAGCAGGATAAGCTTCCTAGTGAAAGCAATTATGTGTTGTGAGGACTTGGACCAACTAGGAGCCAAGGTCATCCCAAAAAGAGCAACAAAGGGATCGGGGTTCATTGTACAACAAAGGACTTTACCTAGTGTACCAAAGATGGCACTCCAGAAGTCAGTGAGCTTGGGGCACAACCAAAACATGTGCATGTGATCAGCTGGAGAGAGTTTACATCTGTTACAAGAGTCAGCTCTGTCTGGATAGATCTTGGCTAATCTTGCATTCATGAAATGGCTCCTGAGTACTGGTAGTTTAATTTTCATCATGTGTAACTGTCTGCTCTTTTTGAAGTTAAACTGTAAACTTTCTAACACTTAACAGTGAGAGTTTTGATCAACACTTTTATTCAGTTTCGGAAATGCCTTTTCTCAAAGTACACATTATTAACTACTTAAGAGTTCACTCAGTATTAACACTGCACAGTGTTAGCATTGTTGTATTTATTTACCATATATTTATGGCGAAAACAGCTAAGATACATGTACCATGTTTGGTAAGAGTTCATGTATTTGAGAAAAGAAAAAATTCACTGGGCTTTTGGCATCTTGCTGTACTTCCCCACTAATGTGGAGCACTTGTACAACACTTCTTAAATCTTAAATTAAATCTTTTTCTGTTTGACTTTTTGTTTGTTTTATTACCTATTAAAACAAGAGATGGTCAAAGGATCCAATGACACTTACCTTTGACATTGGATAATTCTATCCACCACAATCTAATATGTCAGAGTAGCTGTTTTGCAAAGTCTAGAGACATTTCTGTAAGCAGTCTTGATATATACTGTTTAAAGGCAAGAAATGAACATTAGGCACAATGACCATGGTGTCTGTCTCATAAAAAAAAGAGTCCATCTCTGAGTCAGAGAGGCAATCTGTTAAACTTTGAAATGAAATTCATAAAACACTATAATTAACAGCAAGTTACTTTGACCTTTAACTGTGTTTTTGAAATGCAGTGTGTTGACTGAGTGCACAAGCTGTGGACAAAAATGAGCCCTATGACTCTGACATTTGATTAATAACTGTCAAATTCCAATCACAACTTCCTTGCATCAGATTTTAAAGAAAATCACTGGAGCTCAAAAATCCCTTTACCTTTGAGTCATGGCGTTTACGAGAAAGGCCTGGTGATGGACAACCTGAACACACGACACCTCTGGCTCAGGCCGTCATTGCAGCAGAGGCATAACTAACATGAATGACTAAAGTTGAGTATGAAAACAACAATAAGTTCCCTGGTGGGATGTCGTGCATACATAATTAGGGTTCAGACACAGGGTGCAGAGCAGTATTGTAGTAATTGCAGCCACTAATGAGTATAATAACATACCTTAACACTGGGAAGTTTAACTCCGGGCTCCCACTGTTGATTGCAATCATTGTTAATTGCACATGTTTGAGCCAATTAAGAGCAGTAGCAATTTCAACTGTTGCTTCTTTGACTAGGTCTGAGAGAAATTCACAGAATACCAAAGCAGAGACAATTTTCAACATAAAACTTTTGGGAGAATACAATTATGAAAACACATGAAAACAGTGTTTGGAGTAAACAGGAACAGCCAATAACATTAACAATGCTAACAATGACGGCAGCTTGAGCCTTCCCTTAATCTGTATGTATCTGTGCTGACTTAATAAGCACTGCCTCTTCCTTTGTGAGGTTGAAGCTGACATTATTCACCTGACATTTCTCAGGTGGCATGATATTGTCTTCACAGAGAATTGGTGGGAAAATGAGCCATTTCCATGGAGACCTCCTAACATGCTGGCTTCCAAGAACAAGGCAGAGTGCTTACTTAAGGCAGACATGATTTCTCCACAGAAACATACTTGACCATCTGAAGAGGTTAAATGGGTCTGGCAGTATTAGAGGAGGGGAGATCCAAAGACAGAGAGCCAGTAAGATCATTACTGTTTACTGTGAAAATAATAAAACCAAGGTTTGTGAGTGGAGAATTATGTTTTGTTGTTTTCTATCATCTAAATTTGGCTTCATTTTCTTTCATTGCTGGTTTATCTTAGATGTTAAATTAGAAAATATAAAACTTTTACTTTCTTATTGTTTAATTTTTTTAGTGTAGGCTTTGTGAAAAAGAAAAAAAAAACAATGTTGTTATTATAGCTTCATCACATTGGCAGGGGGTCCAGAAAGCTAAAGGATTTATTTCCCACATACATAGTTTTCTGTCCTTTGAGTTCACTCAGTGTCCTTAAGCCCTTGCTTTATGGCACCACACTGTTAAAAGTTTACAAATCTTTATATTCTGTGTGTGTGTTGTGCCTATAGCTGGACATATAACTGCAGTTTGTCCCTGTGTTTGCATTTGCTGACATCATGAGCGCTTCACAACCTGTTATGTTAGAGGTAAACTACAAACATGGCAGGAATTTAGAGTAAAAGTAACAGAATAAACACCAATAATCCAAATCATCATCAAATTTGTTGACAACTGATGACCAGTTGTCAAACTTCTCCATCAGCATCATATGAACTTGGTGTCTATATTTTCCTTTGTGTACCATGTATGGGTGACATTAGCTTAAGTGTTAACAGATCATTAAAAGCTAAGGGTGTACCTGTCAGTGCTTTGCTTTTATTAATCATTGTCTAAAAAATACTTCATTAGCTTACATGTGAGATAATACAGCCGAGGAAATAAAGCTAACACAAACAGTCTACCATGGTGTGAAATCCAAGTCACCAATGTACACAGTCAACAGTTGAATGAAGACACAAAACTTATTGTCTTATTTCCGAGTAATGATTTCCTTATGATTGTGGTCTTGATTTATCAGTTTGTGTTTTAAACTTTCTGTTGTAGCTGTTTCTGCTGCTGTGATCAATCCGTCATCTCTTTTCTGCCCCTTCAGCAGCCCTATTCAATTAGCGGCCCGCAGGCCACATGCGACCCGAAAGCAACCCTAGAGTGGCCCAAAATCAAAGTGATTGGGGCTTAGGTTCGGCGAGAAAAAAAAAAAAAAAAGTTTATAAACACTGATATAGTCTTACAAAAAATTCCAACATTGTTACAGACATTGAATGCAACACATTCTGAAAGGTTCCTGTTAAGCAAGTGACTTTTAATGCAATTTCAAATGTGACCAACAGATGGAGTTTTTAATCTGCACATTTTATGTTCATATGCACCTTAATATGTGCTTGTATTTACCTGTCTAAGCGTTGAAGTGTAAAATGTAAAGAAACAGTACATCAGCAGTTTAGTTTAAGTACTGCTCTTTACTGGGTTTATGCTCTTTTGGATGTAACAATAAATTAATTAACATCCAGTGTGTCTGTTAGCTATTTATGTCTCTTTTATGTGGTTACCTTTGCTCACTGTCCGGCCCAGCTTATGTCTTCAGTCTGAAAATCTGGCCCGACTGAATTCTAATTGAGTAGCCCTGCTCTACAGGGATCCTACCAGTATAGACTATAGCTCATGTCTGCATGACGGTAATGCTGGATGACATGAACAATCGACATGTTGAATGGACAGCTGGCAGCCATCGCATATTTGTGTTGTTAACAGCAAGTATATCTCCGGGCTAAGGTTGCAATAGGACAGCAACTATGTCTGTCTAAGCATGTAATTATTACTGTTAGCAATGTTTGAATATAAAATAAGGGACAAAATTGTGCAGAGTGTGATATATCAAGCACAAAACACACTTTCCTATCCATACACAAATCCATCAGAGTTTCAAAAACTCTTCATCCCCCAAAATGTGTTTCCGATAACGTGTGACTCCATTTTCATGTGTACAAAAGAACAAAATGGAAAATGTTTTCCAGAATACCCTATGCATGTAAAAGGCCTAAATAAAGGCATTAAGGCCTGTCACAAGGTCTTCAACAAAGTGCAAAATCATTTGCCCTCACAGGAAACATCCTAATTTTATTATTCATTGAACACAGAGATGGAAATGGTAAACACTAGAATCAAATACCGACATTGTTTTGGTTGCAGATCCGACACATTTCAAAACAGTTTCAGCCTTAAACAGATTATCCTGTCAATGGAAAACCTCCTCAGTTTGGCACAGCTGCCTTCACCACACACAAAATCAATAAACATTTGTTGAATTTTTGAAGGAATAATCATCCATGTCATTTATTTTGCTTTGCCTGATGCTGGGATAAAATGCTCCAAACAAGATTACAAACTGACGAAACATCACTTAACAGAAAACAGCAGTTTTTCTGACTTTCCCCTTCAGCCACAGTAGCAGCAGTTGGCATCATGTCATTCCACAGACCTTCATGGAAGACTGAAAAAAGCTGGACGGGTAAAAACAGAGTCATGCCTATAATATATCATTGCTTGCCAACCCCTGGCATGATGGAAGCAGCTGAGCTAGTTAGACGCTGAGGTAACGTGTCACTGTGTGGAAACCGAAGCTTCTGACATGCTTCCAACAGGCTTGTACTGCTGAAATGCAACCCTTAAAGTTACAAAGAATTCTTGGCCCAGGGTTTGATGGCTTTCCTTGACTTTTACTACATGCCTTTTTTTAGTTATATTTATGACCTTACTGCCCAATTAAGAAACACATTTACCAGCCTTGGAGGGAAAAGAAATTTTCTTCTTGAATGAATTGTGTACCACAAAACTGCTACTGTGATTAAAAGGGGATGGATCCTCTTACGCCAAATTACTTTTTTTAATGTCTCTTAAACATGTCAGAAACTTCTTCACCAACTGGCACTAAAATTACACCAAATCTTTCAACAAGAACTTGTTTTAAATTTATTCTGTCATCAGGGTAGACACAAAAAAAGTTTACTTCCTCAAATTACATGTCCCAATTAACTTAAAATCCTGATAGCTGTGACATATCTTCAGTGTCTCTGTCATGGCGTGACAGAAGCACCAAAAATCCACTTTAAATCAAGGATGCATGTGCACAAAACTATCCTTAAATGAACGTCCAAAGCTTTTAAGTATTTCCGTTTGTGTTTCAGAAAAGTACATATAAAAATAAACCCCCCAATTCCAAAGAAAAAAGTTGGGGAATTGTTTAAAATGTACAGAAATTATTCCACAACTTCGTGTTAACAGCTTGAGTCAAAAGATATGCCGGATATGATGATGCCAATTCAGTAACTATTAAGGTTCTGATGATCAAATAAGATGAGAAATCAAGCACAGTTCTAATGTCTGCAGACTTATTGTAAAAAAGCATTCAGCTGCTGAATTTCATCAGCTTTGCACACAGACAAGAAAAAGTAATAACAATCAATCATAAAAAAATAATCTGTTTTATGTTTTTTGAATTGTTCCTTGTCTTTGAAAATTCATTTTACTAATGTTTTATGTCTATTCTTTTATCTCGTATTTTATTTATTCTCCTGTACAGCACTTTGTTTCAACTATGGTTGTTTTTTCAAGCGCTTAACAAATAAAGTTGGATTGGATTGGATTGAATCAGTCTCAATTAAGGGATACAAAAATCTGATCAGCATCTTCGGAAAAAATTGAGGACTTGCATATCATGAAACTCGAAGCTTTACATTACTAATATATAAAATGTATACATAGGGAAGATAAAAAGCTCTATTGTAAAGCTTTTTTGTTGCATGGCTTATACAATGGACCTTGCAACATAAACTGCACTGACTCAGTCTGCTGTATTTCTGTTTGTGATCAGTGGGTTGTTCCATTGTAGACCAAGATTGTAAAATGTGCTGGTAGCTGGAGTAGTTCCATTGCCTGAATACAGCCTAGGTGCCAAAAAAAGACCATGAAGAACTAACATCTGTGGTCTCCTTTAGTGTGCAGCTCCTTAAACACACTGGATGCATGACGGCTGCTGGGCATGTCAATTCTGGCTTGCAGTACTACAGTTTGCAATCCAGGAATGAGGCTGCATCTCCCTTCTGACAAAGTTCTGGTGAAGTTTGATGCCAATGAAGGTCACAAAGAATACATAAATATTAATTTTGGGGGCTTTTAATGTCTACAATTACTTGGTTATTGAGGAAAAAGAAAGTTCTGGAGGAACGACAGCAAAGCCCTGTCAGATGATTTACTGTATAACTGAGCCTCAGAATAAAAGCGCTCTGTATGAACAGGATGATTTCAAAATGGCCACCCAGGCTTTACTTTCATGGATCCATCCTGCCCTGTATCAACAGTTCTGGTTGCTGCTGTTTTGGTGTGGAGTCATTTTCTTGGCACACTTTGGGCCCAAAAGGACAAATTGAGCATTGTCAGAACGCTGGAACCTCCCTAAGTTTTGTTGATGACCATGCCAATCCTTTTATGAGAACTGTGAACCCACCCTCAGATTGGTAGTGCACCATGTTACAAAGCTGACTCATCTTAAAACCAGTTTCTTGAACATGACAATAAGTTCATTGTACCTCAGTGTAGCCCACGGTCATCAGATTTCAATCCCATAGAGCACCTTTGGGATGAAAAACGTCTCTGAGGAATGTTTCTAGCACCCTGCTGAAACAACTTTTTGAGGAATTAAGGTGAGGGCAAAAAGAGTGCCTATTTGGACTAACAAGAAGTACCTAATAAAGTGGCCAGTGAGTGTAATGTGCTGCCCGCGTAAAGATCCCTGCTGAACACATTCCTGTCAATAAAATAAACTTTAATTTTAAACTTGAATCATAAGCACAAACTCCTCAAACTCATAACCTTACAAGCCAGATGGACAGCTCCATATATCTGCCACAGAAATATTTCACTGGTCCATCTGGGTAGGAGCCCTTTAAATTTGTTTTCAGGGGCAGACCGTTTAAAAAAAACACAAGCTTGTGATTGGATAATCGTTTTGCTCGTCACAAATACATCACAGGCCAATCCACATCAAGCCCGGTTGCCTCCTATAATGTAGCAATGTTTTCATTGAATTTGTCTTTTTTTTTTTCTTTTATATATACATTTTATTTTATTATTTTGTTTATATTGGTTGCTGATGCTGCTCAGTGATTTTTGAAGACTGTATGATGCAAAATGTGCCTGTTTGTTTACTTGAAATGGCTGAATAAAGAATTGAAAAAAAAGTAGCATACATAGCGGCTAACTTAGCCACTAACAACAGTTAATGACTGCTAGCTGTTAGCCGCTAACTTAGCCGCTAACAGCTAACAACAGTAAATGACCGTTAGCCGTTAGCCGCTAACTTAGCTGCTAACAGCTAACGGCCTTATACTATCGTCTTACACTAAATTGTACCACACAGATGATTCATTTAACACTTATATGTGACATGAACCCGCCAAAGACAATCTCTACAAGTAAACTTCTGAGGAGGGCAGATTTCGCCAAGTTTTAAAAAGTATCTTTGAGGACAATAGGCTAATCGGCATGTCCGTTCTCAACTTCCGGTTTTCAACTTCCGGATGTCGTCACATCCGCATTCTACAGCTCCCGCCTCTCTTTCCTGATTGGGCCGTTAAGAATTCAGCCGCGTGAATTCGTTGGACAACGGAGGCTTGCAAGACAGAGCTGCAGGATTTCAGAATCAGGCAGGTCTGTCTGCTCTGCAAGGCTATCAAACTCAGGCCTGATGAATAATGTTAACTAACAGCTCTGCACTTGGCTTAGATAAAACAGGAACAGACTTGGGCACAGACGGGCTAAATTTTAGGCCTGATTTAAATTCTACTCCAGATTCATAAACGTTGCTGCCTTCTCTTATTACAGGCTAATTTAAGATGAGCTCAGGGGAGATGAAATGCTGCCCTGTGGTCAGATAAGTGGGAAATATGGGCTTTAATATTTTAGAAATAATCACATCCTGTTTCAATTACATTTCACACAACATTCCAACACTGTTTAATGTTGTGTTGTACAAAAAGAGTAACTCAAAGCTCCGTTGGTCTGTTCGCATTAATATCTGCCTTTTTTCTCAGAAAATTAATTAGCTGGAATCAGGTGGCAATCACCATTCTTTCAAGGTCTTTTTCTCTGTCCGCAACCAACCTTATCAATTATTCCCTTTGAGTAAAAACAGCCTTGGTCAATCACAGCCCATCATCCATCAGTGACTGTACGTGCATGCTAACTGATTAAAATTCCCAAAGGGTTGAATCCTAAACCAAACCTGCTGCACACATGTAGTTTGCACGCTCGCTCAAGCTAAAGCACACACTGCCGGCAGCTATTTTACTGAGCTGCTGAATGCCATTAATTCCTGTGCCACATCTCCTTAGGTGAGAAACTGGTGACAGAAGAAACCTCACTCCGAGAAAACGCTCTTCCTCACACCCTCTCTCCTCTTCCATCCATATTCAGCAGATTCAGGCCTGTGCAATAAGGAGGGAAGGAGGAAGAGGAGGGCGGGTTGCTCTTGCTGATTGTAAATTCAGCACCAGCTCTTCTTGTTGCGCAGGAATGACCCATCATTTCACACTGGGCCAAATGGCATGAATTCATAAATATAAATAACAGCAGCAAATTCGTCTTTCAGGATGCCGTACAGAGGCGCAGACAGGGCCGCATTAGAATAAAGATGCCTTCTCTCTCATGCTATCTTTCTTATTATTACCTACCATGCACAACTTTTGGCCTCCTTTATCAACTTCTGCTTTTTTCCTTCTCACTTCTCCGTCATGTTCTGCTCTTCCCCACCCACTCTCTGATGACTGACGCAATGTGATGGAAAAGTGCAAAAGCATAATAGCACATTTTATCTTTTTGCTCTGGAACTTAAACAAGATCTATCAGTTATTTTGCGCCCTTTCCTTGATTTGCATTTTGCACTCTTGCATTTCAGAGTTTTTGACACTTGGGTGATTGTTTGAAGACAAACCATGAGCCATTCAAGACCACCAAAGTGACATGATAGCTTACAGCTGAAAAGAGTTGCATTCAAGCTGGCAAAAATTTGGACGTACTGCAAAACATATTTATTACTTTCGGGAAAAAAAGCACCCTTTTGGCAAAAAACAGAAACCAGAGAACCTGATCTTGCTATATATGAGCACCTTTCCACTTGCACGCCTTGGCCCTACTCTACTCGGCCCTACTCGATTTGCAGCGTGTTTCCACTGGCCTGGTACCTCTTAAAACAAGCTAGTTTTAGTACCTACTGCGCTCTGGTTCCAAGCAAGTTGAGTCGATACTAAAAGATGAAATCACCAACTGCCGGCTACTGATTGGTCAGACAATGTCGTCATCGATGAGTCATGAGCGCGACGACCTAGCATGCTAGCGGTAGCTACCATTAGCTTACCCTCATACGTCTTTTCTTTGCAGCTCGATTGCTCTCGTCCTCGGCTTCATTCTGTTGTATAGCTTCCAAAACTCTCCTGTGCTTCTCAAGGAGTATTTCTTCTTGTCACCTGCAGCCTTCTCCTGCTTTCCTTTTTTACTTGGTTTGTGACAAAAAGTCACAGATTGTTGTGTCGCACTCAAAATGACGCTCAGCTGTTTACAGCGACACTGCACCCCGTTGGGCAAGCGACTGGGGCTAATGGAAAAGCAGCACAAGGCGAGTAGAGTAGAGCCGGGTAGAGTAGGGCTAATTGAAAAGAGCCATATTTCTTTAATACACGGTCATAACCTGATGCACTGAACATAATTCCTAAGAAAAGGTTTGGAAAGGGCACATGTTTTAATGAAAAGCTAAAAGATGATTGAATGAACTTCCAAGATGAATGTTACATCCATTATGGGTCACTCAGATGTTTGCAGTCATTTCAGCTGACTCAAACTTGTAGCAAATGCCTCTTAGTCCTTAAAAGGTTTTGCAAGATGGATCTTCCTTCAGGTAGACATGGAACCTGATGAAAGATTATAATTTCTTCAGTTGGTGTTGAATTATTTCATCAAGAATCCAAACTTTATGGAAGTGTTTTTTCCCCTCTCTGCTTTAGTAGTCTTAAATAAAAGATATTTTCTGAAAACTATATTTTTTTGTAGTGTGGATTATCAGGTTACAGGGAGGCTCAAAAGAGGAAAAAGAACCACTGCGAGATAGTTTGTCTTTCCAGGAATTATGACTGCCGCTTGTTTTGGATGCTTTATAATACTTGTGTGAACACTGAGCATTCACAGCAAAAACGTCTGACAGGAATTTAGCAAGTCTAAGTGAGGAATGGAAGAAACCTCAATGGGAACTTGAGGACATGAGAACATTCAGGTTACCTGTTGAGGCAAGTGTATTAATTTTGGGCTTATGCTGTCAACTTTGGTAAAAGACCAGCATGACAGTGAGAACACTTCAGGATGCTACAGGATGTTTCAGGATCAGATGATGCTAGTGGTTGATGCATGTAAATCTGCAGTCTGTTACAATATTCAAGCAGATCTCCCTTGCAGTAATGAACATTTATACTTAAACAGACCCAAAGTTTTGAGACTAAGAAGACAAATATAAGGGGCCAAATGAAAATTCATATACAAAGTAAGTATTTGGATTAAAGTGAATGTTTATTAGATAAAGAAACAGCCACGATTTTTGACTCGAAAAAATATATAACTGACATTAAAAGAACATTTATATTTATTTGTTGAAATGTCCATTAAGTAACATGTTGGAAGGCATTATTTTTGATGTCCAGCCAAAATGGAGCCAAGTGTGAAATCACATGCAAATGGTAAATAGAAAGTGACAGATTAAATAGCATAGCAACAGCTGAAATCAAACTGCCTTACTTTGCCGTCTGTATGCACTTCTAGTCAAAGAACACATAATCATACAGGATATGCAGACCCTATGGTGTCCAGTTATGTCCAAGTACTTTGAGTAAAATGGCAGAGCATGCTATAAAAAGAGTTTTCTCAGAAAATGTTTTTTTTTTTTTTAAGACAGCAAAAGCATCGAGGGGAAAAATGTCTCTGTTAGGTTTGGATTCTTGATGAAAACATTCAACATCAACATAAGAAATTATAACATTTATCAATTCTGTGAGTTCTTCCAATAGCGCCCCGTTTGGAGAACGTCAGTTAATTTGATGGTGTATTGGAGATTAAACTGGACTAGATCAAGACCGCCTCAGTGATTTGACTGGCTAAACTATATAATGTAGTGAAGAAGATTAAACAATAAAACTAGGTAGAGGAAGCAAACTTCTGACGGTTGAACTGATAAAAGCTTGACTCATTCTTTGCAAAGCCAGTGCATCCTTTCTGACATTTTGCACAGTTCAAAAGTCCTGTTTGTTGTACATTTTCATCTCTCCCACTCTTGATTGTTCACTTCTCTTCCTTTTCCTCTTGGCAGCACTATCAAAAGTGTTGTTTTGTGGTTGTTCTCGTCCACACAGTTAGACCCACAGAACTCGAGCAGAAAACAACTGATTAGTCAAACTGCCACCTCTCCAAAACACCAACGCTAATGGTTGCCACGGAAGAAAGAGATAAATACGGCCAATCAGTGACAATCACCAGGCGGGCTGAAGAGGAAGGTGAACTAATGACAAGCACAGAGCGGGGCGATGAAATCCTCTCGCGGAGCCTCACTGTCATTTGGCACCAGTGGAAACAAGTGTTTTTCTCTCACGCATCAGGTGGGAGCAAAATGACACCCACAGACTCTCTCATTCCCTGATCAGGCTCGCCCTCTACGTCTCTCATCCTCTCTTCAATTCCATTTTCCACTTTTCTGTAATAGAAACTCAAACTGATGGAGAAGGGATCAGTCAAATGTAAATACATTTATAGTAAAAGGGGAATGCTCTTTCAGCAGAAATCCAACCATCAGATGAATTTACAGACCAGAGTGGATTCCTGTGTGTACTTTTGTTTGCTTGAGCGATCCACAACCCTAAACATGAGGCTCAGTTGGATTACATAATGTCATGTTTGCTTTTATTTTTCACTGGTATATAATTCCCAAAATAAAATCTTTGAGGTTGTATGCCTTTATTTCAGAAAATAGTGGAAAGAGTGAGTGCTTGAGGAAAGAAGGTGGAGAATAAAATGCCAGAGAGATCCATTAAGCTGCCCACTTGGAGGACTATGGTCTTCAAACATGACATGACATGACAGCAACTGACGGCCATCAGGACCCCAAACTTTTAACTTCTATTTTCCCCAAATTCAACTTTAATAAAGGAATTCAACACTTGAATACTCAGCAAATGTGGTCCATTTGGACTTCATTAGTTTGGTTTGATGAGATTTGATTGGCAGTAATCTGGCAACATGGTCAAACAACCCAACAACTGTCCTAACATTTGCTTCCAGTATCACTTAATCCTGACTGGTGCACAGATTAATGTGATATCCATGTGAGTCCTGTCCACTGCAAACCAGTAAGGAGACAGCAGAAGAGAGAAGCCAGTTCCTAAGCTGAAAATTCCAAAGTTATGAGGAAAAAACTTTCCTAAATATACTTTCGCAGGTTATCATTCTCGATAGAAAATGAAAGATTAAAATAGCACAACAAAAGCTGCAATTGGATAACCTTGCTGTGCTGTTCCTATGCACTTCTGTTCAAAGACCACGTCAACATACAGGATATGGTGACCCTATGAAGCCCAATTACGTCCGAGTATGCTGAGTTGAATGGCACAGCATGCAATGAAAAGATCGATTTTCTTAGAAAATGTCTTTCATTTAAGATGTCCTTTTCAACCAAGGGAGCAGCACTTCACTCAGGCCAACACAGACCCTTAACCTTTCAGTAGAGAGAATCTAAAATACAAAAACATGAAGAAAGTAGAGAAGGAAATGCACTTCAGAGCTGAAATCACACACAAATGAGGACAAACCGGACATGTTCAGGACCCAATTCCTTCTCTAAAGCCCTTAAAGCCCTGGTGGCAGATTGTGTTGCCCATCTAAGGGCACTTTCTGTGTGCCTAATATTTCAAAAGCACTTGAGGCCAAAAATAAACTAATTAAATTCCATTAATCACAGGTCAATGCACATACGTCCAGCTGGACTCAAGGTTGAAAAAGAAGAAGACTAATGTTTTAATTCAGAGGCCATGGCAGTGGACCTCATGCTCCTCTGTTTCGTGTGAATGTAATGTCTCAGAAAGCTCAAAAGAAATTTCTTAAGTTTATGCGTCTGCACTGATTCAAGGGTGAGCTCATTTATTTTATGTAAGAGGGCAAAAGTGAAGGTCATTGGTCATAATGTTTTCCTTAACTGTGAAAGCTAAAAGGTCATGATGTCAGCCCCATGTTCATCCCTGGTTGAAAATGCAGTACTTGAAGAGAGTATAAAGGATAGTTGTTTTTTTAAGTGGGGCTGTGTGTGGTACATGGCATGAGACTGGATGGGTGCCACAGTGTCACAGCTCAGTTCTTTCTCTTGTCAGAAAACTCAAGATGGACAGTAATGCTATACGTTGCTGTACCTGGTACCAAACTCTTCACATAACGTAATTAAAAGAAAAGTGGAAGAAAACAAGCCAGAACAACAACATGGAGTCATCACGTGCTACAGTTTGTTTACATCCACTTAATTCCCCAAGAACAGTTTACCTTGATTAGGCACTTTTTTGAGACACGGCACAGTCTGCGTGTCCTTGCTTTAGTAGTCGAACACAAAACAGGTGTAAATTAACATATTAGCGTGCATGTGACGACCCCACCCTGTTTAAGTGGCTTGTTTTCTCCCTTGTTCAGCTTTTATTACGCAGGGAGTCTTGCATCATGTACAGCAATGAATAGCATAAGTGTCTGTCCTGAGATTTCTCAACAGATTGAGAACTGAGCTACACTCATAGGGCTTTCACACAAGCACAGTTCTGGTCCTAGAACTGGTTCCATGCTGGATTCTCAGAATCTCTGTCCTTTTTTTCCTTTTTACCTTTTTATCCGTGTTCATACAGTCAAAACAGAACGAAAGTGGGAGGATGCTATTCTGTGTTTCACAGATGGAAGTAAACAGTACACCAGCAAAACGGGGAGTTGCATCAGCATACTAAAATTGTTTGTTGCTTTCCTTAAGGATTTTGTTTTCATTAAGCTATGAGTGCAGTGATTGTTGATGATAAAGAGACAGAAGTCGGGCTTAGAAGACATCTGGTATGTAAAAGTGTTCATGCATTTCTTTACATCATTGAATTCCTGCTCATTTTATCAACACAGAATATAACATGCCCACTGTTGATGTCCGGGTTCCTGGGCTGGGACCAACTTTTCAGGTTCTGGCCGGCCAGTTCAAATTATGAACCAGAACTGACACAGAGCCATGCTGGTGTGAGCCACAGGTCTGAGGCATTCTTTCTGGCTCATGCCATGTACCTCACACAATTCTAGTTTAAACAATCCAAATTATCCCTTCAGCTTTGAGCAAAAGTCAAGTTCGACTCAGAGATGGCTTGTTGCAAGGACAAAAGTGACAGGGCAAATGTCAAGGCCACCACACCTATAATCTGACTTTTAAAACGTATTCAAATGTCAAAAGGGTGATGTAGGGGTTAAACCTCCTTCACACTATCAACAGCATTTATTAATGTAAATATCATACATTATTCCTGGATATCTATAGCATTATTCAGAGATTTTGCCCTTGCTTCATATTATCATGTTAAAAACATGTTTAACCTGAAGTTGCTTAAAAGAAAACAAACAACAGAAATAATAACACTACAAAACAAATTAAGTTTGTAGTTCTTTTGTTATCAAACAGTTTTAGTAACAATTTTGTGTCAGCATATCCTGGTTATAGGGGTAGTATTAGTATATACAGGAAGGGGGATAAACCTATCTGAATCACTAGATTATAGAGATCCTAAACAGGCTAACAATATTAGCAGGCAGATATTTATTCTAAAAATATTATCAAACTCTGTCAATCTTAATCATTGTTTATACAGCAGTAACTCATACCAAATTTATATCAAGACACTTTACAAAAGAGTACGGTATTTTTGGGGCTATAAGTCACACTGTTTTCAGAGTTCAGCTGGTCCTGTGACTTATAGTTAGGTTTGACTTAAATATCAAAGTATATATTATTTAACATGTTTTTAAATGTTAACTAACAGACTTGAACCAAGAGGTAAGCATTAATGTCTAAGGCTGTGAGAGGGTGCTGGGCTAGACATAAACAAAATGCCCCCAAAATGAAAATCATACACTAAGAAACTGCAGGTAGTAAAATATGCAAGTGTGATTTTTTATGCTAAACGTTAAAGAGGGATACGGATACGGATACGGATACGGATGATATGGTTACGGACGGAGGCTCCTGTCTGTGCTCTCATTTAGTCCGTATTTCTGCATGTTTCCATAAAGTTAATGGATACAGGCCAAACATAGCTGTACCACTGAAAACCATGGGGGCAGTGTGCTGTTAATACCCATTTGGTAGCTCAAGTGAGACATGAAGAAGAAATAATAATGGCAGGACTTTTTGAAGAGAAACTCTGTGAGTTAGTTAGAAATTACAAACACCTGTATGATGTTCCTCAGCCTGGACATCTGGACAAACAAATGCAAAAAGAAAAACAGCTTGGAGGAGATTGTAGAGCAATTAATTATCACTCTGTCGGGGTGAAAGAGAAGTGGAGATCTGTGCGAGACAGATTTGTTCGAGCTCCCCCTGGTGGATGTATTGGTTAACAGCAATGCTAATGGAACGGACACAGTGGGCCTTCTTGGTGTTACCGCTATATACTAGGCAACCACCTCTCTATCAGAGAACTAAATAAGTGCAACTCATAGCCCTGTGCAACTAATGTATGTTTTTCTCACCGTAACACATTAGTTGACTGATATGACTTATATTCCTGAGCGACCGGAAAAGGCCACATATCTTATAAGGAATATGGAACTAAGATCCAGAACTGATTAGAAAAAACACAACTGAAATGGATAAGAACTTACTGGCACTCAAACTCAGTGGCAGTTCTAGTTTTTTTTTTCAGATCAAGACCTTTAAGTCACTCTTCAAATAAGAATAATGGCTCTGAAAAGCCCACAGTGAAGGTTTTGCCTGAGAGAACAGGTCTCGCCTTCTGCACAAGGCTTCAGCTGAGGGCAGCTACAGAGATCTTAGCACAGTGAGCCACATATGACCTTTCTCTCTCATGTTTTTCTTTCACCCTCCACCTTTTTTACCATCTATTCTCCTTGAATTCATGTTTTCTCTTGTTCTGGGCCATCGATCTGATATGCCTTAATGGAAAATGAGCACCATGTTACATATCAAACAAAGGTCATCGTGTGTTGGTGAAATATGTGTGCATGTCTTTATGGAAAATGCACTTGTGTCGAGCCACAGAGAAAGGTCAGGGAGACACGTATGGAGCGATAAGGTTTGACTTCCATGTGAGTGATGGGTATCATTTTGAATTAATGCACACAACTGCATTTGCTATCAAAGCTTATTCACAAAATCAATGCTGAAAATGAATGAAGCATGAACAAAAGCATTCTCTGAAACAAGACTCTATTGGAAACCATTGTGTGAATGTGTCATATTTCACATTTCTGCCTCTTATTGCATAGCTGATAAATTGCTCCCCATTCATTTCCTTGATTACACAACCACATTTCACCCCAGTGCTGCTGCGGCCAACAAAAAAAACCCTAAAAACTATAACTACTCCGTCACCTGAATAATCTTGTGTTTCAGCTCTACCAGGGCAAAGTAAACAGATTTAGCGGCTGTAATATCCATCTGCTCGTATCATTCTCTGCTGTTTGGTTGTGGGTATGAGTTTCATGGGCAGCCATCTCATAGGTGTAACCACATCTGATGATTGTTCTGCAAAATCACATTATATGCGAGGAGTATGTGGCCATTTCGCAGAATTAAGCACACCCAGTGGTGTAAGAGCCATTTCCTCATGATGTTTCCAAGACAGTTACACTCCCACATACACTCCCATCCTGTACACCCTGTTAAACACATTTAAAGCGTGTCATTAACACAAATCACTTGATTTAAACACCAGTGAAAGTTTATGGGGACCTCTGGAGAGTAAAATACAACACAGATCCACATCCTTGCCTCTGTTGCTAGAAGAAGTAAGTGGTTTTTGTCAGAGGAGAAATGTCCCACGAAACAAATTACGCTCTTACTTCAGATTATAACAAATTACATCAATTTGAGTGACATTAGCAGACAGTTATCACTTTGGTAATGGAGCCTCAGAGGATTTATTACTTCTATAAGATGACAAAATAGCTCTAATTATCAGATTTTATCTTCTTAATCCTCATTCTTCATTTTGTGCTGCCACACTTCAATGAAATACTTCATATAAGAAACAGTTGGAAAGTCCCCCTTTGCTAGAATGGAAAGGCAACACGCTGGCAACAAAGCAATAAGCTCACCTCAGAAGGAAAAGGGAGCTTTAGGTATTAAGCCAAAGGTCCAACACCTGAGTTTCTTTTTTGATGGAGTCAAGACAAACGGCTTTTATTGAAACATCAAAAAAAGGTTGAAAAGGAAATAATCTTGACATGAATTGAGCTGGAGTAGCAGTCAGGACCACAGGCCAATGTCAACATACTGAGGTGTTTATTTCATACAAAAAAAAGAAAAGCACAACTAGTGTTCTCAAGTTAGACAAGTGGAAAGAAACAAAGAACCTGAAGCAATGATCGAGAGGCCTAATTCTAAACCAGGCCTGTAACCTGTTAAGATAAGCAGGTCTTAAACACAAACAAATTGATCGATATAAACATAGCACTTGCTGATCTATTCCTTTTGTAACTTAAAAGGAAGAAACTAGACATGTGAGCATTTACAGAAGTTGACTGCATGATAAATGTCTTTCTCTTGCTAGTTGCAAAGTAATTAGTCTGCTGATTCAGAGCTGTTTTACCTCAACTCAGGTTCAAATATTCAGTTTTGAAGGCTATTGGAGTATGCCAACAGTCTCTTGTGTTAAAAAACTATTTTCTCAAACTTAGTACCTATGATCCAGCTGTATTCTCAATCTGTCTAAGATATTCTATTGAGGCCCTCTTCTTATTATGTGGACACAGTCTGCTCTGATTGGTCAACCGGTCTGCCCTGTGGTAATAAGTGAGTTCAGTGATGCTCTGCAGCATGTTTCCAGTGACACTGCATTCTGTCTGTACTTTGTGCTTAGCATTGGACTTACCAGCATGAACCAATGGGAATACACTGACATAACACAGATAGATCAAACTGGAATGGCTAAAGCACAGTGACCATAAACATTGTGTCAAAGCTTAAACACAACTATCAACCACAAAAGGGAGCTGTGGGCCAGGGTTACAGAGCCTGATCTTCCTACCCTACAACCCAAATGTAAACAAGCAGAGTGGACAGGGGTCATGTGTTATTTTGGTCTAGAAATGGAGATGAAGCTGTATGTAGGCTGTCAGATAAAACTAACACACAACTACTTGTCCACAGAAATGTGCTCCAGCATAACCTCTTGTAATTTTGTCTTGATACCACAGCAAAACAAAAGAAGTGACAAATTACTAACAAGCAAAGCAAGTTTTGTTACATCTCTCTTGAGCAATTAAGACTCTGAGTCGAAGTTTGCCAGGCTTTTTGACTGATTAATTTCTTTACCACTCAACTGTCATTTGCAAAATATGTAGTTTTTGATGTTTTGTGATTGTATTTTCAACCTTTCATGAAAACCTTCAATCTTAGGTACCTGCAACCTGCAACTTTAAAGCACTGTTTGGCAGCCCTTGAGCATACAGAACATATTAAATTAAGCACTTAATCAGTTTGATATGTTATGGCTTTTACACTTACTGGACTTGAGTCAAGGCAGTGAAGCACGTAAATGCTTGACTCCTGTGATCATATACTTTTAAGCAGAACCAGCTGTTACTGAAACTCATCAATCCTTTGTTTCTGGTTACCAAGGAATTGCATGTGCTATCCTAAATGACTAGGACTTACTTGTAACCAGGGCTTGACATTAACACCCGCCAACCCGCCAATTGCGGGTGGATTTCGGCAGTGGCTGGTAACACCGCCGCTCCCACTAGTCACTTTGGCGGGTTGAATTTTATGTACACGTTTAATTGTAGTTTTCTCGAACGGCATCTGAAATAATAAACCAATTGCGATAAAATACCACGACACTACAACTCCCATGAGGACTGCCTGCATAAAGTGTTTGCTCATCATTGGTCCATTCGTGGAAGCCTTTGCGACGTCACTGCTGACAGGGGATCAGGTCAGACTCGGGTCAAACGATAAGCGGAGGAGCGATGTGGCGGCATTTCCAAGGAGTTACGAGACCCGGAGAGAAACAAGAGAAACCAAACAAGAGAAAACCCGATGAACCGAAGGATGAGGAGGCGAAAAAGAAAAGATTTTGTAATGAAAAATGGAAGACAGGTGGAGAATGGCTGGTGTATGACCTGGGAGAGAAGGTGATGTTCTGCTCTGACTGTCGGACAGGTCCTCAGGTATTCAGCTCTGATAAAGTTGTGTGTAACATTGTGCTCCTTTCATATATGAAGATATGCAGTATATTAAGACAAAGTAATTAAAATAGTAGTTTGTTATTGCTTATAATAAAATGGTAAAGGGGTACAGAAGATTAACTTAAACGGATAAAAACTCAGCAAGTGACACTGTCTGCTTAAATATTTATTAACGATTGTAATCAGAAAATCATTTCTTTTTTCATGAGAATGACAATGAAGGAGAAGTCAATTAAATTTCCTCAGGGCTTTCATTGATGTAGTCTTGTTTTAAGTGTGCATAGGGGTCATTTACATTTAAAGAGGTTGTAAATCTTTTTTAAGTAAACTTTAGCATGTCATCATTGGCTTTAATCATATTGAACATAATAATCCAATAACAAATTGTGGCTAGTGAAAATACTGAGTGGCTAGTAACTCTTGGAAACCACTAGCCACAGTGGCTGATGAGCAAAAAAGTTAATGTCAAGCCCTGCTTGTAACCCCCTTTATCATAATCTGTTATGTATTTTTATGTAACTTGACACATTTTCTGGTCCTTAAACAACCCTAGTTGGTTGACCTGTAACTGTCGTATGTAACGTTGGATGTTGGTATGGGGTGTGAGTGCAGGTAAGCTGCAAAAGAACTGTCTTTTTGGAATAAATAAAACTGCCTGAATCTGAAACTTCTTGAGCTTAAGTCAAAGTCTCATTTGGTTCTTCAGAATTACAATACAGACTAGGTGATACAGGCACTTGATGGCTTAAGCATATACTCTAAAGCATTGCGATATGCCTTTTCGGGAAAGAACAAAAACACTCAGAGAGAAAGACCACGTAAGACAGTGAGAATGATAATTGCTAAACCCCTGATGGTGGCTGATAATTCAGAGCGAGAATGTCAGTGTAGTTTCATCATCATGAAGGCTTAAACAGATGAAAAGGTGTCAAAAACATGGAGGACAGTGTGTTTGATCACAAGGAGAGGTGATGTGGTTAATGTTAAGAGGAGACAAGTTTTCTGCGGGACACCAGAAGACCTGTTGATTTTTATCAACAAGAGCTGAACATTTATCTTAACCTGTGATAAGCAGGATATTGAGGTTTTTAAGGAGACCTCCCAGTTGAAAGCAGTCTTTTTATGTGCCACACTTTCAATTGACCTGACCTTCATTTTCCTATCAACCCATTTGTTTCTTTATTCTTTGCTATGTCTTTATTTGAAGCCTATGCAATTAATCATCTTTATTATGTTAACAATGAAGTTCAATGAGCAGGCCTGAATTTTTATTTCCAAAAAGACTACAAGGTTGGGCTGCTGGGTGCCTGTGGCTATACCACTTGATTTTATATTTTTTTATGGAGTAGTAGTTCAGATGGAAATTGTCATAACAGTTTGCCACAGGCATAGATCTTCACTAAAGACACATTATTTATTCAGCTTGTTTTTGTTTGGTTTTGTTTTTTATAGAAATTGTCCTGACAACTCGCCTCATATTTAGAATTTCACTGAAGACAGGTGGGTATAATTGAACATGGCCAAAGAAAGAAACAGCCCACTGAAAGTCTCCGTTTGATGGTGCTGGCCTTTGTTTTTTTGTTTTTTAGTTTGTGAACTTGATAACTCAAAAATGTAAAGGAACGATTAAGATGAAATTTTCCGAGACAGTTGGTCATAGACCAAGAAATAAGTGAGTGATTTCTTGATGGTGATCTGAATCTGGATGCAGATCCAGGAATATTTTTTTGGGAACAGAAATACCTTTCATCAATTTTAAAAACTGAGAACATGATGTCTCCAAGATAGTCAAGTTCAAGCACTTTTTGAGCATCTCTACTCTCTAACAATAATGCATCCTCAATCTTTCATCAAACCAGAGGTACTTTCTAACTTGCCATGTTACAGACTATTCCAAGGTCTAAAACCACTAAAAAGACAAATGACCATGACCTATAAACAAATAACCCTGGTCCAGACAGACCAGTCTTTGTAGTTGTTTCAGTGACAGAAACCTGAACACAATATTGCTCACTGATTGGATGCTTCAATTCGGAGAACCTCAAACAACTTCCAAACAAATTTAGAGTTTATTAACAGATATGAAAAAGGACCTTAAACAAATGTTTTGGAGTTTGTGAAGTGGGGTTTGTTGAAGTAAACTGCATTATCATGAACCTTAGCTACACCATTTCCTGAGTATACTGTAATGTACGCCAGAATTCCCAAGTATTCAAAGTAAATGGCCATCATATTGAAAACTGACCATTTATCCAGTCTGGTAGAAGCTGTTTGCTCTTGTGAAACCTGCAGACAGTAGCTGGTTGACACACTGCTGCTGAAAGGACATGTTAGCTGTGTAGTAAAGCAGTGTCCAAACAGCAAAGGGTAATTGAAAAGAACATTCTTGTAAATGTGTTCTATACAGTGAGAAACCACCTTTTGCTGTTTGGGTTATGCTTTCACCTTAAACTCGATAAATCAAGTGGTGGAGGCCCACTTGCAGAGACATACCTCTAACTTCTGTGGCTCTTCATACTTGACTTACCTGACTCTTTGTGTAAAGTAGCAGAGCTAGTCTATCTCACTATGGCTTCAGTTAAAACTGCAGCCATATGCTTTACAACCCCATTTTAAAAGGCCCAGATTATCCCTTTAAAACAAACATTTGCCAAACAAGCCCCGATGCCGCTTGGTGATGGAGCAGTAGTGTGTCTTAAACAACACTTTTCTTCATTGAGTGTACAAAATGATCCACTGTACAATGCTAAAACTTCATTATGTAAACACCAATAGTGTATCAAAACTAAAAAATCATGCACTCCACTTAAAGATTCAAAATACATTTTAGTTAAAGTTATGACATTTAAGCTGTAACACTGACACAGAGTTTAAAAATAATCTCTCCCCCTGCCCAGCCTTGTTTAAACTTCTTTCTCAGCCTCCTCCCTCTCTGCTCTCTTTCAACTCTCTCTCCCCTGGCAGCATGATGGAGGAGCAGTGTCTATGGAGAGGTATGACAGTTGGATCGTTGGCTGTCACAGAGACTGATGTCCATCTCTGCCCGCTCAGACAACTCTGACAGCTTAACAATGAACATCTCAATGTCCAAGCATGGTTTCTGTGAGTATACATACACACATACACAATCAGCACACTGTGATCAAGAGCGATGAGACAAGCAAACAATGAGAAACGCACAGGGAAACACAAAGATAAATACTCTGCTACACAGAGAGATTAGTCCTTTGAATTTATTCTGCTGTAAACAAATGCAGTAGCACATTAGACTGCAACATGATGTGGAAGTTAACTCTTCTTTTGACAAAGCAGGACAGGTTTCTGATATAAGCTTGAGTTATATTCCATTATCAACATCTGACTGCAGGAAAAGGTGTTCTAAGACCCTAGAATCACTCAGAACATGACATGAAGTCACTTCACTGCACAACATATACCTGAATACATAAATCATACTAAGACTGCACATAAAGTAAACAGTGATGCACTGTTAAAAAAGTAAATTGTGGAGCACTTTGTGACATCTGCACTTAAAAATGCAATGACCAAGTTCAATACAAAAGACTTTTTTAAATACAACAAGTGACCATTAGAGGTCTAAACAGAGAAGCATCAGCATTGACTGTTCAAAAATATGCTGAATGTTGACAGGTTTCAATACATAACTTGATAATATATGTCAAAAAAATTATTTATTCTGTCTTCACTGTAAAAAGTGTTTTAAGAGTACTTTAATTTAAAACTATTGTTGTTGTTAGTTTAAAATAAAAAATATATATATTGTTGTATTTCAATCTTTGCCAAATCCTGTGAAAATTTCTCTAGTTATTGTGTAAACCAGTTGCTGGTTTATCACATGTTGTGAAATATTGCTGTTGAATATCTTGCAATTTATCAATTGTCCTTTGACTGCTGCATTGTGGTATATTTGATACTGAAGACTATGTATTATGAAATATATTAAACTGGGAGCTACTCTGTGATCCCCAGCCCTTGAAATTGTTCCATTTTCAATCTGGGGAACTCAAAAAAACTGCATCTTACTACTATCTGCAAACTATTTTTCAGTTAAATTTGTCTTTCTGTTTTACTGTAAATTGCAAAATTATTGAAAGTAAATGATGTGCTGGAGTGTCGGATAATTATTTTTCATCGATATCCATCCATAGATAAGAATAACTTGCTTTGAACAATCATAAGATTGATCAGAAGACGGTCTGGAGTGAGGATACATTAAGCACAAACAACTCTATAAAAACAAAGTTTTAAAGTTCCTTTTGTAAAAGTGACACTTACTGTCAAGAAACACCTCTACATAAGCCCTGCTGACCACAGACTGTTTCAGAATAAACCCTCATGAGTCATGTCTGACTATGTCCCTCCTAGGATGTGAATATGGCTGTGCTCTAATGTATACTGTGATTGCACAGACATGCCTTCAACTAGAGCTGGCTGTGGGCTGAACAAATAATAGCCAAAGGAGCATCTCTTATCTGTGTGAGGGGGCTTGTCCTCTGATGTCATAAGTCGAGGGAATCTTTCAAGCTGACTGTTTGAGGCCCCCTTTAGTGTGGAAGAAAGAAACAGTGGGACTTTGTCGATGGACCAGGGACAAGTATTTTTAAACAAAATTCATTAAATTGGACTTTTCATAATGTGGGTCCATTTTAGCTTGAAACTGTCTACCCTTTATCCAATACAGGCACCTGCAGATGTGTTTTTTTTTTTTTTGCTTTTATAAATCCCTGGTGTTTACAGTTGGACAGGGATTTGGTTGCTTCCCCACAAGCTCAGTTCCTTCAATAATAGATGTCTGCCTGTAAGATGGTGCTGCTCTGTCTCCAGCTGGTGGCTATGAGCAAGTGGTTCAGTTGGCTTGTGAGGGGTTATTCATTGATGGGCATGCAGGAGCACAAGTACACACACACACACATACACACACACACTTGTATGTACTTCCCATTTCACCCATGCAATCCAGCTCATTCTCCTCCCAGCTGCCCTATTAAACTGAAGAATCTTGGGAAGTGAAATGAAACTAGTAAATCTCGACTGCTTTTATGATTGACTTGATATGATTTGTATTATAATTTGGACCTGGTGCTCCTGCTTCCTCCCCCCAACGCACTCCCTATCCCCTTCCCACTCCTTTCATTACTTGGATTGGCTCTTGCGAAATGGGCCGTAGGGTCTTCGCAGCACACATATGTCCATATACATTTACGCACACACAAACACAGGAATGCAAAGATACACACATCCATTGAACATACATCTTCCATGCTGATCACGGGCTGGGAACGCTGAGGGCTATAGAAAGTGGACGGCCCCTAGCTGTGTGGAGAGGCTCCATTCGAGGTCAAGGGGAGAAAGCTCAAGTGAGATGTGGAAATGAGATGGAGTTTTATAGAGGAAGACTGAAATCTGACAATCCAATCAGAGCCCACTCCTCAGGCAGGATGGGCAGAGCTCATGAATAAATGTATGAGCAAGCCCGCAGAGATAACCAATGGGCATGAGGACCTCAGAGAGAAGGAGAGAATCATTATATTGAGTAAGTGATGGACTGACTGACAGACTGACGGAGTTACGGGCTGAATGAACCTTTTTGAAATGCAGCCAGCTTGAAGTCTGAAGTCTCAGGGTCTTTGACCATCAAAGTCTAAACCGACAAAGGCCAAAGAAGGTCTGAGTATTCCACTACAGGCCCTTTAGCCTTCTGTGAAGTCATCAAAAGAAATGATAACCACATCTCTGACTTCCTGTCCGCTTGGCCAAAGCAGCCCTTGGCAACACTTTCTTTCCTCAACCTCCGTTTGAACGAACATCTGTTGAAAACGAAGGCCAAGTCGTAGGAGTCAGCCAGGCCTTTCGACTTTAAACTTAGATCAGCGACCTAAACACCAGCAAAAATCGCCACTCTGAAAGTATTTTTCTTTACTTTGACACTTCGCCAATGAGAGCTCAAAATAGTCTTATCAGTGGTACAGCAGAGTGCTGCCCTCCACTTTAGACAGTTTTTGAACCTCCCTTTAAGGATTGCATTCATGTGCTGACGATTTACACAAAAAGCATCACTTTGTGTCACAGAGTGCTAAGTCTATTTCAAAAAGAAGGGTTGGCGTTATGTGAAGGTCTGCCAATATATTGTAGCTTCAAACAATTCATAAGACAACATTGTTTTGATCATATATCCATGTTTGTTCCAAAAAAGCCAGGTCTCTCCAAGATTCTGTTTTTATCGTTGGTGTATATCTTCATGAGGAAGGAGGGTTTTAAAGCTGCCAAGTTCAACATCTGTCCTTTTTTGGTCGGGGGACTAATTGGACAAAATTACGGAGAGGGAGGGCTCCAACTCAATATCCCAGGTGATGACTTGGCACTTGCCAACAATCAGCCTACATAGTTAGTTCAGTGTTGTGCCTGAAGGTAATACATGATCAGGTTAATTGAAAGCCCTTATATTTTTGCTTCCATGTCTTTTTACTGGGATTTTATAATTGAGGTACAGAACAAAAAGAAGTAAATGAACAGAGGAGACGGATCAAAAAAAGTAAACTAACACAATGAAAATGAGAAAGGTTGACTCATAGTACCCTAAAAAGAAATTATTATTCTCCAATCTGAATTTGTGTTGTAGTTGAAGAAACAAAGTAAATACTCCATGTATGTGCAGATCTCCAACACATTTGATATCTTTCTGGTTCCCCGCAGAGAAAGCCAACCCAGAGGGGGCAAACGTGGGATTTCCATCTATGGTCAGTGCAGGGGATATAGATTTAAGGTTAAAACTGGACTGGGATGGAACATATCATTTATAAAAGGACTGTTGCTATATAATAGCCTACTGATCTCATTGGAGTGATAGAATTGCAGCTATTGAATATAAAAAAGCTCTTACATTTTTGAGGATTAATGAACTGAATGCTCATATTTTCAACATACTATTGAAAGCAAGTTAGTGAGTAATGTGTATTTCTGCAGGGTAAAACACTTGAATACAAAGTGCAGGAAACAAGCAACAGCACAAAGGGTTGCATCATTCAACTTGAACTAAAAGCCTGTTCAAATAAATGTGCTTTTAGATGTTTCTTAAAATCATCAATAGATTCAACAGTGTTGTTCAACAGTGTGTAAAGAAGAGCACTCTATAACCGTGGTGCTACAGCCTTGATAGAGCCATCTCCTTGTGTTTTTTAAGTGCATGCAGGAAACCATCATGAGCCTTAGGACTGATGATCTTAAGATCGTGCGGTAGAATAACGACACAAGTGGTCCAAGATGTAGAGATGTTGGAAGGGGCTTGTTCATTTTGGGATCCAGAAGTCAGCACTAAAATCTTCCATTTGATTCAAAACTGACTGGCAGCCAATCGAGAGAAAGTACAAGGGGAGTAATGTGAGCTCTTTACCTTGTGCTTGTTAAAAGCTTGCAGCTGTTCTGCACAGTCTGCGGACTTTTAAACGACAATTTGTTAAAACAAGTAGACAGTGCATTGTAATCATCTAAATGAGAAAAGATAAAAGCATGAATAATAATTTCCAGTCCAGGAACCAGGGTTTCAAAGCCTTGACTGGGCAGAGGAGCCTAAGAAACAACAGCTTAGCTCACCCTGGAGGCACTGAACAATTTATTTTAGAGTTCCTTCTAGTTCAGTCTGATGGACCAAATATCTGTGACTGAAAGCGGCTGTATGGATCTGCTACACCTGATAAGATGGCATGGTCACAGGAAAGAAACTTGTGTGTTGTTCAAAGTAAAAGCTCGATCGGTACTACTCCATGGTTCAACCTGCATTTTCAAATGATGCTTTTATTCTGAAAGAGTTTCCTGATAGCAGAACTGTTTTTCTGTATCCTTGGTAGACTAGAGAGTAATATTTATCTCTGTCAAATCATTTATCCTGTATTGATTAACATTTCCCTCTTGTTTGTTGCAACTTTTCTCTGGATGCACTTCTTTTTGTGCCACATGTATTTGATGTAAACAACTGTTTATTTTCCAAAAGCTAATTTTTCTAAACCTACATGTCTCAAACATGACTCTAAACCAACAGCCTGAAAAATGAAGAAGTACAGCATACTTGCATGCAGCATATCTTAGTCTTTCTGTTTAAAAATCTCTCATTTAAATATAATTCATACATGTTATTCGTCTTAATTTAGGTAGAACTTGATAAAGGGTACATTAATGATGGAAAAGTATTACCTTCTTTGTAATGTGGACTTAGATTACATTATTATTAAACAATTAGATTACTTTTCCAAATGATAGTTGTGAAATAAAGACAAGTTTCTCTCTCTTTGGAAAAAAAAATGGACAAAAAAATAACTCAGTGCCTTTTCCCTTTTGATACAATTAATAATAATCATAATAAAAATTTAACAAATTTAATAAACACAAATTCCAACAGCATTTTTTAACTCGGTAAAGGCAGGTGTCCTCAAGGGAAGTAGCATGAGATCAAACAGTGGCTTCTTGCTCCTCCTTAATGTCAGTCCCTGCTCTCTCCGAGTTCAGAACACTACTATCTACTCTTTGATCACAGCAACATGGCCTATAAATACATATTAATAAAAAATAAGAAAATCAGAGACAAATCTTTTATTTTGTTTTTCCATTGAGCCAAAAAAATGAGATTAGAATTTCGGTCCATTTTACCCAGCCCTTGTTCATCGGCTTAAAGAAGAAAGGGTTATCCTTGTCAAGGTCAACTTGAGTTAGAGCCCTGCTCACTCCTGCAATCTATCTAATCTTAAACTGCTCTGTATTTTCAAGTGCAGCAAAAATAATCTTAAAAGAGCAGTCCAATCTCTCAGGTCCACTTTTGTGGTGAAAAAGACTGGAGGAAGTTCTGAAGAGCCCACAGTCACACATCAGTCTCCAAAAGCCAAATGACTCACAGAAGCCTGGACCCAGTTACCTGCCGGGCCCTGAGTCTGTCCCAGTTGGTGACCACAGCAACACACATGGCCATGCTTTAACACATGGACACAGGCAGAGGGACAAATACACACCTGACCTCTACACCCAACACTGACCAAGGCTCATACTCCTGCCTTTTCGGTCTCCTGTGGATGGCACAAGTTCTTTCAACATCCTCTCCTGCCAAAATCAGCTCTTTTTTACAGAGCGGGAGCAAATCAGTCAGTCTATATTCTGTAGTGGGGGGCCGAGGCAAACTGAGCCTGTGGAGACTGTGGGGTAAGAGCTGCTGGCATTATGAAAAGAAAGAGAATGAAAGAAACAGGGAGGAAAGAAAAGGAGAGGAAAAGAAAGGAAAGAAAAATCAAAGGGGGTGTGGCACATTAACTCTATCTGTATGGTAATGTCATTACGTCCCATCTGATCAGCATGGTCCCCTCCACTCACAGGCTAGCTCCTATCTTTCATTAGCAACATGAATTATGGATCTGCCACGGCATCTAAATGCTAAGCATTATACCAATTCTGATGCAGTTTCCCACATTCTTCTCCCTTTTTCTTTGCCATCTCTCCCATCTTTTTCCACTTCACCATCCCGGTTTTCTCCCGAACTGCCACGGACTAGAATATTACTACACAACTATTAGGGACTGTGAAGGACAAATTTCCATATCATCATATGCTCCCTGAGATACTGATAGTGAGGCATTTCGTTGATTTTGTATGTGCGACTGCATGCACATGCACAAACACACACAAAAAATAAAATAAAAAGAGAAAAGACAATAAAATTTGGCAGAAGAAGGACAGTGCCAAAAGCAATGAGGAAATTAAGTATGAAGAGCAAAAATATTACAATCTAAATTAAAAGAAAAATCATGGAAAGGGCAGCTTGAGGCTGGCTCTTGAAAAAGCTTCCATTTGGACATGATGTTAAAAAGACTCACTTTAGAGCACGGGCTCTTCAACTACCCCAAACCACAAAAATAACAAAGACTCAGGACTCTTCTGTCCTTGGAGGTGGTCAAAATAAATAATGATGAACATAACCAAACACTCTCAGCAAACAGTCTTTCAAAAAGCCATGTTAAGAACATTAAAAGACAGCAGAACAGCCCAAAACAATACTGTGCTAAATAGTCTCAAGCCACAATAGTGGTGTGTACCTATGTTTTTACAATAATAAGAGAAGTATAGCACCGAAAATATATTACTTACTTTAAAATGCATTTGAAACCTCACAAAATTTTTGGATTTTTTTTCCCCAGAGCACACCAAAGCCCATTTCAACATCTCAAGACACACTATAACTATGTGCAAAAGCCACTTTATCACATGCAACAGTATCTTATCAACACATGCATGTTTCTTTGTATGCACTTATCTAAAATGTTTTTTTTTGTCATTTTGTTATTTTATGCTGATAAATATTGTATATTTTCTGACTTGTTTATTTAAAGGCCCAACTAGGGACAAAAGTTGGGAATTAGCATTTGCTATATACTCCCTGGGCAGCACATCAGATTCATGCTCAGTGATGGAACTACGTTAAACTGCATCATGCCTATCAAATAAAAAAAATCAATTCAATTCAACTGTATTACTCATTAAACATTCAATGCTAGATTCATTTAAGATCATTCAATTTCTTGATACAACTTAATTTTCTCTGCTTTTTAACTGACATCTAAAGGCACACTGTTGTTGATTGATGCACAAAGTGCCAGGAGCTTGTGTCCTCTTGTAAGATCTGATGATTGCTATTGCACAAGTATTATGAGGAAATGGCCTCTATTTTATAGGACACATGAGAATTAGCAGTAGATCAAACTTAAAGTGATTCTAAATGTTCCTGAATTTGTTTTGTTGTTTATTACTGTCTTTAACTGTCTTTTACCGTCTTTTACTGTCTTTCATCTCTATCTTATTTTGGCTTTACTGTTTGTTTTGCTTTACCTTCTTTTACTCCTTTTTGTTAATTTATTAATACCGTTATGTGCTATTAATTATAATTACGATTTTATCTTATTAATGGTTCACCTTTTAACACTCTTTTATGATCATTTTTAGACCTTTTTAATTGTCTTATCTGTTGCTCATGTTTATTACTGTATTTTATCATTGCCACTTATTTTTATTATTTTGTAATTTTATGATTACTGATTTCTGCTTTCATCCCCTTTTTATTGCATTTTCTATTCTTGCTGATTTTATGTTTTTATGTTTGGTCCTCATGGTCTCTTTTTTTGCTGCATGGTTCTTGTATTGTCTGGGTTCCTATAAAGTATGAAAAGGGCCTTCAGTAAGAAATCTAGAGTATTAACACAGTTTCAACAATCACCCCTCTGTCTTTTCACCTTGTGTCTTTTTACCTTTGTGTCTTTCTGTTAGTCTTGATTTAAGCTGTGCTTTCTGTTTTTACTTCGTTGTGCTCATTGTTTGTTTGTGTTTTATTATTTTGTGCTGAACGCTTGTCAAAGCACTTTGTAAACTATGTTTTTAAAAGTGCTATATAATTAAAATTATTATTATTATAGAAATTGCAGGACACAAAGTACTAATTGAGTGAATGCAAAGGTAATTTTGAGATTGTAAAGTAATAACAAACAGCTGTACAAATCACCAAGGCACACCTAAACCTGACCCACTAACAGTCCATGAACCGTACATGTAACACAAATCTGAAGCTTTTAATATTTTCACATCCAAATGAAATAGATTTTCCTCAAATGTATCAGCAGTTTTCCATTACACTAAATGTTTCACAAATGTAAAGGCTATTCAGCTTACATTCATGGGTTTGTTACTTTCATTAATCACTGCGATGACAGAGACAGAGCAAAATATTTTTATTCCTCTTTGATCGAGCACCAAGTGATCCAAACCCCACACTGGCCCACAGCCTGCTGGTTGGAGACCCCTGCTCTATTTATAAGATTTAAGGGGCAATGGCACCAACCTCGGCACTCAAATGTACATACAGTGAGTCCTTGTTTTTGAGATTCTGCCTCACCATGAATCGGTAAGACAAACAGATAAATGGACAGACAGACTACTCAAAAACATCATTCACCTGGATCTTGCAGGAGCCATCACAGAGGCATAACGACAAAAAACGGCATCTTAATTAAATGATGTTTTAATTCATCCATAATAAAAAATAAGTGTTCTTAATGTTCCACAAGTTAAAAAAGAAAGAGAAAAAAATGCAAGTCAACAGTCAAAGATATCGATGACAAAAATTTATTATCCTAATTATGAAGAAGTCTCCACAAAAGCAGGGGAAAGCTACTCCACAAATGTTCCCGAAATAACATGCAAGTATATGAAAAACACATAAATCAGGAGGGGAGACTTCACTTTAAGGTGATGGATGTAGGCTCCACAGTCTCTTCCAAATATGGTTCCTCAGTTTTCAAAAAACTTAACTTGGGGTGGTTGGATGACTAACTTGAGGCTTCAAAAGAAAAGTTAAACCAGCGTGTGACGTCACTGCGGCTTTGTCCAGTGTTTATATTATCTGGGGACAATTAAGAGATATGAACTAAAAGAAAACAGCCAACAATATAAAATGCAAGAAAATAGGGAGGAAAAATGGAGCTTGGTCGTGTCCCGCTGCTTGAGGTGAAGCCACATCAATAATCCTGCTGCAGCGCAGGTTTTTAGAGGATACATCAGCATTGAGACTGAAACTGGACACTACGAAATAACAGCTCACTAAAAACATTACAGCTTCTCATAAAGAGCCCAAAACCTGCTTAATAGCTGCTGAGATGTTTCCTTTGGCCTGACTCGAGGGAGAAAGAGGACACATCTGAGCGGGCAGGAAGAGAGTGGGTTTGTGTGTGTACTAATACAGGTCAAAAAATCTGTCTTCAGCTACATGATCCATATGACTCTACAGCAAAAACCCCAAACCGAGTTCATCTGCCCGTACAGCCGTGCTTCAGTTAACGGAGTCACAAATAGCCCCGCTGCGGTCGGCTGAATGACATCAACCTCTCATTGAATGTTTTACGAGATTCTCCGACCAGCGTGAGAAACCGTGCTGCCCTAACCTCACTAACGTAGGGCCCACAGATCCAGCTGTAGGTACACAAGCTGGAACACAAAAAACACTCTCCAAATAAGGGCACACACACTACAGTCAAACACTGAACAGCACAGGCAGAGACCGCACATATTTTCCCCCTGCTGATGCTGGACTTACCAAACTTTAACAAGTTGAGCTTCTCTTCCTGGCTGCATTTCTGAGTCAAAAACGCAGGATTTTTTTTGGAAGCGCACACCAAAAAGCAGCCTTTTAACTGATGATTCAGATTGTTATGGTTGGAATGTGAACTGAGAGCTAACACACATCACAGAAGACATTAGCTCTCACCCACTGCGTCCTTTTTTCTCCTCCCAAAATCATAAAACACGGTCAGATTACAGCAGCAGGAGAGGGTCAATCAAAAGGCAAAAAAAATTACTGAGACATGAGAGAAAGCTAAAAGAGAGATAGACTAAAAGGTAAGTGGTAAAAACAGAAGAACAGGTTGCACTCACAGTGTGCAGAATATTGTGGAAATTCTTTGTTGTCTGACTCATGAAGGAACGAGGAGAACGGTGTAGGTGGAGAGCAATGGGCATGTGTGGAGTTTAGGACGCATTTTATTATCAGGCTGAGAAACAAATACAATCCATGACAAATCCAGGATCATCACCATGCAGGTTGTTGCCTTTCTGAGGTACAATTGCTAAACAAATGATCACAAAGCAGGATCAAGAAGAGCTGAGCCTTTTTTTTTGATTGAATGGTGGAAATATGACTTCTCAATAAATGTAGCTGCTAGTCCTGGAACAAAATTTGGATTAAAGAGCTAGCTGGGTGCATAGGGGCTAAAATGAAGCCCAAACTAAGATGAAAATTCAGCTTCTTGCACTCAAACCATGGTTTTTTTTAAGACCATGGGGTGTTTGAGCTACGGCCCTTGGGCCAACTGCAGTCCACTTTTAGTTGGCCCCCAATAAGTTCTGAAAGGTAATAAAAACTTGGCCCTGCACTTGAGTTTAAGTCCTGTGCTTGACTTGTGAATTATGCCAAACTGATTACAGTAATTAGGAGCAGCCTGATGGATTTTAGATCTTTTTAAAGGGGACTGAAGCACCCCATAATTTCAAAACACTCCCAAAACACTAATAAGATATGGCCAGTGTGCCCCACTACATATTTTTTTATAAGAAAAAGTCTTATTTAAAGCCTTAGTTTGACATTTTTTGCAGGCAAAACATTGAAACGTCTGAATGACGATTCTTCTTCAGAATGAAAATTTAAGTAATTAAATAAAAAACAGAGGTTTAAAAAGCAAAAGCAGGGTTGATCTGAGTAGAAAATGATATGTTTCAACATTCTTTGAATTTACAGGCATGTGAAATTAAGTTTTGTGCCAGGAACACAATACATTCTTCTCATTCACATTACAAATGTTGTTGATTTTTATAATGATTTATATATATATCTCTCCACTGTGAGTTTGACCTACCCATTATGTTGAATTACTGGCATGAACACATACATATTTTCCTACATGGGAGACTTTAATAAAAGAACAAAAATGGTTGTAAAACATTAGTTTGTTTATGGAATATGATTTTATTCCAAAAGTAACTTACTGGTACAGTTTAAAAAACAGTCCCCCTAAAAGTCAGATCCTAAAATAGCCCCTGAAGAGCAGCATACATTTCACATGAAATATAAAGGAAAGCAAATTCATTTGACCTAGGACCCCCATGCCAAATCACAATGAGTTACAGTGAATTTGTTCATTGCTTAGAGAAAATCCCATAAATAGTTCTTGAAATATCACACTCAAGGGAGAATAATGACAGTCAATGAATTCGACTTTGACCCTTGACTCCAAAAATGTGTTATTCACCCTTGAGTCAGCTCAAAACAACTCTTAAATAATTCTTGAGAAAATACATTACAAGTAAATTAAAAAACAAGCAAGTGAGCAACAGAAGGCCCACTAAATGTGACTTTTGACGCATGACTGCCAAAGTATACCACTTCATTTTGAGAAGGGTTAGACATTTGTGTAAAAGTTTGAGAGCCAACTTAAATGGCATGATGGCCATCATCTGTGCACATGCACAAACACTAATCTCTTTTTCAGTAAACACGCACACCACAGATAAATAAATCCATTAAAGATTCCGGCAACTTCCCTTCTCTTTCCACAATTCTAGCAATGTTGACTGGAATTATCCAATGATGGTTTGTTGGACCACGTTCGACTGACACGTTATGGTTACTTGTATTAATATTAACAACTTTCCTACACTCATTCTGAATTTTAAAATTCTTGCAATGTGACAGCGATAAACAAATCTCTAATATTATCCACACAGAAACAATGAAACCACAGCTCTGACACTACAGAGACAGAGCTATCAACAGTGAAGGACAAACAGATTTTCAGAGAGTGAGGTGCAGGTAGAAAATCCTCAACAGTATCTTAACTTTACAATCCACTCTTCAAACTGCCCTCAAACTATACAGTCCTAATCTCTTCAGATACCACTCAAAGTATCAGCTCTCAGCTCCTGGATCTAACAGACTTTTACAAGGGTCACAGAAGGGAAGGGTAGCAGAAAAACACTTGCGTGTATCAGAGACAAACACCTGAAACAAACAGAGCAGAAGTTGATGTGCAAACAATGTTGACGGTGCATATGAGCAAGAAAATGTAGGGCAAGTTATAGATATAGTGGTTTAATTTTCACTCTAATAGACAAAAATATCATGAAAAAACTAAGCCAAAGACTACTATTTTGGGAAGAGGAACACACAGATCTGGCTGATTTAAGATATTTGGGCACCAAAATAATGAAGAAGAAAACCAACCTTCTTCCTCTGTTTTTAGTTTCACTGTTCTTTCATGAAAAAAGGGGTAAGGGGCAGCAGCCTATTACAATGGGTGTTAGTGGTTGCCCAAATCAGAGCAACTAACCCTTGTGCTACATCCCTCTCCTAGTTCTTGTCTCTCTCATCAGACATTTATATTTCAGGGCCTGATAAAATGTGCGATCACAGAATTGCAGACAGAATCAGGAATAAGACGTTACACTGGGAATTGAATTTAAAATCAGAATATCACTAAAATGGCCGACATTTTACATAAAAGCATTTTATTCTGACTAAAAAAGACTGTACACCGGCTGACCCTGTGTTCACACCAAAAGTGATAAGAGTGTCCCCAGCATCCAGCTGTCATTCATTTTCAATGATTGCTGGCATCGGGGGGCCAGCTTGCGTGCGAGCAACTCAAGCTATATTGAGTGGTGCACAAGTCGACAAAAAAGCTACAAAACTCCCAGCTAACTTGAAAGTACAGGGCAGAGCAGTTTACAAATGATTATGTATCAGGAGATCAAATGTTGTGCAAATTTTGTGAACATACTGTTGACCAGACCCCTAAATCCAATTCTCAAAACAAACGGAATATGGGAACAACATAGAAAAAAATAACACAGATTTTGTAGGGCCCTAATATTTTCCCTCTATCCTCTGTTGTGTGGCCTTTGTTAATCATTTTTATGCATAATGTTTTCACCTGACACAGCTGTGTGTTTTTTTGTGGGGTCAATGTGCTCAGAAAGGTGGCATCAGCAATGTCACAAACTGGACCTTGCTTATAAAGAGCCTGGGTCTGTTGAAGTTGGTGATGCTGTTTGGGCTTTTTTAGCTTTGTGCTTGTGTCAGCAAAATTCAAACATTAGAAAATAAGTTGAAGTTTTGGTATGGTGTGTTGTTAGTGCCAGCACAGATGATGGTGTCTCTGGAGAACATGAGCACACTGTTCAGCCTTCTTAAGTGTCAGGGGACTAAATGACCACGGATAAAGGGGGGCCCCCCACAAGATATTCCTGCTGATATGGGGCCTTTTGCTGACCACTGGTCTTCAGGTTATCATAGTTTTGTACAAGAAAAGAGGAGGAGAAAGTTCAGATTCCACAGTTTTGTGCATAAAATTACAAAAAAGATGAGTAAAACACACCAAAGGGCATATAAATCTTGAATCGTATGAATCTTCCATTACTTTGTCTGATCTAGCCACTACTCAAGCTCAATTTATCCATGCATGACTGAGATAATGTCATAGTTATACGCACAGTAGCTGAAGAAGTACAGAGGGGAACTTTTCTGTCTTACAATACACTGTAGGTGATATGTACAGATCCAGTAGCTTCAATGTTTCCCTTCCCCACAAGCTGCCTGCTAACTTCCAGCTAGTTTCCAGACAAATTCCTCTGAAAACAAGCTCATTCATGCTTTTTAAGGGTGTCTCCCTGAGATGGTGCTTCCCCACAGATTCAGGCTTATCCTTTGTTATGAGAGTAGCTGCCAAATCAACAGAGAGGAATCTTGACACCACTAATACGGCCTGAAATGTACAATTTTAAACTTTCAGGGTGGGCAGGCAGCATCAGGGAACTGCCATAGACCAGCCGAGATCCTATCAGAGGAAGTGGAGTTGTTTTAAATGGCTGCATCTGTGAGTGTGAAGCTCAGAGGGTCCGTTATAGAGAGACTGATACACATCATTTACAGACTGGACAGAAACATGCTTACATGGGATACCCTCCCATTTTAGAGGGGTTTTCTTGAGAAAAAAGAGACCACAAGGGAGGAGTAAGAAACCATGAGGAGGCTCTTTACTGAATTATACAAACACAGGAAAAGATGCTCACACCCTGCTTCTTCATCATTTTCCCTCTTCCATTTTCCTCCCCGGGGAGCTGGCTAACAGACAAACGGGGATCTAAGCTCATTTTTCCCCTTCATCTTCTGATAATCCCATCTTTTTGTGTTTGATGTTCCTCTCTACGCTCTCGGAACAAATCCCTTGTCCCTGCCCTCCTAATCGCATTACCTGAGGTGAAGTGCACTCTGGGTAACTGGACTTCACCCGTGCCAACATCTGTACTAGCCCATGACCCGGTGGTGAGTGCCAGCAAAACATACATGCTGGCGGTCACACACTTGACTCCCTCTAAGACACAAACAAACAAATTCTGGCACACAATCTTTCAGAGAAAGAGAAAGGCTGTGCCATAAGACTGATGCACCAATCACATGGGGTGGCCATACTACACTAAAACCTGGCGCTACACCAAACCAGAGGTGGGTGATAAAAGCTTGGAAAGAACAAAGATTCAAAATGACAGAAAGAGATACATCAAGCCAGAAGTGGAAGAAAAGAATGGGCTGCATCCAAAAGCTACTAAAATCGTTTTTCATTTAGAGCCAACAAAACATAAATGAGGTCTTCTAAATATGACCCTTGAGCTTTCAGGCCAGAGAAAAAGAGGCGATCAAAAAGGAAAAGAAAAAGATGGAAAAAAATTGAAAACAGGCTGAGATCGACTTCCATAGCAACTCCAAAATGTTTTCCATAACTACTTGTTTGCTGTGCATGACTGTGAACAAAATAAACTTTGAGCTGGAAAATACCTGAATAACTAAAGCTAGAAAAAGGACAGGCTCAAGAGGAGGAACTTAAATCAAATGGTGGGAAAATACAGTGGAGAGTCTGGGCAGAGTACAAATCAAGTTCTCTTACCTGGACGTGATGCAGACAGATGAGCAGCAACATGGAACAAAAGAGAGACAGAGAAAGTTTGGTTAGTTTAGGGTTTAGGTCATACCAACATGACAATATAGATAATCAAATGTGAAAATGCTGTGTGCATGTTTCAAATCTTCCAGATTGTCCACTTGAAATCTTTTTTTCCTCTGGGTGTTTCAACCATTGTTTAAAATTACAGACACCAGATGCTCTTTGGCTTCCTTTTGAGTGAAATTAAGCCCCAATGTGACCACTCCTGCGTGTCTGAAATGATCACATCTTTGAATTCTTCATTATAATTTCTGCTGATTGCCTCAGATGCACTCGATTTTAACTGTCAGCTGTATTAAAAAACATGGAAGTGTTTGCGAATGTGGTAGGCCACGCAAACTGACGGAGTAGGGTCAGCGCATGCTGAGGCACATACTGCAAAGAGGTCACCAACTTTCTGCAGTCAATCGCTACAGACCTCCAAACTTCATGTGGCCTTCAGATTAGCTCAAGAACAGTGTGCAGAGAGCTTCATGGATGGGTTTCCATGGCCGAGCAGCTGCATCCAAGCCTCACACCACCAAGTGCAATGCAATGCGTCTGATGCAGTGGTGTAAAGCACACCGCCACTGGACTCTGGCGCAGTGGAGACGCATTCTCTGGAGTGAGGAATCGCGCTTCCCCATCTGGCAATCTGATGGACGAGTCTGGGTTTGGTGGTTGCCAGGAGAACGATACTTATGGGACTGCATTGTGCCAAGTGTAAAGTTTGGTGGAGGGGGGGATTATGGTGTGGGGGTGTTTTTCAGGAGCTGGGCTTGGCCTTTTAGCTCCAGAGAAAAGAATTCATTTTGACATTTTGGACAATTTCATGCTCCCAAAAGTTTGGATCTGGTCCCCCCCTCTTCCAACATGACTGTGCACCAGTGCACAAAGAAGGCCCATAAAGACATGGATGACACAGTCTGGTGTGGGTGAACTTGACTGGCCTGCACAGAGTCCTAAACCTCAATCCGATAGAACCCCTTTGGGATGAATTAGAGTGGAGACTGAGAGCCAGGCCGTCTCGTCTAACATCAGTGTGTGACCTCACAAATGTGCTTCTGGAAGAATGGTCAAAAATTACCATAAATACTCCTAAGCCTTGTGGACAGCCTTCATAGAAGAGTTGAAGCTGTTACAGCTGCAAAGCGTGGACCGAGGTCAATATGATGTTGGTGTCCCCATGGATTAGGAATGGGATGTCACTGAAGTTCATATACAAGTCAAGGCAGGTGAGTGAATACTTTTGGCAATATACTGTATCTCCTATTGGGGTCTCTTTTTCAGAAATGATCTGACCAGAAATTGCAGCAACAAAGTTTCAACCAGTGGCGATTGCTCTAAGACTGCAAGGGAAGCTCAGCTTCCCCTAAAATGTCCCCCAAAAAAGTGGTGATATGTACTGCTGTGTGTACATTTCATTGACTAAATATGCGCTAGAAGACCTTCATCTTTTGTTCAGAATCAGCTACTTATCACAGGTAACTGGCCCGACTTCCTTCTCAGTCATCCCCGCTGCGTCCCAGCGCTTCAACACAGCCGGACGCTGAGCGTCTTCAGACTTCAGCGGTTAAATATAGAGTGGGTTGTTCCACTGTGGAAACTGGACGGTCATTGGATAAACGCTGGGCTTTGTCCCGCCCATCGGACGCTCAGCGTCTCTGGGAGTCTATGAGGCAGTGGGCTGGCCTGGACGCTCGGCTTCTGTATGATGATTGGATGATCTGTCTGAGGCCGAATCCTTTTTTGATTGACAGTGAAATGAGCCAATCAGCGATCTTGAAGGCTCACCCTTCACCGGGGTATCTTCTAAGTTTTACATTCAGTTGTTCTGGACTGATTCGGAGGATTTATCGGTCACCAGCGACTTTATCTTTCTTAAAAATAGCGTTGTGTTTGAAGATTCTCTCCTGCCACCTTTTCTTTTTACCAACGAGCAGCTGTGGCTGGGGAGCTTCTCTCCCTCTCACTCACAGCCTGTCAAACAGTAGTCTCACGTAGCAGCTCCAGCTGCTAGCAAGCTGCACGTCATGGCAGATAGTATGAGTGTTGTCAACCAGATTTTGGCGAGGCCATTTGATAGTCTTCCTTACGAAGAGAAAATTAGAGTCAAACAGCAGGGCAGATCAACTCCTAAGATTGATTTAGTGCAAAAGGTGGGGAAAAGTATCAGGTCTTTTCAGCATTCCTGGTATGACAAGGTGAGCTGGCTCACTGTAAGTGCTGTCACAAATAAAATGTGCTGTCTGGTCAAAAGTGGGTTTTGGGGAATGAAATCCCAGGAAAAGACACCTAGGTGGTACAACAGGGTCACAGATCATTTACATAAATAAATAAATTTATGATGTAGGCCAGAAAAAAAATGAGCTTCCCCTCCCTGACTGACCAGCAGCCGCCACTGGTTTCAACATACAAACAACCTCTACAGATCATACCAAAATCATAACCAAAAAATCATCAAAAGAATAAGTTACATGCTGAAAGCTTGGGTTGAGGAATTTTAACCAAGGATTGAATACACTCAGGGTAACTAAACTTTGTAGTTTAAAATCAGTCTAAAGACTGCACTAAATAAAAGGAGAAGAAATCTAAAAAATATTCTTTCTCAACTCAGTTTAAACTTTGGAAAGTTCAACAATGTCATCCCTTGAGATTTAAAGACAGGAGATGTTGTCTAGAATAGTTAAGAAAATGGCGTTGTAAATAAATATATACCGTGATGTGTTATGTTTTTTCAGCATGGCAAAAAATCTTTTACAGTCAATGGTGGATCATTATCACCCTTTCTCTGTGGTGTAAGGAAAAGGTTCAAAACCATCCAAAATAATGCACACACTGTTCAGTCCAATTTTATTTATCTTTGCTTGGGGACCTTTTTCAAAGAACATACTCAAGAGAGAATTGTACAGGTAGAGAGAAGTGAAATGTTGTGAGGATAAACAACTAATTAAAGCAGCTGATGTTGATGTCTGCTAAAGCACAAGCCAACATCTCTCAGATTTGTTTACTTGTTTATCTATATTTGTTCCCAGCATGTTGATGGCCAGTGTGGCCTGTGAGGCCAGGCTTAATCAAAAACTTCTCACCAGCTTGAAGAGACAGTGTTTAACAACTGAGAGAAGGTGCAAGATGTCAGAACTAAAACCACATTCATGGAGATAGCACATAAGCCCAGAGTCTACTGATGCACACAAACAGGCAGAGACACCCACACACGGATGAGCATATGATCACTGGCACACAAACATAAACACACAGACCCTTGCACAGATGCAAACTCTCTGTTGGCTTTCAAAACAAAGGTATTAATCATCATTACACAAAAACACACGGACGCAGTACACGGGTGGTCCAGGAGTGGGCGTGCCTGCGGGACTCGTCAAAGAGACACCTCAGCGCAGCCTTCACTGCTGCTGTCATAGCAACCAAGGTCAAGTGGTCTAAAGCTGGGGAGTGCGTCTGCACGTGCATGAGTGGGAATTCGAACGGTCTCTCAGAAGAACCAGGAGGAAATAATGAGCTAGTTTCTGTCAGGATGGAGAAGTAAGATGGCACAAATCCCACAGCAGTGCAGAGAGGATCTACCTGTCCATTTCTGAAACATCACTATCAACAATATTTCACAATTATGAGCCTTCAATCATACTCTGTGAAGGTCTTTTTTATGCATTAGCTGGTGATACTGCTTTATATTCGCAAAATTATGACACCTGTGTAACAAGATAATCTAGGGTATCAGGGATATTGTCCTTGACTTAATGCTTAATGCTTTAATGTAAAGTCTGGCTTCTGCACCTGTATTACTGCTGGTTTTCAAAGCAGGGGACGAGCTCACTGACATCTCTAGGGACGAACATACCTCCTATTGGCAAGAACCACTCCAAGAATTGACATTTTATTGCATGACCATGTGACACCAGGATGCTTAACTGTTGGGAGAGTTTGGCCTTGGTGGGGTCTTTAAGGTAAATTCTCCCAGAGGAAGTGTCAAGACATAAGTTAAAGCCAGCTTTTTTGCTTTTCAGTTTGTCAATGTAGTCCCTGAAACAGTTAAAGGAAAAGTTTGGTTTCTGCAGCTTTCACATTGTTTATAGAATGAAGTAGAACAATATACTCATCCAGAAGGCTTTTCTGATCCAAACAGTGCTTCGGGAGATATTTAGATCCAAATCGAGCAGCGGACATCCATATAATGGTAGCACATAGGGCATACAACGCCGCTCCTAAAACTGCATTTCTCGTCCAAAAACTCATTAGTTTCACCAATATTTCATCATGGTCCGCTCACGCTATTCCTCCATTACAGTCTGTGTCGCCCCAGACATGATTTTTGTAACTGTGCCGACTTCTGAACTGAAGAAGAACGCTTGCCTCTGCGCCTGCGCAGTATTCTAGAGCGCTGCCTCCGCGTCCTCCTTTCGATGAGCTCCTCATCTGTAAACTCTGGCTCGAAACTGTAAGGACATCCATCATATTCAAAGTTCTCCTCCACAACATCTTCATCCTATAGATATTCGTCCATTTTGCACAAAACTGGAAGAAGAAAGTCGTTGTGTAGCCGGCTGTCTTCCCCTGAAACAATGAGCCGTACTGCGCAGGCGAGGAGGCAAGCGTTCTTCTTCTTCAGTTCAGAGGTCAGCACAGTCACAAAACATGTCTGGGGCGACACAGGCTGTCTTGGAGGAGTAGTCCGAGCGGACCATGATGAAATATTGGTGAAACTAATGAGTTTTTGTACAATTAATGCAGTTTTAGGAGCGGCGCTGTATGCCCTATGTGCTACCATAATACGGATGTCCGCCGCTCGATTTTGGATCTAAATATCTCCCGAAGCACTGTTTGGATCAGGAAAGCCTTCTGGGTGAGTATATTGTTCTACTTCATTCTATAAACAATGTGAAAGCTGCAGAAACCGAACTTATCCTTTAAAGCAGGGGTGTTGTTGCCAGTTGCACAAATTTTATCTCTGCTAATTGCTCCATCTTTAAGCTTTTCCATTTCATTTGTTGACCTTTGTGACTGTTGGGTGTGCTGACAGCTCTGTGCTCTTTCTGGCCAAAGCCTCTAAAGGTAAGAATGAAAGATAGTGAGTTCCTGTTTGGCAGAAATGTAAGAAACCAGGAATGTTCCAGATATGCTTTGAATGGCCAGGGTTCGAGGCCATTTACAGAGTGTCCTTCCTTTCTCTCTCTCACAAGCCTATCCATTATGAAACATCAAAAAAAGTACTATAAAATCAAGCATGCTAGACTTTCTGTCAGAAGTTCAGAGACCGTCACGAATGAAGTCACATTAAAGAGAAAGACACAGGAGTTCAAGGTCCATCAGGTCCTTATGCCCATGACTGGGAGAAAAATAGGTAGAAATTGCACTTAAAATATGTCTGACATTGAGCTTATGAGCAAGTCAAGAAACCCTTATCGATCAACACAAATGGTGACATGCCTTTCCTTCCACCTGCAGGGTTGGGTGTAAGGGATCATAGCTTTTGGGTGCATAGAATGTCACCTCTTGGGAATAAAACTGAGTTGCAGTTGGTGCAAAGGTGGTCAAGCAAAACTGTGACAAGTTGTTTCTATAAGATACTATGTTGTATTTAACTTAGTCAAGGTCTTTAAACATTTAGATGCTGAAGAGAGTCTCCTCGCGCAGGTTTTCATCTTCAACCACACACACTTTTTGAGTATTAAACTGTTTGATCTTCGCATATTAGTCTGTGCTTTGCCCATGAAGGGAGCAAGGCTAAAAATACATATGTGTTACAGTTGGTACTAAACTCTATTTGACAAAGAAAAATGACAACTCTTCTGCACAGACAAAACAGTGTCAATGATGACTCTGAGTTTAGGAAGCGTCTGAAGTGAAACTCAGAGGTTTGAAGTTCAATACTCTCCTCCATCTCATCCAATTTGTTCCTGTTTCAGTTACTGAGGCACCAGCATCCTGACTCTGAACACAACGCCTGTCAAAACTGCTGGAGTCTTCAGTGAAGTGTTGTCACTCCCAATGCAATCTGTCACAATCCAGTGAAGAGGCGCAGAAGTGCAAAACAATATTTCTACTTTTCTCGTACATGGTTGAGGCACAAGCCAGAGGACACCATCGAGACACAGCTGTCTGAAACGTACACAATCTGCAAACTGAGGTAGAAAAAACTGAGACTTAACTGAATAAAGACTCAAAAACAGCTGAAAACATGTCTTAAGTAATATATGATGTTACATCTACACAAACAGTCATAATGATGCTGCTAAAAGCAATCGCACAGTCAGCCTATTTAACTTTGAAATGCATGGCAAAAAGTCACAAACACACAATTGAACAAACACAATTTGTAAGACCTGACTCACAGTTTCAAGTCAATGGGTCTGAGCTCACTAGCTGCAATTTTTGGCCTGCAATCCACATTTTTTAATACTGTTCTAAGTTTTTTTATTTTTTTTATTTCATAGCGTCTTGTAAAAAGGAGCAAGGAAGCAAAATAAGCAAATGGGTCTCAAGCGGGACTCAAACCCTGGCCATTCGAAGGAAATATGGGACACACCTGGTTGCTTTTTGGTTTAGCAAACCTCAAATGCCCAGTAAAATAATATCAAATGATCTTACATACATGTCCCAAAAGAAGACAGTTCATAACAAAATCTGTAGAGAAAGATTTCTACTTAAAGGTTCTATGAGGAGAATCTATTTCTAAAGACTCTGCTACCCATGAGCACGCGCGGCGACTGTCATAAAGACGTAACCCAAGCCATGGCGTGCGTTTGTTGTGATGCTAATAAATGCAGCTCGGACCTTCCTCAGAATTCTGCATTGATTAACAACCTATTTTTTCAGGAACTTGCAGGATGCAAAGCGACGAGGTAATGTATCTCTTTGTAGTTACAGAGCGGTAGTTTTTGATGTGTGACAACGAGCAATTTTTGGGAAACTTAGTACTGTAGTTTTGTATCCAGCTATATTTTAGCTACTTACTGCCTGGTGCTCTAAAACGTCTCCGAATAATATAAATTTGCTCTAGTTTTAATTGTCTTGATCCCGAAGTTGAGCATCCAGGCCAGTCCAGCCCTGTCCGACCTGACCCTGTAGCTAACAAATAGCATTTATAGATAACCTATTTTGATGCTATAAAACTCATCTCAAAGTGTGTATTTCGATCTGGCATATATCTAAAAGTGAGACTTTTTTGTAATTACTTAGAAACTCCTCATAGCATCTTTAAAATACAGGCACATCGATAACATACACCCAAACTTTAACACCGCAATGGGATTCATCTTGAGCCAAAATATATTGTCAATCTATGTGACCCTGCAATTGGCTGGTGTCCAGTCAAGGGTGTGCACCTCTCTCACTTAATGGGTGCCAACCTCCCAAAACCAGGACAGAGATACAGTATGTGGATGAATAAACGGATGGAAAATGGGGTTAACATTTTGTTAAGGTAACAGCAAAGCAGCCTTAACTTTAGGATAAACTGAAGCCCCTTTGATTGAGCGGTGAGCAGTCCAGGAGGGCCTCTAAAAGATTATGGGCGGATAAATAGACTGAAGAATTATCAATCCTTTTCAACAGACTAAACTGTGCATAGCCTAATAAAAAGGCACAAATGCCTCAACACAACTTTACTGTGCAGCTGACCCCTTCATTTACACTGCAACAAAAAATAAACCCATCCAAAGAATCGTATTCATTTAAGTTTGTCACCAACAAATTTTCTTTACTTCTTTTTTAAAATTACATTTGAACAAGCCATTGTGGCACTTCTGTCTTAGGTTGGCTAGTGACTCTTATTTGCCCATAGGAGTGAGTTTGAATGAGACTGCTTGTTTTACCATTGCCTCCTGTCAAATGACTAAGACTAGGGTAAGCTAAAATCCCCCAGAACCCTTTGCAGTACAGGCGGTGTGGATATTGACAGATCATAACATTTTTTTGGTTTTAAAGTTCAAACATTTACATTTTCTTCACACAGCACAGATGGAAAGACACAAAACAATCCAACACCTTGAGACAGACTGAAGTCCTGAGGCATAAAAAGCAGGAGTGACTTTCAAGGTTGTCTCTACATTGACAAAAAAAACTCTGATAAAAGAGTAAATCAGAAAAGTATGAACTTCATGTTTCACTGCGATAGTGAAAAAACTCTCAGACTGAACAAAAGCTAAACCTTGTTAATATTCTGGTTTCTGTTAGACCTCTCTGTGGAGTGAATATAAAGACTTACGGCTGGAGGACATCTACAGAAAGATGCTTTAATCATGGCACTCATCATTTCTTAATACCGATGTGTTCTGACAATGATAAGCATCTCCTGTTGACCTCCTTCTCTGACTTCCTCCCCTGTGAGTCACACCCTTATGTTAATTCTCCCTCTTAACCATTTCTCCTTTTTCCCTCATGACCACCTTCTTCCTTTGCCTGAATTACTTATCTAATATTCTCTCTCACCTTCTCCAGTGTGTTAACTGCTGGAACCGGAGACAAATCTGACCTTTTCAGTGTAATCATCCCTCTGGCTCCATTAGATCTACAACAGGGGCCCAATCACCTGCACGCAACTTGGCAAAAAAACACCGGTGGTTAATCACAGAAAAAAAAGCAGCTCCATCCAGGGATGTGATAATCATTCTACTCTCTGTGGACTCTCAGTGTCTCATCTGCACCCTGCAAACACCTACTTTACTCCCAAGGCAGCTGCAGAAAAATCAGAACAAGATCCCTTCAGTGGTCAAACTTTATATACATTTTTTTTACCTCTTCACAGCGGTTTTGTGAAGCTCACGGGTCATAAAGAAAATCTAACATATGGAGAGAATATTTTACTATGAAATACGACAATTCTTTTTGACCTGTGGTGTTCTTTGTCTGACAGAATCAGCCAGTGTGGATTACATCTGCACTTTTATTGTATATTTTGGCAGGTGTCAGTATGTCCTTCGAGCTAAAGAGTGAAGGAGAGGCTGACAGACAAAACCAGTGCTGGCCTATTTAAAGCCACAATGAGGTTTGCATTTAAAATATCAATGTAAAGACAGGAAAATTCAAGCTATACTGCCTTGGTTGGTCTGGTTTCTGGCTCAATACCTTAATAATGGCATTATTATCAAGACTACTATTATTGGGTATTTTTTACATCTGTTTATATTGCTAAGCGAGGGGGATATATACTCTCAAAACAGCTTTTTACTCAAGTTTATCACAAAATTTTCTTTTCTGATGGTAAATTTTGATGCTATTCAAAATGCTATGAAATCATACCTTAAGCTAATGTTTGTTTCACTGGGTGGGCTAAAACTCAATAGACTGTAATCATATGTCACCACAGTTTGTGGATGAACAAGCTTGATTTTTACAACAGTTTAAAAATGTAATAACTTTTAACGAATGGGATTTTGCCACAAAGTTTGGGTGCACTGACCACAGCTGCTTAGATTGGAGGATGATTATTACCTTCGTCAAGGAGTTCATGTTATTGCCGGCATCTGTTTGCTTGTTTTTTTGTATGTTTGTTTGATTGTTTCTCTGTTAGCAACATAACTCACAAAGTTATGGATGGATTTTGATGAATTTCTCAGGAAATGTTTGGATTGGGACAAGGAACAAATGATTAGATTTTGGGAGTGTTCAGCGTAAAACTGTCATGACAAAAAAATGTGTTTTTTGTGAATAACTACTAAACCACAATAGATATCATTATGAATCCATTCGATAATATATTTTCATGGTCAAGTAATCTAAATATTTAGATGAAAGAAAGGTAGGACTAATATTTATGGTGAATATCACAATATGGGTGAGGACTGTGGTGAGGTGTGCGCTCTCCGAGTGCTTTTCTCGTTACAGCTGCAGCAGTAAGTCAGTGCTGACAGAGTGTTTTTTTTATGTTTTTTACCCCACAACCAAAATTCAGTAAAAATGATAAACACAAGACAATGTCAGCAGTGGGTTTGCTGTGTCAAACTGTGAAATTAAATAAAGAAATTTTAACGAAAGTATATTTTTAAGAATTCCTTTTTGAATTGATTAATACTGCAATTTATAAATTTAACATGCCCTTTTTTATCTAAGTTTTGGGATGCATATTATTCACAAGTTCAAGCAAAAAACTAATATTTTGTCTTTACACATCGCAACACATCTGATAAAAAAAAAGTTGAAATATTGTCTTTCTCTGCAAAACATTCCCAGCAAACTTGCATGATTCTTAAACTGACTGCTAAACTGTTCTTAACAGATATTACAATATATCTTTATTAGTTTAACTTTGTGTCATCAAAGTTTAGCTTTTAAATGATAGCACTCACTGGCAAACACAGGGTGCTGCCATCTTGTGGACATAGAGACGCAGAATAGCTGCTCTTTGATTGGTCAAAGACATCAGCATGTTGATAGCTCCTCTCTGATTGGTCAGTACACTACGACAGAGCATGCTCGGCAAAAATCAAGTAATTGCACATGCATGACACAAAAGGTGTTTCCACATCTGTTGAATGAGAAAATTGTGTATTTGTTGTGATAATGCTAAAATTTCATTGATTAAAACTTTAAAGGAAAAGTTCGGTTCCTACAGCTTTCACATTGGTTATAGAATGAAGTAGAACAATATACTCACCCAGAAGGCTTTCCTGATGCAAACAGTTCTTCGGTAGATATTTAGATCCAAAATCGAGCAGCCGACACCAATATAATGGTAGCCTGTAGGGCATGGATCGCCGCTCCTAAAAACTGCATTAATCATCCAAAAACTCATGTTTCTCACCAATATTCCATCATGATCCGTTCCGAATGATCCACCATTGCAGTCTGTGTCACTCCACACAGCGCTGTGTGGCTGTGCTGACGAGTTTGTTTACGTGCCCTTCGGGCATGCGCAGTGCGGCTCATTGTTTCAGGGAAAGACCGGCAGCTACAAATCGACTTTCTTCTTCCAGTTTTGTGCAAAATGGACGAATATCTATCGGATGAAGATGTTGTGGAGGAGAACTTTGAATATGATGGATGTCCTTACAGTTTCGAGCCAGAGTATAAAGATGAGGAGCTCTTAAAAATGAGGAAGCGAAGGCAACGCTTCGGAGAGTACTGCGCATGCCCGAAGGGCACGTAAACAAACTCGCCAGTTCAGCCACACAGCGCTGTGTGGAGTGACACAGACTGCAATGTCGGATCATTCGGAATGGATCATGATGGAATATTGGTGAAAAACATGAGTTTTTGGACGATTAATGCAGTTTTTAGGAGCGGCGATCCATTTGATCGGTGTCCGCTGCTCGATTTTGGATCTAAATATCTCCCGAAGCACTGTTTGGATCAGGAAAGCCTTCTGGGTGAGTATATTGTTGTTCTTCATTCTGTAAACAATGTGAAAGCTGCAGGAACCGAACTTTTCCTTTAATAAAGGTAATTTTTGAGTTGTCTGAGAGAGTAAGGCTAGGAAAATTTGGGTGCACCTTATATAAGAGTACAGTATTTTTCAGGCAAAAATTGTGAAATTATAGGGTGCGTGTTATAATCGAGTGCGTATGAAAATTGAGAAGTTAGCATACTGTATTTTGTGGACTGTATTTTTCCAAACATCTCTCTTTTCAGATCTTGAAAATGCATGATTATTTGAAAGATGTGACACTGTTTAGTTGTAAGTTACACTTGACTAATAAGACTTGATAGCAGTTTCATTACATTCAATCGATCATAATTTTTGTGTTTCACTTTCCACCCCTACTTCTGTTATAACCAAAAATTGTTCCTGTTGTGTATAAACTAGGTACGGTCTTAAAATTCAGCAACTACAGAAAGAGAAACTGGAGAAATTGACAAAGATGTGCTGCCAACATGGATGTTACATCATAGTAACAGTGATTTAATCAACCACAAATGAATGAATGCATACAGCTGCTTCATGAAAAGCAAACAGCCAAGTGTACATTAATGCACACAATCTGAAAATGGAGACAGGCAAGTAAAAGCACAATGACCGACACACTCACACTCAGGCTTACACACATCCTATCAATCAGGCCAGAGTCATCCAGCGATCAGTAAAAGCTGACTCTTGGCTATTAGCAGAGACAGCGTGTTACAGATTGTGGCTGCTCCTCTTCCTTAACTCAACCTTTCCTTTTTCAGGCTGTCCTTTTAAAGAGGGGGCAGAGAAATTAATAACTGGTATCATTCCAATAAAGCCATTAGCAGTCTCTACATTTGTTCACTCTGTTCTCTCTCTCCTTGATTCTTTACCCTCTACATCGCTCCATCGCTCGCCCTCCCTGTGATAGATGAACGAGCTTGAAAGCAGCTGTAATGAAGGAGAGCTGTTAAGGCAAAAAAAAAAAACAACAGGAAAGCATTCACACTGAGAACAGCAAAAAGGCCAGTTATAAAAAAAATGGAAGAGTGTTATGGAAGAAAGCAACAAAAGACCCCATGGCCTCTTGTGTTTGATTGTTTACTTCATGTCTTAGGTGTCTGTTATTCAAGGATTTTACCTAATTTGAATAAAAAAAAAACAAAAAAAGCTTCATCTCTTCAGGGGATCAGACACAGCTCTTTTCCTCTCCACTTTGGAAACACTCATATCCAAGGTGTCATGGAGGCTGCAGGGGCTATGTCATGCTGATTGGCTGCCCAAATGATGTCTGATGGGAGGGGGAGAAGAGGTTGCAGGCAGCAGAGCAAACATTGAAAGCAGGCATGATGTCTGCCTGTCACAGGCAGAAAACATGCATGTCGGGGACACCATACAGTTATTACATAATAAACCCCAGGAAGTAAAAAAAAAAATTTAAAGAGGCATTTTCTTTGAAGAACAGTGACTTTAGAAAAAGGTGTCATGATCTTCTGCTCCTCAAGACCCTTTTAATTGTATTAAGGCAAAGAAAATAGTTTTGCAGGACATGGGACCTTTAAGGCGATTCCAATACTGAGCACATAATTGATATGCTGCAGGGGTCTTCCTTAATGCTAACTTAAAGTTCACAGAACAAGGAAATATTTAAAGTCACTTTCAGAGCCCAGTTAAGACTTTCAAAATACAACTTGACCATTAAGTAGCAGTGTGATGACATACTTTTAGTTCAGCAACTGTTCAACTTCTAATACAAAAGGGTTTTTTATTATATTCAACCTCCACTTTAATAAAAAAACATCTTGGATCCACATTCAACATTGGATTACCACCAAAATCGAATCACTTATTCCACATGCCATGACCAGCATTTCCTGAACATAACATCAAAATCCATTCATAATTTTTAGAGTTAGCCTGTTGACAAACTAACAGTTGGCAGAAAAAAAGTTAACCTCATTGGTTGTTTCCTCTAACAGAGACTGAAAAACGAATTAGTAAGGTTAACTGGCAGTCCCAAATTGCCTTAAAGTGTAAGTGTGTGTGTCTATGAATAAGTGTCTGTCTCTTTATGTCAGCCTTATGACATGGCTCGCAAAGAGTCAAAGTGCCATGTTACGCACTTCCAAGCTGTATTGCAGTGTAAATTGTCACAGGTAGAATTAATGTCATTGTCTCCAGGTGTAAATTCAAAAGGGAATCGTTGTGGCACTTACATGCAAAGATACTGAAAACCAAGTTTACTAATGTCAAGGACACATTTGTGTAATCAGTTCAGACCCAACTCCTGATGAAATATGTCCCAATCTATTATCCACATAAATAATTTTTCCCTCCTTGGCAAAAAGGCTCTTTGTGAAGTAACCCTTAAACATATATGAAAAAGAGAAAGATAAGAAAATGATAGAGAACAAAGTCCCTGTCTTAAGTGTTGATAAAGCTTCTGTGTAAAAAAGCATTTTATTAAATTATTCCAAATCCCTCCTGCTGTGGATTATCTCTATTCTATATCACCTCTGTGCTGTTAAACAGAAAATACATCTTTCTATATGCTGATGCTTCAGCTTTTATCCCCTCCTCTCGCTTTCCCTGAGGACGCTCTGTGATAGCGCTCGCTCCATTATGGCTCGCTGCACTACAACTTTTCGGGGTAAATTGATGTCAGTGACATCGCTGTAAGTTTGCATAAAAACGTGGGAACAAGAGCCAAAGAAAAAGTTTTGCTGGTGGGTTTGAGAGCAAATTGACAGCAGCATGCGCTATCTAACGCTTTTCAGATCCTCAAACCCGCGCTAACCTCTGTGAAATCACAGTACAGCATGCAGGAAAAAGCTTTGAAGCAGCCCACACGAGCCGCTCCAGGCTGTGAAAGTACCACGTCGTGTGCTCAAGCCTCTGCAGAGTGAACTTTTAGAACCAGAAAGGGGGAAAAATCTTCTGACATCTATCAATTTCAGTGATTAATGAATATATAAAAATGCCTTCCTGAAATGATTTGAACAAAGTTAATCTCTGAAATAGGATGTATCCCTTTTCTTGTCACTGTCTATTAGTTAAACACATGCAATTAAGCAAATTAACAGCCTCTCAGTGTGGATTAAATGAGTTGGAATTAGAGCTTTGCCAACTCTTTTTATCCAGCAGGATGAAAAGCAGCAGACATTAAAAATTACGCAGCCAACAAAACTAATGAAGCACTTTGAAATGCATGATTTCCATAGTTTAGGGTCAGCCAATCCACTTACAGAACAACGGGGTGCAGCGCCAAACTGTGATGCAACATCTGTCAAATCTCAGTCTGCAGATGGGAGGTTCACTGGCACCATAGGATATTTTACTGATGCTCAGAAGAGATGCATTAAAAACAAAATCTGATGCCAAGTCCATCTTTTGGAGAGATGTTCTCACTTTGAATTTATGAACGACTGTAGATCATGAGGCAAAAGTTCAGGTCTCCCTCAGATTACAATTTAATCTCTGCAGACACACTCCTGCTCTTTATGTTACTTTATTATAGATCACCTGAAGGAAGGTTTATAATAAAGAGGGTAATTTTCTCTGGAAAATCACCTCACACTTAAACCAGAAACAGTGCCTACTCCACAGCAAATCACTCCAGCTTTTGTCGGTCACTTTCCACAGCCTAGTCGATGATCTGGCTCCAGTAAGTGCCAAAAGTGCCACTCCAAGCTATTTTCACCAGGACCTGCTTCAACCCCACAATTATGTCAAGCACAACGACCCAAAGAGGAGAGCTCACAAATTATCTGGGTTTTTAAAAACAAAAATACGGCATAATGCATGAACTTGCAGTTGTAAGAGAAGCAACTTTTGAAGGTGGTAAAAGCATGATTTCATACCCATCCTTCCTAAATGACACTTACAGACATGAAAAGGTATGGACCATACCAGTGTTTCAGGTCCTAATATTTACATGTATGTTGTGTTTCATCTTCACTGCTGACATTGTGGACACAACATTAGTGGGACAGGTTGATATCCTGTTTGCTTTGTCTCCAGAGGTAGCATCAAAATTAAAATTGGTGAAAGGGGTGCATGTGGACTGAGTAGGGGAGAATGGTACTGCATGTGTGTTTATGTTTGTATGCGTGTGAAAATGGTGCCATGTCATGTTCTCTTGTGCTTCTTGAACTGGCACAGATACACTCCCGTTTAAATTTCTAGACCAGTTGAAAAACAAACCCAGAAACCCCCCTGCTATGTCCAGTAAATATCCAGAAACTTTTCCTGGGAAGATAAGTTGGGGAGTTTTGGAAATAGTCCAATTGAAAACTTTTCATCTGAATAATGCGAATTTAGGGGAACTGACTGGAATTGGGGGTCATTGAAACTAACTGTATCATGTCCACACATAATAATAACAGCACTTTCATTTTGTCATAAACAGATATCCATTTCAAATAATGCAATTAAAACAATTATATTTCAACTGACTTGTCTGTAAGTTATAACCTAATCAAGATTGATTAATTTATTGACTCATCAATTTCAAATTCACTCAGTGTAGTCCACAGGCTCAGAAATGAAAAATACAAATCATCTGTGCATGTGATGGAGGACTGCCCAGTGCATGTAAGGGGTGTGGCCTCAATACCCCTGCAGTAAGCAGTGTGCTGTGTGTGTGACTGAGGATTAGCATAGATATTCTCAAGAATACTTTGATAAAATCTGGTTATTTTAATCGAGATAATAATACATCACCAACTTCATTCAAATTCCAGATTATTCCCATAAGTTCTTGTTAACTCCCATGGAAAGTGTCAAACTTTAAACATTTCTGAAATTTTGCAACCCTAGTTAAGAGTCACCAATTTCATGAATAAGCATGTTTTCTGTTCTGCACAGAGTGTCTGGAGGGAACCCATGTATGCACGGGAAAAACATGCAAACTTCACACAGTGAGGCCTTGACCGACACAGGGTTCAAACTAGCAACTCTTTTGCTGTGAGGACAATGCACCATCAGTCACCCAATATTGTCAATGACTTATAACTAGGGGTTTTTTTCCAAATTTAAATGCTTCATTTCAGTCTGTGTTAATAAATCACTTTTATATGCAGTCCAGGTCTTTAAGGAGAGCAAAAACAGCTGGTTAAAATATATGGCTGAATAAATCCTAAAAACTGACTCACATGTGATGTGTATTTTTCCTGATGTAGTCTGTAGGCATCATCATGGTTCATCTTTTTCGCTGGTGTTAAAAAAGCTAACTAAAGATTGCAAAACTCGGCAATATCGTAGAATCGCAATTTAAATCAAATCAGCACCTAAAAAATCTTTAAAAAATCAAATTGATTTCTTGCCCAACGCTGTCTGAATTTTGGACAGAAGTTTTTGACACATTAAGTAAAGTTGCAGGATTTGTCATTGGCCCAGAGCCCCTCGTTGCCCTTTTCGGGATTACCCCTACCCACAGTCTACCTAAACGCACTCGTCAAGTTGTTGCCTTTTCTACCTTGCTAGCTCGAAGGCTTATCCTTTTGATGTGGACCCACTCTTGTCCCCCAACCCATAATAAATGGATCCAGGAGATGTTACGATGTATATCATTAGAAAAGATTAGATTCTCTCTTAAAGGCTCAGCTCATGAATTCTACAAGACCTGGCAACCCTTTTTGGATCACGCAGACTCCTTGACAATTATGACTGAGAATGAGAATTACTACCTACCTACTTTTTACTCAGATATTCTGACCTCAGAGACCAAATGGAAAAAACTATAGAGTGTAACAAGAATTCAGAGCCCTTGAAAACAGGGTATTTATCTACGGTGATCCGACCAATCACCACTGAATCCATTGTTCAACCAGCTAGAACAGGCTGGGCCCATGTGGGAAGAGGGGAATCATTTCAAAGTTTGAAATTCTCAAAACATGACATCCCTTCACCACATATGTCAGCAAAGAAAGCAGATGACTCAGCAAGATTTGATTAGAATTTGATCAACTGCACAAGGCGATAGCTGGAGTTTGTTCACACCAGTCCAAACTGTTGAGACCAGGAGGCAACTCAACAGTATCCTTCTCCGACCTGAAGCATTTGTCAATGTTTGGACACGGGGTGATCTTTTCATTAAGAGAAGATTTGTGCTCTGACATTTACTACAACCGTAAAAATGAAGATGTATTACATATTTCACAAGGTGGCAAAGAAGGCATCCATCTCTGAGCCATAACGTCTCCCACTGCCTTGTGAAAGTCTGTGTAGTTAGCAGCTTATTAATCTAAAGTGCACTGCATCAGCCTATCCGAGCTGAATATGCTAATCAACTATTTTGATTCCTGATGAAGTTTTTTTTATGAGAGGCTGTAAAAGTATTTTGGGAAATTCACTGTCAGGTTCAATTGCTTAAAGTGATGATCCAAGGAGGGAGACATTTCTGCCAGTTCATTAAAGAGGACATGGACTGATGCACAAACTGGGCTTCAGAGAGGAAAAGAGGTTGATTTGATTCTCCATATTAACAGGTGGTTGTTTTTCTGATTCTTTCACCAAACGTGACCCTTACATGAAATCAACCAATGAAAAGCAATGCATTTTAGAAGAATAAAGCAAAGACTAAGAAATGTATTTCTAATATATTGATTGCATGATCTCTAGAATTGCTCAAAAAAATAGTTATTGAATCTGTGACAAAAAAGTCACTGCAAGCCCAGCAGTAGTTTAAGATGTATAATAATTGGATTGATTGACTAATTCTTTTGTAACACTTCAGCAGCACATCCATATGATTTATTATTGTCACCACAGTGTCATCCTGTCAGTATAATTTAAAAGAAAACAACAACTGAGCTTTGTACACCCCCTCTATACTTCAATCTACAATGACAGTGCTCAGCCCATAGTCACACGGCCCAATCAGAGGCCTTTAAAGCAGGAGGAGGTGGGAGCTACGAGCAGGTAGTGACTGCTTGTGCAGGGATTAGCATAGACGCTAATAGTTTTTGAAGCAGTTTCATCAGAATCGAAACATTTTTTCTGTTAAGTGAAAAAAAATAATAACACCGTAAGCATTTTTTTTTTTTTTTAATGTATATTTTTTGGCCATTTTGTGCTTTTATTGATAAGAGAGAGACAGTGGATAGGCTTGTGAAAGGGGGAGAGAGAGCAGGGGAAGACACTCTGCAAACTGGTCACAGGTGGGATTCAAACCTGGACCGGCAGAAGCAAATACATGAGATGCTAACCACTACGCCAAACCATCACCCCAGCATTTCTTGATAAAAAGGCTATATCACTACATTGCATTTTTGGCAGGAGTTTTTTTCTACTTAGAGTATAATTTTTAGAACTTTACACCAGGGCATTAGCGTCCGCCAACTACATCTGAAATCTGATCGGCCCAAAATGAATGTGATTGATGGAACAATAATCTGATCACCTGTTAGATATGATTCTTTAAAGTTCTGCCTATTCCCAGACACTTTCTAAAGTCCAAAGAGACGAGTGACTATATGCTGTATAGTACATAGAAGGGTCAATCTGGTTTGACTGATTGATGTGCTTCAGTGGTTCCCAGGTCATTTCTTTGTAGAACCACCTAATTGTAATACAATTTAACAAAGTAATAACTTAAAGGAAAACAGGCTTGGTCTCCTGGGAATCTCTTGTAAGGCAGATGACAGATATAACAAAAATAAAGATAAACGTAACAACTCCTCTATAGGTAATTTAATTAAATATGTGACCCAAACTCTTCAATAAGGAAAAACATTTCTAACAGAAAGTTTTGTTTACTGACCTTTAACGGAACTCTCCCACAAGTGTTATCATAATTTAATTGTAAAACGCATTTTGATGACCAGTGTTGGTCACTTCAATATTGGTGCTTCAAAGTTCCTTGGATCACAGATCACAAAGACTTTCTGAGTATGTATAAAAGCCTGAGGCACTGAAACCAAAGAAGCTCTTCGAACCAGGATGTAAACATGTTTATTTCTTTTTGTGAAGGAGTGTTTTGACATGACTGTCAATGAGACTTTTGGGCTTTTACGAGCAGGTCTGAGGCAGTCTCAAGAGAACACCTGGGGAACTTTTTTTATTTCATTTTGGCTTCATTTGTTTGGCACAGAAGAATAATGCATGTTTTTTAAGTTAAGGGCTATTTGATGGTCAATTTGCATTAAAATCAGTATCTATCAGTCAGATTGAAAACAGCTGTCCCAAAATACAAACCAAAGAGGGCATACCCTAACCTGCCGACAATGTCTACTTCTTCATTCTTTAGAATTGTTTTAGACGGATAGCAGAGCTTATTGATGGCAAAGAAAAACCCTGAAATTATTCAAGAACAGTCAAACAAACATCTACAGTCATGGAAAAAATTATTAGACCACCCTTGTATTCTTCAATTTCTTGTTAATTTTAATGCCTGGCTCAACTAAAGGTACATTTGTTTGGACAATTATAATGATAACAACAAAAATAGCTCATGAGAGTTTAATTTAAGAACTAAGAACTATTCATTTTCCATGGTTTTCTTGATAATAACCAAAATTACTTAAATTCTTACATCAATAGCTATGGCATTGTACCGCCAAAAACACTACTTTTAAGCATTCCATGTTTTCTTTTCTGTTTGCTTTAAACACATGATACACACAAGAGTTAATACTTGATTGCATAACCATTGTTTTTGATGACTGCAGCCATGCGTCTTGGCATGCTCTCCACCAGCTTCTGACATTGTTCTGCTGTCACAGCAGCCCATTCCTGTTGGACAAATTCAAACAAATTTTCTTTGTTTTTGGGCTTGTGGTTCTCCATTTTGAGTTTGATGATTTTCCACAGGTTTTCAATTGGATTAAGATCTGGTGATTGAGCAGGCCAAGGCATGGTGCGAATGTTGTGGTTCTCCATCCAGGCTTTAACTGACCTTGCCGTGTGGCAAGGGGCATTGTCTTGTTGGAAAATCCAGTCATTCGAGGCAGGAAAGAGTTTTCCAGCTGATGGAAGAAGACTGTTTTCAAGGGTAGTCCTGTACATGACCTGGTTCATTCGGCCTTCACACAATTGCATTTGCCCTGTTCCACTCAGACTGAAACAACCCCAGATCATGACTGATCCACCCCATGTTTTACTGTAGGGGCAAGACAGTCTGGGTTGTAAGCTTCTCCAGGCTTCCTCCTAACCAGTAAGTTGGCTGGAGTGGGCATCAATTCAAAATTGGATTCATCACTGAAGAGAACCTTAGCCCAATCATCAACAGTCCAATCCTTGTGGTCTCGAGCAAAGAGTAACCGGGCCTTCCTCTGCCTTTCATTGATGAAGGGCTTCTTGCGTGCTCTGTGTGACTTCAAACCAGCTTCAACAAGTCGGTTTCGAACTGTCCTTGCTGAACAAGTCACATTTCTCGACAGTGCCCACTCATTTTTAAGGTCCCTGGAGGTCTGGACGATTCCTGACACAGGAACGGATGAGTGCACGGTCATCTCGTGGCGTAGAAAGACGTTTCCTGCCACGGCCAGGTAGCAATTTGGTAGTGCCATGTTCAGCTTGTTTTTTTTTGTTGTAATGAACGGCTGTCTTGGAGATCTTCAGTTTTTTTCGCTACCTGTCTCTCACTCATGCCAATTTCCAGCAGTGCCAAGATGGCTGCCTTTGTGGCTTCACATAATTCTTTTGTTTTAGGCATTATGTGAGAGCTGACAACTTCTGAGTTGTGCTACGGCTTGAATGTAAGCAGGAAACCACTCTAGGCCTTTGCATGTGCAGTGCTGCTTGTGACATGAAATGGCCTCTTATATACTCTGGGAATCAATTAAGCTTAAGAATGTCAAATAGGACATAAAGTATTATGTGACCAGCTGCATTTTTTGTTGTGTTCATTGTATTATACGTTTAGTGGTGCCAGATATTAGAATGAACAAGAAATTGAAGAAAACAAGGGTGGTCTAATAATTTTTTCCATGACTGTAAATTCAGAGCTACTGATTTTTTTCTCAGTGCTTGGTGGATCGTGATAAACAAGTGACCACTTTCTAAATCAACCCAAACGTCTCACTCCTTGTGTAATACCGCCATCTTTTTTACATGCATGATTATACATTCCCTCAATGTCATGTCTCCGGCTGTCATGACTAGTCCACCATCCCACAAAATGTTCTTAAATCAAGCAGACAATGTGCTGATTTAAGAGGGGGAACAAAGGAAGGCAGAGACTGGAAAATAAATAAAAAAAGAATATAGTGAGCCTCATTCACGTCTCTCTTTCTCCTTCTGAGTCTTATCTGCTGCCCACCTCCTTCTTTACGCTTCCTTCCCCGCACAGAGTCAGCACTTATTCCTCTATGAAAAGCTCTGATCGAAGGGTGATTTGCATGATTGCATTTTCCATACCTTGCATTAATAGCGCTGCAGGGATGAATAGCTAATGGCCTATCACATTTAAGTAGCCATCTCAAGCAGCCATCACATCACACAGCTCCTTCAATCTGTTAATGAAACAGGACTCTCGCACTCTTTCTGGACCCTTCTTTCCAAATAGACACATGGTCCAGAGGTCAGGGGAATTCTTTATGTGTAAAGTAAAACATGATGTACGAGTGATATCACATTCTGATTGAGCTAGGGAATACTTGTGTAAAGCCATGCTACCATTTAAGGGACATAATCATATTGAGTTAGTATATTACATTAAACACCTAAACAGTTAAAAATACTCCATTTACTGAATATTGAAATGGACAGTACATACAGCCTTATTCTTAAGTAAAAGAGTGAAGCCAAAACCTCTCCATAATAGGCACTGAGTTTCTACAGATAGTAGATCAAGATGGATGGAGGAACCACCAAACATACACTATGCCATTGAGCCTATACCCACATTTAACTATATTTAATGACATAGATTCTGTGCTTTGGGCCGTTGGTGGCTTAGTCTTACAGTACACTCTCTTAGTCTTACAGTACACTCTGTTATCAATCAAAAAATGTAGGTTTCAAGCAGAGCTCTGGCTGTCACATGTCAATGTGTCCTTGAGCAGAACACTCAATCACAACTGCTGCATCATTGCCATGTAATTGGTCGTGAAACTGTTTTAAAAAACAAATACAATTGGCCCCTAGGTAGACACAAATTAATTTAACATGTCTTTGGATTTTCATCTCCATCTTAAAATATCATTTGGGTTGTATATAGGGCTGGGCGATATTACCTAATCTCAGTATTACAAAAAATTGAATCTCGTACCTCGATTACGATTAATGATCAATTATTTTGGGCTATGCTGGAACAAACTGATGGTGTTACCAACGGTCATCGAAACAGTCTTCCTGCAGTAATTACACTTAAAGGAAAAGTTCGGTTCCTGCAGCTTTTACATTGTTTATAGAACGACGAACAACAATATACTCACCCAGAAGGCTTTCCTGATCCAAACAGTGCTTCGGGAGATATTTAGATCCAAAATCGAGCAGCGGACACCGATTCAATGGTAGCCCGTAGGGCATGGATCGCTGCTCCTAAAAACTGCATTAATCGTCCAAAAACTTATGTTTTTCACCAATATTCCATCATGATCCGTTCCGAATGATCCGCCATTGCAGTCTGTGTCACTCCACACAGCGCTGTGTGGCTGAACTGATGAGTTTGTTTACGTGCCCTTCGCGCACGCGCAGTTCGGCTCATTGTTTCAGGGGAAGACCGGCAGCTACAAATCGACTTTCTTCTTCCAGTTTTCTGCAAAATGGACCAATATCTATCGGATGAAGATGTTGTGGAGGAGAACTTTGTATATGATGGACGTCCTTACAGTTTCGAGCCACAGTATACAGATAAGGAGCTTATAGAAATGAGGAAGCGAAGGCAACGCTCCAGAGAGTACTGCGCGTGCGCGAAGGGCACGTAAACCAACTCGTCAGTTCAGCCACACAGCCCTGTGTGGAGTGACACAGGCTGCAATGGTGGATCATTCGGAACGGATCATGATGGAATATTGGTGAAAAACACGAGTTTTTGGATGATTAATGCAGTTTTTAGGAGTGGCGATCCATGCCCTACGGGCTACCATTATATCGGTGTCTGCTGCTCGATTTTGGATCTAAATATCTCCCAAAGCACTGTTTGGATCAGGAAAGCCTTCTGGGTGAGTATATTGTTGTTCTTCATTCTATAAACAATGTAAAAGCTGCAGGAACCGAACTTTTCCTTTAACTTCTTTCTGCTTGATGTCCTCGGCACAGAATCCAAAATGTGCCCAAACAATAGAGCCAGCACTTTTCTTGGGTACAAGGTCCTCTGATGGATTGGCACATGTCTCCTCCATGTTGGCAGCGTGTCCTTCGCTCTTGCTGAATGTGAATGCAAACTGTGTGGAGGGGGTGCAGTCACATGACTTACACAGAGAAAATAATCAAAATAATCGACATGAGTAAAATTACTTTGATTAGAGAGGGTAAATGTTGCTTTCGATTATTTTTTGATTAATTTCCCAGCCCTAGTGGGTGTATGACCTTTACTGCACAAGAGCTTTAAGTCTTTGGCTTCACTTGTCGACAGCTGTTGCTCCATCCATCTTTCTATACCATTTATGAAAACACCCCATCTATAATTAGCAGTTCTGTGTTTAGAAAACAGAAAATGAACCAAACAACTGACGAGCCAAACTCACAAACAAAAAATCAGCTTCACACAGTGTTAAGAGTATAACAAACACAAAATGGATACAGATCCTTCAGTAATTGTACAGTATTTCTTAAAACAAGGACTTCATATGAAACAAATGTGCAAGAACAGCACCATCAGATGGTACTGTATATTGTGAGTTAAATTAAAGTGTAAAGAGAATTCATTTATGAATCTATTTTCAACACAAATTCTAACTAATGGAATTTAACAAGACTTTTCATTGTCTTACCTCTGCTCAAGTCAATTTACAGCAAAATGGCAAAATATATTTGATTGATTCAGCTTCTCCAGACTGAGAATGTAGCACTCAAAGTAATGCTGAATGATATTATCCAAATCATATTCCAGTTCTTGACTGTTTGTTACAGAAAATTAGACATCAGAGGAAGCAATCATGGACTCCACCAAACACTCCAGCCAATTTTTGTATCATCTTACACTTCACAGAAAATAAAGACAATTTTGGAAGGGGTTCTTAATGATTGATCAAAAAAAATTAGTTACTTTTAATTAGTTTGTAAAGTCATTAAGGACAGTAAGAAAACATATTGAAGTGTATTGCTATTAAAGGCTGTGTGAAACAAAGACAGCAGTTGGTCTCTTAATATACCTTATGAGTCAGAAAAAAAGTTGCTGTAAACAAGAAAAGGGTTCAAAAGAACTGACTAAATGATAGAATTAAGAATATTTGCATAACTCTCAGATTTTAGTTGGTTTTAACTGGCACTGCCATGATGCTTCTTTCAGGTAAAAAAACTTGAAATCACCTGATAAAACTTTAGATGGGGGCAGGAAGTTGACAGCAGAGGTGGATATAAATTCTCTGTGTACACGAGAGAGAAGTGGAGTCCAACACTCCTGACAAGTTATAACGAGTTATAGTATGTACAAGGTGCATTTGTATGTACCCCAGCTGGAGAGGCCAATCTAAGACAATATTGTATTTCACAAAAGTAAGCCATTGTTGGCACGGTTACGTTGGTAATGACAGTACAATGAGACAAACGACTAACCTGACAGGCCAGATGGACAGTTCCATATATCCGCCACGGAAATATTTCACTAATCCACCTGGGAAAGGGTCGTTCAAAAATGTTGTCAGGGGTAGAACCTTCAAAAACAACAGCAGCTTGTGACAAATGTAGTGGCTATATGGCCATTAGCCATAGCGGCTAACTATTGTCAGCCACTAATAGCTAACAACAGTTTACCGCTACGGCTGTTAGCAGTTAGCTTAAACTACCTTAAGACTGTGGTTTCACATTAAATTATACCACACAGTTGTATCATTAACACTTATATGTTACATGAGCCTCGTCAAAGACAATCTACCAAGTTTTCCTGCTAAACTTCTGAGGAGAGCATATTTTACAAAGAATCACTGAGTAACCATGACGACCACAGGCTAACGGGAATGTCCGTGGAGGACTTCAGCATTCTCTCCCAGTTTCCCATCTATGACTCCTGGTTGAGAGAAGAGCAAAAACATGATTTCCTGGAAGACAAGCCTCAAGTGATGTTATTTCCTCCTCTTCTAAAGAAAAGAATGAGTCAATTTCTGTTAAATATGTGGTTATCTAGACAACTTCAGAAGCTCATTGTTTTCCAACATGTAGTCACGTCCTGCTGTCGTCACGTCTGCTGCTCCCACAGCTCCTCTCTTCCCTGACTGAGCCACCAAGTATTTAGCTGAGTGAAGTAGTTGGACAATGGAGGGTGGCAGGATGGACATGCAGGATTTCAGAATTAGGCATGTCCATCTGCCCGGCAAGGTTAACAAATGACGGTACTACCAGACAAACCTGAATACATATTTGACACCAATTGTGAGACTTTGAGTTCTTTCAGAAAAAAATCTCATTAAATTCAGTGAAGTCTGTTTAACAATATGTGACAGTATTTGTGGTGAAAAGTCTTTAAAAGAGTTAATAATATCTCTTCTCTTAAGCATACAGTATCAAGAAGTGTTTTTGGGAGGTTTGTTTATGTATAATTTAGTTTACGCCTGAATTGTTTTTCTCATTTTCAGCCTAGCAGAGCCTGGACAGGAAAAAACACATTCCACAAGGTCACAAACACTCTATTCATATATCTGCTCTCTATGGGTTATGGCAGGCTTCTCTTTCTCTCTGTGACGCTCACATCCACTGACACATCCACCTTTTTACTGCCTCCCGCTGGGCTGCATATCCGTAATCTTCTGAATCTGCTGCCAATAGATTTCCCACCAGAGTTCATGCTCTTTTTGTAGATCCTCGGGATCAAAAGGGAAGATAGTCTCAGCACCAAAGTGGAAACATACACATATAAGCACACAGCCTCTTAATATTCAAGCTTTCTGTACATATACATGCACACCAGCACACATGTACGCAGAGGGTGAACCCTGGAGACGGTTCTTAATGGTGTTTGGCTTCTAGGGGATCTGATAGGCCCTTGGAGCAAAGGAGAGGTTAAAGAGTGATTGCTTTGACAAAAGGAAGGAGGGATGTACGAGAGGATGAAGATATAGATCCGGTAAATGGAGGAGTATGAATGAAGTGAACATAGGCAGAAAACAGAAAAAAAATAAAGTCAGGGGGTTGAGAATGTATAAGCCTCAGCAAATAGTTATTACCACTCTCTGAAGAGTGGCCGCGTGAGCTGAATAGACTGGGACTCGGAAACCACCGTTGGGGAAAGGGGACCGCTTCACAGCACGCCAATCTGACAAAGGCTTAACAGGAAATGGAGTCAGACCACCGACAGCATAAAAACACACAGGTGCTTTGAAACGTTATAATAGCTGAGTATCCGTTAAGACCAAACCTCTCTCATGATTTCTGTAATGTGTTCTTTTTCGAGAAACGCTTGAGACCACAACTGCCAACATACGAGTCAATAAACGTACCAAACTGGAACTGAATTCTGAGTGTTTCAAGTCATTTTTCTACTAAAGGAAGGAGGACGAAGAAATTCTCCTTGTTACACAAACTTAACAACTTGGGACGTTTTGAAAGCAGCTCAGTTATTCTTTTAATAGATAAAATTGATTGGAATGTATAATCAAGGGTACAATTTTACGGGCTCTTACAACTATCAACATTTTCAAGAGTAGAAAAAACAAAGTGTCCTTGCTTAAAACTATTGCACAGTAATGTGATGTATTGTAATATATCATGATGTATGTGAAATACCTTGTTGCCACGCCTGTATCACAGCTCTTGCGAACACACAGCCCAACTGCTCATTGTAACTGAACATCTAATTTTGATCTCTGTGTTAATATGACACACAGACTATGTTTTAGGCTGCTTAATCATGGGAAAATGTACCATCATTATAGTTATTTTATATCACATTAATAACAACACTTCTATTTATTCGACTTTATATGTGTGAATTTGATATGATAATAGGATGCATATCATTGGCACATGAGGCAACCACACCCAAATTGAGTTAAACTTCCTATTAAGATCTGACTACCTACATCAGGAGAGATTTTTTTATGACTGAAGCCATTTTAACTTTTGTTTAAACCAACTGCTGACCCTTTGTCACCATTAAAGCATTGTCGTTTTGTCGTTAGTTGCCATATAATTCAAAGAATACTTTTTATACATACATATGAGTGAATCCCCCTTCTGCTGGACCTGGACATCAAGGCATGTTTGTGCAGCCACAGTAAATATTAGAGCAAAGTCCTTTAACAATAAAGTCAAAACTGCCTGTAACGGATGAAACAGGCAGCTCAAAATCCAACATCTGGGTGATTTTTTTAGGTTAGAAACTGTAAAATACTGTATTCTATGTTCTGAAAAATCCTGGGACCAATGCCAAGCTGTTGAAAAGGCACAAAATAGAAGAAAATTTTTTTTAAAGAGCAATATTAGCTTAGAGATTTCAACCCAGAGATGAAGAATATTTGCTTGTGAATGTAAAGATACTGCTAATTTAGATGATTTGTTTATGGATGATTTCTTTAATCGTCGTGGTCTTTCTTAAAAGTAACTCAAACTTTGTGTGCTGCTGTTACTGAACCTTTTCTTCCACTAAATAATGAGCTGACATTTTTTTCTTACTTAAAGTGAAAATGTACATTTCCAAATATCTTCACAGTAAGACTTCAAATGAAAAAAAAAACATGTGTAGAAGAAGCCTGTCGACACATACTTGAGTTTACAGGTTGACCCATGACCTATCTGTTAACACAGAGAAGACAAGCTCCTATAAAGTCTTACAGGGGACAAATAAAGACACTGATTCAAAATAAGTGTGCACGGTGAGGCCAGGACAAAGGATTTTATTTGAAAAATGTTGCAGATTCAGTTCTTGGCTTGCCTACAGTTTTGTTCATAAACTCGCTGAAAGAGAGGGGGATTTCTGAATTACAGATTTGTTGTGACTTCACAAAAATAAGAGAGTTAAGTTTCCTGGAGGAAGACAGATTTCTCAGACTCCCTGGGGTGTCTGGAGGGTTTATGCATCTCTCTGCTCCAGCTGAACATTTAATTTAAAGCTTCAAAGTGGACACCCTGATCAAAACAGACAGGCCATATGTCATGGATTTGGAAGGTAAGTGTTGACTCAAAGAAGTTAGCGAGGGAATATGTTTGGAAGTTTACAGAGTTGTGTTACTAAACGTCATGATTTAGGGAGTCATATCTGGAGTTTTTACATAGAAACCTCACTTGAATATCTGCATTTGATGATGAATCAGCTTAACCAGAATGAACTGGGGTTTTAACCAAATTATGTTTTAAATAAAGTTGTGATAGGATGTAACAAAATGCATATCAGTTATCTACAGTATGTTCTGTTCTTCATTATCTTGTCTTAAACTTACTCTTCTTGTAGAGCACTAGCTTGTTTAAAAAGACTCCTTAACTTAGAGAAGTCATATTTGTGCTTTTTTGGGGTTTAATATGCCCTTTTCGGTGTTTTATATGTCTCTGTGCATGAAAGAGTACTTCTTTGGTCAAGACAGCAAAGTCTAAAGTATTTGGAATCCCCTCATGTGAACAGCAGTCGTTGCCCCATAAAATGTCCAATTTCCTAAACAGGAGCTCCAAGATAAAGTCTTAACAGAGTGAGAATGGAGGTGGATCAGGGTTTTTTGAGCATTAGCTAATGTGAAGATACTATAGCAGTCATTGGAAGTTAATATATGAACCTGGGTGAGAGTATTACATACCCAGTTTAGGACTTCAAGTGACCAGAGGAGATGGGGAGTTCATCTCAAATAGTGATGGTCTATACTTTGAAACTATCATCTTAAGCTGGGGGTCAACAGCAGTGTGAAGTGCTTGCAGGAGTGCTGACTCTACATGGTGACATTTGAGGGGTACAAACAGCACAGCAAGGGCATTTTGTGGAACTTGCTGAACAAAGTCAATTGCACCTTTATTTACAGAATTTATCCTGTGTTTCATGGTACGTGTATTGTTGTTCCTTAGTATTTACACATTGTTAGAGGGAAACTCGTTGGGATTTTTAATGGGGATTAGGATTATGATAACCTTTACAAGCAAACACTACAGTTTAACTTGTTTAAGTGTAAATATATGTATATGCTTTTTTCTGCCTGTATTTGATGATGTCTTACAGTGTGAGCTAACCCATTTTTTAACTCTCCTTCACCAATTACCTGATATATCTTTTCAGTTGGAAAAGCAGTGACCTCCCCAATTGAAACTTTTATTTAAATTTAATTTCTAAACCAAGACAAAGACAGAAATGATTTAATCATTCTTCTAAAAAAAACGTTGTCGATTTTTTGTTCATGTACAAAGGCCTGACATTCTTGGTTGCATGTTTAAATTATTGTTTGTTTTTAAGAAGAAGTATCTTGCTTAAAATGCAATTTATATGAACTTTTGGACTGTAATTTCAAGATTTTCTTCAGTGCATCCACTGGGCTAAAGGGACAAACCTCATCTACCTCAATGAAACTTAATTCCATTCTTTTCTTTTTCTAATTCTCCTCAGTTTTGTGTTGAAAACTGTTTGAAAACTTAAAAAAATCAAGTTGTTAGATTCTGATGATTTTAAAACCAGGATTCAGATTCTTTCTGTGTTCTCACATTTCTTCCCCTGAGTATGACTGAAGGACTTTTTAAAGGCCACTGATCTGATTTCTGTGTGAATCTGTTTTGTTTTTAGGATCGTTTGCTAAAAGAAATGATAAAAAAAGTCTCTTAACCTAGTTTCCAGATATAATTTATTTATTAAAATAAAACGGCTCCCGATTGACCATATAGATTACATTTATTATAGGGGAACAACCTTCTCTCAAACATAGATCTGATGTTGTGTTCAAAGTCTGACAGTATAACTTCTATATCTTATATAATATCTCTTATGAAAACTTTAGTAACTTGATTTCATATTGGCACAAGTTCCTGTTTAATGTGATCACAGTGGAAGTCACTAAAGCTGAACTCATTAGTAACTCCATAAAAGTTAAGTAGGACATTGTTGAATATGGATATAAAAATAGTAAGCATGATAAAAATCCAGGTCCTTCAGCCTGCAGTTTGTTTCCAACCACAAAAGTTGCAAGTAAGCATTTGTGGCAACATGTGCCACCTTTCCAGAGGCTACACATACACGAGCACATGCATATCAAAGCAAAGAACGGGAATAACAATCAGCACTGAATTTGTCCCCAGGACCTCCTAATACAAACCAGGTGAGTCACACAGTGGAAGCTAATGACTCCAATTTACTTTGTTGTTCAAGTCCCATCACGGAGTACTGTTTAAAATTCCAATTTGAAAAAGTAAATCGGCCACACAGCAAAAAAGCGTTTATCCCAGGAGACTAATACAAACACAAATATCCCACGGAACAAATTCAATCCGACACAAAGTCCCCTCCATCCATTTAGCATGCTGAGATATCCTCAATTTTCTTCTTCCTGCTTTGGTAGAAAACGGCCTCCCCTCCAATCCTCCGGTGCTCAAAACCCTGGGTAATTCTCTTAATCTGCGCCCACTTCTAGACATTTGCATAAAAATGGTCACTTTTGAGCCTCCCCTAACAGAACATAGCTTCATACGCAATTACTCTTCTCAATAGTGGCGGCTAATTACAGAAGTGTCAGACAAACAGGTAGCGGAGGAGAATAGAGGGGGTCTGTGACATAATGGTTGAGGTGCTGGTCGGCCACATGGGACGCAGCGGCTCAATGGAAAGCAGTAAATTCATTTAGGCTGGCTTCATTAAACCCTGGTTCCTTGGGCCCATCATCTCGCGCTCCCCTTTGCACTCCCCGCTCTCATTTGCAGGGCGGCGGATGTGCTGTGGGTGAGAAGGAGGCGATCACACAAATGAGTTCGGCGCTGAGGAAATGTGGGAAACACTGTGGGGAGGAAAAGAGGGAAGGATGGAGGGAAATAAGAAGCATAGGGATGAGAGAGGCGGAAGGAAAGGAAGGACAACAGTACAAGAAAAGAAATATAAGAGAGAGTGCTTGTGGGATGGATCAAGGGCATGAGGACATGTGCTCACTTGATGATAAAGAAATAAAGCATAAAAGGATGAGCATATGAAAGAATAGTTTTGAATATAGCTTTTGTTTTATTCATCCGGCACAGACTTCCCAAAAAGCCACAGAGAACAGAGAAAAAAAAAAAAAGAAAATTACAGCTTTGGTCCTCAAATGTGGGCCAAATGCCAGGTCTCCAGCATGGCGAAACAAGGGCAGCCGAGCCCCGCGGTCTCTTTACCATTTAGATTATACCGGCAACTTTGTGACCCCGCAGTACGGATAACCATAATAAGCCACGGCCCCTGCTGTGCGCCACCTGTAAGCCAAACATATTCACAAACAACAGCCTCGACATGTGGACAGAAACCCTGACCACAGACGCGTCCATGAGCCCAGAAGGGGAACGATTCATGCAAACTTTCCACTCCTGCAAAGCTTTGTGGAGCTCGATGCGAACCCTTTCATTCTCACCATCCTGCGGCCAATTTAGCAGACGGCACGCTGGGAGGACGATTAATGGGCGCTGTAAATTGGACATAGAGAGGAGCAGTGCCATCTTTATGGGTGGAAAGAATTCACTTGGTGTCATTTGAAGGGTTTGGTTGAACACTTGTGCACTCTTCAGAGGGAGTCGGCGACGTCCACGCAGAGAGAGAATCGGCCATTCTCGGTGCACCGCTTTGGTTCCTGGCCAGCGGAGCACTTCATGAGAACATTTCTGTGTGATTGCATTACCTTCTTGCTCGGTTGACACGCTGATTCCGGGGCGACTCAAATCACTTTTACACATGAGCCACACATTCAGCTTACACGCAGCCGAACTGTCTGGGGAGCAGAGCCAGCGAGGCTTCATGGTTGGAGTCAAACACGGAGCCTCTAGGCCATGTAGGCTTAAGCACCCATTCACAGGCAAGCTGCAACAAGTATGCATCTATATATGCCCACTAAGGTTTGGCTGCAGACAAAAGTATGCATACATTTGTGAGGAAATATGCACAAAAACACATGCCAGGATGTCTTATGGGTTAGAGAGCAACGCAGAACTGACAGAAACTTTATTCAGTTACTGGAAAAAAGACTTAAAACTCGTCCATTTCAAGGAAGAGAAGTCAGAAACTGAGAGCTAGAGGTAGCCGATCGATTAAATGATCTTTTCTGTTTGACAAAACCTTCCTGAAACTTCCATCCAGGAGAAAGTCAGCCTTCATTGCAGAATCAGTTATGAAACAAGGGAAGCAGGGACATCTTAAAATAACAAAATGTCTCAAAACAAAGACATAAAATGAGACCAGACAGAAAATCAAATAAAAAAGCTTCTTCAAACGCAGAGTCCTTGATGGTACAGTTGTACTTTTTGCTGTATATAAATGTCTATTAGGCTCAAAATTAAAGGCAATGTTTCAAAGTTAGGTTCTTGATCGGCTTTCTCTGGCCCAGCTATTAGCTAAAGTGACAATATGTTTCCAGCCTGACAGAGCAGAAGGTACCGCTACAGTATATGTGAGGCAAAAAAATCAATTCACAGAACCTGGTAAAAATGGAACTGATAGTTTTGCTGTCAGACGTCACTAATTTAGTTTAAATGGATTTGAGCTGCACTCCAGCGTCACACTCAGGAGTCATCTGGTGGGATAATGAAGCTTCAGGGCCCCTGTCTTATGATGGTCCACAGCAAGGTTTCCTGTGTAATGATTACATTTGGACCTCTTACAAGGTTATATAGATGCTGCTGTGATACACTGTCACCCATAGCCTCCCCTCCCTACAGGCAGTAACGGCTAATGCTAGGGGCGACACGCTCTGTAGGGGGTGCCTGCATGAGACCTGTACATTCTGGATAAAGCCAAATGTTTGTCAGCCACTAGGTTTGAAGTCCCCCCTCCTCTTCCGGATACAGATTGTTTACATCTCCTTTTCTGTCTCCTTGCCGTAGTCCCCAGCTCCACAGGTGTGCGCTGTTAATCGCTCGCGTGTGCATTCACTCGCTGGTCAATGCAGGTAGATAATGAGGTGGGAAAAAAGAGACAGGCAGAGGTCAGCAGGCCTGAGCTTTATACTGTGTTTAAACCATGGGCTGTCTGACAATGTGTGTGATAGTGGGAAGATCTATTGTGATAATGGCCTTGGTACTGACGGTGATGTAACTGTATCACTTATTTCTTGTTAAGTAGGTCTGCAAACAACATAACAGAGAGAAAAAAAGGGTGGGGATGGCACTGTCTTGCATTTATATGTAAATTGGGCCCACAATAGGTAAAACACATCATGACATACAAATATAATTCAAATTAACCCTTTAAAACTCTCAAATGACTGCAAATATAAAACTAGAAAAGCATTCGGAGAGCGCAGACCTCTGCCAGCGCCACAGTCCTTGGCCATATTGTGATTTTGACCATAAATATTAGTCCTACCTTTTTTTGATCGAAATATTTAGATTCCTTGACCATGAAAACATACCATTAGCAACTGGATTCATAATGATATCTATTTTAGTTCAGTAGTTATTCACAGAAATCACATTTTTCATCATGGCGGCCAGACGCTGATCTGGATCAACACCAAAATCAAATCAGTTCTTCCTTTTCCCATGCTGAACATTTCCTGCAAATTTCATCAAAATCCTTCCATAACTTTTTGAGTTATTTTGTTTACAGACGGACAGACGGACAGACAGACAAACAAACTCTCCCGAAAACATAACCTCCTTGGTGGAGGTAATCAACTGATCAGAAGTTTGGGTTATTTTGCACTAACAGGTCAGCATCTAAAAAGAGATACTTTGTTTTTGTCATATGAACTGTTAAAGGGGTCTGACAACACCTGTTATTATATATGATTTTCTGTAGATCAAATACTTCCTTCTTTACTTAAGATTACGTGATAATGTAGGATGCAAAAAGTATGTCATTTTTGATCCCTGACTTTACTTGCTCACTTAAATGAAGAACTACAGCGTTATTATCAGACTTAAAAGGACTATAAGCCTTCGTTTCAGGATTTACTTTTAGGCTTCTAATGCATTTATTTCAGAGTTAAGAGTGAAAATTAGAGGGAAGCAGCATGTAAAAAAGGAGCCATGGGTCAGAGTCAGCTTCTGTTCCACAGCTGGGTAAACCAATCACTGCCTTTAAAAGTCAGTATTTTGAGGGTTGCAGAACATCAGCACTTCGGATTAAAGCATGGATGTTGGTTTTTAAGTCCACATGTGTTTGTGTGGTTTGATATTTTGCTTTGCTTACATTTATGTTAACTGCAAAAAACTGATGCTTTTATACAAAAAGATAAATAAAGGTATGTTAAGTGTGACCAACAAAAATCTCATTAGAAAATTGTATTAAAATCATTAAGCAAACAAAAATACAATTTTCTACGTGTAAATCACTTTTTTTCCAATACACAATAAACATTAATCCTGCAAACATCTATAATCCATACCACTTTATTCCTTCCTGAGTGACTGTTGGGCAGGAGCCTGTTCAAGCTGACACTTGGCAAGAGGCAGGGTTCATCCTGATCACGAGCAGATCACAGGACACACTTAAGGCAGTACAGAATCACCAATAAATCAATAGTTTTTTGTCTGTGGGAGGAAACTAGAGTACTTTGCAGAAACCATGCATGCACAGGAAAAACAAGCACACATACACGGAAAGGCCTCATTTCACAGGGGACTTGATCCAGAGACCTTTTTCCTCCCAACAGCACTGTTTGTATCAAAACTTTCTACGGGTGCATCTTTTGTCATTTTTAGTGCATCCAGGCTGATTTTCCTTCTTCTGCCAAAGCATATTCATTTAACACTTCCAGACTGTTTCTCCTGTGATACTTTGGCAAACATCTTTTTCGATAAACAATACAAAAACAACTTTAAAAAATATGTATAATTCAACAGTTTGTTTCGTTTGTGTTTGTACAGGGTTTATAAAAATAAACTAATTTTACAGTTATTATCCAAAAAGGCTCCAAATGCAAGAGAAATACGAAGAATCTTAAAATATCCAATAGGATTAAAAATCAACCTAAATTTCTATCTGTTATACTATCATCTCTGTGACAACCCTAAAAAAACATTTTGCTAACACTCTGACCATTGTAGTTGGAATTATAGCAAAAGATCAGGCTTATTCCTATACACACGCCTAATGATGACATAGGCAGAGGCATTTAGGGCTGGGTGATATCGCCTAAAACATAAAATCACAGAATTTTTTCCACAATATTCGATTTACAATTTTAAGCATTTTTTTCCTTCTCGAAAAGAAAACAAAACTCCCAGTGACAAAAGTGACATAAATTAAGCTTTTCCTTTGTGTTGTCAAAATATTTTCCCAAACTAAACAGAATTTCCCAGTTAAAGTTAAATTGTGTCATGAAATGTTGATTACGTAGTTCAAACATAGACAAGTTTGTCTACATAACCACTAAAAGCTGAACTATCTTCACAAACTATTTACATGAAACTCTCTTTTCCAAGATTAAATCTAATTTAAAAAACAATTACGAGCCTATAAAAGTGCTTGTGCAAAACCTGACAGGGCCTACCATTATGAAAAAAAAAATGTAAAAAACGCAACAACTTACGGTTGGATTAAGGCAAAAAAAAATCTTTATTTGTAATTTTTAAAATCTTCAGAAAATAATTTGAATTAATCAATTCAATTCATATATTTCCCAGCTCTATAGGCATTTAACATAAATAACTCACTGATTCAAAACATTTTTGCTCTCTTACGCTCTGAAGATGCAGAGAGAAATATACTGGCCATAGAGTGTCTGCTTTTCTATTTCAACTGGAATCGTTTCGATCATATCAGCATGAGAACTTCTCTATGTGGAAATCAATCACTGCTTAAGCTTGTAAGTTCAGCAGCTGCTTGGCTCACTCTGACCGTGTATCACAGTCAAATTGCTTGTCTTTCAGAAACAAGAGCATCCAATCAAATTTAAGACCACAGCACAGCGGGGTGAAACTTCAAGAAAGCAGACATTATTTAAAGCCCATTAAGCTAATTTGAACTGTGAAGCATCTCAAAATAAATCTGCCCTGTAATTACATGTTTCACTTATTTCACATAGCATGTATTGGATAACTCAGGGCTTGACTCATGGCATACACCGGGAGGTTCGGGATGCCGCTGGCCTTGGATAAGTGCCCAAACACAACAGCAGCTCTCACGCTGTTCAGGCCTATAAGCTCCAGCTGTTCGCCTTCATTGTGTAGCTGAGCCTCGCTGCAAATGCTCCTCCATCTACGATACTTATCAAGGCGACAGAGTTTGACGCTGCCATTACTCAAAATTAATAACCACGGCGGAGTGTTTATCATAACACACTTTCACACCCAACCTGCCAGAAATAATCACCTCTGTTTTTGTGAGCATGACAAGGAGAGAGAAGAAAAAGAAAAAAGAACAAGAGGAAGTAACACATGGAGACAACTGCAGGGGAGATCAAGTGTGAAAAGAGACACAACAAAGAAAATAAGAGCTGGAGATGAAAGTCAAAACATAGAGAGAATTAGTACAAAATATGCATATGTGAACATTTGCTGTTTCTAATCATTCCTCCTTCATTACATTTTGTTGGGTTTTCCTGGGACATCAGAGTAACACTAGCTTTCCCGTCAGTAGGATGTTAATCTGCAACGCCAACAAATCTAAGAGGGAAGAGGTAGAAAATGATCTCCTGTACAACTGAAATGGTAATTTACCAACAAAAATGTAAAGATTTCACGTGACTCTGTCAACAGACTTTAGAAAATATGTGACTAAATCTGAGAGACCTCAGCTATTTGCTTTTTGAGTTTAATCCAAGGCAGCCACCATGTCGAAAAAACCTTCTCAAACTGCTTCTAAGTCAGCCCATTTGTAGACGAAGAGGCAGCGGCTACTGCGGACTGAAGCCTTCTGAAAAATAGCAGAAACAGGCAGGCTTGTTGTCATATGTTTATGTCTCAATACAAACTAAATCTGTTTATTTTATAATAAAAATCTTCCTTTCTAACATGGAGACTACTAGGGATTGGATGAAATATCATTTGGCAATATATTGCGATACAGTAAGTGACGAAACGCATCGAGTTTAAAAAAAAAGGAACGCAAAACAAAGACATCACGTCCGGTAATATCGCATGTGACCAGAAGTGACGACAAGAAACATTAGCACCAACTACCTTGCCGAATGATGAAGTGGAATGAGGTCGAAATTGAGGACGCTCAGCCTGGATACAAGTCATCTGTCTGGCAGTATTTTGGCTTTCTCATTAAAAAAGACGAAGACGGCGAAAACCAGCCTACCGCTCATTAGCATACACTCTCTGTACTTCTCTAGGGTTAGAGAGAGTGTTATTGTTTCTGTTTGGCCTGTTAGGCCTTGTGTTTTCCTGTGTGCAACTCAAACAAAAACAAATAAGTTGTAATTACACAGTAATATTTTTTCTTTTTTACTTTTTTGATATTGTATCGTGACGTATCGTATCGGGCATATCGAGGTGCAGCGTATCGTGAGTTTAAGTGTATCGTTCCTTCCCTAGAGACTACAAACATACAGTTTGTGCTTTCCACTGCATAAGCAGCCAGGCTCAAGTGGAAACTCGAGGGACTTCATCATTCTGTACTTCAGCAGTGAATTAATTTTTTTAATCACCACAGATTTGAAATAGATTCCGAATATATTTCATTGTAACTGGGTCCAACAGCTCGGAAAGACAACATCTGATCAATCTGTTTACTGACATTTGTCTTGCACATATTTATAATGATGGTGTAGTCTTTATACTTATAGGGTCTTGATAAATTTACTTTTATGTGTATTAAAGTGTTAGCTTCATACAAATTAGCTTTTCTCTTTGATTGACTTTTTGGCTGGGAACACTTGACAACTCAGGCCTGCTGACCTCTTGACCACATGGTTGTAATGATGATACAGTAACTGGACCGGCGGTTTTGTCATGGATGAGGAGTGGGCCAGCTGCTTTGCATATAATCAACACACAGCCCAGCCTTTGTTGATGCAAAGCTCCTCAGCTGGTTCACTTGTTCACTTGGCGTTGATTTGTCTGTACTCCATTTGTTTTTTAGGTATACCTCCTTGTCGTAAAGCTCAAGAGAGCATTGGGTGTTCTGGTTCCATCAAGTTGAATGAATATTTACAGTTCAAGAACATAATTTTCCCCCCAAGGTTGAATGGGCATTGAAATATCAAATACAGGGTGACAGTTGTAAGCCAGGTGTAGCCCAGGAACAATTCTTAAGTGGGTCAGTGGATCATTCAGAGAACTATTTATTTATCACTGGTGCCTTGATACAAGACAGACAGTGACTTTCATGTGAATAAAATCTATTACCTAACTGTTCAATAACACAGGAAGAAGACAGTAATACAGTCTGTGATACAAGTGAGGTTACAGGCTGCAGAGTTGTGAAGCAATGAAGCATCTCTAGATTTAAGACACAATCTGTGAGGAAGAGAGTTGCAAATGATTCATTAAGCTATTTCTTTGACTGAACAGTGTGGGTGAATCCTGTTGATTTTGTGGTTCTTTGAGCTTTATTTGAAAAATTATCTGAGATTTTCAAATCTTCATTTTAACTGAATACTCAGTATCAAATTAAACCCCCTAACTGGGGCAGTAGCAACAAAGACAGAGATGCCTGCTTTTAAATTCACAAATCTTACGAGTACAGAGCTGTTTCTCCTCTATTAGGTAAAAAATATCACCCATGTTATTCTTAGCAGAGGTATCGGTGCTCAAGCTGAGGATCCTTGTCCTGTCTGTGTAGGAATACTCGAGCAGAAAGAGAGAAGTGACAAGGACAGGAGAAGGCCCTTCAGCACCTCTGTTCAAATCTGGAGAGACAGGTGGTGAAGAAACCAGACAAGGACAAATGTCTGTCGGTCACCCGCTCGCTTTTAGCTGACATTTCCATGACATTTCAAAAAACTCACCACTAAATTTGACCAAAAAGGAGAAAGGGGGACCCTAAAATAGTCATTGAAAAAGAAGAAACCTCTGCATGGCGAGGGTGTTAAATGGTTGTCAAATAGTGAAACAGGATTTCTCACCTTTTTATGTGTCACCCACTTTAACAGACCTGAGCTTTAGCAACTCAATTCAGGAGTCAGTGAGGTCAGTCGGACAATTTAGAAACTACTATGTGACACTTTTCAGTGACACTGACCTAAAGTGTTGCCCCCATACTGATGTCAAAAGAACTTTGTACTGCAGTCTGCTTCCAAGGACCACATATTTATCAAACTATGGTTGTGCAAAAGCAAACATTTCTCACTTTTCCCCTTTGACATCCAAATCTTTCACATTGTCAACATTCATTCAGAGTTTTTGGGTCTTCCTTACAAAGAATTTGAGGGGAGGACCAGAGGGTTTGGTTCAGTATGCACCTTGTCAAATTGAAAATGTCTCTTTCCACATTTTCAAAATAACTTGGCTAAGAATGTCAGAAACACTTTGGTGGAGTTTTGTGCTGCTTTAGTATTTTAAGTAGTTATTATTGCTACTTGCAAACTGCCTGGCTCTTTCTTTGATTTTCTGCTTAACTCTTCAAACCAAAAACTGACAACGACCATAATAAAGCAAAAGACAACACTATATTATCCCGATTCCACTCTTTCTCCGTATTATTCAACTCTAAAGCAGAATTTCACTGAACTCGCAGTGTTCTTGGGATTGCTGTCAAGCTAAAATATACACAACTGTCCCATGCAGGAGCTTTCCAGACACAATGAATGATGAGGAACAAAACATTTTATGGCAGCATATCTTATTGTGGCACAGCACGTGGTATAAAAAATATTATCTGAGAAAGGCATTATAAAACAGTTGAATCATCATTGCCTCGATAATATTGAAGCAGTTATTGCTGATGCCTCACAGCAAGAAAGTTGCTGGTTTGGTCTCTTCCCCTGGACCAAAAACATGCCCCTGAATTGACCGATGACTCTAAATGCAACCTACTGAAGACAAGAGCAAAGTAAAGGTCAAGTTGTAAAAAAAGAGTAGAGGAAGAAAAAGAAGAAAAGGCAAAGTACCATCCTGCTCAAAAAATGTTGTATGTGTTATTTACCACATGTAATTCTGGGCTATTTTTAAAAATATATAATCAAAGACTGTTGGAATACAAAAAGACAAAACAATGTGCTCTGTTGATTAAAAAAAAACAATTGTCAATAGCAAAAATGTTTTGCTTAAATTATCCATTTTAGAAGCTCTAACTTTTATAAAGGCAACTGGCAGATAAATACTGTGGATCCAGGCCAAGTCAACTTTTTTCTGTCCACTGTCCACACTTGTTGTTTCCCACCCGCCATGTTAGACCGACCATGCCTCTAAAATTGATCAGAGCAGGTTCAGAAGACCATCACCTGTTGGCCAATAAGTGAGGACACAATGGATATGACTTTGGGGAAGTGAGTTTCCTCACTCATAGGATGCTACAACAAACTGGACTTAAAAGGAGACATATCATGCTGATGCATGATTTAATACATACATATAATATAATAAATTTGAAAACAAGACCTTACACCCCCTTCATTTTCAAAAAATGAGATATTGTATTTTTTCTGATATCCTAGAACGAGATTTGATGCCTCTGAAAATAGGTCATTGCGAGATGACTGCGAGATTTAAATCGTCGTGACGACACGAGGTACATTTCTTTTTATTGGAGTAATCTGATAAAACACTTCCTCCTCTGTGACGTCCGTTAGCCACAAAACCGTCACCGAGGAACACATCCACCAGCAGCAGTATATAGATCCCTAGCTCACACTCACTCATTACCAGCTCTGGCCTGTAGGGGGACTCAATACGCGGTCGCTGCTTTGAGCCTGCCGGATAATACAGTAGAAGAAGAAGGACAGGCTGGCTCTACCTCCGATAGAACTGACCAATCAGAGCACAAAGGGCTGTGACGTTGCGAGGTAACTTTAGGTCAGCCTGGAAACCGAGTGTTTCAACGAGAGCTTGATAATGGCCTAAAATGAGGATTTTGAGAACGCTATTGTGGGGCAATGAAGGAACTAAATGACTTGTACTGAGGGCAGAAATGCTTTACAGGCATCCTAGTCTGGCATTGTGAAAAGGAGAAACAAGCATGATATGTCTCCTTTAATGACTATGCACAACCGTCAAAAAGTTAATACCAGAAAAAGGACTTCAGGAGAAGCAATGAGACGTACAAAGTGGACATATACAGTCATAATAGCCTCAAAAAAACTGTACAGCCACATTGTGATAAGCTGTGAATGTAAACAGGGCTGACTGATACATTAAGAGTGAAATTATGATGTATTAAAACAGAAAAAGGGTGCGTCATTTTACACTGTCACTATCAAAGTGAAATATTTGATTTATTTTCTTATTCAAACTTAAAGGTGTTTATTTAACATTCAAAGTCAAAGAAATACAAATAACCTAATCTTGGTCTGTATGTATACATTACTCAGATTTGATTCTATCATTTTTTTTAAAAACCAGACAAAGTTCAGGCTAGAGAGAAACATGTTCTATGTCTACTAACTCTAATTCAAGGTCGATCATCAGAAGCTTTTTGTTTGACGATTCTTTTGATTTCTACAACTAAAAAAAACAAAAACATTTTCTAACTGTAATGACAGATTGAAAAAGTCTGTAAAGAAAGGCTGCATGTGGGGTGCTGGTTTGGCGGAGTGGTTAGCAATCAGGCACCCCATGTACTTGATTCTGCCGGTCCAGGTTCGAATCCCGCCTGTGACCAGTTTGCAGAGTGTCTTCCCCTACTCTCTCACCCCCTTTCACAAGCCTATCCACTGTATCTCTCCTATCCATAAAGGCACAAAATGCCCAAAAAACATACATTAAAAAAAAAAAAAGAAAGGCTGCATGTATAATTCTAATTGATTGCTATTCAAATAGTCGACTTTCTTAATTCAACAATGAAAAACTGTAGAAAAAAATGTATTAAAGTCAAGACTAAATGCTTGTGTAGATGAGTTTGTTAAATAATAAGAATGACAATAACAATAATAACAATAATTGTTACTGTTGTTTTATCATTATCCTTTTATATTGCTAAATTATAGAAACAGTTAATAATTTATATCATACAGAATATTAGACTGCTATAAAGGCATGCTTGATACACTGTTTCTGTAGACGCTGTGCCAGATTCTAACATTTAAAGCTGTCATTTGAAACATTAAATAAAAAAGAGAATTACTTCTTGAAATGAAATAAAACCCTTTTGATGGTGATAATAATCGTGACCTCAGTGCTGATTAACAAAGTAGTGATTAGACTGAGTATCACATATTGGCTAGTAATGTGGTCTCATTATAATATCTATAAACTGCTTGTAGCTTTAACCATTTGGATTGAGCATCCATTACAGAAGACTAGCTCTCTACTTTTTTCTTCCTCAATAGAACAAGAGTCAGTGAGGGCCTCAAGCCATCCAGCATGAAGTCCAAATTCTGTGGGATGGGACAAAAAATATGTAGAAAAGCCAATTTGGGGAGTGATGCTTGTAAGTGATGGAGTTATGCTAAGAATGTTGGCCCTAAGAACAAAGAGAGGAGAAGAGGGATGCAGATTGATTTTTCATCTTGGATGAAGCTCCAAGAAAGATAAAGAGAGGGCAAAAGAGAGAGAGGGAACAGCGGGGCTTTTGGGAAATGCCTGACTTCCAACAATACAGATCTCATGAAAAGAAATGACTCACTTGCTCCAAGCCAAGGCTACAGCCCGACTGTCCAGAAACTGCCCAAAAACACACTCGCTAAAATACACAGACACACATCTGCATGACAATGAAGGCTGTGTGTTCAGCGGGGGGAGGTAATATTAGCAAAATGGTTGCAGATTTTTGAATTTGAGGAAAACCAAGATGGAGGCTCCACAGCTGCGTTTACTGGAGCATAATCACACCAGCTGAAACAGAAGCATGTGATTCAAGCAAGGTTACATGCTAAATCTCCTTCTGGAGAAAAAAAAAAATTATTCAATTGCACAGGGAAATCCACACAAGTTTTTCCTGAGAGAAAGACTTCTCGAGATCAGAGGCGGGACTATAAACACTAGAGACAGCGTGGCAGTCTTGCTACCTCTGCTATGTCATGCTACAGTACATTGGGGCACATCGAATTTAAAGTGGGCCTCTTATGATAATGTATTTATAAAATTTCATGTTTACAAAAAAGAGAATACTACCAAATACATGAGTTATATGTTTTATGTACATTAATTTCAATCAAACAACTTTTTTTTCTTCTTTGGGTCTTTAAGCTGTTTTCCTGTTTTCTGCTCAATGACAGGTGCACATCACACACACATACACAGCAGGAGAAGGAAAAGTAAAGTGAGCAAGAAACAGGAGTCTTTATAAACTCTACAGATGAACTTTTTGCTTGTAACTGTGGCACTTCAGTATTATTATCTGTTTATAACCATGTCAAACGTAACGATAAAGATGCTTTACCACCTGACATGTTTGGTGTGGACCAAACAAACTCTGGCTCACTCTTTTAGAAACTATGGTTAATTTGAACCGGTGTAAAAGCTCACACATATTCTGGTCTACCAAAAAATGGGGTCCTTGATTCACCCTCAGAAGAGGGTGAATTGTGGCTTCGATTTGACTGAATATCACAACAGAAAAGCTAATGTAGCATTCACTGACAAAATGAAATAGAGTACAGCTAATTGCTAATACAACCTGCCTCCAGGTCTCTTACAGGTTTAAGTCTAGAACTCCATGCAGAATATGTTTTTATACTGCTCCAGTTAATATACAAGTGCAACCAGATCTAGCTTTATTTGTATTTTATGGTACAGAATACCTTCAAACAGATTCTAAGAAAATAGCGTTAATACTCTCAGCCGGCTGAGTATTTCAGGCTATTTATCAAAAGGCAGCAGCCACAGTCCCAAGTCGTGGTGGGAAAGGCTTTTGTTCACCTGACTAGGTGTAGAGTGAAAGCAAACCACATTGAGAGCAAAATCCAACAATGTTACAGTTTCACACCCAAACTGAACAGTCTACCAAATTTTAGGTGTGAAAGCGACCAAAGTCTGCAAGACAACTTTGTAGCTTGAACAAAACAAAAGCTAACTGGGATGAGCTCCCTGTGACTCCCATACACAAGTATTCTTATCTACTGTTGTTCCCAAGTGGTGGATTGAACTACCGAACTCCATTCGATCTGCAGAGTCTCTGTCTAGAGTTGAAGGATAAGTTCGGTTTCTACAGCTTTCACATTGTTTATAGAATGAAGAAGAACAAAAAAATCACCCAGAAGGCTTTCCTGATCCAAACAGTGCTTCGGGGGATAATTAGATCCAAAATCAAGCGGCGGACATCCATATAATGGTAGCACACGGGGCATGTATAGCGCCGCTCCTAAAACTGCATTAATCGTCCAAAAACTCATTAGTTTCACCAATATTTCATCATGGTCCGCTCGTGCTACTCCTCCACAACAGTCCGGTGTCACTCCAGAAATGTTTTTATGACTGTTCTGACCTCTGAACTGAAAACTGCTTTCTGGCCATCTGTTCTTCTCTTTGCCTCTGCGTCCTCCTTTCGATGAGCTCCTCATCTGTAAACTCTGGCTCGAAACTGTAAGGACATCCATCATATTCAAAGTTCTCTTCCACAACATCTTCATCCAATAGATATTCGTCCATTTTGCACAAAACTGGAAGAAGAAAGATGTTGAGTAGCCGGCAGTTGCCCCTGAAACAATGAGCCGTACTGCGCATGTGCGGCAGCCGTAAAGAAAGTTTTCAGTTCAGAGGTCAGCACAGTCTCAAAAACATGTCTGGAGCGACACTGGACTGTCGTGGAGGAGTAGGCGCGAGCGGACCATGATGAAATATTGGTGAAACTAATGAGTTTTTGGACGATTACTGCAGTTTTAGGAGCGGCGCTATACATGCCCCGTGTACTACCATTATACGGATGTCCGCCGCTCGATTTTGGATCTAAATTTCTCCCGAAGCACTGTTTGCATCAGGAAAGCCTTCTGGGTGATTATATTGTTCTACTTCATTCTATAAACAATGTGAAAGCTGTAGAAACCGAACTTATCCTTTAATAGAGGACTCAGCTGTTTAGGGAACAGCTATGCACTCAGTTGGACTCTCCTCCTCTGTAGCCCTCAGCAGTGGATCAAGTTAGAAGGTTTAAGACCCATGTCTTTGAAGACAACTTAGTACAATAAGATGTAAATGTGAGTAACATAAGGTTAATTACATAACCTGTGTACATAAGTGACCTTCCTAAATAAAGAGTCCAAAGGCCTGTCATAGCAGCCTGTACTGTGGCCTGTTGTTATTGCCGTACACCTCTGCTCAAGTTATACGAAAATCCTCACATTTCAAAATAAACACAAAATGCTGTCAAAGACTACAAATGCACCTAACATCCATCGCAAAATCTCCCCAAGGATTTTCTACAAGATGAAAAAAATCTCAGAGTCACAACAAAAAAATGAAACAGGAGCGTTTAACTTTGCCACCATGTTCTAAACTCACTTCTACAAAAAAAGTGAGGGCTGCCATTTCCTCTGCTGTTCCACTTTGATCGCGACTGGTTTCGCCATTTTCAAACAGTGTGACATTTTGAGGAAACACAATCCCACTTTGGTCCACTATCAACTCTGGAAGGAGAATACAGGGAAATAACAGAGCTAACGCAGCCCACCTGCAGCACATCACATCCTCTCACCACGAGAAATGACGGTGACCAAAGAATAGACGCCCCACTGTCACAATCTGCCCATCGCACCGAGACGATGGGAAGTCCTTATTTGGTCATCATTTCTCGCTTTCTTACACTGAGATGCAGTTTTACGGCAATTACAGAGGAAGATGAGAGGTGCCAGAGGACACAACATTTTTTTTCTTGAGGAATAAAAAGAAAGGGGAAGAGAAGAAGGGACAAGAGAATGACTGAAATGCTTTACCTCCTGCAGAGCTCCATCTCTCCAATGGCTCCTCGTCAGGGGACAAATTGATCCTGGAAATAAGGGGTCATTTCCTCTGCCTGTTTACCTGCTCACTGCACACTGTCATCACCCCGAAACACACAAAAGAGAACCCAGCTGTAGCCTCAGAGAGCTAATGTGAGGGAGGCTGCAGGTGCTCAGGTCTCCATTTTGACAGCAAGCAAGAAGCCAGCATGTGCGTTTGTGCAGGTGTTTGGTGTGTGTAGGGCTGGAGCAGCATTGACATTAATGACCTTTGACTCTAAAAACTTGGAGCCCATCATTCCAGCCTCTCTCTGTCTACAGAAATACACTTGGGCTATGTCCACACATAGAAGGGTATTTTTGAAAAGGCAGCATTTTCTGCACATTTTGGCCTCGTGTCCGCATGCAAACAGCATTTTGTGTAACTGAAAACACAAATTTGGGTTGATCCAGTGTGGACAGGGAAAACAGCATACTGGGCCAAAAACATTACACTCTGGGACGACTTCTCCATTAGTTGATGGCACAGAATGCTGAAGTTTCCATGTACTGTGACAGACTTTGCAGTACTGTTGACTGGACTACATGCCAACACATACTTTCAGTCACCCACCATGATACAGCTTTGAAAACACACCAACAAGACAAATGCTGCTGACATTCTGGACAAACCCAGTGTTATGGTTTTACAAGTGACCGTGTTGACTTGTGGCCCACACTTGTGTCTTTTGATGTCATGTTAACTGCAAATTTTGAAACCACCAAGAACTTTCTAAAGCCCCGTTTCTGTCAAAGGGTTCAGTTCGGTTTGCCTCGGTACAGCTCGCTTTTTGTGGCGTTTCTATAGCCTAAAATCGGGACAGGACCCCTTAAAGGAGACATATCATGCTTGTTTCTCCTTTTCACTATGCCAGACTAGGATGCCTGTAAAGCATTTCTGCCCTCAGTACAAGTCATTTAGTTCCTTCATTGCCCCACAATAGCGTTCTCAAAATCCTCATTTGAGGCCATTATCAAGCTCTCGTTGAAACGCTCGGATCTCAGGCTGACCTACAGTAACCTCGCAATGTCGCAGCCCTTTGTGCTCTGATTGGTCAATTCTATCGGGGGCTGAGCCAGCCTGTCCTGCTTCTTCTACTGTATTTTCCAGCAGGCTCAAAGCAGCGACCGCGTATTGAGTCCCCCTACAGGCCAGAGCTGGTAATGAGTGAGTGTGAGCTAGGGATCTATATACTGCTGCTGGTGGATGTGTTCCTCGGTGACGGGTTTGTGGCTAACGGACATCACAGAGGAGGAAGTGTTTTATCAGATTACTTCAATTAAAAGAAAGGTACCTCGTGTCGTCACGACGATTTAAATCTCGCGGTCATCTCGCAATGACCTATTTTCAGAGGCATCAAATCTCGTTCTAGGATATCAGAAAAAATACAATATTTCATTTTTTGAAAATTAAGGGGGTGTAAGGTCTTGTTTTCAAATTTATTATATTATATGTAAGTATTAAATCATGCATCAGCATGATATGTCTCCTTTAAAAGTGAACCGTTTTTGGGACCCTTCTTTGGGGTGCCAAGCATACCGATCCGATCCCAGAAGGTGGAGCTAGAAACGCTGCAGTCTGTTGATTGGTCAAAGGAGACGTTACTTCACGTGTGACAGCGGAACAACACATAACCCTGCCATGTTTAAATTTCCACTCATCTTCCCGAAGATAACTCTTGCGGCACACAGCCTTCTCTGAAACAAAGCTTGGGTTGTGCTCCGTAACAAAAAGCCACATGCTGTTCACAAAAAAGAAGAATTGCTGGACATCTTCCATCATTGCTCTATGTTTGCTGTGTCGTGTGGAAACACAAACAGGATCAGGCTTTCCTGATCCAGCCTGAGCCAAACCGTGCTGACCCATACTGGACCACTTGGTGGAAACAGGGATGATTAAAAGTATTTGGGGGATACCAGCCTGAAGGGCTGAGGCTGGCAACACCTTTTTTTCCCAGCTTTTCTACTTTACTGTGTCTCAAGCCAAACAAGGCTCTATTATCTGTTTAAGTTACTAATAAAACATTTTAATTAAAGGGCCTTTCATGGCACCCAAGGACACGGTACAACAGCAACAAAACTAACAATAGGCAACAAAATCAGCAAAACATAACAGACGATGGCAGCCAAACATCAAGATGCTTTTGATGGTTCACTCTACATGCAACCAATGATGTCTTTCTGGCTTGATTCAAGTACCAAAAAAAAGAAAAAAAAATGCTAATTTTAATTTCAAACACTAAATAACACATTTTGACATTAAATGTTTGCCAAAACTGATCACTGTTACAAATAAATCAGGCAGAATGTCTTGCGTCAGCCCCCAAAGTCATATAATCCTCTCCTATAAGAATGCATTTGCAATATCATATAATGCCAATGAATAGTAGTATTGGTCTGAAGATCAGAGGAGAATAGATGGTGCAGCCCTTTAAATGAGTTTACTTCAGGTGAGATATCTTTAATACCTCCTGCTGTACTGAGCTGATCCTGTTTGTCATAAGGGCTGAGAGGAGAAATGATTAAGAATCTGGAACCTTGCTGATTTTAATTTGGTGGTCATGACTTTTTGAGTGAGCGACGTCCAGTCTAAATAAAATTCAAAAGTGCTTCTGCTGCAGTCGCTCAGCCTCAGAGCAGAAATAGAGCAGACTGTTGGTTTGAGTTCAGTGGAGCAGACAGCTCAAGAGTCATGTGCCACTTCGGGACATTTCATAAAAATCTGAGGCGGCAGAGGCAGTAATGTATAAATACATGTATACTGCAGAAGTACTGAAGGTAGAGGGACTGAGGGTGAGCCTGGTTTGGAGTGCATTGATTTACAGACAGACTCTTAGATGGACTTTAGATGGTAGTGTGGGTGACAGTGTGAGGCAAGGCATTTTGGGACAAAAAAACATACTTTCAAAACTGCGCCTCCCCACCATAAAAGTTAGACAGCTTTAATTGTTTGTTCATCTCAGATACTATGATGCACTTTTTCTCTTTAGGATTACTTTTCTTTTCCCTTCAAATGCATTCGTAGGGTCAGCTTAGAGACAAAAAATAAGGTGATTTATATCAAATGGTTGCAGGTTGAGAGTCTAACTGGGAGTCCATCCATGGGATACAAATTCTTGAAACTGGGCTAAGTCTGTAACTAATGTATTTAAAATCTGTGGAACTAAGTCTTTTGTGGGTTGATTAATGATTAAAACTAGGAAACTCAAACCAATCTGCAAGTCATCTCCTACAAGTCACCATTGCAGCTCTATGTGTTTGCTGCTGCACTGCTGCAAAAACCTGGGTGTACACAAAGGGCAGTGAATGAACACTATAAAGAAATGGATAGCTTGTGAATGGCTTGACAGAACAAAATAATATGGCAGTATTTTGATCTTAAAATTTAAATGAAGATTTACTAAAGTTGTGCCAAGTTATGTGCACATACTGTACAACAACATGACCAAGAAGCAAGGAGCCACATTGTGCTAACAAATACGAATATTAAACTTAGAACAGAAGCAAAGGCTGGCATTGCCAACAAGGCTCGAGTAAGCTATACTCAACAGTGTACACCAACCTCACAAAGTTAACAGGATGGCACCATAATCCCCTCTTGAGTTCTTATTTGACTGTATCCTTATTCCGCTTTTGCACTTTGTTTTTGTTTTATTTTTTGCGCATTATCCATTCAAACAGCTTTATCGGCAAGCTGGCCAGTGACTAAACTGAAGTCACAACTCACTGCTTACTGGCTCACTTGCCTTGTTTGAACCTTCGAAATAATTTTCTTTTTTTCTTTAATCTCGAACATGTATACTTTTCACGTACCTTGACATGTTTTGGCGGAAACTTCTGCCTTTCTCAGGAGTGTCACTTGGTGGTAGGTGGATCACGTGGAGTTACAGATATGACACATCAAACCTACCACCAAGTGACACTTTGGAGGAAGGAAGAAGTTTCCACCATAACATGTCAAGGTATGTGAAAAGGATACTTGTCTGAGATAAGAGAAAAAACGAACACTATTTATAAGAAATTAAAAATATAATGACAACCATTCAGCTAGTTGATTGGTCCTTGTTTGGTATGGATGGCCTGAGTTAGGTACTTTGGACCACACCAAAGTTTGCGTGAGCTTCCACACCACCCCAAATCAGCCTGACTTTCTTAGAAGCTAACCAGTTTGTGTGATCCGTACCACTTGTGTTAGGTGTGTTAGTGTTTACTTCTCTTCAGACTGGCCAGATAAACACCATATCTTCTTGATATAGTGTTGGCTGATTTAAAATCAGCAGCATTGTAACTTTCCGAGCTGTAGCAGATAACGAGAATATAGTTTCTACAGAACATCTGGCTTAAACAAGAACATCCATAATTAATCTCTTGCCGTTTGCTTGAACATTAGCTCAGACATATTGATGTATGACTTTTCAGTTCTGCCCCTCTGCCTTGTCACTTCTATGTTCAAACACCCTTAAGGCCACCCATTGGCAGTGACATCATGTCTCTGTTGAAACGGGGTTGTGTGGCTCTCTGTAACAAGACTAACCCCTGCTGTGAGGCTGTAGTAGAAACACATGTTATCATGGTTCAGCTTGGTATGGCATGGATAAAGCAGACCAACATGAGCCAACGGAGAACTTCAAAACTCGCATCCACACCTCATTCAGATGGTGACGACCACCCAACCATTTTCTGCTTTAAAATCAGTCCCTTTACTTCCTCTTAGTTCCGAGCTGTGGGACTGTAAAGTGTAACAATAAAAGCAGATTATGGCTGGAGGCTTTATTTGCTCTGTGTCCGGAGCAGAACTGTACACACACAGATACACACCCATACTCAAGGTCTGCAGGTCCAGGACACAGCGCAGCATCAGAGCAGGAAGCATGTAAGAGCTGTCCACTACGACCGTCCAGCTTTGTCCATCACTTCTCTGCTGTGTCACCTTATTCATAAGCAAACACCACTCCTACTGTAAGCTGCCGCACACACAGCATCCAAGCTTTATCCCCCACACTCACTGCCGCTGACACACAAACCATTTTGAATTCCAATATTCCCCAAGGAGATCCAGAGAATCCAGTAAGACACACACACACACACACACACACACATTCCTGTACAGGCATCGAAGTGAGGACTGAGACAATTCACATTGGAACTGAGGACCACCCTTTCTGCTATACTTAGAGACAAATGGATCTTGCACTTCACCACAAGGTGGCCCCCTAACTCCAGTTTCCACCTCAGCTTTTTAAAAAATACAAAGGAAGAGTATAATGTGAAAAAGTTTTGTACTATTTTAGTGAGGACCTTTTCATATTGGGCCCATTTCTGGTTAGACCATTTCTTTTTATAGCTTGTATTTATTCTTTTCTCCCTTTTTATGTTTTACTTTGGACTCATACTGTAATGATAACTAATTTTAGGTGTGTTTCATTTGAATTGGAGAATTTTAGGTCAACAAATAAGCAGAATATACATAATGTTTTGTCCTCAGAAGACTATTGCATCAAAGTACTGTTGTACTTTTATTGTAAAATTACAGTATGGCATAATACTTACCACACAAAATGTTCTATTTTTTACTCTGGGGGGTCCGTTTGTTTATTCTGGGTGTTTTGTCACTGTGAATTTAGAGGTCATTGCAGCAGTTTGTCTTTTTGACTCAGTTTTTCTACATTTAATTTTTTTCAAAAGGGTGGTCTACGTGAAAGGGTTCTACATTAACTTTTATATATGAAACTTTACTGTGTACATTAATTCCTGTGGACTGTGGATGAACTGGATGTGTTTCAGTAGACCAGCTGCTCTCAGTCACTTCCTGTTGCCCACAGATATTTTACAAGACAATTAAAAAATGTTCATTTTGGCCCTTCAGTGGAGGAATTGTCAGCATTGTCAAAGACAATGAATTGCTTCTTTTGAAAGATTTATCAGAGGGAACAAACTACAATATTGAGGATGTGGTTAGATTCTCAGTCAAACATTGCACCAAATTTAGTTTAGTAAAATAATTCTGGATATTAGAGTGTATTCCCAAACAGACTGAAATGCAAAGTTCCCACAATCTCATCAACACACAGCAAACATTTAGGACACCTAAGGGGCCCAGGACCCTGAAAAGGTGTATACAAGCTTCACTCAGTGCCTTCTGGTGAATGAACATAAACACATTTTCTCTTGGGAAGTATTTTACTTATTTAACAGGAAGTGATGACATCATCACTGCACATGGAAAAGATAGATGCATGTACAACAGATCAGCATAGATGCACCAGTACTGAAAGATGCTATGAAGAGTTTTTAAGTAATTATAAAAAAGTCTCACTTTTAGATATATGCCTGATGAAAATACACACTTTAAGATGAGTTTGATAGCATCAAAATAGGTTATCTATAAATGCTATTCCTTAGCTTCACGGTTGGGTCGGACAGGGCTGGACTGGCCTGGATACTCAACTTCAGGAACAAGACAATTAAAACTAGAGCAAATTTATATTATTCAGACACGACTTAGAGCACCAGGCTGTAAGTATATATAGCCTACAAAACTACAATAAGTAGTTTTCCAAAAATTGCTTTTTGTCACACATCAAAAACGACTGCTATATACCTTGGGTCACGCTCTTTGGTGTCAGAAGTAGGAATTTCCGAGTAGGAAACTGCAACTGAACGCCCCCTGAAGTCTGAATTTCCTACTGGGAACTGGTGAAACCTCGCCAACCCCGAGTTGACAATCGAAGATGGATGCCCCAGTGTGAACAGTTATTTAGCTCCTGTAATAATCAATTTATTTGCACTTCTGACTGGGGTGTGTCAATCTAGATCAGGGATGCACAGATTGACTTCAACCGCTGCTGTCTGCCGATCTGTTCACCTCAGTTTTATGTGTTCGCTGAGATCTGTCGGTATTTGTTGATTCTCAGTTTTAGCTTCATGAAGTATTTTTGACCTGACTTTCATGTGTTCTGTGAGCATTTTCAGCATTTTTGACTCTATTTCAGCAGTTTTACTTTATATAGCATTTGCACTTGATGTAATCAGGAAAGTTTGATTCCCATTAATATGGAATGTTTTACTAAGCTGAGGAAGCTGCAGTATTTAGCTTTATTAAAGGTGCTGTGAGGAGAATCTATTACTGGCAACATTAAGACTCTGCTATCCATGAGCACGCCACAAGACTGTCGTAATGCTGCGCTCCAGTAACCTCAGAACTGGGACTGACATAGGGCTGAACGATTTATTGTTTTCAGATCGAAATCGCAATTTTAGACAATGCAATTTTGTGATCACCAAAGCAGCAATTTTTTGCAGCGCTCCTGACTGACTCAGGATCTGTTGTGTCAAGTATTATACACATACTGTTTTACAAATTTGTAGACAATCTATACATTAAAAGTGCTGGTAAGCAGGTCAACAACACAAAGCCTCTGTTTAGGAGTAGAAGTTAATGAAAACAGATTATTTATCATCACTATTGAAGGTGAATAATGTGTTAAGTGTTTTTCATCATTTATTTCCTTACTGTTGTCTGTACTGTAAACAAAGTGAATTTTGCACTGAAGTCTGATTTGAAAAAAATTGTGAATTGCAATATCTGCCAGAAAAATCAAAATTAGATCTGTTCCTAATATCGTTCAGCCCTACATGTGAATATCCCAAAGCTTGATTTGGAGAAAATCGTTAATCGAATTGAAATCGCAATATCTGCCAGAAAAATCTCAATTCAATCTTTTCCTAAAATCGTTCAGCCCTAGACTGACATCATCTTCGGCTAATCTGTGTTCCAGTTGAAGTTGGAAAAAAACATGCCCATCTTCCAGGCTATTGTTAGCTGCTGTTAGCACGCCCTGCGTTGTTCACAAATATCACATGAAGAATGTGATTAGAGTTCCTGGTAAAGAGAACTGTCTGCGGGCTATACAAGCCGAGAAAGCCCTGTGTGAAAGGTCATGGAAAAATGTCAAAGACTATGTGTACAACAGAATTGTAACTTTAAACCGCAGATCTGCTACAAGAAAACTGAAGTATTAACGATTAGAGATGCACCATTCCAATTCATAGAGCTGATCTTTCTCCATTCTGCCACATATTTCTCCAGGTGCTTTTTCACTGACGTCCTTTCTGCGTCACTCCATGGCCTCTGGGTCCCTCTGGGTGGCTCTACAAATGACAAAGAAGGCAATGTAGATTTTGTAATGTTCAAAACATTTGTCAACTAAATCCAACTTTATTGTGACACATGTATTTGCAAATAAGGGCTCAGGAATTTCTGGCAGCCTCATCTCTCTGTTGTTTTTTAGTTAGTAATCTGTAATATTTCCACGCATCAGATTTCACCCATTTTTGCGGGGTTACTGTACCCTGAGCCATCAGCCATGGTCACAGGCTTAGACAGTTCAAAATAAATTCTACAAAATATTAATGCAATGAGATTTTTGAACAGTAATCATCAGCGATCTGGATGATGACTGAAGAGGGAAGACAAATATAAGAATATTAACAGTCTGATAAATTGAGAAAAAAAAACAAGTTTACTGTGATAAAAAATAAAAATTGGAAAAACAGTACACAAGATTGAATATAGTTGCTGATGGCTATGACCCTCCACTGGTCACATGGGGATCTGTGTTTCACATTAAGTCCCAGACAGAAAGTTAACATTATGTTTTCCTCAGATAATTAGAGTGATTTAAGTAAAAGCTAACTATTATGCAACAACTTAACTGGCTTGTTAGGGGCATAATATAAGTGCTGGTTTTAGAATAATGTTAATACAATATTGTGCTGAGTTTTAAGGTAGCTCAGCACAGGTGAAAGCAATGTCTGTTCTGATAGCAGTTCTGGTTGTTGTTATTGAGCTTGAATTAAGAGTAAACCTGCACTATGAGTGTGTTACTTATTTGCTTACTAGGAAGCATCGGTTCACTCAGATAAAAAAGCTTTTTCCATTTGATGATGTTATCAGCTGATTAATCCGTCCTCTGTTTTTTTCCTGCTCTAAACTATCATAAGTATACTGGCCGTTGAACATCGCCCATCGATCAACCTTTAATGACAATATTGAGCTTTTCAGACAGTATTCAGTCTCATGCCATGAAGTGATTTAAATTATATATATTTTAAAGCACTGATTTTAAACAGAGAATACAACAGAGATACTTGACCAACGAGTGAAGATCGGGTACAGAGGGTGAACTATTTGGTTTTAACTACAGTATTAAATTTTATGGTACAATGCAAACTTAAAATATATAAAACACCTGCTTTCTGTTTAACGGCCCTCCCGACTGGTTCAAACAGGCATTCCTATAATACTGCTGCAGTGTCAAAATTTAGGTATTTGGTTTAAAAAAAGGTGATATTTGATATAGTAACTCAGTCCTTGCATCTATGAAGAGCTCTGGAGGAGAAATATGCAACACACAGTATTATATGGCCAAAAAATACCTTGATACAATTTTAAGGCCGTGCCATCCACACCTAGCTTAAAAGGTAAAGTATTTGTTGACTTGTGCATATTTAAAGAGAAATTAAATGATGCAGGGATGCATGCCTTGCATTACTGATCTCATCGGCTGTTATGTTTATGGATGAAATGGGGAATACCAGACATATATTTCTAAGTAAAATAGTACACTACTTTACAATCATCACCAAGGTTATAATAGTTAACTAAAACAAAACTAAAAACGAAAACTAAAATTTAAAATAGATTGCAGTTAACTCAAACTAATAAAAACTAAAAAAGAAAAAAAGGATAAGTAAACTAAAACTGTATATTGTGTTCACAAAACTGAAATTACAAAAAATTATACACAAAATGTCCTTCATTATCATTTTTGACAATATGTATTAGCCTTTAGGATTCAAATGAATCCGACATATTTTCTAAACCAATTTTATGACAGTTTTCAGCAGTGGTCAGCCGTACGGCACCATCATAGCGACGTACTGGGACGTGCTTGTTTACTGCACTGACTGGGGGTCTATTTCAAACCGCCCCCTAGACACTTTCCCTGCCCACTAACCCCCTGTTTGCACGTCCACGTGGAGGGTCCGCCACATTAAGGCCATCCCAAACCAATTTGCGGGAGGGGTAGTGGACTGTAAAACCCTCCACAAGGAGTCTGCACGGATGCCAACTCGGTGAACACGCAGCAGTGCTAAAGTGTGTCCGTAACAGCCATGGAGGAACCAACAAACAAATGTAAGTACCACGCAAGTTCCTGCACAAACTCTGTTGAACTAAGACAACTATTTCATGATTGTCGCCCAGATGTTTACAACTTAAGTTGTCCATGTCACTGATTATGAAATTAAAGCCTGCCCTGCATTAGTCCACAAAACAGTTTATTTGGTTAAATGTTTTATATTTACAAGGAATGTAACGAAACCAAATAATTCATAAAAGTGACAGTGAAATATGAAAGCTCTTCAGTAAGAAAAAGAATAATAAAGAATAAGTGAAATAATTGTATTATCCTAGGATAAAAGAAAAGTTTTTAATTACCTGAAACACGTTAATTAGGCTAATATCAGCATTGAGATACAGTAGGCAGATCAAAATCTTGTTGCAGAAAGGTTCTCTACTAATATTGAGGCTACTTCTTATTTTTATGATCTACTTGTAGTTTTTTTCATCAACTCAAATAACAGGAGAAAATAGCCTACTGCTTTTTGCTTCTCTGACATTAAAACATATGAAAAAGTAAAACATACCATACCATCAGGGTTCAAGTTCAGTCTAAAAATATTTATAAGACACATTTTTATGCCAGGGTTTAAAATATGATGGGAAACTTTTAATAAATTGATTTTACATTAAATTATGCATTAAAGGATGATTTTTTGTTCAATCTCAAATAATTTAATTAAGATGAATAACATCAACATCCAGAGAGATTTTTTACAGAATGCGTTGGCAACAAAAGTTCAGAGGCTCACATTTCACTGCTGCGTAACCAAACGTAAAAGACACCTTTAACCTCTGCACCTTCTGGAGAATCTCATCTTCTCATGTTTCAGTCACTGGTGGATCAATGCAAAAACTGCCGCTTGTGCACGATGCCACTACGAAACCATGGCAACATACGCTTCCTGTTTCTGTCTGAGCGAGGGAAGTTTTATCCCAGAGCTTACTGCTGTAGTCCTGCCCTTCACCTTGATGAAGTGAACTACATTCAGCTGCGAGTGTGACTCCGTGACGGAGTGCACTCCATTACGGAGGGGGAGTGTGTAGGGGCTGGTTTGAAGAAGACCCAATGTGTTGTTGGAACAACTTGGAAGAAATTGCTTGAGTTAGGAGGAGGCGGAGGCAGTGTCCCATTTGGGATTGTTTTGAGTACGACAGTGAGACAAAAAAAATGAACTTGCCTGGCAGAAATTAAAACTGGTGAGATGTTTGGAATTTTAATTTCAATCAATCAATCAATTTTTATTTGTATAGCGCCAATTCATAACAATTGTTATCTAAAGACACTTTTACAATAGAGCATAAAGTTTCATTTTATGGATATACATATATCCATAGATACATATATACACTCAACAAAAATATAAACGCAACACTTTTGTTTTTGCTCCCATTTCTCATGAGATGGACTTAAAGATCTAAAATTCATTCCAGATACACAATATTACCATTTCTCTCAAACATTGTTCACAAATCTGTCTAAATGTGTGATAGTGAGCACTTCTGCTTTGCTGAGATAATCCATCCCACCTCACAGGTGTGCCACATCAAGATGCTCATCAGACACCATGATTAGTGCACTGGTGTACCTTAGACTGTCCACAATAAAAGGCCACCCTGAAATGTGCAGTTTTTTGCTTTATTGGGGGTCTGGGGACTCAGAACCAGTCAGTATCTGGTGTGACCACCATTTGCCTCATGCAGTGCAACACATCTTCTTCGCATAGAGTTTATCAGATTGTCAATTGTGGCCTGTGGAATGTTGGTCCACTCCTCTTCAATGGCTGTGCGAAGTTGCTGATATTAGTGGGAACTGGCACACGCTGTGGTATACGCCGGTCTCACGCCGGTGAGTATGCTGGCCATGCAAGAACTGGGACATTTTCAGCTTCCAAGAATTGTGTACAGATCCTTGCAACATGGGGCCGTGCATTATCTTGCTGAAACATGAGGTGATGTTCATGGATGTATGGCACAACAATGGGCCTCAGGATCTCATCACGGTGTCTGTGTGCATTCAAAATGCCATCAATAAAATGCACCTGTGTTCTTGTTCTGTGGTCTGCGGTTGTGAGGCCGGTTGGATGTACTGCCATATTCTCTGAAACGCCTTTGGAGACGGCTTATGGTGGAGAAATGAACATTCAATGCACAGATCTGGTTGACATTTCTGCTGCCGGCATGCCAATTGCACGCTCCCTCAATGCTTGCAGCATCTGTGGCATTTTGCTGTGAGACAAAACTGCACATTTCAGAGTGGCCTTCTATTGTGGACAGTCTAAGGTACACCTGTGCACTAATCATGATGTCAGATCAGCATCTTGATGTGGCACACCTGTGAGGTGGGATGGATTATCTCAGCAAAGCAGAAGTGCTCACTATCAAACATTTAGACAGATTTGTGAACAACATTTGAAAAAAATGGTAATATTGTTTATCTGGAATGAATTTTAGATCTTTGAGTCCATCTCATGAAAAATGGGAGCAAAAACAAAAGTGTTGCGTTTATATTTTTTGAGTATACATATAAAATACACATATACATATATATACAAATATATCCATCCAACACCCAACATGAATCCAAATAGCCAATCATGAATCCCTCCATCATGGCTCAAGAAAAAACCTTCTGTTAAGCAGCAGGAAATCTTGAATGTGGATCCCAGTCTCATGATGAACAGGAAATCCACACAATGCTGTGTTGGGTGTGTGGGTGAAGGAAGGGAGGTAAGAGGAGACAAGTGGACTAAAGTAACCCCCTTGAAAACGAGATGCTGCATCTCAAGGGGCTATCCTAAATAAATTCAAAATAAATTCAAGTAAGAACTAAAGTTAGGGACAGATCCATGTACCATCGACCTGTCGTCTGATTTATTAGAGGTTAGCCTCTGGAGATGCTACATCTGGTTTTCAGGAGGGTCCTCATGTCTGAATGGTTGTGGTGATCATTTTATAGAAGTATAATCATAGATATTCTTACTGAAAATAAGAATTTATGGAAATTTATTTGTATTAAATACATTTTATTTTTATATTAAATTTATGAATTTATTTATTTTATTTATTTTATTTAATATGTGACTATATTTTTTAAATTAAGTGTATATTATTTTCTTGTGTTTAAGGCAGCAGCCAACAGTACAGTATCAGCATTGACTGAGCAGTGGGCACTATGTTGGACTTGAAAATAAACAGTACTACAAAATACTTACTCTGACCTTTTTGAATCCTGCACTTCGCAAATAAGGTATGAAAAAACTAAAACTAAGCCTTGGTGCAATAGTCAAAACTAAAGAAAAACTACAATACCGCTCTAAAACTAATTAAAACTAAACTGTAATGACAAATCCAAAACTATGATATAACCTTGATCATCACTGATCCTTTTATACTGAGATCTACTCGTGAAAAGAACTTGCAGGGTCCTTTAGGCTAGAGATTAATATAACAGCCAGAAACTTACCATCCACATTGCTGGGGTCTAATCTCTTTCTGGGGAAGGACAGGTCCAGACATCCATCTGAAAACAAGAGAAAAGAATGACATAAGTGACATAATGCTGTGGAGTTAAGAAAATTATACTGAAAGCATGCAGATGGCATGGAGTTTACCAAGGGTTGTGAAATGTTAAAAAAGGCAACATTCATACAAAAATCATTCAATCAATCAATCAAACTTTATTTGTAGAGCACTTTTCATTAAAAAAATGTAGCAAAGTGCTTCACATAAATAAAATAAAATAAAAAAGTAGAACAAAAGAATCCACCAACCCTCACACTTCCCATACAACACACACAAGTTAATCAAACACACAAAGAAAAAAGAACATTCCTAAAAGCAAGCAGAATTAAAAGACTGAGAAAACAAGGGGCTAAAACTCAAATTATAATTAAAATCATAAGTATTTAGATTAACAAATACTGTGAGAATGAGAAGGTTAATAAACAGACAAAACAATATGATAAAATTCGAAATAAAATAATATGGTAGAATGAGATGACCTAAAACCAGATGTTTATAAAAAAGCAACTAAAAGTAGAAAGGTAAAAAGAAAAGCAATTAACAGAGAATACAATCCAAATAATGAATCTGATGTGGATATAGAGATAAAACTAATTTAGACAATTAAAAATACATAAAACATTAGTAAGAATTAATTAAAATCAAAAAATAACATACCATCAACCATCTCTCCGGCTCTTTCTGGTTCTTTGTGTGACAGTCTCAGAAGTTGATGAGGGATTTTTAGCTGTGAAGATAAAGACCAATATTATTGCTTAAATCCTCACATTTTAAGGCTCTTGTTGGTTAAAAAATGTCATTGTTCCTAGATGTACTGACGTCCCAGAGGAGCTTACATCTCTCCTTTAGCTAGAGTGGAAACAACTGTCCACATTGTCTAGTCACAAGGCCAACTAAAGTGTACTGAAATAACTAAGATGTTTGTTTTAACCATTAGTTCTTGTGGTTGACCCTTTCACAGAGGAGTCAGCTCAGGTCTATGATTCATTATAACGGTTATGATGGTGCTCTGCAAGGTAATCAGAGATTTCTTGAATAGTTTTTCAAATAGTTTCAAATTTCGAAAATAATTTCGAAATAATTTTGAAATAATTTCATTTTTTTTTTTTTCAATTTTTCTATTTCGAAATTAATTTCGAAATTATTTCAATTTTTTAAATCTACTTTCGAAATGATTTCGAGCTTTTAAAAAGATTTTATTTCAAAATTAATTTTTAAAAAATCTCAATTTCGTTTTGGATAGTTGTGTCCTCTTCCTGTACATAAACATGGAGGAGAAGAGATTTCAGGCACCTCAAAATACTGCAGTTCAACAAAACAGTTTCCTCAATAGATAACTTAATGGACCTAAACATCTTGGATGTTGCACCCAATTACAAAAATATATACAGGTAGACCTAAGAAAGTGAGTCACTAAAAACAGATGAGGGCTGCAAGTATTGTTCACTTTCACATTTGATGTAACTTTCCATTAAATATTTTTTTGTCTTTAATATGGCGCAAAGTTTTGAATTTTTAGTAAAAATCCAAAATCACATAAACAAAAATGAAGGCTTTTTGATGAGGCAAAGGTGAAAGGCTTATTTCTTTGACCATTACAGTAAGTCTAAATAAGTATGATATATTGATTTTGTAGGGTTACTTACTTGAGTTGGCCTCTGAGTCATTGTGTTTTGGACCTAACAATTCAGAGAAAAGACAGTATTTCAATGCTTAGTTGAAATGCTATTTCAACTAAAAAAAAAAGACTTGTCATCATGAAAACATACAATCTACACACTGTGATCTACATGCTTTCATTTGCTGAATTTGGATATAATTAACATAATAAGTAAGTGTTCCTTCAGGAAATGGGCTACTTATGTTTATAAATTACAAATCTTTAATTTTCCATGCAGTCACTTTACGGGCCAGACACAGATCTGCCATCATTTCAGTTTCTGGAGCCTGATTCAAAAACAGGTAGATATAAATATGTGTTTGCTGGTTAGCAAAGTATTTTTTAAAGTTTTTTGTTTGTTCTGAACTACGGTATACTTCAAGGTACTTTTAATAATTTTAACCTGGATTGCTCTTTATCAAACTGACTGCTTTTGCATCGTCTGTGTAACACACAGGCCTATGTCTGATTGTCTTATTAAAACAGCAGCTGCACTGCATCTCCCTCAGTGTTTCAGAAGAACTACATGGTGAGTGGGACAGAGCTGTGCACCAACACAGGAGAGGTACAGCTGCAGGGCTTTACTGAAAATTATGTCAAACACCTTGACCATACATGATAAATGGAATTGTCCTATACTTCACTACAGAATTTACTGATACACTTTATCTTGGAAAAGTTGTCTCTTCACAGAGCCTTCATTACAGTGAAAATACAGTAGCCTTTGCAAACACACTTTCAGCATCAGGGACATGTAGGCAGGTGCTCCAGCACCATTAGTTACCCTCTGTATGAGCATCATGTAATGCAGAAGATTGTACACATGTATCTTATGAATTAATTGCTGACAATTGGTAGACTGTTAATGTTTTCTGGGAAATCATTTGCGGATTTATAGCAATATGTGCTTTATGTAATTTAAGAAACAGCATGTTATTCCATCTTAAGATCACACAAGATCACATTTTCTTTAGTTCAGATCTAAAGATCAAATCACATTAAGTGACAGCTGTCATCTGTGTTACAGGATGTAGTTCACACCTACATACCCTGAGCACTGTGATAACTGAACTGACAGTCACATGGTGGTGGCTGTAAAAATAAACTGATTTTTACAGCCACGGTTTGTCTCCTAAAAGCATATTTTAAGTTGAGTTAAAAATATTTCATAACAGAAGCAACATGTTACCAACACATTTGCCACAATTTTTCAGTTTAATTGTGAAATGCCTCTAGATTTCTAAAAGACAAAATAAAAATGTATTGTAACAAAGAATTAAAAAACACTAAAGACTGAAAGACATACACCTTAATCACAAGCACCTAAATGTATTTTCTCAAACTGAGAGAAGTATAAACTAGGAGTGGACATACTTTAAGAGCTTGCTTTAAATGAAGGTTAGAACCAACATTTTATCATTTCATTTGTCAGAAAATCTGATGAGTAAACTATATACTGCAGCAGTTATCTGTCTTCAGCTTTTGTTCAGCTTTATTGTCACATACATAAATACAGTGACATTTACCTTTTTCAGCCTAAAGTTAAGCATAACTTGATATGTCCATCTTGCAGTTTAGGAAGTTTGAATCACGACATTTTTCTAAATCACAAAGTAATAGTACACACCCAGCATAAATTGACACGTAAAAGATGAAATTAAAAATATTTTAACACTTACCTGCTAGCCGATTCTTTGCCAAAAACGTCGTTCGCCGTTTCGTGATGACGCCGTAATTGCTAAACTCTCCAGACTACTTCCTCTGTCCTCCATCTTGCAGCAGCAAAGGTGAAGCAGCTAGCTGTGCTCAGGCTGTGCTCACCGCCCATCCCCCACTCACTCACAGCCAGGTGCGGGGGGTGAGCAGCCCCTCCCCCTGATGGGCCATTAAAGCTGCAGAGCTCAGTGCTCCACAATATCAGCCCTGACTCTCAGGCCTCTTTACAGGCTGTAAACTTACATTAAAGTACAAGAACTTTATATATCTGCACAAAGAAGTGGAAGAAGTGACCCCACAATGTTTATATACTGTTATATTTCAAAAAAATCCTGCATTAAAATTGATTGGCAATAAAAAAGTAGTAAGTATCAAAAGTAAAATACTGAGCCTCTCTCAGAATATACCCTGCTTGTACTATATTTGTATTCTGTTTTGTATTCATCATTTTATATTTTATTTTTAATATTTTATTTTAGATGTTATCAATAATGCATTAATGTTTTATTGTAGTGTTTCATATGGAAAAGAGACTATTAACTGCTGAATTCCTCCTGTGATAAATTACATTTTATGTAAATTAAAGTATGATTAAATAAAGTTTAAACCCATAAAAATACTACAAAGTTTCTGTGTTGATTTTGTAGAATTATTTAGAATTTCCAGAAGAACAGTGATCAGCAAAATCTAGGGGGTTAGAAAGTACATTTACTTCTGAAGTGTACCATAGAAAACAGAATCCTAAATTTAAAGTAACTTAAATCTTTAATACAGTAAAGTTGCAATAGTAGTACAGCAAATGGGCAATATATCAATATCATATAAATTTATATTATTCCGTTATCAAGCTATGAGATACACTGTCTTAAATTTATATAGCAGTAATAGTGTTGTTTCCCGGTTTTAAAGACTGAAAGACTGAAAAAGACTGAAATACATTAGTAATTTAAGTTATCAACTTACAGGACTGTTTTGCTTGTTTCAGTGCTTTCCTTGACTCAAATAGTAATCATAATATCATATTCACATCATTGATAATACTTTATTTAAAATCCTATTGTGTTAATATTATGAGGAAAATATAATCATATCATCATTAAATATCATGTCATGGTATCTTTCATTGTGTCTCCCAGTCCAACATTCAACATTAATTAAAGGCTTTTAAGGACATTTCAAAAAAGATTACCCACCCCCTTCTCCCCTGGTGGGGTGGGGGGCTGTTCATCCTCTTCAGCTCGGTTCCTCGAGGCCTGGGAACCATCTTGCTAGCGCCTCACAACCTGGAAGTAGCTCCAGGAACAACCTAGACACTTGCCCTTGAAATCAATTGTTCGTGGAGGTGAGCTCATTTATGGGGCATCAAAGTCCAAAAATGTGAAATTTTGACATGGCGCCAGGGGTCACAGGAAGGTCACAGAGACACCAAACCCCCACAAATCCATTCCAAATATATCCTAGTATAACATACTATAAGATCAGTCCTGGGGTCTCAGCAGAAAAAAATGTAACCCCTGACCTTTCTGGAAACATTTGTGCTACATATTAAGCCACATCACAGTGAAGTAGAGGTCTGACATGTTGTGGGGGTTTTCAGGGCAGTGACATGAAGCACTTTATTAGTTTTCAAGCATCTAAATCCATGGGAACCCACACTTTCCAGCAGTGAGGCCTACTAGTAGTGATGAAGTCTGACTTCTTCAAACATGTAAAAATAAGGTGTGCTCCTTATTTATGAGTTTGTTTATACCAAATCAGAGACACAACTACTAGGCCTCCCCTGGATTTCGAATTAATTTTCAAGGCCATAGCTGGAAGAGGCCCAAGCAAGGGCTTTTTCACTTGATGATTAACTCTTTATTGTCCAAATAGGCCCAAATGGCCAAAAACCTGGGATCTGGGACCTCTGAAAACTCTAAAATCATACTGTTCTAAAACCGTCTTGCTAGCCCCTCTCAAACAGGAAGTAGCTCCATGATTGACCTAGAGACTTGCTCTTACAATCAATTGTTCATGGAGGTTAGCTAAATCACCTTTTAAAGTTTCAGCCCATTTCATGCAAAAATCACTGATTTATGGGGCTTTAAAGTCCAGAAATGTGAAATTTCAAGATGGCGCCAAGGGTCACAGGAAGGTCACAGAGACACCAAACCACCACAGTTCCTCTCCAAATATAGCCTAGTATAACATACTATAAGATCAGCCCTGGGGTCTCAGCAGAAAAAAAATTGACCTTGGTCCCTCTTTGAAAATCCTGTCCTGTTAGAATCTTAGACTCTGAGACCATCCTGCCACTGGAAATAGACCCTGGACCTAATTTTTTATCTGATTGGAACCAAATCTTTACCACAAGTACTAAGGGCCCCTGTGAGTCAGTATCTACGATATCAGCCTCCTAGACCAACAGGAGGCCACATGGCAAAGGTTTGGAGTTTGGAGGTATGTCCCTTTGATGCCCAAAAGGCCATAAAATGTCAAAATCTCACAGATTCTTCATCGGATTTGGACCAAACGGCACATGCTTGATGTTGTGTTCTAGGTCAATGCTGGTGTACTTTTTCAGACCCGATAGGAGCTAGAATATCAACAAGAGAGCAAAAAGACAGGGAGCAGGGGCCTTTTTCATATAATGCTATAAAACCAATGAAGAACACAGCAAAAACACAAAACAAAGTGAACCAAACTGCACAAAGTCATCTAAGAGGCGCACTGAATGCTCTGGGAGCAGGTCTGTGGTGAAAAAAGACTACTGAAGGGGTCAAGGGTCACTCAAAATGCTGACTTCCATTAGGGCTATTAAAGGAGACATTTTGTGCAACTTATCGTGTGACATAAAATTCATTCCCAGTTGAGTCTAATTCTGAGAGGTAGTGGGGCTATTCAGGGCAGTCACATGAAGCACTGTATGTATTTTCATGGGTCTAGTCCGATGGGAACCTCCTCTTTTCAGCAATGAGGCCTACTAGTAGTGATGAAGCCTAAGGCCTCAAACATGTAAAAAAATTTCCTGCTCTTTCATTTATGGGTCTATTGACACCAAATCGGAGAGTGTAATACTAGGCCACCCCCTGTCTTTCCATATTTTTTTTCAGAGTGCTAGCTCCAAAGGGGCCCGAGCATTGGCCTGTTTCTCACTTGACGATTAACTCTTTATTGTCCAAATAGGCCAAAAAAGGTCAATATCTCACACATTCCATAACCAAAATGCATTAAACTTAACAGGATTATATATAGAGGTTAATGTGGATACTCATGCTCGTTTACAGACCTCCAGGGGCCTTTAGGCATGAACCAGACCCAAAAAGACATGTTTTTTTCACCACTGTTGCTTTATTGCTCTCATGTCACCTCTGTGACACTTAGAAACTGAAACCTGGGATCTGGGACCTCTGAAAACTCTAAAATCATACTGTTCTAAAACCGTCTTGCTAGCCCCTCTCAAACAGGAAGTAGCTCCATGATTGACCTAGAGACTTGCTCTTACAATCAATTGTTCATGGAGGTTAGCTAAATCACCTTTTAAAGTTTCAGCCCATTTCATGCAAAAATCACTGGTTTATGGGGCTTTAAAGTCCAAAAATGTGAAATTTCAAGATGGCGCCAAGGGTCACAGGAAGGTCACAGAGACACCAAACCACCACAGTTCCTCTCCAAATATAGCCTAGTATAACATACTATAAGATCAGCCCTGGGGTCTCAGCAGAAAAAAAATTGACCTTGGTCCCTCTTTGAAAATCCTGTCCTGTTAGAATCTTAGACTCTGAGACCCGTCCTGCCACTGGAAATAGACCCTGGACCTAATTTTTTATCTGATTGGAACCAAATCTGTACCACAAGTACTAAGGGCCGCTGTGAGTCAGTATCTCGATATCAGCCTCCTAGACCAACAGGAGGCCACATGGCAAAGGTTTGGAGTTTGGAGGTATGTCCTTTGATGCCCAAAAGGCCATAAAATGTCAAAATCTCACAGATTCTTCATCGGATTTGGACCAAAGCGGCACATGCTTGATGTTGTGTTCTAGGTCAATGCTGGTGTACTTTTTCAGACCCGATAGGAGCTAGAATATCAACAAGAGAGCAAAAGACAGGGAGCAGGGGCCTTTTTCATATAATGCTATAAAACCAATGAAGAACACAGCAAAAACACAAAACAAAGTGAACCAAACTGCACAAAGTCATCTAAGAGGCGCACTGAATGCTCTGGGAGCAGGTCTGTGGTGAAAAGACTACTGAAGGGGTCAAGGGTCACTCAAAATGCTGACTTCCATTAGGGCTATTGAAGGAGACATTTTGTGCAACTTATCGTGTGACATAAAATTCATTCCCAGTTGAGTCTAATTCTGAGAGGTAGTGGGGCTATTCAGGGCAGTCACATGAAGCACTGTATGTATTTTCATGGGTCTAGCCCGATGGGAACCTCCTCTTTTCAGCAATGAGGCCTACTAGTAGTGATGAAGCCTAAGGCCTCAAACATGTAAAAAATTTCCTGCTCTTTCATTTATGGGTCTATTGACACCAAATCGGAGAGTGTAATACTAGGCCACCCCTGTCTTTCCATATTTTTTTTCAGAGTGCTAGCTCCAAAGGGGCCGAGCATTGGCCTGTTTCTCACTTGACGATTAACTCTTTATTGTCCAAATAGGCCAAAAAAGGTCAATATCTCACACATTCCATAACCAAAATGCATTAAACTTAACAGGTTATATATAGAGGTTAATGTGGATACTCATGCTCGTTTACAGACCTCCAGGGGCCTTTAGGCATGAACCAGACCCAAAAAGACATGTTTTTTTTCACCACTGTTGCTTTTTTGCTCTCATGTCACCTCTGTGACACTTAGAAACTGAAACCTGGGATCTGGGACCTCTGAAAACTCTAAAATCATACTGTTCTAAAACCGTCTTGCTAGCCCCTCTCAAACAGGAAGTAGCTCCATGATTGACCTAGAGACTTGCTCTTACAACCAATTGTTCATGGAGGTTAGCTAAATCACCTTTTAAAGTTTCAGCCCATTTCATTCAAAAATCACTGGTTTATGGGGCTTTAAAGTCCAAAAATGTGAAATTTCAAGATGGCGCCAAGGGTCACAGGAAGGTCACAGAGACACCAAACCACCACAGTTCCTCTCCAAATATAGCCTAGTATAACATACTATAAAATCAGCCCTGGGGTCTCAGCAGAAAAAAATTGACCTTGGTCCCTCTTTGAAAATCCTGTCCTGTTAGAATCTTAGACTCTGAGACCATCCTGCCACTGGAAATAGACCCTGGACCTAATTTTTTATCTGATTGGAACCAAATCTTTACCACAAGTACTAAGAGCCCCTGTGAGTCAGTATCTACGATATCAGCCTCCTAGACCAACAGGAGGCCACATGGCAAAGGTTTGGAGTTTGGAGGTGTGTCCTTTTAATGCCCAAAAGGCCATAAAATGTCAAAATCTCACAGATTCTTCATCGGATTTGGACCAAATGGCACATGCTTGATTGATGTGTTCTAGGTCAATGCTGGTGTAATTTTTCAGACCCATAGGAGCTAGAATATCAACAAGGGAGCAAAAAAGACAGGGGAGCAGGGGCCTTTTTTCATATAATGCTATAAAACCAATGAAGAACACAGCAAAAACACAAAACAAAGTGAACCAAACTGCACAAAGTCATCTAAGAGGGTGTACTGAATGCTCTGGGAGCAGGTCTGTGGTGAAAAAGACTACTGAAGGGGTCAAGGGTCACTCAAAATGCTGACTTCCATTAGGGCTATTGAAGGAGACATTTTGTGCAACTTATCGTGTGACATAAAATTCATTCCCAGTTGAGTCTAATTCTGAGAGGTAGTGGGGCTATTCAGGGCAGTCACATGAAGCACTGTATGTATTTTCATGGGTCTAGCCCGATGGGAACCTCCTCTTTTCAGCAATGAGGCCTACTAGTAGTGATGAAGCCTGAGGCCTCAAACATGTAAAAAAAAATTTCCTTGCTCTTTCATTTATGGATCTATTGACACCAAACCAGAGAGTGTAATACTAGGCCACCCCCTGTCTTTCCATATTTTTTTTCAGAGTGCTAGCTCCAAAGGGGCACGAGCATTGGCCTGTTTCTCACTTGACGATTAACTCTTTATTGTCCAAAGAGGCCCGAATGGCCATGCATTAAACTGCATCCCAAGAGGGAGTCATGGAAGGGGTCCCAGGGTCATTTTGGGACACTTTTCTTCAATTTGGGGAAGTTCGAGAGAGACTACTATCATATCATATATGATATGATGTAATATAATGTGATATAATATAAAATACTGTTATATGATGTTGTATCATATAATGTGATGCAGTGTATTATATTATATGATATAGAAACATATCTCAAAATTTTGCACAAGCTCAAATACCATGAAAAATTTGTGGACAAATCTTTTGTGTTTCAAAAGATGTGGCTGCATTAGACAGACATAAACAAGTACAAATTAGATGTTATGTTGATTGTTGACAAGAAAAAGTAACAAAATTAAATTCTTGACAGTTTCAGTATGTCAGTTCTCAAAAGAATGTGTTCAAAACTTTAACAGTTACTGTTAAGTTACTAGTTACTGGAGGAAATCTGTATGAAGGAAACTATTACTCTCATTTGATTAGCTACATAGAAAATATCACATACCCAAAACTGACTTTTGTAGATATTGTTAATAATCCTTGAAGTGGTTGCATTATGTTCATGGTGCTTTTATTCTGAAGAGGATATTTTATTTTGAAGGGGTTAGATGTTGTTTCCTGTTTCCTCTTTGCTCTGTTCTCCTTTCATGACAGTCAGCAGCAGTACAGAAGTCACAGATGATGTAAGTTAAACAAATTGATGTAAATAGATGAGTTGCAACATGTATATATATATGTGTTGGAAGCATTTAATGTGTGATTTCAACCTAGCAATCTTTATTTTATAGTTGTTGGCTTCATCGGAAATTAGCATTATTAGAGTTAACTGATTTATTCCTGTTTGAAGCTTGCTAATGTTCTGTTAGCATGTCCAGGGTGACAGTAAGATGCAATAATTTACCCTTTTATATAAGGTTATTATATAAAATATATATAGATATATTATATTATAAAGTTATAATTTAACCTTATAAGCATACATATAAGGTTGTACAATTTCTTTACATTCAAATTGTTTTCTACTACATTTACAACAGTGGTAATCACTAAATACTTCATTTTGTATTATTTCAGATACAGTTGTATGCTGTTTATGAAGGAAAAGCATTTCTGTACTAACAACAAGAAAAATTTCTGTACAAATCTTTACACTTGATGTTTTGAATATGAAACCTCATCAATTCACTATTCTTTGTCAACTTATCACATTACTCATGGAAAATTAGCCAAAAATCTTTCTTTAGGGTCACAGTGACCTTGACCTTTTATATGTGACACCCAACTCTCTTCAATCCATCCTTGGGTCTTAATAGACATGACTTTCAGACATGGAGAAACTCCCCCAAACCATTTTTGAAATATCACATTCATGAATTACCTCTCACCTGTGAAAATCCAATCAGTTAATCCTTGAGTCTTAGTGAAGTGGTCTCAGTTCCACTAATTCTATCAAAACATTAACTATGTATAACATGAGCACAGTGTGCTGCTGGCTGAACATGAATGTGCACCTATGTTGTACACTTATTTGAAGCAGAGTAGAAAAATTAAGACTGAAACAGTTTTATCTGTTCTGACCAGCTGTAATATCAGATAAAACTCAAGTAGGTAAATTAGCTTTATAAAGATGGCAACAAGTTAAAGTTAAAAAAAAAGGAAATAAATAAAGTAGATTTCAGGCAGGGTCTGTGATCTTTTTTTTCTGTGAATTTAATGTAATGATATACTATATCCTAAAAAAGGAGCATTTTTTTCGACGAAAAAAGCTTTAACCAAAAAATGTTTTTTTTTTGCAATTTTAAATATTGTAAGAATACAAAACAAAAGTGAAAATCTACATAATGTGTCTTATTTTAACTCTTGAGCACTTGGATACTGTCATTTCTTAAGTTTAAGACCTTCTGGTGCAATAATCAAAAACTACCAGAGGGGGCGATGAAGAGCGAAATGTGTGTGTATTCAAACTGTGCACACTTAGGGATTTTGTGTGTATTTTTTCTCAGTTTTATATTTTTCTGAGGACCTCTCTGAAACTTTGAGAGAAGCATGTTTGCAGCCTCTGGAGGCTATTACAGTGAAAATCTTGTGAGGACCGGCCTAAATGTCCTCACTTTCAAAAATTGTCCTCACTCGAAAGGTCTAAAACCCGCGATGGTCCTCACAATGATAGCAGTACAAACACACACACACACACACACACACACACACACACACACCTGCAGCTCCCGATCCAATGCAGCAAATATGATTATTGAATCGATGCAGTGTGTGTGTGTGCATGTGTGTGTGTTTATGGGTGCGTGATAAAGGAGAGAAGTTGATAACACCACATGGTCCTGGGAGGATTTCACCAAACTCCATGTTTTTTGATTGAAAGGAGGCGGCTTGGTTATTACCATAACCTTCCCACCACATGTCTGCTGTTAACTCAATAATGCAAGAATGATTTCACACATGGTGCACACACACATGCACACACACACAAATGCTCATTGTTGCTATGCACCTCTGTAAATTCAATATTGTGCTCTCACTCCTAAGCCGGAGTGGGAGTACAGTCGGCAGAGGAGCCACAGCCTCAGCTGTAAATCAATAGATTAAATAGAAAGGTATGAATAAAACACCAGATAATAAATAAAAGAGGGGATGGTTTACTCTTGCCGTCACCTACTGTACGGCTTCTCGCTTATTTGTGAGAGAGAAAAAGGCAGAGAGAAAAATGGGAGAGGGAGTCGTGAGAAAGATGAGTGTAGAGAGAGGAAGAAAAGTTTTTTGTGTGCTTTTTACTCTCATTTCTTATTCAGTCTCCTCCTGAGTCAGAGCTTGCATGCTTAAACAGCAAATGTAACTCTGTATTTTTAGATAGGTTTATGTTTGATCAGCTGCAATACCCATCATTGACTGATCAAACTGACTGAGCATTCTTTGAGTATGAAGTCTATCAACACCTTGACCCTGGACGTATGTAGGGAATTGTTAAGGCGTTGCTTAATGCAGCAAAATAGATGTTTAGCCCCTTAAAGCCTGTTGTTATATATTTGATTCATACTTTCATGATACCTGTATCTAATCAATATGATCAACAAACAATAAAAAAAATCTAAATATAATCAGAAATATGATTAAAATGATTTCAAGTGGATTATCAGTAGCCAAAAACACCTTATGTATCAAATAAAATACGGGAAATGCATATTGCATGTTAAATTTTATGAAAATTTTGGGGTTTTTTTTTGCTGGGACTTCAATAGAACATGAAATAAAAATTTCCACTCCAAGAAATTATAATTTTTTAGATATAATTTGTGATTTGAGGCTTTTAAAGGTAAGGAATTACAGCTCTTATTTTGCGGTGAGTTCAGACAGAAGCCAAATTTACACTTCTCAAGGCCTTGCATTTACCCATCTGTGATATTTCACCTCCACTGTGAAAGAGACAAATGAAGGGGGGACCCGTTGACCCCTGCTTTGTTCCTTCAACAAGGCTGGTAACAGACGCACGATATTAGAGATAAAGGAAAACACTCTCAGCGGGAGACAGGAGCGCTGCAAGTGAGCTTCTCTGCCTTTGTGTGTATGTGGGAGCACACATCCTATTGCATGCATGTAAGCTGTATTGCAGCCTGAACTGACATAGATATTGCAGTCTCACTAAATTAGCGTGAATGTCTCTACTTGTAAATGCAGCAGAACCTTGTTGCACTTCACTGAATTTAACTACAGATTTGCATGTTGCCTAAGGTAAAGGAATGGGCTAGCCCTCTATTCTTAAGGTTCTTTAAATGTGAGATGGTACATGAAAAGTGCCATTCTTGCCAGTAGTCTGAAAGCTTTGACTTAAAAACATGAATGTGTAAATGAAAACAACTTCCATACAGCAGGCAACCCGTGTGAAACTCCCATAGAGTTGCCTTTAGAACATTGTCACAGGGATTTTACTTTAACACTATGAACAAACACAAATACACATTTGTTGTTATCTCCATTATGATGTCATGGCAGTGATTTGTACTGCTCAATAATCATTACCAGACTACTAAAAATCAAAGCATTTAAAAATATCTCGAGAAGCGATATTCAATTCTCGAGAGAATCTCGAGGGGAGCAACCAGGCACATCCAATGCATGCTTCGGCTGACCTGGGTTTGTATCCACCTACCTTCTTACCACCTTTTGCAACCTTTACAGTCTCTCCATTACCAATAAAAGCCTTAAAATTCCCTACAAATATACTTAAAAAGTCTCTGCTGCTTTAAAAACATTTTACTTCGATGATGAACATAAGAAACACAGTTAGGCTTCTTTTCCTTATTCCAGTATGTATATCTTCTGACATTTGGAGCTGTATGTGTGTGCATGTGAGCCCAGACACCCACCATCTGTACTGTGAATATAGCTATTAGATGGACCCAGCATACCTGTCATTGATGCTCCAGTTGAGGCAGAGGTTGAGGGAGCTGAGGTTGTGACATTTCCGTACCACCTCCATCACTGTCTCATTGTTGAGCTCTGAGATGTGCCGTAGGTCCAGGACGCTCAGGTTTCGTAGCTGCAAGAGGAAACAACAGAAACATTAAAGTGATGGGATCTACGGGCTTCTCAGTGAGCATAGATTTTTCCTCTTTTCTTGAAGCTGCTAGATTTATCAAATATCAATCTTTCATTCATCTTTTAAAGCCCATAACAGAAAGACAGGGCAGTAAACACAGCTGGAAATCAGTCAGATAGAGAGTGGATAATGATGTGCTGGGAAGGAGCCACAGGTTGGTCTCAAACCTGGACAGCTGTACCACTGGACCACCACTGTAGTTGATTTTTAAATGAAAAAAAGAAAAGACATTATAGTATTCAATAGTTCAATGACATTTGTCTTTGGGGCCCCTGAGGCCTCCCATGACCAACTCAAAAGAAGTTATTTTTCTGTCTAAATCCGACACCAATCCTGAATGTTTTCACTGATAAAAATAAAGATAGAACGGCTTCACCACACTCACACAAACACACTGATCAGATAAAAGTTTCAGTGTCAGTGTCATAATTGATATATCTAATCTTAATCTTGGGGCGGCAGTAGCACAGACTTGGGTTTGGGACCAAAGGGTAGCTGGTTCAAGTCCCACAGAACCACGTTTGGAAGTTGGTTTGGGAGCTGGAGAGGTGCCATCTGGCTTCCTGGGCACTGCCAAAGTGCTCTTGAGCAAGGCACTTAGCCCCAAAACTGCACCGTAGAGCTTCTTCAGGTGCAGTAAGCCATTACTATGACATCTCTCCATTTAAGCATAATTGCTGAACCTGTTTGTATGTGCATATGTTTTTCAGCCCATGTTTGTATAGCATGTTTCAACAGCAGAGTGTAAAGAATTAAATGTCCCTATGAGGGACGAAAAAAGGATATCTTTCTGATTTTTTGTAAGTCTGACAACTCTGGCACCCCCCAGAGGGGCCAAAGACTAGTGACCAAGAGTTAGATGGTTATGTTACTTAATGACCATGTCACATGAAGAGGAACAGCCCGTACATGTTCCTGTACATTCAATAGTATTTTCCTGCTGTTAGCAATATCTCCAAAACAAAACCTGTCTCCTTGCTGCAGATAAGCCAAAGACAGCCAGCAATACTACCACCATCTCCTCCATCTTTGCTCTGTTGGGCTGTCATTGGACTTATCGCAGTTGAGTAAGCACCACATCTGGAAAGGCATTGAAAGAAATGTACAAGTAATATAGTATTCATTGAATGCAGAGCTTCAGGGCACTATCTTTGAATTAAAAAACAGACAGAGGCATATCCATTAAAAATAATTTGTATACAGACTTGCAATTTCCCTGTTTATTCATGAAGGCACTGTGCATGCCTTTTAACCACAAGAGCTGCAAAAAAAAAAGGAAATTAAAATGAGAAAAACACTTGATGAGGGCCCGTTAGGTGTTCACACCTGCAAACTCACATAGATGTTTTTCAAAGTTCATGGAAAATGTGGAAAAAAATCATTCTGCATACTGGGTTAACTTGTTTACTCTGACAAGCGCTGAAAAAATTACCATGAACTCTGAATAACTCCTTACAAGTCAGATAAATGACATCAAATTGCTCGCCTGCCTGATTTGAGAGGTTATCAACCAATAAGAACATCCATGCTCCTTTTTTCCTTCTCTTCTCCTGCTCCAATAATCACTTTTTCCCGCGCTAAATACTTTATAAGAGGTGATTTAGTGTAATCCTCGATTCAAAAATCTCTACTTCCATGCACACTGATCAACAAGCGTTCCCGCTCTGGAAAATATCAAAAGTCTTTTCAAATCCCAGCACAGGTGTAGTTCCTCCGATTCATTCTCTAAACTATTAAAAGCACAGGTGCACTCACACAGAAACATGCTCACGCTCACACTGAGGATAAAGATAATAGAAGTATGATATTCTTGGCCAGTCACCAGGGAGACTGAGAGCTAAATGTCATGGCAGAGGCTAAAGAGAAAACAGGCGCACAGTTGGGGTTAAGATCACGGAGCATTATTGTCGCCTCCATAGGCATGACATATAGTGAACAGCATGACAACACACGGGAGTACGGATAAGGACAGAGGCTCGATGGGGGAAGTGAGCACACATGTTAACACTATTATTCTCTGCCTGAGTAGCTGAAATCACACGCCGGCTGTAAACAAACAGGCGGAGTGTAAGATGCTGTGTGTCACTGAAGGTAATAAAGGGGCTTTAAAGCCTTTAACCTCTTCTCACTCTAACCTGCTTACTCCCTTCTTCCTTTGGCTCCTATGGTATAAAACAGGGCAGTTAAAATGATATTCATAATAACGGATATTTGCTGTTGACGAATACTTTGTCTTGTGCATAGAATGTCACTATCACTCAGATGACACACATACATACTAAAGGGCATATAAAACTTTTAAAAGCATAATATGGGCTCTTTCAGTCTACCATGCCAAGTTCCCTTTTCGTATTAAAAAAACACTAAAAAAAGTGCTTTGAAAAAATCCAGAAACTGTGGTTTCACTGGAACAGTGAACTTTCACCTGTTTTTGAAGGACAAACATTTTTGTTTTACCATCAAATAAATATAGCATGAACTAATATTTAATACTATATTCTAATATTTCATTAAAAAGATGAAGAGAAATGATTATAGTTGAATAAAATATAGATATATGTACCACTGATCTAGAACAAACAGAAAAAGTTGACTTGTCCCCAGGATGCCAGCTGTCCATCCCTGGCAAGATAAACATATTTACAGCCTGGCTCATTGAACGGCTTGGTCTGAGTATTTCATATAGTTAGTTTACATTGGGCCTATTTTTATTTTATCTAGGCTTTCTGTTTTTTTCTATAATTCAGAACATAACTGACCCAGTTACAAGCCTAAGTGATGTTGCAAATGTTCAGACGGCTATAAATCCGTTCTAAACTCAGCTTCTTTGCCTATCCGTAGGTTGATCCAAAGTTAGGCTGTGAGGGAAATTATTAGTACGGCAGCATCCTAAGGTTGGTTCCAAAAGTGCTCCAAAGGGTCCATTAAAAAACAAACTGCTTATGTCAAACTGTGTCTTCCAGTTCTCTCTGCAGTCAGTGATTTCACTGATACTTGCTGAAACAAAAAATCTAAAATGACAAGTGGCTTGCAATTTGTACTTTAGAACACAGAGGTGGAACCTGCCTACCATATATCCGATTGGCCTGTCATAAATGTCATTGATGGAAGGATCATCCAATCATCTGCCTGATGTTCTCCTGAAAGGTTCTGTCCAATCCTAAACACTTTCTATGGCCTGTGACCTGGATGGACTCATGAAATATATTCTGGATTTTAGATAGTGGATGGCCCATCTGGTGTGTCAGGTTTATCAAAACAGGCAATTACATTGTAAAATAAAAGGTCATAATCGTCCTTCGACTGTTTTTTTGAGAGTACTCTAATTAATGTGCCTGCCCACAAGAAGGTAACTACCTGCTTTACTATATTTGCCTGACAGCTCAGTTTTTACAGAATCTGAGAAGCAAGCAGCAGATTTTTTTTATAAATTTGTAATTTTTCAAATTATATTTTAAATTTTTCTTTTTTACATTTCTGTATTGTAAGTGTACTGTCTATTTGGTAACATAATTTGACTGCAAGGGAAGGTGTTCATGGTTCATTCATGTTCAATGTATAAAGAAAAGAAGTTGTATTTTTTAAACTGGAATCTCAAACTTGCTTTTCGCAAATACAATTTATGAAAAAAAAAGGAGGACTGTGAGTTATATTTTCTTTTATGAACTCAAACTGTCTTACATTTTCTAATTCTTCTTCTACTATTCAACCGCTTTGATTTATTTTTCATATCTGCTTCCATATTGAATCAAAAGGCTACCGCAGACAAATAAAGTAAATATTAAACAGCTTTAGTATCCACATGAAGGCTAAGAGTGCAGCAGTGACCACCAGGGATGGCTGAACTGATGTGATGAACAATAGGATTTAATGAAGAGGAGGAAAGGCTTAACTGTGAGCATTAAAATACAACATGCATACATTACATGTGGAGAAACACACACGTGAACACACACACACTCTCACAGATAGATTAAAGAAACTGTGATGTGCCCTTGTGGCCAGTGTCGGATCAATGTGCTAAATAATTCATGCAGAATATGGCTGATGTGTGTTAACGTCTGCGTCAAAGTGTGTGTGTGGTGGTATTGTTTGGAAAGCACAGAAAGCAAAGTAAAGGTCGAGTGCCCTCTGCTATTCAAAACAATATGCAGACCAGACAGAAACACTCGTCCCCCCCTAAATATGCATTGATTTGCATTGAGTGTTTACAGTTTTTGAGCCTGGGGTAAATCATGAAAGCCCAGACATCAAAAGTAGTATTTGTTCTAAAAATCTTCAAAACTGCTTATGTCTGCTGAACAGAGTTTCTACTACAGCCAATGGCAGCTGCTTCATTGATGTGGAAAGCCAATGGGAAACCAGGCCAAGCAGCGTGAGTTCTGATTGGCCGAGAGTGTAGCTAGGTTGTAGAAAAATTTGAGAATTAAGCAGATGTCGGCATGAAAGGGAAGAGGGCAGAGCCGCAGCAGAGATTGTAACTTTTGTTAATCCAGCGCAGGAGAATAAATTCCATCATTTTGGAGACATCTGCCAAGAAAAAAAAGGAAAGAAAAATAACCCCCAAATCCCCTGAAATGAAACGTGGCACATTAAAAAATAAAACCCTCTTGATAATTAGCGTCACCTCCAGAATGTGACGGGCCGCTGTTTGTTTTCTCAAAGCTGACAGATTATCATAATTTGACTCAAAGGTGAAAGGTTTGAATGCTTCCAATCTTATTTAATCATTTCCACTCATGATATGCCTTATTATTTCCTGCTGCTGTGTTACTGTGATCCAAGAATAAGCAGGCGTGAAAAGGAAGAAAAATAAATGGAGGGGATCGAGGCAGGAGACGGAGAGGAAGACAAAGACGGTGATTCAGCACAGAGAGGAGAGAGAGAGAAAAAGAGTGGGGAGAAGGGGATTTGGTGAGGGGGTTTGGCAGGTTTTTTTCCCCCTCTGTAACCAGGCAGAGTCTGAGTCGTCTCCTGAGTTGGCAGCTACACCTGCATCATTATTCATTCAGTTCATAAAAACAGAGAAACCTGCAGGATCCAGCTGCTACGAGACCAGCGTGTCGTCCCCACCCGTAACAACACCCTTTCATGGCACAGATATTGGGGTGCATGCTGAGTCTGGTGATGCAGAAAGATTTCACACACATGTTCACACATTAGTGGTGAAAAATATCAAGATGAACAAAATTAACTTAGTGCAGTGTTTGGGAAATAAAATGTAAATTTGACTATTTGCTCAATGATAAAAAAAAAACAAACATCCAATACAAATAGGAAAATATTTTACTTTTCACTTTCTTTAAATATTTTTAACCTGCTACCTCATGATCATGAACAAGATTTAGATGTGCAAAACAGAATGGAATTTACATTTTTAACTTTCAGATAGAATAATTATATTGAACTAAACCAGGTTTCTAAACTCCAAATCTAATGAAGTTGGGATGTTGTGCAAAACATCAATAACACATAAAACAATGATTTGCAGATCTTTTCAACCTAAATTCAGTTACATACACCACAAAGACTTCATTATCTAGTTTTTTTTTCCTTTTCAAATATTCACTCTTTTTGAATTTGATGCCTACAGCGTGTTCCAGAAAAGCTGGGACAGGGGCAACAAAAGGCTGTGAAAGTTGAAGACTGCTTAAAAAACAGCTGTTAACTGGAAACATGAGAATGTGATGACTGGGTATTTAAGGAGCATCCCCAAAAAGCAAAGATATGGTTAGGTTTGCCACTTTGTAAACTGTTAAAGAACAAAGTTTCTCATCATACAATTTTCAAAAGATTTGGGATTTCATCATGTACAGTCCAAAATATCATCATTAAGATTATTAAAAACCAACATAATTCTTATCCTCATCTAATGACTACATAGGATAAGGATGTCAGTTAACACAGTCTGTTGCTACATCTACAAGTGCAACTTAAATCTCTACCATGTAAAGCAAAATTCATATATAAACTACACACAGAAACACTGCCAGCTTCTCCGGGCACAAGCTCATCTGAGATGGACTGACACAAAGTGGAAAAGTGTGCTGTGGTCTGAGGAGTCCCCATTTCAAATTGTTTTTGGCCACCATTGTTTATATGTCCCTGAGGCTAAAGAGAAAAAGGATCATCTAGGTTATTATAAGTGCAACGTTCAAAAGACAGCATTTTTAATGGTACGGGGGTATGCTGATGCACGTGGCATGGGTAACTTGCACATCTACATACAGGTTTTGAGGCAACATATGCTCATCTTTGCTTATTTCAGCAAGACAATGCCAAACCACATTCTGACAGTATAATAACAGTATGGCTTCAAAGTTCCCTTTAGAGAACGTACTGTGAATTATGAAGCACAAAATACGACAACAGAGGCCTCATTTTGAAACTTGTCATTAGCATGAAATCTTCTATGCCACTGATAGATATAAAGGGTCCCCAACAGCAACCTCTGATTGGGTCCGCATTTTAGCCATGGTTAGCCTTTCATTGCAATCAAAAAAATATTCACAAAACTAATTATATAGCTATAGCCTATCCCAGCTGACACTGGGCAAGAGGCAGGGTAGACCCTGGAATGGTCCCCACTCAATCACAGGATCATACAGAGAGATGGACAACCATTCACAGTTACACTCATAACCAAGGGCAATTTGGAGTCAACAATTTACCAGCACCCTTCTTGCCGTGAGGCATGTGCACTACCTGCTGTGCCACTGTGCTGCCCTCGGAGAAAGACTCCAAACAAATTATCAGGTGGTTTTTACCAAGGCAAAAGGCTTAGCACCTTATTTAGTTAATGCATCATCATAAAATACAGCTACTTGCTTTAATTGTGACTGTTGAGAGCAACTTTGTTAGTGAATTCACAGGAGGTTAATCTTCAGAGAAAAATCCTTTACTACTCTGTTTAATTGCTGGAGGGCTGGATATCATCTTTTATTTAAACTGATACATCCACTCGATGGCAAATTGATTGAATCTTATATCTTAAGTTAATTTTGTTAATACTTATTTAAAATGTGCAGTTCACAAAATAAAAAAGCCAAAATATGTCTTAACCATGAGAAGATATGTTAAACTATTCCAAAGATCTCTTTGCTTTCCCGCAGCACGGAATATGAAAGCTTCAAATGAATGTTTACTGATTCTTAAGGAACGATTTGATCTTAGTTTGTAGACCAATCCCTGACCAGTTTAAATATAAAACACATCACCCAGAGATACGAGAAAAGAGTGATCAGTATAGGTTTTACATGAAGTTGGACATGCAAAAGAGCTTGTGTAAGGAGAAGAAAATGTAGAGCCACACAGCATTTCTTTCACTTTTGTCGACATTGTTTGAAGGGATAAGTCCATTTTTTTCCCTTTTCGTGTCTTGCCTCACTCCCGACTTTATAACAAGCAGGTAGACACCATTCTTTGACTGTGCATGCAGCAACAAAAAAAGAGAGGTAGAGCTCATCCATGACTAATTAGTTTAGCTTAAACACTGGGAGGCAATGGGAAGTGTCAGCCTGCCTCTGCCTACAGTCATCAGATAAACTCTTCAGTAACTCTAAACAGTCATGTGTGCTTGTTTTATCACTGTGTTATGTTACTTCTCCATCTTACCTTATTTATTTTTTGTTATGATGTCCGAGAACAAGTTAAGTCTTTTGAGAAGCTCTTTTAAGTTAATGATGAGAACCAGTTCCTAGATTTGAGTGAGCTGTTTGCTTGCGAGTCAGTCTTAAATTTGCAGGCAATATGTAATCAAAGATGGCCCACAAAAGGATGACTCACACATACCACTGCAGATATAATCAACAAAACCAAGCCTCTTTTTACAAGAAGGACATAAAACAATCATAGTAGAAGAAAACGTAACATAACACGGCAAAAAAATGAGTTACAACATGCACATAGGACCGTTTAGAGTTGCTACAGAGTTTATCTGATGACTGTAAGTTGAGACAAGCTAACACTTCCCATTGCGTCCCAGTGTTTGAGCTAAGCTAAGTAGCAGTGGGCTAGCTTTGGCCGTCTCTTCCTTGTTACTGTACGTACTGACAAAAGAAGTGTCTGTATCTGCTTGTCATGGACTTGGGAGTGAGGCAAGACATGAAAAGAAAAAAAAAGGTGAGTTATCCCTTTAATACATGTTCCATAAAGTAAAGAAATATGTGTGCCAATAAATGCTTTGGCTTCAACCTGCCTGAATGAAGTTGTTCAAAAAAAAAAGCCTAGGTTAGAGGTCAAAGACAACACTGGCAGACGACCACCAAACATGGTAAAAGGAAAGTTTAATCTGACGCTTGATGACAGGCCCCAGTCTGAGCCACAGTGCGTGTACCTGTGCATGGTCTGCCAGAATCCTGAGCTTTAAGTACCTGTCCTATTACTTCATCTGTTTACACAATGTCAAACATCTCCATGCCAGCTAGGACGTGGAGGTCTGTAGGACCCCATGCAAAGGAAATGATGTCATTGGTCAAACCGCCAGCTTAAAGCAGCTTGAGCTCAAGGCTTTTACTGTCCATCAAACTCAGCGTCCCAGCTGACGGGCAGCTCTGTGACATTTAAAAAGAACGCACAGAGCCAGTATTGTTTTAGTCATAAACAGCCAACATGTTGGATTTGGAAAGTATGAGCTGCTATTTCACGGCTGGAGTTAATTTATACCCTCTTCAGGATTTAGTATGTGAGTTTACTCAATGATTAATAGTTTCTTCTTGTAGATGACCAAGAAAAACATACATGTAAGGTCTGAGAGAGAGAGGGAAAAGAAGGTTTGTCAGTAAAAATAACAGAAGTTAAGTGGGTAGGTAAATCCTGGAAAGTGGCGAAGATGTGGAAAATCATGAGAGTAACTCACTGTCACTCTGTCCACAAAGGAAAATGAAACACATAAGCTTGTTGCAGCGGATTAAAAAGCTTGTGTTACGGTGTGAGCCACCTTCCTGTGCTACATTATTTGCAGTCTACTGACACTGAGGCTCCATTTTATCACAGTGGTGTGTCGGGATGTCTGGCTAAATTTGGTATGGATGTGGTGTCAGTACTAAACTGTCCAGTAACTACTGAGACCAAGTCACAACATAGACTTTGTTCATGTAGGTCAGGTCAGGTTTGGGAGCACATGCCAAGTCAGCAACTCCTCATTTGCCATTCCTAGTAACCCATTCGCACCAATACCAACACCAACATTAACTTATCGTTGATAAATGTCTAAGTGCGATGAAGTTTAAGGGTGGAAGTATGCAGTTCCTATGTCATGGGGCTCCAAAGACAAGAGACACCAACCCGTTCAACTGCATAACCAAGTGCTGTAACCTGCATTTAGGTACCATTCATTAAATGTCAGAGCAAAAGATGCTCTGATTGGCTCAGTACTGCCTAACAAATGGACATTACAGATGAGAGAAGATTTGGACACAATCAGGACAAACTTTGTTGGGGTTCTTTTGTGCTTAAAAGAATCAACTCAGGGTGAATTTGGGTGCTTGATATGGTGTTAAATGGTATTCAGCGTAATAAAAGATACCCAGCCCACTTGTGTCTGTACATCTATAAATATCTGCTCATGTCAAAGAAAATGGATATAATCCTAACATACTTTTTCTAATGTAGGAGAGGCTAATTTGTCTGGTCTTTGGAATCCCATAGTTTGGAATAAATGCTAGGCTATTTTAGTGTAAATCCTCATGAGCTAGGTCTGACCATGACCCTCTCAAGTGGGTGGGTGTGGCTTGGCTCTCCAGCACTGTGCTCTAATATTTACTATGGCTGTACGGACATCGTTGGATATGTTTCGTCCGATAGAGGCACCTGTGGGATGAACAAGCTAGGCAAGGTGACATATCTCTTAGTGGCATTATTATTGTTGTCATTATTTGATTTTTGGGACGAAATTTTTGAAGGTGGTGCAAACATTGAGGAGAAGGCAGTTTTTCTCATATTGACAGAGTTTACAGACAGGTCATTGAGACATTTGCTCAAATCTAAAAACCATTAAACATGTACTTTGTATCATAAGTATGAATGAAGTGTTTATACCTCTTATTCTGGTAACAGGATCCAACTGCACTGAATGTTATGAATCAAACTGTGTTTGATATGAAAACAAAATATGTCTAACCTCATCAGAATAATATTACAATTTTTTAAATCATAATTCTTCTTCTTTTCTTTTCACCATAATCATAATTACTAGTGTGTCATTAATTTAAGGAAACAGCTAGTTAGCTAATCAGCAGCCAGTTGGCTAAGCTAGCACACAGTCAAAAAGCTTCTTCAACAGTCTCTGTTCGTAAGGGTTTTTGTTTGCTTGTTTTGTTTTTCATGCACTTTAAGAGTATTCTGCACTTAATTATTGAAGAGGGGATGAGCTGACATACACATTTGGTATCACAGAGACTCCCACAGAGTTGATTTCTGGTCTGACTGAGTTGCCACAGTAAACATATAAGAGGGGTTAATAAGTGACAGGAGAACCCCATCACAACAACAGAAGTTCAGGATTTCTGTGGCTTCAAAAAAACAATAGTAAATTTAAGAGGTAATGTATGCAGTCAACAAAATATGCAGGTTTAGTCATAGTTTTAATTAATGTTTCAATGCAAAAACTCTGCATATTGTTCCTTTAAATCATGGCAACAAAGGAGGCAGAAGTTAACTTTGAAGTAATAAAAGTCCTAAAGCAGAAGTCAAAGTCACGGTGTTGTTCAGGTGGCATTGTGAGGCCCTAACACATTTTGCTCGGCTGTCCGTATGTGTTGGAGACAGTGTGAGACAGGGTGAAGCGAGGGGTGGAAAGGTGGGACGAATGGCAGCCATGTCACAAGGTGAATACAAGAGCGCACTCATGCATACACACTGTTTTTTCTTCCACATATCGGAGCATCCAGACAGTTCAGTCAGACAGTGGAAGGCTTTGTCGAGACAATCCCTCTGCGGCAGGCCTAAATCACAGGCAAACCCCCCACCCCAGACTAACACACACTCATAAATACACACAGAAGCCTGTGCAGACAGAGTGATATGAATATTTGAAAAAGAGGAGGGGAGGCAAATACTGGAAAGGCCATGGGTCTGATATCACAAATACATCGTCTGCATCAGTCATGGACCAGTGAGCTGATCCCTGTGTGTGAGTATGTGTGGATATGTATGCTATGTGTGTGACCTTTCTCTAGGACTGGGCAAAACTGACCAGATGTAATACCTTAAAATTTTCTACTAAAGTGATGTTAAACTTGTACTTTACACTTTATATAACAACAAAAGCAATTAAAAGTGGTCGTCCCAATCAAAGAAATAAACGTTGATATGACTCCAATAAAATCAATTGGATATCTTTTTTTAAGAAAGTAACAAAAAGCTTTTGACACTCAAAACTAAGTATACTTTTAAATTATCAAAAGTAATAAAACTGAGGAGGAAAGATACAATTTATTCAAATCAATGGGCATTGAAAACAGACGAAATTGATACCTACACAAAAGCAAAAAAAAGAAGTCTTGGCCTTCCAAACTGGGATATTATTGCCACAAACGCTTCATCTGTACTCTGAATAATGTAAAATGGTAACTTGTACCTCTTCTGGAAACTTAAAAAAAAACATAATTCTGTCTTTTACACTTTCTTTCAGGTTCATATGTCTTTCAAAAATAGGAAAAAGGACTTGTTTAACCATTATACCAACTGTCATTGAAACTTTAAACAAGAATATTTTAGCATCTCTTAAAGGCACGTTTAAAACAGAAAATGTTATTTGAATAGGGCATTCATTTTGAACAGGAATGAAGAATTTTAAAATGAATTTACATTTTTATGCCCAAATTTGAGCTGCTCACCAGGCTTCTCTGAAAGTCACATTAATCAAGCATAGCATTCAAAAACTCGACGTAATGTTTCTGTCTAGGAATGGAAGTGAATCACTTTAATTTTACATCCTAAGCAAGAAATAATAATGTGCTATTCTATTTTTTTTACTCTTTTTTTGTTCAACAGTTTTTTCTTTTTTGAAAATTCATGGATCAAAATAATAATTTATTATAAGCATTTAAAAACATCACATCAGTTAAAGAGGGTAGCTGTGGTAGAAAACTTACATATGGTGCCGGTCTAATAAATCTGTTGAGCATTGCATTTATTATAACTTACATTCAGTATATTTTGGGAAATGAAATCTCCCAAAACATCTTTCTTTGAAGAAGCAAATAAAATAACTTATTTTCTTATGAAGAAAGCCGTTGCTCAGAATGGAATACACTATTTTTTAATATCAGCCTCAGCTGTCAAAACTGAGCTTCACTGAAAACCATGACCACAAACTGAGGAACATATCGAAACTGTGGGCTCGATGTGTTGATGAATCACCAATACAAAACATAATAACACTCAGTTAAAACTGAAAATGTTATCATGAGGTCAATAAGGATATTTATGACAGTGTGATTAGACCCTGACATCTTTTACATATACTGCCCACTCCTAGCTCCATCTTTCTGTCTCTTTTCTCTGTCCAACCCTCCTCCTTCTCCTTCTCTTTCCCTCCTTCAGTCACTAATCCTGCATATGTTGGTGTTGATAACAAACTCGGCGGCGAGGAAAGGCTCGAGGAGATAGAGAGCGCTGGTTTCTCTTCACCGCGCTAAGCCAAATGACCACGTATAGGCACTCACATGCACACAAACACAGATCCGATGTAACGGTGCTGGATGAGAGTGGCGACACGGTGACACTGGTTTGGCCCAAAATGAGACACAGACACGATACCCTCCCCCCATCCTGAGGTCAAAAACCCCTCTATGTGTGTCTGTCTGTGGGTTAAAAGTCTCACAGCCAAATGAATTATTCTTCAATTACTCTTACACGAGACACACATCATCCGCAGGCTCTCATTATATTCTTAAATCCCCCAATCTCCTCCATACAGCAGTGAGGGAAATTATTATTACAATTTAGACTCATTCTGCGACCTTCACAACCCTATTACCTTTCTTCCTCAAATCCCCTCGACTCCTTCACTCTTTTTTCTCTTTATCCTCGCACAGTACACAGTCACACACATTGGTACACAAGAAATGGGACTCATAGACATAGAGCGCACACGCACGTCTGTCTCGAGTTTGTGTTGGGGGTTATCAGTTTGACACAGGGCACTGTGATTATGTATTTTCTGTGCTCCAGTCAGAAGGAGGAGATAAGGAGGGCCGCAGACTACAGCAGAGCCAGACAACACATCCGAGATGGGGAGGAGGGGACCAGGCTGCAGTGGAGGGAGTTACAGTGACAGTATGAATAGTAACCTTTTGTGTTTCACCGACTACAATAGTTTGTTTCCAAGAAAGAAAAAGAGAAATATACAAGGTATGGCTAAAAACCATGTGGTTTACAGTTACACTGAGTGTGATATACTAAAGGTAGAATATTTACACACTGCTGAAAGCTTACTAAAAGTGACGTCTTTAGCTCAGTGCTAGCAACTGATTGAACTGCACATGTTTGGCTAAAGTGTCAGAAAATGAAAAGTTTAATAGTTGAGGAATGCATTAACTTCTGGTGAAATGAACAAACAGAAGCTGAATCTTTGTATAACTTAACTGTGGTGAACAGGGGATCATACATACAGAGAGAATGTCAAAGAAGATGAACATTTGGGCGCCTATGCACATCAAAAAGTCCTGAAAACATTCGACAAATGGAACATTTTGTTTGACATGATCAGTCACTCAGAATAAGGTTGATAGCAGAAATGGTTGTGCAAATAAAGAGATCAAACTTCTGGCTCCTAATCAAAAGCAAAACAAAAAAAGCAAACTTGTGGAGATGTGTGGAACAAACTGAAGGAATCCATACATTTAGAAGGAGAGATGGCAATCCAGGAAACTTGGATCTGCCAATATGATCCTGAGATACAACGGTACTCAATGCATGATCACCAAGGATGAAGAAAGCACGGCAAAGCAAGTCCAAATTCAAGGACATGTTGTTTTTTTTCTTTTAAATTAAAGGTATAATTTGGAGATGTTGGTTCAGAAGGGTCAACGGTGAATCAACACAAACAGGTTCTTGAAAACAGAAAGAAGAAGTTTAAAGAAAGAGACCACAATTTTGGAAAAAATAGTTTCATTCTTTATCAGGACAACAAGCCAGTTGACACTGTGGTCTCTGTAAAAGCAGTTTGTGGTCCAAAGCGAATCACAGTGCTGTTGACATTATCGAGCACTGTGGAACTTTCCCAAAATTGATCTGTGCTCAAAGGAACACGTTTTGAGTCTATCACAAAAGTTAAGAAAAGAGTCTAAAGAAGACCAGAATGCAGGCATGTGTTGATGCAAGAGAGAATAGTGAAGGAGAAAAAAAACTAACAATGTTCATGTTCAAGAAAATAGTATTACAGCATTAGTCTCATTTTTTAACAGCCATACCTAGCATTGAATTTTTCATTTATAATTCTTGTTCTACATGAGACGTAGCACCTGAGTTTGGGCTGTGGAAATGCCACTCAATCTACAAGTCCTCTTTCTCAAATCAACTTTCTCACATATATACAGATAAACCTTTTATATTCATTTTTATTTACCTTTGATATCATTATTAGGGATGGAAAACAATAAGATTTTATTATTACAATTGTCATGATCGATCTTGCTTATTAATTCAACTCTCTAAAGATTTCCTTACTGATTCCTGAGGATTTTCTAAATGGGCAAAAGTTTGCATCCACAGGTTTTCAGTGGCAGCAACGTCAAACACGTCACTTTGGATATAATTTCCTGAAGCACAGAAGAACAGCCTGTAAGTTGTTGATGCTTCCATCCAACAATCATGGTGCAGGATGTGTGTTTTTGTAGAAAATTAAACAAAAAAAATCGACCACTTCTGTCCTATAAAAGGTCTCTGTTATCATTTCTGCTCACTTCCTCTGATGAGAGTATGAAATCCTTGATTTGCAAAGCACACAGAACAAGGTAAAAGGAATTGCTAAGGGACTTGATAAGCAAAGTTACTAATGATACTGATTCCTTAAGGGAGTTCTTATCGATTCTCAACTGGAATTGGATTTCGATTCCCATCCCTTATCATAATACTGCTAATTTATATCGTTATTAGCAATTGCTATCATTTTTTAAAATAAATGTATGTCTTTTATTTATTTTTTAATGAAATTATCTGGTAAAAATGCTCTACAAAATAAAAGCCAATATATCTATCTGATTAGGACCAAACTGAACTGAGATAACATCCTGATGAAAAAAACACACAAATGTTACGATTGACTCTATACAAACAATATGGATGGGCCACCCAAGTAGCATCTATGTAAAGAAACATCTGCTGTGTATACATCCTTCTGCCATGATTTCTTTTAGCTTTTGTGCATTTATCAGAGAGGAGGTCGATGGAAAGGTCAGAAACAAGCCATGTGGTTCATAACAGAGGTTTGGTGAATTGGTGAATTCAGGCTGGCTGCTTCAGGGGCTGGAAAAATACTTGATGATTTTAAATGGTTTCTACATCTGCGTTTCTTCTAGGTGGTCTGGTTAAGCTCAGTATAGCCTGATAAAGTTTGATATTGTATGCCCTGATCATGCATGCTTTCCCACAGGAGAGTCACTTCAGCTACATTATTTGATTTCAGAATACAGTAAAATAACTGCAACTATGGTGGACATCCAGCAATCTCTGATTTTTGCTCTTGGCATGTGGCTGTTTATCATAAAAGGAAATAAAGCTCTGTTCAAGAGAAGATTACATTTCACAAAGAAAATACCAAAAAATACAATTAGGTTTGGTAAATAATACTTGTCGCCTCAGATGGGGTACAGACTATCATTTTGACCAGTCAACACGCTGCAGTGTATTTAGCTCAACCCTAAGAAGTAAGATCAGTCCACAAGTTAAAAGTGGGGCCAAATTAAAAACTGAGCAGTGTTGCAACTTCAACCCCAAATTTTATGTGCGAAAGTGACCTCAGATGGTCAAGCCAAAATTTTATATAGGCTGTGTCCGAAATGGCATACTAACGTACCACATTCTACAAACTCATGTGTATATACTGTATACTACATACTATAAGTATGATTAGGATGCCAACCGTTCTCACTGTAGTATACTACTAAGTTTCCCATGATGCATTTCAAACCTCCGACGACAAAAATCAGAAGCACACCAGGCTATCAAATATCTCTGTTGATTCGCGACATTTGAAAGTTCAGAGGGCATTTTAGGTGAGAAAGTCACCACGTAGAATACCAAAATGTGGTCATTTGAGCCATAAAACGCACGGATACAAATTGTATTTCGGCATTTCGGACATTCCGCTATGCCCCCCATTACGCTATCGAAGAAACTTCCAGTTGGCTCCAAAACAAGAGCCCATTTACAAAAGCGTTAAAGAACTAACAGGAGACAATAAAAGACGCGTTATTTTGAAAACGGGAAGTTTGCTAGTTGCCGATTTTTAGCTGACCGGTCTTGCATGGCGCAATGCATTATGGGGCTCGCAATGCATTATGGGGCATTTGAGTGTGACTAGTATGCCCACCTCGCATACTTAAAATTTTTTCCGATGTAGTATACACCCGGGTATTTCTCGCACACTCAATCTTTTCATACTATCTAATGAGTACACACTACACACTCATTTTGACATCACACTTAGTATGAGTAGGACGTTAGTATGCCATTCCGGACACAGCCATAAACAACATGAAAGCTTGCATCCATCTTGTCTTACATCAACGATTCAGGATGTTGGGTGTGTTCTGGTGTGGGAGAGTCACTGATGTCCATCCCTTTATGACCGCAGAACCATCGCTGTCATGTCCCAAAGCTCAAATGATCTAAGGCTGTTCTTGAATATGAGTACACTGTACTGCAGAGGCCTCCGCAGACTCAATATCTCAATCCAATACAGCACCTATGGGGCGTAGTTGAGGTGATTTGCATCATGGACGTGCAGCTTTCAAGTCAATGTGGACCAAAATCTCTGAGGAATGTTCCCAGCCTTTCCTTGAGGGATCGATGCCATGAAGAAGTAAGGCAGTACTGAAGGCAGAAGGGTGTTGACTCAGTAATAGGAAGATGTGCCTAATAAAGAGTCCAGCAAGAGTATATTAAATCATGTAGATAGATGTGTAATCCACATACAAGATGAAAAAACAGAACTCTTTAAACCAAATCCAATTATACACCTGCAAAAACATACTGGAAACTAGTCTTGCCAGTCAGTTCAACCTGTAATTGCATTGCTCAATGTTTATTCTTTATTTTGAAATTCGTGCAGCTTAGAAAGCAGCCTCATCCTTTCTGCTTCTAAGTCTGTGTTTTTATGTTCATGTTAAACCCTGAGTGACTTTTGTTGGTAACAAGCATGATATTTCTAACTTACCTCCTGCTCCACTGAGCCACCAGAATGGACAGACCATACGACTCTGGTTATGACATTAAAGAGCTTCCCTGTCATAAAGCAGACTGTTTTACTACCTCATAAACACAGAAAGAATGAGGGACTGCCCGCGGCCCATTTCTGTCAAATTTAGGGAGTATTTATCAAAAGGTCCTAACTTTTTCTCCAGAGAAGATCAACAAAGCCATACGGGGCGGCACGGTTGACTTAATCTACACGGCCCAAAATTAAGACCAGAAACATCCCGGTCAAGCACATCAGAGAGATGACACACACACTCACAGCTATTACGTCTCCAAATATGGCCCCTTTCATCTCTGACACATTCTTCAACAGTCCCTCCATTTGTTATGTCTTTGGCCTGGTCTCTCTTTCACCCGAGAGTGGGAACATTCACACACAAAAAAGGCTTTCTGAGGCCTGTGGTGTCTTAGGGCCAGTGATAGGTCTGATGTATGAGGAGGGGCATTGTGGGTAGGCATGACGGGGAGAAGAGGAAGCCATCACTGGGACATCTGAGGCTGTGGGGAGGGAAGGCTTTCTGGCACCCAGAAACACGGGCCCTGTGATAGGACCGACCTTGGACTTAATCACTACCAGAAGAAAAGAGCAAAATGCTTTGACAGGAAGACGGAAGGAGAGTATGTGAGCGAGAAGGAGAAAAAAGAAAGAGAAGACAGAAAGCAGCACATGATTTTGGCAGAAAGCAAAAAGACTGTAACCAGGAAGTGGCTACAATCAAAGCCACCCACTCGTATGAAATATGTGCTGTGGAGCAGTTTCCATTTTTCCATGAAGTCCAAAAAGTTAAATTTACTGTGAATACAAAGTGGTTTGTCAACTTTAGACATAATACATCAGGAATGGGCATCTTTAGTGACTGATAGGGCTTAAAATTAAGGGGCTTAAAATATTAAAGTGACTCTAATTTACAGAGGAACGAATTGTTACAATTTGAGGGACACCCTCAGTTAACATTTTACAATTAATCATCACTTTAGTCAAAGAGATAAATGCATTGCTGCCACTTGCACTTATTATGCCAAGTGATACATGATATTGAAATTTTGCAGATAACAGATATGCAGAGATTTCCCAAACTTATCACTGTGAATACTGATATTTTTGGAAAGAGTACAAGGTGTCTACTTTACTAAAGTTGATTGATATTTGTGTTGGAAATGGATATTGACAAAGGAAAACAATAATATCTGCCTTTGTAGATATTTTGCAGATAGTATCATCTTTTCTTTCTTTACTTTAGGTACTTTTACATGTATTCAAGCTCAAAATGCAAGTCTTAATACGATGCCTAATGAGCTTTACACAAAATTCAAGACTATTTTGGGTGCTTTTCATTCAAGTTACAGAGTAATTATTGGTTATCAAAGCATACTTTCCTGAGAGTTTTATTTGTAGTTAAACATGCATGAAAGGGAGTTTCACAGGAACTGCCAGAACAAATTCACGCTCTACATTCTTGAAAATCTTGTTACATTTGAGTCATGGCAGAATTTTCCAATTCTTCATCATCAAATAATTTTTGGGATACATTTCAGGATCTTGTGCCATTACCAATAAGTCCCAAAGCTTCATAAAAAATATGTGCCGTTTGAATTATCCAGCTCACTGAGGGACAAATGGACAAAACCTTGGCAAATGCATTACTCCCTTGGAGGAGTATGACGCTGGTTTAAACATGATGGTGTGTATAATGTAAGTGGCTGGCTAGAGCCTGTGAGCAAATAATTAAAACAGTTATATTTAAAAAAGTAAAGTGATATGATTAAAAACCTCTGCAAAGGCATTCCCGACATTCTTTCCAGCGTTAATACGAAAAATTTGGAAATCTGACCTGTCTCACAATGTTAACAAATCTTTACTCAATAAAAATGTAGGTAAAAATTAACACCAAGCATGATTGGTTAAATTATACCTAATTATCTGTGTGGATTTGTATCTTAAATTAACAACAACAGTTCACTACAATAGATTGAGTAAAATGTGGGCCATGACTACACCGTAAATCCCAACAAGAAAAGTTTACATAAAAAAACAATTACCTTTGGTAGTCAAGTAAAGGTACTAAATATGTTGAATTATTAAAATTTATTTCATCTTGAGGTTGGGCATGCATCATCTAAACAAGTAGCACCTTTTTGTAGTTATGATAATTTTAGTATGTTTTATTTCAGTAAAAATGAATGAAGTTAGAAAACTCTCATAATATATAAGCTCATACAAAATATATTTCACCCATAAAAGTAAGCAACACATAACATCTGTTATTGGATACAGTAAAAGTACCATCATGTGTTAAACATCAAAGTAGTTGTCCAGACGTTGTACTATTACACATATTACCTTCATGTTCTCCATATGGGTTTAAAGCACCTACTAAAATGGAATTTACAAAAAAAAATAAAAACAACTCAACAGGTGTGGTCACTCCTCATTTTTAGACCAGCACTTGTTTCGTTGCCATTTAAACAGCATGAGCTCTGGACACAAAAATGACAGCTGTGTCAGGTGGAAACTAGACAAGGCACCTGCGCTGCACGGCAAAGCACTATGCAGAGGATAATCAATAAATCAATCAAACGCACAATTAATAATAACGTCCTCGATAAGTTTGCCGGCCTCGATAAATTGAAGTGCATGCATGTTTGTTTCCCTCCTCTCTCTCTACCAAACAGACTGGATAAGAAGAGGGTTCACTCTGCACATCTTTCTTAACACCTGGGTGCATTGCTTCTATAGCAGAAGGAACGGAGTGAGCCATCTGTCAGTCATTCAATCTTTTGAGCATACACACACACAGAGCTGCAAGTGAGCGTTGTGAGGAGTAACAAGGAAACAAACACAAACATGAATGAAGACACAAAAGCGATGGTTTGTAAGCCGAATGCCACAGCCCCAGTGCGGGAATACTTTGGTTTTAAGCAGAATGAACACGGTGTGAGCTCATGAACACCGACGAGCTGGTATGTCGAACTTGTTTGCAAGTAGTGGCGACGAAGAAGGCGAGGTTCAGTGGAGATTTTGTCCTTGACAGTCAAAGCTTAAGTAAATATAAATAAAACAGCGCAAAATGGTGCACACTCACAAACAATGTTGTTTGCTACATTGCAAAAGAAATACAACCATTCAGTACGGTTGAAGAGCCACAATTTCAGGAAATTTTACAGATGCTTGACATACAGTACGAATTGACAGGGAGAACAAGCATGCCACATTGCATATTGTTGTGTATGTTTTTATTGGAGTGTTGTTTTTTTTCTTTACAGAGGCAGGGTCTATTTGTTTTATTGTTTTTGATACCTATAATGATTTTTATTTGAATGCAATTTTCCCCGAAAGATAGTCCGTGTCATTTTCATTGTTTTTTTATTCTTTTTTTTTTTTTGCTTGATTCGCTATATTGTTTGTTTGTTTCATTTATTTTATCTAAAAGCTCTTGACCTTCCAATTACAGTTAAATACTCGTCAGAAAATAAAGTTTATTGCTTTTGATACAGTGTAGTCACTTTATTACGACATATATTATAATTACATTAATGAAAAAATGATGTTAAAAAATAATATTGACATTAATATTGTTTATCGGCAATAATTTTTTGGACAGTTATTGTCCAGCAAAATTTGTTATCATGACAGACCTAGCCCTTTGTATTCTACAATTTCATCTGTTGATTTGTCACAGGTTTGATTAGAGGGTGTAGCAAAATTAGGAGACTGATAAATACTGTATAGCCAAAGTCAATGTAGAGAGCTTATGAAGTGTTGAGAACAGCCTTTAATGAAACATACTGAGAAAGTATTTGCTCCTATATATCATGGTTCTTAAAGGCAGTTTGATTCAAATATGCATGACAGTGTGGGGGAGCTCAGCAGGCTTTCCTCTCCGTCAGCAGAGATCTTTGTTTTACATTTGAGTCTCTAACAAGACAATGATTTATCAAAGTGTTCCTGGTTATAAATATTGAGTTGTTTGGCAGATCACACAGGAACCACAAGCCTCCCACAGGACTGAAACACTGAAAAACTATTAAGAAGGGCACAAATGCAGCAACTTTACAGTCACTCCACGGACAATCTGCATCGAACCCGGCACCACTGGAGGTCTATTCCAACCCACGGCTCGGTTGATTAAGAAAGTACGATTCCAATTGATTTCCTCACCCCCTAATTTGTGAGAAGTCTGTATAAAAAATATATCAATCTGAAATGAGAGTGAGAGAAGTTAATAAAAGCAATGGATTTGATTCTTTTTTGTGATAATGGTTTGATGGTAAAGGAGGAGGATTGGGAGATTATCTGAGAGAAATGGAGGAGAAAAGAAGCAGGAGTGTGGGTGTGTGTAATCATCGAACAAGAGAGCGCTGCAGTCCGGGAATGGCATGTGGGTCCACCGAGTCATCAGAAATGCAACGATTCTAAATGCCAAGAATATGATATTCAATCGCTGCTGGATGGGACCAAGTGGGAATGAAAGAGAGGAGGAATCAACTGCTAAACGAGAAAATTACTGTCACAGATTATAGAGGACGGAGGGCGAGGCAGACAGAGAAACAGAGGGATGGAGATGAATCAATGAAATGACAGCTGAGGGGACAGAAACAAAGAGAGGTTTGATGTGACTATTAATCAGAATGAGCTTGGTCAAAATGTAATCCTTGTTGCATAAAATTGTCTTGATGAGAACTTCCATCTGTGGTTTCAAAACGCCTGACAGTGACAGTGACAGTGGCAGGTCAAAAGGGCCAGGGTGGTTTTTGTATGCCTTCTACATATTGTACTTTGAAGTCCAAATCTTTTCAGTTTATTCTTAAGTAAAGGTGAACACTTGAGAAGCTGTTTCATGCACCCACCCACTGTTCCAAAGGGGAAGGCAGTGTTTGATAATATGGACAAGGTAACAACAAAACATTTCGCCATTGTACATACTGTTCCTGTATGAGTCCTCAAAAATCTTGCATTAATTACATTCTAAGTTTGTTATTGTTTTCCTGCATTTGAAGCTGATCCATATGATTAATTTATGAGGGAGAAGCTTCCCAAAACTCCAGAAAACTCTGAGTGAGAGACTCATCCACCTCTCAACACAGACACAGAGCCTGTCAGTCATGCATCTGGGTAAGTGGAGCGGTTATTCCAGAGAGTTCTGCATGCTTTACAGCAGTGTTACTGCATTTGGGCCGTATGGACTCTGTAAAATCCATATTTATGCATGTGTCTAACCTTGCAGTGCAGATGGATCAGTCTGATTCAACATCTGTGATCAGGCAGATTTGTTGTGCCAAGTCCCAATCTCTGACGATCTCGAGAGACCCGAAGCCGGACAGCCTAATAGAGCAGGAAGAGGTGGGAGCTATACGAGCAAGACGACAGCAGGGAGTGGCTGCTTGTACTGAGACTAGCATAGATGCTAACAGCCTTGGTAGTAGTTTATCAGATCTGGACCACATTTCCTTATCAAATGAAACACTACAAACAAACAGCACTACAAACTTCTTTATCAAAGGGACATTTTTGCTCCACTCCAGACATGTTTTGCCACGAGTTTTGCCAGCCTACAACATTATCTGTTTAGCCTGTAATGAATGTGACTGACAAAACAGTCCTCCAATCACCTGCTGGCTGCTTTTGAGAGTGTTCTACCTGTTCCCAAACACTTTCAATGGGCTCTGTCCAAGATGGTGACATTTATTGAGCTGTCCATCTGGTGTGTCAGGTTAGTACGCACCAGCAACAGTAAGAAACTATATTGTGCTACGGCTGATTTTTTTTTTTTTTGTTGTTGTTGTTTTTTGGTTTTTGGTTTTCAGCACAGGCCCATTGCCAAATAATCGTGATCTCAGTATCAAGCACAACAAGTAATAGTGTCATACATTTTCACGTGTGTACCAAACATTTACAACCAATCTGAAAAATTAACAAAACTAAAAATAAATCAAAACAAACCTTAACACAAGTATTCATTCATTCATTCATTTTCTATACCCGGCTATCCCTTTCGGGGTTGCGGGGGGCTGGAGCCTATCCCAGCTATCATCGGGCGAGAGGCGGGGTACACCCTGAACCGGTCGATTGCAGGGCCACAGAGAGACAGACAACCATTCACACTCACATTCATACCTAAGGGCAATTTAGAGTGACCAATTAACCTAATGAGCATGTTTTTTTTTTGGTTTGTGGGAGGAAGCCGGAGTGCCCGGAGAGAACCCACGCATGCACGGGAAGAACATGCAAACTTCACACAGAAAGGCCCTCCCGACCCAGAATCGAACCGGGAACTTTCTTGCTGTGAGGCACGCGCTCTACCAGCTGCGCTACCGTGCTGCCCTTAACACAGGTAGACTTATAAAAATGTTTTAAAACTTTGTTTTGGTCAGAAAAATGAGTTCAGCTGTAAAATTTAATTTAATATGACATTCATATTTCTGATATATTTGTCTTTATAAAGCTTACGTGTGTCCAATGAATAATGGAAATTGTTGGAGTGGAGTCCATTAATAGTTCTAAATTGAGGTCCTTGAGGCTGCCTATTAAATGCTGAGTATACAAAATTGACTTTTATTAATTGTTTGACCTTTTACATAAATGAGAGGGCAGAAAAACTGAAACACCAAATATAATGCAGTTCAATCAAACCCCTGACATGATACGACCTTTATGATGTTGAATCAAGTTGTTAAAAAACAAAATGTGGTTATGGTTGCACCTCTGTTTTGTAAAAGGCTAAAGAATCAATGAAAAGGTGTGAAAATATACATGAAGGTCCTTCAGGTGGCTCTAAAGAGGCATAAGTATGATCAGAATTATGAAGAGGCTCGTCTAAACTCCTAAAACTTCACCTTGGTTAATACTGTAATAAATAATAATGAGCTGCTCCAGACTGTGCGTGCGTGTGGGTGGATGAGTGTGCGTCCACCTCCAGGTATGCTAATGCTGTTATGACTGGCTGCCTTCATTACTGTCTGTCTACAACATCTCGGCCAAGGTCAGTGGAGGCTGCACAGATGATAGGAGGCCAAAAGCAGGAGCACAAATTAATCTGCTGTTTAATCTAATAATGCAGCGCTGCATCGGGTGTCTCAGTCCTATTAACACAACTGTAATTGCATTTGAGGGGGAACGGACGCACCAAACCCACAAGGGGACGTTCGCACTTGTGAGTACACCCGAGTACATCAAACACAAATCGAATTGCATTAGCCAAGCACACACCGGCACCAACATACCAGACACATGCAGCGCACACACAAGCCAGACGGACAATCTGATGGAAAAAGGAAATAAATGAGAGGAAAAATAAAGGTACGGTATTTTCTGGTGAATTGAATCCGGGCAATCATGGTGTGAGTGCATGTGTGTCCGTGTTTACATGGTGTGGCACATCTTAAACCAGGGAGCCCTACTCATTAGCATGGTAATATCCAAACAGCAGGGTGTAGTCAGAACAGCAGCGTATTATTAGGATTCATCTCATTAGGCTTTCATGAGATTTTAAAGTTAACAAGAAATAAGTTCAAAACTAAGTCTTAGATAAAACACACAGCAAGGTTCTGAGTTTACTCTCTAAAAGTTAATTTCCCCCCCCGGAGACGATTCATGGCCCGTAGCAACGCAGACAGCTCAACAACAGAAACCGGATTAGACTCAGAACTTTGGTCACACTGGAACTTCTGTTGATATTTATTGATACAAGTGATTACTTCTAAAGACTGAAGCAAAAGACTGAACCACTGCATAACTCCTCTGCGGAGTAGAAACATCTATAATTCTTCTTTAAGCCTCTGTGACGTGGTTTGTAGAACTTTGCACAAAAGAAAATCTTTGTGGAAAAAGGCTGTAAATTCTTCTTCTGACAGTAAGTGTTTACATGATGCCAAAAAGAAGACAAATGGACATTTAGAATATATATAAATATGTTAAACTTAGTTAATATGGTTAGTATTTGTTATGACCGGCTTTGGTAATAATGCCCCCGATTCAAATTGAAAAAAAATGAATGGAAGAAAGCATTTTAATTTTGATCAGGCAAGTAATGAGTGTTTTTGCAAGTCAACGCAGAAGTTACCGTCATGCTGGTACCCTCGAACACAAGCCATCTACAAGCCTAGGAGGATTTCCTATGTGTTTTGGATCAACGCTGATCATAAGATCTGTAGTGAACTAAAAATGTCCTGGTATTCCATATAATCTTAAACAAATCTACTTTTTACAATTTTTTAAGCGTCAACGTAATTGGCGTGGGAACTACTATTAACTTGTTACAAATACAACTTGTCACCAAGTTTGAGCAAAAATGGTTTAATGAAATTTTGTTAAAGGCAAAATTAAGAACATATATCTGAATTAAACACAATTATGGCCATGAATCTTATGTAACAGCTAACTTAACAAGAAGTCAAAGATCTTTAGTTGCTCAGTTGAGAACAGGAGTCCTTCCACTTGCTCTTGAAGTTGGCAGATTCAAAAACATCCAGGAGGAACACAGACTTTAAGAGTTATGTGAATTAGGTGAAGTCGAGAATGAAGCACATTTTCTTCTGTACTGTCCTTTTTACGATGAGTTGAGAGCTCCTCTGATGAATGAAATGTACGTTAAAAGTCCTGATATGTTTTGGTGTACTGATGATGACAGACTGAAATGGTTGTTTAGTTATAATATTTACAAGTTGGCCTCCTTTGTATCCAGAGCCTATTTTTTTGAGATTATTATTTCTTCTCTGTAAACGTCTCCAATGATCCCTGAACTTGATGACTAAATTAATGGTGTCTTGTAAGCCCGTTGGGCTGGGCATATTGTATATGCATGACACAATAATAAAAATAAAATCAAAATCAATCAAAATCTCAACATGGGGGTTTGATGTAACTACAATATTTTAAATGCATAACTTCTTCTTTTGACCTCTTGATTAAGAATTTCCTCTTCATTGTACAACCTTATCATATTGATTCTCATGTCTGTGGCAATACTGTACAAATTATTAATTAATTAGTTTATGAAAAATGAGCAGGAATGCTTTACGAGTGGTCGTTATTGTAGTTCTTGTTAGCTGTTAAAAGCAACTGTTGCTTCAAACCTCCAACAAAGCTCCATCAGATGCACTGATAATCTCCCATTAGACATTAAATCTCTTCAATTAAAATTAATTAAATCAGTTTATTGCATGACCCCATTATGGATATAAAGATGTGTTTTTTAATTCTTAATTAACCCTACAAATAAAAAAAACCTGTACTTTCATACAAAGTCTCAAATATCAGGGAATGTCTCTGTACAAAGTAACAGATGCATAAAGTCTGCAAGGCTAAATTAGAGCATAAACACCAAATATTTAACCTTTGTTGGGGATGTACAGCATTGGATTTTTGCTGATATCACAACAACAACGCCAAACCTGTTGTTTGTTTTGCACGTTTATTAAACCAAAAATTTCTCATTACACAAACTGAAAAACAAAATAAATTCAACGTGCTGCTTGGTAATTCTAATAACTTAAATAAAATAAATAAGCAACATAAGCCTCTCATTTCAGTAGAAAATTCACCAGAGTTTAAGACCAGAACAAACCAAACCCAGCCTAAGTCTGAGCTGACCATCCTGTCTCTACAACCCATCTGTGAACACAGATTACACACACACAACTCAAAATGACTGGAAAAGTCATAATTACCTCTATTTGCTTGCAAGTTGGACAGAAAACATCATTCAGCATAACAATCTGTTTCTTATCTGCCTTTGGCTTAATTTCACACAGTAAGCAACCACTAGCTTCAGTAAACTCCCAGTTAGCCCATAGTTTATAAACTCTGATTAGCAGCTCACAGCCACATATCCTCCACACAAAACACTAACACAAACTCTGTATTTTAAATGAACTGCTGCTCACCCACTGACGATCTTATGATCTTCATCAGCCGATGAATTCAGCTGCACCCGCTGTTCACCTTAAACTTAAACATCCAGCCATGAAAAATGGGTCGTCTGGTTCAGAAAAGTTAAGTGTTGTCCTCCGTTTGTTGGTAGTTTTGTGCTATCTTTTTGTTTTTTATCCCTCCATCAGCTTTACGTCTTCACCGCTACGATCACTTTGTGATCCAAGAGCACAAATCACAGACCACTTTCCTCATGAATATTAAAAAGCCTTCCCTAACCACGCCAATCATAGACGAGTACCCCCCGTGAATATTAAGTAGCCATGTGCAGCGGCTAACGTCAACGTACTGTGCTCGTTCGAGTACAGCACTGTACCGAACTGAACGTTTATTTCTAGCGGTTCGGTACGGATACATGTACCGTTACACCCCTACTAATATGCCAATATTCATTAACTTTTTAGTGCCAATACACCAAGTATTTATGTTATGAACATTTACTTGTTTCTTCAATTTAACCAACTATTTATCGAAGGAAGCAATGCAATATATTAGTGTAATTGTCCATATTACAGCCCATATACCGTGCATATACCAGCTAAAAATATCTAAAAAAAATTCAGCCAATACTGGTAATGTACCAAAAACATTGTGTACCCCTACATTTAATTAAAAAGTCAAATAAATAGATTTAAAAACACAAAAGTGGGCACTTATTAATTATTGTAAAAGTGTGCCAAAATGCCCTAATTTGTCAGATATAATCAATTCATAAGGGAAATAAATGTTTTATGTGTTTTAGTAGATCTTCATACCCAAATTACCCGATGGATTTAAGTTTAAAAATGTTAAATATTTAAACACTTAAGGTGACAAAAAACATGTTATTGCTGAAAAGGGAAAAAGTTTTATAAATAGACCAAAAACTTAATTCTTAGTTAATTTTCTTCTGCATTTAAAATTATGTTTTAGGATGGGAGTTTGATTCTTGACAGTCATTTGCAAATAAGTGCTAATAAAAAAAATAACCCAAAAACATCCTGTTGTTAATATCCCCCACCCCTGTGTGGAATGAATAGTTTCACACTTACAGCAGTGAGATGGATGACACCCTGAGAGGTCACAGGACATCCCATGAAGCCAACAAACTGCAGCTCTGGACAATTCTCTGCTACGGCTCGCACGGACTGATCCGTCACCTGAAGAGGAGAGAGCAGAGAAAGACAAGAGACTGTTCAGTACTCTTTAAAATAAAACTCTGCAGTTAAGTTTACTCTGTTCGGATAAATATGTTTCATGTTATCACGATTCTTGGATCCAAGTACGGCTGTCACACAGAAGGGGAGATGCCTTTTTTTCTTTTTATTGGATTAGAAAGAGCTTACTTAGCCAAAAACAGTGTTTTTAAGGACATTTTTCAAAGCTATTGTGTGCAGACAGGTGCTGACACACTCTGACTAACATGCTTACTCCATCTGTGCAGCGTGTCTGTACTGTTTTGTGTTTGATGATCAGCAGAGAAAGGGAATAAGAAAAAAGAGGATCACACAAAAGAAGGAACAAGAGAAGAACAGACAAACTTAACAGCTTAAGAGAAAGTCTGCCAAGCTGCGAGAGCATCAACTTATGATGGATGCCCCGCTCTCCCATCATTCACCGGGCCGTCTGCTAACAGCTCATAATGGATCACCGATCAATGAGGAAGCAGAACATTTCCACCGGCTCCCACTGTAGTCATCGATACAGGTATTGATAGCTACTTCATCTCCCTCATCACACTCGACACTGCAACAATATGTGGGAGATTGTTTGTCCTCTCTGTAGGCTTCCTCTGTGCTCCTGAAAACTCCTCATCAATCACAAAGAAGGAGAAAAAGATGAGAGGAGGAGAGAGACAAGAGAATTGACTTCACTGTGATTAAGTCTGGAAACAAAGAGGCACAAACTTCAAACAAAAGAAAGAACAAAAAACGTCTGCTCTTGAAGACTTACTGTCTACACCTTTAATGAGAACACAGAAAAAGCAAGACAGGCAAAAATCTCATCTGCATGCATATGAAAAGACTACAGACAGACGAATGAAGAAACAAAACTCATGGCTCTTCCTTAAACATATGTGGCACTTTGACAGTCAGCCTCAAGACGCTGGGGGAGGAGGTCGGCCAACGGGGTCGACTCTTAACTATGTCTCCCCCATCCCAAATAAACCTCAGATATGAGGGAGTCTGTCTGAGCACGGGGAGAACGTCACTTTTTTTAAAGGGGGTTTCCCAAAATGCACAGTGTCCATCCTCACTCCCTCCCCCACCAATCAAAATCATTCTCTGTCTGTGATGCGAAGGATCTTCCAAATCCAAAAAATGCAAGCGGAGGAGGCGAGGATGGAGGAGAGAGGAGGCTCTTGGAGGAGAGAGGAGTGAGGAAACACGTGAAGTCTTAACCCTCGTATGACCCTTGGACATTTTTGTCCATTTCCAAAATCCAAAACCCCCTCACAGACAATCCCACTCCTCACCAGAGTTGATTTCTGGTGAAGGAGTGTCATTGTGGGTAAAATTTCCAAAGCCCAACTTTCAGTGTGAAAATCCATTATTTGACCCTGTAATGCATTTTTAACCTATCCATGACCTTCGTGGACAAAAATGTCCTATTCTAGAAAGTGGTTAAAAAGTCACCATAATTACCTGCTAAAAAATCCATCACTGTAATGCACTTTTCTCCCATCCATGGACACTATTTTTAGACACTATCTTCAAAATGGACATTTTTGTCCACCTGAAGGGTCATGGACGGGAGAAAAGTGCATTACACCGTCAAATGATGGATTTTCACACTGAAACTTGGCATCCTCAAATTTAACCCCAAATTACCCCCGCTTGCCAAAAATCATGCCCCTGTGACCTTTTACTGGACACTTTCCAGAAATGGACAAAAATGTCCACTTGAAGGGTCATGTGTGTAACTTTTTTGAAGGGTCACTCAAGGGTTAAGATGCAGCAGGATTGGTTTGGAGATTTTCTTTTGTTTTTTTTGTGACTAAGCAGATCTAAAACATTTTTAAGGTTATTTTTGGGCACTTTCTGCCTTTATTGACAGAACAGAGTGTGACAGTGGATAGGCTTGTGAAAGAGGGTGGGAGAGATTTGAGGAAGACACTCTGCAAACTGGCCACAGGCTGGATTTGAACCTGGGCCGACAGAAGTATGAATATGAGTTGTGCCTGTTTGCAAACCACTCTGCCAAACCAGCATTCGTTGTTAAACATTTTAAACTTTGTACCAGAGGCTTTAATTCAGATTAAACCTCCCTTTTATGTCCCTGCCACATTGTTTTATTTTACACCAACTGTAAAATATCACGAAATCATTTTATTTATCATTCAAAACTAAAAACACTCAAACCAGCTTTATCACATTTTTGACAAAAATATTGTTCTTTAAAATAAGATATTATTTATCAAATAAGAATCTAACATAATGTACCATTTCTATCAGCTCATCATCAACACCAGATGCAGCTCAGGCTCATAAGGTGAAGGTTTTCTCCTTTGTTACTTTGTGCCTCCTCTCTCCTCATGTCTCTTCCTCACATCTCTCTTTCAGTTTGACGCTGGGAGGAGCTAAGATTTGAGGAAATGAAGCAAGTGAAGGAAGTAGGATAGACAAAGTAATGTAGTGAAAAAAGCCCCATGGTCTCTGATTCCAACTTAATCATTTCCCTTCATCCTCTCTAAAGATGTGAAGCAAGGAAAATTAAATTCTTTCATAAATTGTACTTTTGATTTATAAAAGTGGGCATTCAGTGGTGATGAGGTGAAACATGATGGTACATCCTGCCAATATTGCAGTTAATATATGGGAAATATATGGCTGCATTTAGTGACACTGAAATATCTCCAAAAAAAAAAGTTCCTTTCTGCCAAAAACAAAATTGCTCTGATCATATTGTGCATCCCTACTTCCAATCTGAATTTTTTACTTCTTTGTTTGTTTCTTTGGTTTGGAGGGAGAAGGGTTATGAAGAGGAGATACCAAGATAGCTGGACAAAGAAGTAAACATTTATGGAATATATCATTATATAAATTAAGACATTAACAAAAAATAGATCATGAAAAATAATGGTTTAGGTTGATGAATTAATTTAATACAAAATAGGACAACATACAGAAGGAAGAAGGAAAAGAAAGATAAAGAGATGTGGAGTAGCTGCAATGACAGATATCAGTGATTGAAGGACTTTTCCCGACACATGCTGTTTGAACAGAATATCTTTCAGCTATCACAAATGTAATATTAACAATGATAATATCAGCGCAATAACAATGATACACAAATGCTGAAGACAGCACACCAGAAATAGTCACAATAATCCTTACAATAAAAGCCATCATGAAAAACTTAATTATTATGGCAATAGAGATTGTTTGTCCTCTCTGTAGGCTTCCTCCGTGCTCCTGAAAACTCCTCATCAATCACGAAAAGGAAAAAAAGATGAGAGGAGGAGAGGAGAGGGAGAACTGACTTCACTGTGATTAAGTCTGGAAACAAAGAGGCACAAACTTCAAACAAAAGAAAGAACAAAAACGTCTGCTCTTCAAGACTTACTGTCTACACCTCCAACGTGAACACAGAAAAGGCAAGACAGTCAAAAATCTCATCTGCATGCAAAAAAGCTGAGACTACAGATGGATGAATAAAAACACAAATTCATGTTTCTTCCTTTAAAATATTTGGCAATTTGACAGTCAACGCGTTCCAGCACTTAAGACTGAGTCTGACTTGTTAAAAACACTTCATCAAAAGTGACAGGGCTGTAATGTTGAAGAGAAATGCTGCTGCCTGCACATAACCTCTTTACAGAATCTATTTTTAAATCAGGATTTGATTTTCAAAATTGAAAAGACATGTTTATTCGAGGCGCTCTAGTAAGAAGCACTGTGGTCTCACACTAAGAAGTCGGCTGGTTTCAGCTTCTTTTTTTCTTTGGTGAGTTAGCATGTCATCCCCGTGCTTCTCCCTTTGTTTTCTCAGAGCACCCCAAATTTGTCCTAACAACCTGAAGCATCCTTGTTAAACTGGTAACTTTTAATTGCCCATATGTGTGTCTGCCATGTGTGTCAGCCCTGACAGTGGTACTATTCACTTGCCCCACTTTCCACTACTCTACTCTATGATTTTTAAAGTGTACAAGCAAAAGGTACAATGACAGCTTGTATGCTTTTTAGAGGATTTTTAGATAGATGTTTCCTTGAGTCATGCCAATGTGAAAAGGGTGGATGGATGCTAAATGGCCCTAAAATCCATTCATACATTAAAGTGACAATGGACCACAAATCCTGCACTGAAATACTGCAGTTAATGATTTACTTATCCTGCATATGAGCATGCAGATAAACAAGTCTGAGTGGAGGAAAAAAACATGACCACCAAGGTTCTGTGATCCAAAAAGTGGTCGAATATCGGCCTGCTTGTAATAAACCAACATATTTTTATATATCATGATATAGTGCAGTGTTTTTCAACCGCTGTGCTGTGGTACAATAGTTTTCTGTGAGAGATATTTGGGAGAAATTATCCAATTTCACTAAACTGGTCTAAAAAAATTCTTGCAAACAAAAGAGTTACTATCTGCCCATTTCATTGTATTTACTGAATCAAGGTCTACAGTGTCATTTAGAAACATTTTGGTTAGTGGTGTGTCTCTTGATTTTTTTTCAATGAAAAAAAAATTACTGTGGCACAAAAAAGGTTTAAAAGCACTGGTATAGCGTACTGTATCACAGTAAGTATAATATCACTAGATTTTTTCCAATTTACAGTAGGGCTGGGTATTTCCAGCAACTTCACGATACGATACGTATCCCGATACTAAGGCCACGATACGATACGTATCCCGATACACGTAAATTGTGAACATTGACTATGCTTTAAGCAAAATTCTTGACAAGTTTAGTTTTTTCTGATAAGAAGAAAAAGAACAAGGATGAGTTTTAAGTGCTTCTACAACTTGAGAGACAAATTCAGATCCTCAAAGATGGTAGACCTAAGTTCAAATTTAGAACATATGCTTCATTATGTAGCTTGTCTTCTACCTTGAACTGTGCCACTGTTAACATTACCCAAAGTGTATTTACAACAACTGTCAAAATATTTAGGCCGTATCGATTCTGTAGAATCCATATCGATACACGTATCCCAAAGGAGTGCGATACGATATTTTGCCGTATCGATATTTTGAGCACAGGCCTAATTTACAGCCAAAACAGACAAGCAAGGTGGAAACATTTCACCTTAATCTTGGTTAAATTATATTCACAATCACAAATGCTCAAAATCCTGCCATGCTTGACATACTCAGTAACCCTGATCCATCTGTATTCCCAGAAATGCTTTACTAAAGAGTATCACTTTGAGGCTTTTTCTTCAGAGAACAAACCAGCATCAAGTAATTGTCAAAAATGTAGAAAACTGCCTTATATTGCAATGGCAAGAAATCCTTTACAAAAATCTGCATCTGGATTTGGATTGCCACCAAAATCTAAGACTTTTTTTCCGTGTGCGAACATTCCCTGAAAACCTCAAGAAAATTTTTGGAGAACTAATTCAGTTATTGTCAAAAATGTGAAACACAGCCCTACCTTGCATTGTTAACGAATGATTAAAAATACATCTGTATCCAGGGTTTGGATCACCACCATGTGATCACTTTTTCCTTTTGCCATGACTAACATCCCCTAAAATTTCTTCAAAATCAGTTCAACTTTTTGAGTTACCTTGTTCACAAACTAACAACAAACTAAAAAAAAACATCCTGCAAAGAGTTGTGTTATCAAGTTGCAGCAGCTTACAGTACTTGCTAGCTTTGGAGACTGTTTTTCTGTTCGATCAATACATGGATACGCCATAAAATTCTACACCTCGGGTCCAGACCCACCACATCACCCATCAACACCAGCAGCAGTCAGGAAAGATTAACTGAAGGTGAGTCAGAGCTCCCTGTTGGAGACGCTGATGCATATGGAACCTGATCTGTGGAGCCAGGTGGAGATGAAGATGGGGCTGAGGTGAGGGGGGAGTTGTCTTTTTGAGTATAAAACTTTGGTAGGAATATTAAAAAAAAAAGAGTCCAGAAGGACCGGTCTGTGCTGAGCAGCTGGCAGGTGAAGTGAGCTGGCCTGAGCTCCTCCAACACGGCCTCTGCCAAAAAACCATCAAGGAAAACATTTTCAGGTTGACTAGCAGTAGAATTGTAAAAAGAAAAAAAAAAAGACGAAGAAGCTACACACCACTGTGATCCCTAAATCAGAACCTTCTGTGAGAGCAAACGAATCACAGCAAAGGGCCACCTCCGAAACCTCGAGAGTGTGTGCATACAGCCGTGTGTGTGCTCGTGTGAGGGCAGAAGAGACAAAGAGAGAGAGAGAGCAGGTTACACATCTTACAGCGACTCCCAGCAGGTGAGAAAAATAGAAAAGAAAAAGTAAAAACCCCAGCAGAGCAGAACAGGCCAGGGGGGCATGTACCGTATCAGATTAAGGCTGCTCGTGAGGGTGTGTTTCTGTGTGTGTGTGCGAGGACAACCATATGGGTTTGTAGCTCAGATGTGCCTCCAACCCACAAACACACAGAAAAACTCGGCCCAAATTCTCTCAACCTTTCACGGACTTTGATTTAAAAACAGGAGGGAGGGAAAAAAACAGGGGCTTTGGAGGAGAAGAGGCCGGCCAAGTGAGGCCTTAAAGCCTTTTAGAAGAGATCTGCTTTAATGGTCTCTGGGCGAAGGAGGCATGAGGAAAGAGGAGGAGAGGAGCGGAGCTGGGATGCTTGGAAATGCTGCAGTCATAAAGATAGGCTTTGAGTATATGAGAGTGTGTGTTTTAAAGAGATGCAGGGTAATTGTTGGGAGTGCTGTGGAAGCAGAAAGAGGGTTGTGCTGGATGTGAGTGTGTGGTTTCCACGTCTGGCACTGTGTTCTTAGAAAACGCACGGGCAGCACCCAAGGGCCTCTTCTCATCCAATAAGGGCGTTTAAGCTTGTCAATATTGTCCGCCATGTGACTCGTTTGACTCCATCAAATGCAGTCAAAATGGATGGTAAAAGAAAGAGAGATGCAGAGAGAGGAGGAAGAAGATGGACTGACATTCTTCATTATTTTCCTTATTTATAAGGTTTTTTAACCTGATCCCAGAACACAAACTCTTTAAAGTTTCATGAGTCTGCTGCTGAGTTTTGTTCAGATACTACTGAAAACCTGATATCAATTTCCTACTATACCTACTGAAAAAGAAAAGCATTTGAACAACACAATACTTTTGGTAGGAATGGGAATCGTTAATACCTCTTGTAGTTAATACCCTTGCCAATACCCCCTAATGATCACAGTCCTCATTGATAATTATGGATATTTTTTGTTACTTTCTGTTGCTGATATATATACGACCGGGCTAAGCAACTGATCACAATTTTACTGTCACGTGCACTTGCTTACTTTAATTCTTTTATACTCTTATTTATTGTCTATACCGAATATTCTTACTGCTACACAGTGTAGAAGAGCAACTTAAACAAACTTCCAATTAATTAATAAAGTATTTCTGATTCTGATATAAACATACAGTATCATCTAAATTATCACAATAACTTGAAAATATTTTTCTAATGTGTTCAAGCAAAATGTTTTGGTGTACTGGCACTTACTTCATATCTGTTAAAGAAGTCACATGGAGCTAAAGCTTAACCTTGCAGTGCAGATGCATTTGGCTAACTTAATGTCCATAAATGGGCAGACCCATCTTGCCAAGCTTCAACCTACAAAAATTCTATGTGGCCCAAAGCGGCATGGCCCAGTCACTGCCCTTTGGAGCAGGAAAATGTGGCAGCTACGAGCAAAAAGACGGTGGAAAGTGACTGCTCACACAGAGATTAGCATAGATGCTAACAGCTTTTCTACCAGTTTTATTAGACCTGGACCTTCTTTATCAAATAAAAAACAAATTTTAACACTAAAACATCTCAATACAACAATATTTTCAGTGCGAGTTTCTTTTACAAAGCGGCTTGTTCTGTCTTGTACATTGCAGCAGTAGCGTCTGCCCAATACTTTACCTGATTAGCCGCTAATGAATGAATCGGGAAAAAAAATCATCCAGTCACCTGTTGGAGATGCTTTTGAAAGGTTTTTTCCATTCTCAAACACTTTCTATGGCCTCTTTTCAGATGGCTGTGATTAGGGTAGTGTGATATGACGACATTAAATCGTTAAGGATTACAACGTGGGGATAATCTCATAAAGCAGAAAGATCATCAGATCGTCTGTGTGGGCGCAGAGACTTTGACACGCACCTGACTAGCCAATCGTAGCACATTACGCGCAGTGCATGGTGGGATATCCTGTTTGGTTATGTAGCGTGAAGCCATGAAAGAGAAAAGGAGATAAAAGCCTGAAGATGTCTGAACAAAAATCTGTTCTAAAGCAGCTGTAGGTTAGAGACATTGCAGTTTGATAACATTTTTTCTAAATTGTTGCACTTTAAGGGATAATGTTGATACTGTTGTTCATCACCTTTTATGTTTACATTTATTGCGGATTTTTATGTAAACTGCACTATTTAAATTAAAACCTGTTCAGAAAGTTTCTTTGGCTTGAATTGTCTTTTTTTTTCTTTTAGGGTTTTACATGTTTCATACGTTGAATATCGGGAAAAAATGGTCAAACATGCAAATTAGTCTACAAAAATCAATGTAAAAAAGAATCATGATAAAATCTGGATCGTGATTTTATATTTAAAAAATCGTGATATGATATTTTTGTCATATCGCCCACCCCTAGCTGTGATACTTCTTTGCATCATTAACCATTAAATGATAAAAGCGTTATTGTTCAAAAACCTGTGGTACTGGGGTGCTGGTTTGGTGTAGTGGTTAGTACCCCACGTACATGCTTCTGCCGGTCCAGGTTCGAATCCCGCCTGTGACCAGTTTGCAAAGTGTCTTCCCCTGCTCTCTCTCCCCCTTTCACAAGCCTATCCACTGTCTCTCTCCTATCAATAAAGGCACAAAATGCCCAAAAAATATACATCAAAAAAAAAAAAAAACATGTGGTACTAAAAATCATCCAAAAAATACAAACAACCGAAGATCCCACCAACAAACCAAACAGCAAAAAGTCCTTCACATATACACATGTGATCATACTTGCGTTTTAAGGTCATGGTACTCCCAAATAGAAGCATAGGTGAGGTCCATTTAATCAGTGACAGAAAACAGGCAGCAGTGTGGAGGGCGGACGCACCGTCATTTGTCTACGTTTAAAACTCTGATAATGATACACAATCACACACACACAAACGCCCACACAAAAAAAATGATTTATCCCACTAAACGCTCTCCTGCCCGCCCATGGAAAGTGAAACATTGCAGAACTAGAAACTTTTTTCATTCATTGCCAGTTTTTCACTGCAAGTCGATCCCTGCAAGACCTCCAAAGCTGCTGCCAAAACCCAAAGAGAAGGAGAAATGCATCCTACTCAGAATACACTCAGCCTTTGAGGGTTACATTTTTTTGGTTTCCAGAAACATTTTGTCACTCCAGTCATCAAGAAAGTTGTGTCTGCCATGAGGGGTTTATGAAGAATGCAGAGGTCATGTAGGACAGATTATTAGAGGTGAGTGATAGGGTGAGTTTCATCCAGACGGTCATGAGGGTTTTCCTAAAGGTTTAGAACTGTGCTGGGTTTCTTATGGTGTGTTAAATGTGCAAAGTGGCTGTTTCTATGAGGACCACATCGCACAATGAAAGACTAAACTCTCAGCACATGTACACTTAGTTTCTGTTCTATGTCTAGCAATGCCTCAGGACATCAAGAAATCGATACAGAGGAACAATTCAATCTGAATCAAACGCGATCACATAGATTAAACCAAGTCATGAAAGGGCTTTGGTATTTGCTTTTTAATGGTGGAGAGGAGCACAGTGTGAAACAAAGAGCAGGATCAGGTGATAATGGAAACGTATGACAGTGTTTTGTGTTATGACTTACTTTTGTGCGCATCTTTATGTTTGATTAATTTGTTTTGGGTTATGGACCCCAGGAAGACCAGAGGGTACCACATTAGCTTTGGAACATACCAGAAGGTATGTTCCAAAGCTAATGTGGATCCTAATAAACAAATATGTTTCTGTTATATACAGCAGTTATTAAGTTTTAATCCTGACAAAAAGTATGCTGAAGTAAAGCAACATTATAATAATGATTTGATTTGTGGCACTATTGAGTACTTACCTTTGTCCAATACTCATTTTACTGACTTAATGTAAACGCATCATTATGTTACAGACTGGACATCAAATTCATCACAGAAAATTCTATATATAGTATAGAAATGTGTAGACCAGGGGTGGGCAAGTGGCGGCCCAGGGCCCAAATGTGGCCCCCACACCACTAAATGTGGCCAGCCATTCATTCCCAAAACCCGCAGCTGTAAATATGAAGAAAACTCAGATATCCAATATAAATAATTCTATATAATCTTATGTAAGTTGTTTATGACCTTACTTTGCTATTTTAGTGTCTCTAACTCTCTTTCATGAAGCCTTTGACATTATATCAAGTATTACTCAATACTTTATTTGAAAATTGGCAGGAGCAAAATATTTGAGCTTTAAAAATGTGAAAAACGCATCATTTTATTGATTTGAAAAAAGCTTCATTAGCTTTAATTCCATGTAATTGAGCTAAATTTGCTCGAATTCTATATCAAGTTCAGTTGATTATGCATAATAACTTGTATTTATGTTGTAATATATGAATATTGGTATTCTAATTTTATGACAAATTCATATTCTCATTTGTTGTTTATCTAACATTCTTTTTCATTATCGAGAGTTTCTGAAAATTTGTAACAATGTGGCCCTCGGGCTGGGAAAAATGGTTTTATGTGGCCCCCTTGGTAATTAAAGTTGCTCACCCCTGGTGCAGACTGTTCAGCTCTGATAATTAGTTGTTTAGCTTTCTTCCTCCAGCTCTGCACAAATTTCAACACAATCAAATCTTTGGATTTGATTGTTGTCTAGAGAGATTGACAAAAAAGTTTGGGGGACTTTATGGAGGTTTCTAAGCAGGAGCAGGCATTAGTGCATCTTTAACTTCAGGGTTAAATAAGCTGGTTTTAAGTATCACTTTAAGGCTGGCACTCACGATTCAGCAAGTTCAATTCATAATCATGTTAAAATGTTCATCTTTACAGAGGAACTAACTGGGTTACCAGCCTATTTAAAAAAAACAGACTTAGGGCGTTTTCACACCAACCACATTTAGTGCGCACCAAAGAAGTTTTGGCCCAGGTTTTGGTACGTTAGTGTCAATGTGAATGCAACCATCGCACTTTGGTGCACACCAAATCAGCCGGTCCGAGACCTTCACGAAGGGGTGGTCTCGATCTGCTCCATCTCCCGACATTTGGTGCAGTTTCACTGGTGTGAAACAAAGTGGTCCGAACCGATCTACGTTTGATGCATTACTTCCTGTTAATCCCGCGGTTGAATCTTTTACTTACTCAATTTGTTGATTTGTTTATTCTGGCTGAGGATTACGATGATTTACAAGGGTCCAGAAGGTCGCTGATGCCGTCTCAAATGTGATAAAAAAAACACACTTGAAGGAAAATATAGAAGAGAGCGAAACGTAAACATTGGTTGTCTGGTGTAGGAAATGGTTGCCATGGTAGCCTCTTCTTCGTTCTCCTCCGTAGCAGGTTTGGTAACCAGTTACGTGCATATCGCCCCCTGCTGTTTCAAACTGAGTAAATACACAAGTGGGTCCGGGCATGGTTCGATATTGCCAGTGTGGATGCAAGCCAGCAGGGAGGGGGAGGGGGGCGAACCCATGGCGAACCGCGCCGCAGCACGGTTCGAAACAAGTGGACCTAATGTGAAAACGCCCTTAGTCTGTATCAAGGCTGTCACTTTTACAAGCTAATAACTGAAGCTTTTGGAATAAATTTTCTATCTGATATCCCGATCAGTAGGCTTACCCAGAAACCAAGGCACCGGCGGCTGGGTCATGTATGTTTTCTACTCCTCAATGTACAAGCCACAGACGCTTCTCACAGACACAGCAGTGTTCCAAGTTAAAGAGTGATCATGTTTATTAATGACTTTGCACTATTTTCTATCCCAGCCTATCCCATCTTACGTTGAGCGAGAGGTGGGTACACCGTGAAATGATCGCAGGGTTACATAGAAAGACAACATTCATGCTCTCACTCACATCTAAGAGTCCTCACGTAATCTAAAGAGCATGTTCTTGGTCTGTGGGAAGAAGTCAGAGGGCCTGGAGAGAACTTATGTATGCAAGGGGAGAACTTACAAACTGTCTCCATGATGGCCCTGCCCAACATGGGGATCTATCCAGCAACCTCCTTGCTGCTAGTCACACGCACTACCTGCTGTCCCACCATGCTGCCCTAAGCCGAATTATGCTCTAACTCCACTTCTGTTTCATTAGTCAGATTTTAAAGTGCATTGGGGACTGCTTTTCCAAAATGGCAGCCAACACCATTAGGCTTTAAAACTCGGGGATGATGTCACTGTGACTATGCCCGTGTTTTATACAGCCCACAGTATTAATGGTAGTTTGTACAGATTGAGAACATAAACACCTCTCAGTGGTTTTAACTGATGCATATTCTGATCCTGAGTAAGCTCTTAAAGTTAAAATTCTAACTTTCAGGTCTACTGTACGGAAGAAACCTTAGAAAAAGAAAGTCAGCACCACCCAGGCCACAAATCTGGTTTAAACCAGTCTGAAACACAACAGCATTTCCCTGTGACAAAGATGTTTAATATCAGCAGAAAGCCTCAATCAATAGACCACCGAATACCATGATGTCTTTATGGAAGCTCTCTGTCACTGAAGTACTCCTTGCAATTTTACTGATTTCCAATATTACCCATAAACAAGGACGCCAACTCTAAGCCTGCGAGGTGCAAATTGAAGTGGGACGATTTTCATCAAAGTTCTGTTCTTTCCAAGGTAATCATTTTCTCCATAAAGACTCTCTTAGGGGTGATACAGAAGCGGGTTCATCACGGCTTTAGCACACACACACACAAACACACACGCAACAAACTTAGATGCAGCCTCATAAACTCAGGCACACACACACAAGCCCCAAACTTTGTCTCGTTTTAAAGAGCTCAGATGGGCTGTATCGACATGAAGGAGTGGTGATCTGGCAGAAATCTAAATGAATACCTATCATCCTCTGTAATATCCGATGCCTGGAGACAAAAGCAACACGGAAAGTCATAAAGTTTTACAACAGTGAGGGAGAGTCTCTTTACTGTGCTGTCTCTGTGCTGATGAGCAGGCAATGTTAGATAAGTGCAGCGCGGAGCGAGTGTGTTGATGAAAGAAAGCCTTACAGAGACAAGGAACTAAAGCTGAATCACATTTTAATCTGCAGGAAATCATAAATCTGATATGTGTAGGCTTTCATGAGAGCTAGTACAAAGCAATAATTTTCAAGAATAATACACAATCCTAACAGACTTCAAACTAACAAACCATGATACTTCTTTATGTCTCCTTAAAGATTAAAAATGACCTTGTAAACATCTAATTCAGAATGAAAATGACCCCCTGAATAAAAATGACTATTCCAAATTAAGCAAAATCCGCTTCCAATTGAAAAATTCCTTGATCATGTATACGTTCATTCCGCGTTCAATTAATCCTGGTCATTCTGCATATGCTCGTTCCCTTATCCTGTTGTGATGACATGCATATTCTGCACTAACAGGAACAGAATGGCTGCCTGAAGCACGCGTTGGACTTGAGCCGAGACAATTTATTTAATTAGAGCTTTAGAAGATTTGGAAATAATGTAAAGAGTGGATGGAGGTAAGCATTAACATGCAGACCTCTTTAAAGTTGTAGCATCCAAGTTGGGCAAGGTTTCCCTGACAGAGAGGCTGGAGATGCTGAACTGGAGTTTGTTTTCTTCTGGTAGACGTAAATACATCACAGCAGACGTAAATACATCACAGTAGACGTAAATACGTCACGTTCACCCCCTGTCCAATCAGAACCATTCCCAAACCCAAGACCTTAAGTGGAATTGAATAATGACGAATAAACATGTTTTCCATGTCAACCTCAATTCGGAATTACTTTTTCCATGCAACAAGAAGGAGAACACTTTAATTCTGAATTGTTAATTCTAAATACGTAATTCTGAATTAAAAAAAACATCATGCAACCATAGCCAATATATCTTACTAGTCCAACTGGGGAACAGTCCATAGAAAGTGTTGGGAATGGGCAGAACCTTTCCATAAGCATATCCAGCAGGTGATTGGATGACCATTCTGCCAGTCACATTAATTACTGACCAATCAGACAAAGGCACTACTGCCTTAGTGTATGATGGACAACGTAGACCACTACATTGGACAAATTATCACTAAATGTGTTGTGAGCAGAGCGAAAACATCATTTCTATTGAAAGTGCTTTCAAGGATTCATTTGTTTTTCATTTTAAAAAAGAAATGTACACCAGACCTGATAAAATGCTGCAGAAGCTGTTAGCATGCATGCTAATTCCTGTACGAGCAGCCTTTTCCTTCTGTTGTCTCACTCTTAAGGATGCTGACTGGGCCGTACCGCTTTGGGCCGAGCACAGTCACTATTGACTGGAGCTTTGCAAAGATAGATCTGCCTGATCACAGACACTGAATGGGGCAGATCCATCTGCGGCATATCATACCACACAACTTAACATAACATCTGTATCTAATGTAATAAGACTAGATGATATTGTCATTTTGATATCGGTATCGACCAATATCAGCCTAAACAGTAAAGTATCTATATCAGAAGACATATTAACTTTGGAATGATGTCAGATGACTTGACATAACATTATGCTACATTATATAAATAAATAACAGTCTGATAAAGGCATATGTGGAAAAGATATGTATCAAAACACATTACAGCCTACAGTAACATAAAATGGCATGGTCTTATGTTGTGTTGCATTGCACTGGATCATACCATAATGTTTTGTTGGTTTCTATTAAAGGCTATCATGACATTATGCAATATTTTGTCATGTTTCCTAGTTTCAAAAACATAATATTGTACAAAGTCCCTCATCACAGTAGTCCTAAACGTTAGACTGAGACACCGTATTCAAAGACTGAGTTTGATTTGTAATAAAACGAGTCATTACGTGAGATTGATGCAGAAATGACAGATATATGTTAAAAAGATCTTAAAAATTACGGATTACACTTTAAATCAATAATGTAGAGGTCTGCTACTTCCTAAGGACTCGTATAGTAGGGGTCCTGAGACCTGGTTTTGCTGTTTTGGGGGTCTCTGTCCAATAAGTCGGAGAACCCCTGCATCATCAAGTCATTTTTGTTGCATCATATCAAGGTGTATTTCCAGTGCCAGACCTTGTTGAGAAAGGTGTCATACTGCATCTTACTGAATTCTACACGTAAAGGCTGTTTTATAAAATCGTATTATGTTGTATCATGAATAAGTGACATCATTGTCGAGTTTTGAAGCCAATTTTGACTTCCTACAATCATAAAAGCAAGATGAGAAATTGAAACATTGTTTTTCATTTTGCTGAAAAAAGTTTTGTCATGTGTGGTAAAGGTGCAGTGGTTGATGTATTTTTGCCTTCAGCTATTAAAACATAGTTTAATTATTTCAATAAATTCATTTTTAATTTCCCATCATATTGTTTTTCAAAGTTTTCTTCAGTTCTTCTATGTTAAGAGTGTTTACAGTTTGCTAAATGATGTCAAGATTTAGTTAAATCAGTGAAGTAATAATGTGTAATAATTGTAAATGTAATATCAGTCATGATGATCTTGTTCATTATTTTTGCCATAATTAAGCTCCCCTCACTTTTACCATGGGTTAGTGAATCACAGCACTCTTTCTAACAAACAGAAATGATGTCAAACACACACGTAGCACACACAGACAAAATAACAAAGCAGAGTCTAGACAGATGTGCAGACTCTGGTCTCCAGCCCTCTGGTGTGATGTTTTCTTTGGCTCGACACGGGGTGGTGTCGTCTCCTGTTTATGAGACGTGATGAGACAGGAAGACAGGACGGATCATGGTGAAAGACAAAGGAGGAAGGAGGAAGAGAAGGGAGTGAGGAGAATGAGAGATTTGCAATCTTTTCATGTTAACATAATGTAACTTGTAGTCTACTGTGTATTACTTCGGCAAGCTTGACTGCGTTTTCCCTGCCTGTGAATCCGGCGCTGAATATGGATGACAGACAGGAGACAAGCAAGATGGAGAGGTGGGCTGACAGGACAAACAAGCCCAAAGGTGTGTGTGTTTGTGAATATGAGAGCAATCTGATCTTATTAGAGGCCTGACGGGATGAGGAGCTGCGATGAGAGCGCTGAATCACCACCATCTAATCAATCAGTCTAATTAACCGAGCTTTATGAACGCAGGGCTGAGGCGAGAAAAAATCCACCGACACACAGATTAATAATGATTACTGAATACACTGCAACACGTTCTATTAACAATCCATCCTCATGCTTCAAACTGCAGCTTTGCATAACAAGTCGCTTCTTCGCCTGTCACAGGAAATCCTCTGAAATGTATTAGAGCTTTTTCTAACTCCATTAAGTCCTTCCAGTGAATGAAACACCGCTGAAGAATTCATTTTATTTAATGAAGTGTTAACTTCTTAAAGTGACTCAGAGCGTTTATTCTACCATAATATTATTGGGCTACTTTCATGTCTAATGTTTTCTTTGGGCGATGTAACTTGCTATGAGTTGAGATAGGTGGAGTCTAAGTCTCTTCAATCGAGCATGAATAAAAATGTAACACAGAAAAAGTGTTTATCCAGTTAATTGTTATCTCAAAGCTAAAAAGAACAAACATTTCTGTGTGTTTGGCATGAGGTGAGAGGCTGGGTACACATTGGACTGATGGCAGGTCAATCACAGGGCTGATGTAGAGACACCCATTCAAACACTTCCAAACCAGTGGGCAAAAAAATCCCAGATAAGCCTAACAAGAATGTTTTTGGGATGTCAAGAAATAATCCACACATGCAGCAGGACAGCATGTAAACTCCACACAATGGCTTCATCTAACAGCCTTCAACAAGAGTACAATTTCAAAGTTTCTAGACCAAAGATTCACTCAGATTTCAAGTATCTGCACGTCCACAGACACCTCTGTTTACCATAATTTCTTGATTATAGCACACATTCAATTGTAAGACTCCCCTCATTTATATCACGATTTCTGCCCTAAAAACACTGTACTCAAATATAACATGCACCCAAACCTTACTCTCTCAGATAACTCAAACATTACCATTATTCAAAGTTTTCATAAATTAAATTTCAGTATTTTTACAACAAATACACAATTTCTCCCTTTCTCAAAGGGATGCCAAAACACCTTTTGCTTCACGCATGTGCAATTACTCAATTTCTGCCTGAGCATGCTCAGTTGTAGTGTACCGACTAATCAGAGAGCAGCTATCAACATGCGGATGTCTTCAGCCAATCATAGCACAGCTATATTGCATCCTCCTGCTCACAAGATGGCAGCACCCTGTGTTAGTCTGTGTTTTAGCAAAGTAAGAATATTTTGTTTTTTGTATCAAATGTGTTGCAATCATGATGTTGGAGAGCCAAATTTTGCTTATACTCATGTATAACACGCATCCAAAAATAAGATCTCATTTAAAAGCCAAAAAATGTGTGTTATAATTGAGAAATTCCAGCATGCCCAGCTCAAAACAGGCTGTTGTCCCCTGCAAAGACGTGGAAGTTCTTTCAGAGCTCCAGTATTGAGTAGTGCTCTAATGTTTACTGTGGATGCACACACTTGACTATCCATGTTCCCTCCTTGGAGCTGCCCACAAGCTGAACAAAGACCTGGTTCAGGGAGTGTCTCTAATCTGGTGGAGCCCTGATGGCATCATTTCGGGGCATTTTTCAACTGAACTGCTTGAGAGCACATCTTCTAAAAGGTTTAGCAAGAAGCAGAGACAATAGTGAAGGATTCAGTCTTGTAGGCAAATGCAACCTCATGCATACCAAAGCCTTGTATCCCGCTGCAGGTGGTATAAACTATATACTTCTAAATACTACAAAGTTTATGATCATTGGCTTTGCTCTACTGTCTGCAAAGCATTTGTAGAAGTTATAAATCTTTGTGTTCATGTCTCATTTGCAAGAGAAATGAAGAAAGTCCGGGCAGCACGGTGGTAAAGCAGGTAATGCACCTGCCTCACAGCGAGAAGGTGACCAGATTGATCCCTGGGTCGGGCAGGGCCTTTCTGTCTGAAGTTTGCATGTTCTTCCTGTGCATGCGTGGGTTCTCTCTGGGCACTCTGGCTTCCTCCGACCAAAAACATGCCCATTAGGTTATATGGTGACTCCAAATTGCTCTTCGATATGAGTTTGAGTATAAATGTTGTCTCTCTAGGTGGCCCTGCGATCAGCTGGTGACCAATTCAAGGTGTACCCCACCTCACAGTTGGGATTGGCTCAAGTCCTCCCCGCAACCTTGAAAGGGATACCCGGTATAGAAAATGAATGGATGAATGATGAAAGTCATGTATCGAGTAATCTGTAGCGAGCTGTGTGTGATTAAGGGACACAACCTGAGAGGAAAATGCCTGACATAATGATAAAAAGCCTGCAGTGACCGGCAGTGTGAATGTTGAACTTTAAAAGCAGAGGCTGGTCGTCTCTGTTTACTCTCATTCTTCACATTAAGGCTGTTCGGCTGCTCTTTGACGCACAGCAATTCTCTCACAAAAGAACTCTGATCCGCAAGTGGAACACAGTTCTCAACTGAGACAGATGAAGCAGTTCACCGTTTGTTTGAACCTGTGTTTGTATGTGTTCACTTTTCAGGTGTGAGTCAAGTCATCATACCGAGCAGACCTTTAATGACTCACGGGGGTCTGAATGTGCATGTGGCGTCACTGTGACCTGCTGCTGGGCTACAGAAAGCAACAACCGTCAGAGATGACATAAACGCTCTCAGACTACTCGGCCACCCATGGTGCCATACTGCAGGCAGTCAGCATTTCATTTGTGCTACTGGAAAGTGTTGCTTTATTCATATCTTTGAGGCTTCAGCGCAAACATCTGACAGAGCTGCCACTCCCTTTCTATGTCATTGTGTTTAACTGTTCCTTTGCTGGCTGATATCACACTTTTTGATTTCAAAAATACATTTTAAGAGGTATTTTATGACAAAGATGACAATAATGTATTATTCTTCCAAGGAGCTATATTAGTAAGGCTGGAACACTTAATGACATATACTTTTACATCAGTAATCTGCCAATTGGAGCAGCAGTTCAGCTCGGGCCGTAGAGCAGGCCTGTCTTCACTATGGCAACAGATTTTGTAGCAGCATTTTCAGAATCAACCTATAGTCATGATATTGTTTGGTCCATGTTGTTTTCAAGTTAGATGGTAAATGCTTATATCATCAATTCTGCCAGCCATAACATGGATGAATGTGGCAATGTCATCACTGGTTTAAACACACATTTCTGCTGTAGGAGGGTTAACTAATACTACACCGTAGAGAAAAGTAAAGTAACAAAGGGATTTGTGACACAGCCAGTTCAGTTTGAGTCTTTTTCAGGTTTACCTCTTAATGCTACTGAGCTCTGCATGGGGTTTTCCAGTAATCTCACAATACCATATGCAGGGCTCTCGACTAACTTTCTGAGTTGGTTGCAACTGTGCACCTAAAAAATGTTTTAAGGTGCACCAGCACAAAATTTAGGTGCACCCAAATTTTTCAGTGTCGCCTTTAACGCCATAAGGTCACCATTTTATTACTCTCCATAAATTTTATATAATGTAAATGCTTTTTAAATAAGACGAAGAAATACTTGTCTTTATTTGAAGCAAAATTATACATTTAATGTAAAACAGAGCGTTTAAAGTGCTTCACTGAATGAAATTTACAACTTTAAACTAAAACATTAAGCAGAATAAAACATCTTCAAATAAAAGTGCTTGTTCTTAACCCTTTCAGGTCCAAGACCGTAGATGATAGCCAGAAAATTCTATTTTTTGGAGATTAAATTTTTATTTCACTTTCTGGTAAAATCCTACAAAAAACAGAAAATCCATAAAATTCTACATATATATTTTTCATATCTCATTTGATACAACTGATAATCCATTTGAGGACATTTTTATCATTTATCTGATTTTATTCTGATTTTTTTTTTTCATTTGATGATCAAATTGTGTATATAGAGGTATAGTAAATGTATGCATCAAATATGATACAATTGGCATTATAGAGTTAAAGTGTTTTACTGAACTGAAATATAATATTTCAAACCCAAACATCTCAAGTTAAATAAAATATTTCAGGATAATAAAAGCTAATGTTTAAGGTGCTATACTGTGCTGAAAAATGAAATAAATATCCATATTTTAACAACCAACAACATAACATTTAACTGGATGGTCTTATTCTCCAATAAATTTGAACCTAGAATAAGACTTCATTCACTGTATTCAATATTTACAAAACTGAAACTATAAGGTAAATAATAAAAAAACAATTTTCAAACTAATTTATGAAAACGACTTTAAGGGCAGAATATTTCTGACTTTTTAAATATTGCTACGACTTTTATACCAACATTTGCTCACAGAACACCAACACCACCACCTTCAGCAACAACAGCAACAAGGTCTCACGCAGAGATGAAGCATGTTACGCGTGCATGAGCACTTATTGACGTGGACTACACCTCGGAGCAGAACTGTGATGTTACGAGTGTAGTAACCCAAGAACTACATTACCCAGCATGCAGTATGGGTTGGGAGCATGCGTGGGAACCCATGGGTACGTCCCGGCGTGGATTTTGCGTTCTCAAGTAAATACACAAGCCTATGTACGATACGATGTGTAAACAGCGATACACGTTTTAATGCCGACGCCAAGACAATACGGTGCCGTCCTCGTGTGAGGAGGGCCTAAGACGATTCAGCGGAGCTTCGCTGTGTCGCTTCATGGTCGCTTCCTGCTGTAGCCTGACAACGTAGAGTCTGGGCTCCTCTGCATACTGACAGCTGATTGGATGATTACTGAGGGCTGTGTGTGTGCATGCGTACGTGCGTGCCTGCGTGTGTGTGCAGGACCTGCTGTTGAACGGAGAGACAGAGAGAGACTGCAGGCGCGGTGTTTTGTCCGGTTTAGCGGATTATCTGCTACCGCCGTTACCTTTGGGTTTTTTTTCATCCGGGGAGCGCAGGGTGCACCAGTGCGACTAACAAAAAAAGCTAGGCGCACTCTTACAAATTTTGGTCGCATATGCGACCAAAATGGTCGCACTTGAGAGCCCTGATATGTATCCTGGTATTTTAGTGCACAAACAGTATATAATGAACATCTTTTATGGGATTCCCTACAATTTCTGTTCTTACAAACAAACAAAAAAACACTCATCAAGGACAATGTTTAAAAAAATCCTACAACTGGAGACACTTACACTTTAGGTCTTCAGAGATCTTAGAAGTTATTCAAAATTTGAAATTCTTACTACACCATAAAGTTACCACTGAGCGGCCAATGTTAGTCAACTTCACACATAAGAAAGGGTGGCAGTGTAGCTCAGTCTGTAGGGCTTGACCTGGGGTACTGGAGGGTGACCTGTTCAAGTCCTGATTGAACCATGTCTGGAAGTTGGTGTAGTCGCTAGTGAGATGCAAGCTGACTTCCTGGGGCACTGCAGTCAGTTAGGGCAGTTGGTAATGTAACTGAAGGGGTTGGCATCTCTTGCCTCTGGAGCATTGGGTGTCAAACTGATCCAGTAAAGGGCCACTGTGGCTACAGGTTTTCATACCAACCAAGCAAGAACACACCTGACGCAAATTATTCAAACAACTGGATTTGTCTTTACATGGTTGATATGTTGGATCAGGTGTGTTCTTGCTTGGTTGGAATGAAAACCTGCAGCCACAGCGTCCCTTTACTGGATCAGTTTGACACCCCTGGTTTACACCCTTGTGCCTTTAAACTTCATCACATATGGACAACTGCGAATGAAGTATGGTTAATGTTGCTGGTGCTGCAGACAAGCCATCAAGAATGATAAACGGCAATGTGTCTATGTGCTCCCAAACCTGACACAAGAAATTATGATAGTAATGAACACAACTCGTCATTAGTTTGTATATATCCAGTACTTTTGAGTGTTAACACTCTTGGACTAATGCTTTGTATAAAAAAAGTTTTTTTTTTGCTAAGATTCCCTTTTGTAATGGAAATTACTTAACTGTTTTCTTTTATGAAATGGTCTTGGAAGTTAACATGAACACCAAATATCAACACACTAATCAGTTACAAAAATAAATCCTCATTAGCTTTTATTCAAACATTTATTCCTGCAGAGGAAAAAAGTCAGTCATTCTGTGCAGGAGGTGTATCCATTTTCACCGTCTACCACCTTACCCACCCGTGGATTCTACACATTTCTCGACTGTGACACAAAAAAGCCGCAAAATTATCTGGAAAGCTCACTGTATATTTTTCAAAAATCGAAGCTGGCTCTGAAAGATGACTATGTTTGAAAAATGAAACTCCCAGGATCAATAGATCCACTTTTCTCCAGCTGTGGCCGTCTCACTCATGGAAAAAAAAAAAGAAAATCTATGAGAAACTTGCCCCTTCTCTTTTTCTTACATCTCAGAGAAAAATAACTGCTACCTACACATCAGGAGGGACTACACAGCCTGACCAACTGCAGCATTTAATGTGTCTTTTAGTGGAAATCAATTAATGCTAAATCTTTACACATGCATGGAAACAGCACAGAAGTGTCTCCAGCACACACTCGTCAAACAGTCCTGTCCCTCTGTGTTTCTGCTGCCATTCTTGATAACACAGAGATCGCTGACATCTGCATGGGCGGAGGTGATTGAGTGTCTCACTCTTCCTGGAACAGAAATTACTTGTCATTTTTTCTATTGAGTCCAGCCCTTACAGTAGATCTCTCAGGAGTTTCAGATTGTGTCCATGTGCCACAGTATGTAATGTAAGCATCCGTGCAGAAGGTAAATGTCAGACTCTAGAGACCCCTATGTAACAGTTTCCATGACATAAAGAAGAGGTTTTCTCCCTCAGGGATCAATAACACTTTGTTAAGTATTGCACTGAAATCAGAAGCTAGAGCAGTGAAAGCCAGAAGAGACACTTTTCTCTTTTAAATGCAAAATCATTACGCCACATCATCAAAACTGCTCTGATCTTCATCCAGTGGTTTCATACCCCAATGTGTTCTTCTCCCAATTGCCTGTCAATAGTTCTTTGTTGCATGTCTGACAAATTCTGAAGCCAAAGAAACATACTCCTTTAAATGGTATGAGATGACGGTCATTACACTGCAGCAGCGTGAAAGTCCTTGAACTCATCTGTTGAGTTTTTAAATCACAAAGTTCATTGAGCAAAAACTGAAGGACTCGTCCTCTATGAGCTCTACAGCTCTGTGATTTACTAACATCTCCTCAAGCAGCAAGTAATAGCTGATTGTTTACGAATTTCGGTAATGGTTGGTTGCTGCTTTTTTCCTGTTTAGAGAGCTAAATCTTTTAAAACAGTGCTGGTACCTGAAGTTTTCCTAAAACAATAAATTTAATCACAGAGAGAGTGGAACATGGGATAAGTTTGGACAGAAAGTTGATAGGTTACACCCATCCAACTTGCTGGCACCCTGTGCTGTGATACTTACACTGTTTAGTAAGATCATTGGAAAAATACAAAGGATCTTAATGTGTACGACTGTGTTTGAGAGATCACTCTGTTGCAAATGTATGGCAGGCTTAAGGTGCTGATTGTTGCAGCACATGCCATTCAAGGCAGCTGGCCTTCAAAGTTCAGTTCCACTGCTTCTTTCCCTGCTTCCTCTCTATACCCTCTGAAACAAAAACTATCCACTATCTATTTCTCCACTGACAAATAAAAGCTGAAAAAGTGCCAAAAATACAGAGAAATACATATTTATTTATTTATGGAGGGCTTGAGATCAAATATTTTCATTTTTAATCCAGACATGAAATGCAGTGTTTTGTTCAAAAATACTGTACATCTGTTGATCCGCAGTGATAAATCCATGAGTGGTAAGTTTTTAATTACATTCTTGTGATTAAAAACATACCAATAAAGTCAAAAGACCTTCTTTTTGACCCTTAGAGAAAGAGGCAACTTTATGTCAGTGTACAGACCTTCTTTCAATTTCTTCCTCTCTCATTTTCTTGACTGTACCATTCAATTAAGAGCAGCTTAAAGCTGAATAGAGGCAAGATAGTTACCTTTCAGCTCTCAAAAGATTTAAAAAAAGTGATGTGAGTAATGTGAGGTGGCCTTTTTAACATCTGAGATTGAAATTGCTTTCAGGAATATTTTTTGAATTCTTTAGACAAGGCTCAAGTTAACAATATTCAAATAAAAAAAGGCTTGTTTATGATTGATCTGTGTGTGATTTGTGTGAGATTTTGCATGATTCAAGACTACATTTCATTTTTTTATTAAGTTTATTGAGCAAAAAAAGTAGGTACATCAATCAGACATCATCATATCACACATATTCCGATAACCTAGGCTGTTCTGAAAAAGATGTCTTTAATTTCATTGAGCATTAAAGGGCCGTCGATCTTCAAGCATTATTGCAAAAAAAGTTGAGCCAATCTATAAGCAGCAAGAAAATAGTTTTGAGCTGCAAGGCTGGATTTGAAACACAAAACCTGCACTAGATTTACGAACCAGTTGAACTTTGGTATCGCTTTGTGTTTTTTAAACCAATATCAACTTTGGATCTTGTTGAAATGCGCTATCTCAACTTTAACGCTGAAATCAGCCACTAGTACCCACTGTTACTATGGTATATGTATTGCTAGCTGCCCTATCAGTGTCATGATGTATTCGTGCTCGGGTTGTGTCTAGGTTGCGCCACCTAGGACCAAGGGCACAAGAAGCTAAAAGTTAACTGCAGTTTCATCATTGTTTGAAGCAGTAAAACAGTGGGAGGGGGAATAAGAGTGTAAGTATAGCCCCGTCTCCACCAAGTGGTCTGGTATGGATGGCACGGTTTGGCTCAGGCTGGATTGGTAAAGCCTGATCCCGTTGTGTTTCCGCAGCTAACCAAACCCTATTTGGTAGGCAGCGTCTAAGCCGGATGCCGATAGCATGACATCTAACAGCGTCACCCGGCTATTAAATACAACAAATGAGAAAACCCGACACAGTAAACAGAGAGCAACAATGGAAGACATTCAGCAATTCTTCTTTTTTGTGATCAGCATGTGTTTTTTTTTGTTACAAACAGAAGGGTTCAAAAAAGTAGGACAGTACAGTTTGCTAATAAGGGGACCTGTCCCGGTTTAAGGCTATGGAAATGCCACAAAACGCGAGCCGTACCGGGACAAACCAAACTGAACAGTGCTTATGTCAATAGGCTATTAAGCTGCTAACCAGCAAAACTTTTAATGTTATAGTATAACTCATATATAAACAGAAGTGATAACTTTGATAAAATACGGCTCATGATAAACAGAAGCAGAAGGAATTTTAATGTTCAATCTAACATAATAAAATGCATTTGAATTTTAAAGTGTTGTTACTTGTTTAAATGAACCAACAAACTGTTTGCAAGAACTACAAAAATTTATGCAAGCATTTCTTATTGACTTTTCATTGACAATAACACAATATTGGCTCATCCACAAGAATTAACTTCATCAGGTCATTTGATTAGGTGAAAACCCTCAAACGAGGTTAGACCAAGGCTTAGTGTAGGTTTGTTCAAGAAGGAAAGAACAAAATGTGTAGGTTAACCATTTTTTTGTTTGATACAGAGCTCAGAATGATTACTGATTCAAGAGCACTGAAAAATCCCACAGGCTTCAGTCAAGAAAACCAGTGTGATGCTAATTCCCATGTGTGTCTTCAAAAACACGGAAAATCCTGCTCTACTCTATTAATCATTTTTGTGCAACAACAGCTCTGATGAGATTAAGAGAAAAACAGCTGACAATTTTAGTTACATTTGATTTCATTACAATGTGGCTCATTATTATACTTTACCTGAAACTTTGGTTAAATAACATGCAGACAGTTTACATGCAGGAACACTCATGTTTGTTGGACTCATCCAAACATCCCTTCATCGTGCACTATCCTTTGAATCAGTTACACTTACTACAGCGCTCAAAGCTCACCCTGTAACTGTGTCGGGAACTTAATGATGGAAAATGATTACTCATAACACCAATAACCCATATAACTGATTTTATAATTTCTTAAAATAAATCTGTTTTGGTGGAATGAGTCATAGTAAAGCTTTTAACTTACTGTAACACCCATAGAAGCAGGAAGTCCAGCATTATGAATGTTTCTGGTAAAGTTCAGCTTTTAAAGGATGTACAAACCTGCTGAACCTGATAGATTCTGCAAAATCATTGACAAAAACAACATTTCATAACAACAACAAACTCTGTGTTCCTTGCAGCCTCTTTCTGGGGAGCCAGAGAAAATGCATTATTGGAAAAGCTACTTCAAAAGCCACTCACCCTGCCTACAGAAAGCATCAATTTTCCAAGCTACCCTTCAGCTTGTATTTCTCAACAGCAGCAACACACAGAGCATCTGTCTGCACTCATCAACTGTTAAAAGCTGCCACTGACTTATGGAAATGATAAATCTGTGGAGGATACCAGAACAGCAAACAGATAAGGTTCATCCTCACTAAAGCTTCATTTGTAAGTTAAATGAAGACAGAAACCCAGAACAATAAAATACAGAAAGACCCCAAAGGAAGTTCAGTCAGTAAAAAACTAAGTACTTAAAGGTGTAGTCAGCGATCTTCTAATCTTCTAATTTAATGCACTATTTGTCAAAATCACTGTTTTTCTCCTCTCCATCAACAAGATGTCACCACTGACAGCATGTTGGGAAAAAAAGCCGGGTTTCAATACACAGCCTTGGCTCTGAATTTCAGCAGGTAAATACTGTGGCTCGGGCCGAGCCACCAAAACAGGGTACACCCCCCACATCCAGGGGGCGATCAAACTTATTCGCAGACAGAGGGGGGAGGGGGAGTCGTAGGTTGCATAGCGTGCGCAGTTAGCGTAAGAGAGAGATACAATAGGTGCAGTAGCAATGGCTGAAAAACAGCCCAAAAGAAAAAGGTCAGAGGAGTGAAAAGTGAAAAAGAAGGGCTATGAACGTGAAAGAGTGAAGACCCGGGTCAACATTGGAGGAAATTCAACAACAGCCGTCGGGCATTCATCATATTGTCTAATCTGCCAAAATGAACTGTTGTTGTGATGTTATCAGTATTGTCAGTTGATTTGTCTGAGTCAAAGTCACCTTAGCTACATTGGTCAGCTACGCAGTTTCTACAGCCGTTTCCATGACGATGCACGTCCATCAGCTTTCGGGGGTGGAGCCAGGGGTGAGGTATGAAGGGAGAGGCGGGTCTAAATTTGTTTATCAACAACCTCTCCACTCGTTTTCTCCCACATTGCTGACTACACCTTTAACAAACCATCTGAAAGGCAGCAGGTTTAAATTTTATGTATAACTGAGGTCACCTATGAGACTTTACCCTAATAAAGGGTAGAGTTTACTGAGGCCAAGAGTTGTTAAGGGGCCCACAACGGGTGAGCAAAAATAGGGTCCATCCAAATTTGATGCAGTAATTACTTGTTATTTTAAGTTAGATACTTACCCAAACACACTGGAACCACCAGGGTGAAGATTTTTAATTTTTGAGCCCTTGTCATACTACTGTTGTTGGTGGGTATAGTGAATCAGAAAATGTATTTATTATTATATTTTTGTTTGTTTTGTTGTTATCTTCTGTAAAGCGTCCTTGAGTCTTTTTGAAAAGCACAATAAAAACTTAATGTATTATTTTTATTATTTATCTTAAAAAGCAAACCAGTTATCACAGTCTGCCAAACTATGAACACATATGCAAACATAACAGACAACAGTTTTTAAAGACAAAGCCTTCACAATATAAAGAATACATGATATGGATGTCTTATTTAATATCAGATTAAGAGAAGTGTTAACTAATCCAAGAAACCTTGTCTTTTATATACTGGCAGGAATAAATCTAAAGAGAGATTTGAGACAGTCTAAGCTTTCTCTGACTTCAGCAATAGATATAAAAAGGAGGACAATACACAGAATTTGTTTGATCACACTGAAAAGGTTTTTTTCATGTATTGTGCTAAATTACATCTGTCAGGATGGATTTAATGTTAAGGCTCATTATGCTGTAACAAATAAACACAACACAGCATTGCAAAGGTGTGAATGCTCAAGGCAATGTGTTGGTGCCTCAGCATTGATTCAACACAGCAGTTTAATCCAGGTCAGGAGGCAAGAACTTGTGCAAAAGAAGGTTCTAAGATGGCAAACAGGCAACAGAGCATGTCACTAACATGGCAGCTCCTGCCTTATTAAATCAATGCAGATGTAATCAAACACATTAACTACATTTTACAGAAAGGCAAAGAAATAAACATAATAGTAAGCTCTCTCCAATACAGACGCACAAGATGCTTTACAAAGACAAATTATAAAGGACAATCACAAATATTGAACTCAGCAAAATACAAACAAATGGTTAAAACAAATTAAAAGCAGCAATCACAATAAATGAGTAAAAGCCATTAAGTAGAATTAAAACAATTTCACCAAATCCCTGATTAAATGAAATGTCAGCTAGAAAAGAAAGCCTAAAAAAATGAGTTGCGAGACCAGAATTGAAAGCAGAAACAGAGTCTGCCGACCAAATATGAGAGGAAGACTGTTCCAATGCTGAGCTGCCGTTTCAGCAAAAGCTTTAAACAGTGGAGACAACCAAGAACTTTCTGGCATTTGGACCATGTTATGCATTTAAAATGCTTTCATCTATAATATTTGGCTACTAATGATGTTCTGGTCTTTAAACAAAGTAAAAGATTCAAAACTTGTGCAGATCATGCATTTGTCTTGTTTTAAATCAGTTTTTCTAAAGATCAGAACTATTTAATATGATATTTTATATAGCAAACTGCATTAACACAGCTAGTGTCCTCCACTAAAAGTTCAATTGACCCTCATTTTTCATTTGAATGTTATTTCATGGAAGTTATCTCATGCAAAAAAGGCCTAAATGTGTTTTGTTTTGTTTGTTTTTTTAATCAAAAACAAGAAGAGCTAGGTATTTTTATACTTCAGAGAAAATAGTTTTTCAAAAAACCTATGGCAAAAAGGTTTATAAATTGGTTAAAAAAGCAACTAAGGTAATATTTGGTGAAATTTCGTCTGCATTCATTTTCACATGCATCTTATCCTGAAAACTGGTAAGATGTATGAAGGGCTTTAATTACAGTATGTGTTTGAACTTAAGAAGTTTATTAGTGCTTTTCATGACTTCTTGGTTCATTGAATGTCTGGAAACTACCAAGAGAGAATCTGAACTCCTTAACCCTTAACTGTTCCCATGGTAACAACCCCGGGCAATCCATCAGGTCGGACCTGAAATTGACCATTAACACTTTAAGCTTTATTTAGAGATCAGTTTTATGTCTCATGCTAATGATGAAAAATGGGACTTAAAGAGGCCGATCGGACTGTAGAGCAGGACCGGACTGACAGGCTGAACCTATCAATGCCTGAGCGTTACAGCTGTGGCCCATATTGGATTGTTCTGTTCAGTTGCCTATGGAGGAAACCACAGCCTCTTCTTCATCTTCTTATCGACACGGAGCTGGAGGTGTACAGCCAGAGCTGGCAATGGCTGAGAGATTCACAGGACTCGAAACAGCACAACAAACAGCCTTTATACTCAGTCTCAAAGGGAAGCACTGGCTATCAGAACCTCTGAGTTACCTCAAGACGACATTGATCATGTTGGTGGACCTTAGACATCAATCCTAAGCAGTTCAGCTAACATGACAGAGCCCCCTGTGACGAGTGTGAATGCAAGAAAGAGATTGTCAGAAAGAAAAAAAGAGAGCAGAAACACAGAGCTGCTCAGTGTGGTACATGATTTTTTAGGAGAAAAAACATATTTTAAAAACTTTCCAGAGAGTTCCTGACTACTCAACTTACTTTCCATCTGTCTGAAGTTCATTAACTGATGAAATTTAAATAGAAGGTCAAGATTCTGACTTTTGCAGCAAAGTGACTAAATAAACAAATGAAAAGTGGTCTATTTTAGTTTGTGTTTCAAGAGTGTGTAGCTTTATTATACTGTTTAAACTGGCAACTATTTATCTCTGCTATTTCTGCATATTGCGGTCCCCTAAATCCAGGATCTAAAATAAGCCAAGCACCACTAGCAGGTTTATTTCCTATTGGTGACTACATTTCAGTGAGTAATGCACCACAGAAATGGACTTTGCTTAATTCTACCTTAGCGCATCAATATAAAAAATTTTAATTTTACATCTTACTTGAGAATAAATCAATATCTTACAAAAATGTATATATTACCTGGCCAAACAGCAGAAGTGGCTCAGAGTATTTCATCCTCAATACTGCAAATAAAGGATTAAAACTACTTCACAGTTTCCAATGTAGTCACAAGGCTCAAAAAGGACCAACACTAGTTGTTTAAGCCGAAGATGAAGTTTAACTTCAGGGGTAACAGGGCTGAAGTTCAGACTGCCTTGAAGGCTAATGTAGCTAACCACATCACCTGAACCCATCACTCTCGCCACACTCTCCTAAAAACATATGGGTGCCTAATACAGCGCCACCTGTCAGTCAACACTGTCTTACATTTTCTTACCCTTCAATGTTATTCAAAAGTTCCATGTTCTGGTGTGTTTGACTGTTTACATCGTGTCTTGGGTGTCTATTAAGCAAGATTTTACATTTAGTAAAATAATTTTAAAAATCAGCTCTGTGGGGGATCAGATGTAGCTCTTTCATCCTCCCCTTTGGAAATGTTGAATCTGACAGGTTGACTACAGGAGGCTATGATATTGAGCTCTGCATGCCCAAACAATGTCAGGAGGTTACAGGTTGGGGAGCAGACTTTCAAAACAGTTATGTTGTCTGCCTATAATGAACAGAAAATACACATGTTGTCCTCATTTTTTCATGATGTTTTTATCTTATCATTCGGTGTACTCTTTATGTTCTTGACTCTTCTTGGGTTTCCCCCGCTGTACAGCACTTTGGCTCAAACTCTGTTTGTATTTTAAAGTGCTCTATAAATAAAATTGATTGATTGATTGATTGACATGTAGGTGGAGGCTGTACAACTATGTCATAATAAAACACAGGGAGTGAAAAACAGGGCATTTTAATGGGTATCTTCTTGAAGGTGGCAGAGCATATTTCTCAATAAACTGAGAATTCAGTAAAAGGTGTCATGTCTTTTTGTTCCCAAAGCACCTTCTAACAACTTAAAGAGCAAACATAATTGATTTTGGGACCTTAAAACAGACCATACATTAATAAAATAAGTACATTAAAATTTAAACAAGAAGACTTTAACCTCCTTTAACATTTGTACATTTAAGGCACTTTGACCTGATTTCAACTCTTCCTAAAACTATCTTTCACACAGTAGGCTCTCACTAAACAATTCTCCATCCACAGTCCTTGCACAGCAGATCTCCTGACTGTGCTCACTAAAGCTCATCAGTCTCATGGTAGGCCAGGAAGCCCCCCCAGGCAGGCCCCAGGGCAGCAGCCTCCTCTGCCCTCCAGGCCTCTGGGCATGTAGCCTCTGCCTGCTGGAGCTCCGTGATCGGAGCTACAGGAGTTTGTGGAGACAGGTGGCTCTATAAATACTCTGGAGGTGGGCACACGCGCTCACCTGCACACACAGGAGAGTAACAAGAGTGTTTTGAAATGCAGATAAATGCCAGGTAGGTGACAGTGCCCAGGGCAGGGAAATTAGAAGGTTGTCACATGTTGCTGGTCGGTGCAGAGCTCATTCACAGAGAATAATTCATGCTGATGGGATGAGTAGTGGCAGGGACAGATATCTGCTGTCACCGAAACGGAGAGAGGATTCAAATATAGAACAAGAGGAGAGCGAAGTGGCCTTTTCCATACATTTTTAAACTTAGGGAGCCCCTGACAAAGTGTCTTCCTAGCAGGCAGAACATACAGAAGTCTTAGTGTCCTGTGGCATTTTATTCATGAACTCTTCTGCCTACCAACAGTTTTACAAGCAGTAAAGATCCATTCACAAAAAAAGGAATATATCATTAAAGTTAGGCAATGCAAACTTCAGCTTCTTGCAGGCAGGCTCCATCAGCTCATTCCTACTGATCTTTTACTCATGCTGATGTTTAATTCAACTTTTCCAAACTTTGAAAGCTTCCTTTTCCCTGTGAGCCGTTGTGATTAATTACTGTGAAAAATCAAATTATGTGATCGATCGTTCTCTTGCTGAGCTGTAGAAACAGCCTGATGCATCTGATTTTCTTCTCCTCTTTTATATCTGTTTTCTGGTAAGAACATGAATAAAAATCACATCAGTCATACTGTGCATTTCTTTAAATGAAAAAGCAGAATTCTGTCTTTTAAGAGGGGCAGGATAGGTTTAGAGTTCATCATGGAAAAATATCCTGATTATAAAGCACAACCAGTCATTGGGTTTAAAACATCAGAGCATAAAATGTATATTTTGAAATGAAACATATAGACATGTACAAAGTCTCTACCTGATAGAAGAAAATCCAAAAATGGTTAGAGTTTTTGATATAATTAATATTATAGGACTGACTGTACACAAGATTGAAGAGTCACATGCTTCACCAAATACGAAGAGGTATGTGAAATAGACATGAATCAATCTTCAGTTTAGTGTTTCTCATATCAGCACAGAAGTGGTTTAAGTTGTTCAGGTTTTGGGGACTCTGCAATTTTTGTATATCGGTCTTTTACTTAACTGTCCATAAGTTGTAAAAACAGTCAGAAAATGTGACCAAAAAACAAGATCATGAAAATTGAAGACTTAGGTGTATTTTTTTTATTAAAGAAAATTAACTGTAAAAGGTCTGGCATTATGATATAGTCAACATATTGGCTGTAAAAACTGGTAGAAATTCTTACTCTGGCCAATACTAATAATAACACAATATATTATTTAAGTTATAATCTGTCAGAACTGATGCAGATAATATTGTGCGTTCCTGGTCTAATTTAAAAATACAGTTTAATGGATGTTGGTCTAGCAGAGTGGTGAAGCAGCCAGGCATTTCTCACACATTCCCACCTAAGGCTATTTGGCAAATGTCACTGTTCTCTCCCGCTCCTATAACAAGTCTTTCCACAGTCTCTCTACTCAATCAACAAAAAGTATAGAAGGCCAAAAAACACTTAGAAAAAAAAAAAGAAAAATAATAATTCCATGTAATTTAATCAGTCATCCTTCCTGTTGGTGCCTAAAGCCCTGACCACTCCACTCACAAAGGTGTTTTAAATTATGACGGTTGATTCAATCACAAGTTAAAAATGAATGGAGCTCAGGGCAGATTCTATATTGGCATTCACTACAAGGGCATATAAAGACTACAACAGGTCAGGAAGTCCTCTTTCAAATAAGGTCCAACAGGTTTCACAGGATTTGGTGCTGTCCGTCAAACAAACGTTCCAGGGGTTAAATCGGGGCACGATCCATTAACAAGGCTGATGTTTGTTCAAGTACATGTGAGTCTGATTGGTTATTGAGAGAAAAAAAGATATCAGCAGTAGGGATGGGTACCAAATTCGGTACTTTAAGAGGTACCGACCGAATTCTGTAGGTACTAACGAGTACCGATTCACGTAAAATGTGATATGCTATCGGTTCAAATGTGAAAGGTACCCATCCCTCATCAGCAGTGAGCTTATCAGTTAAACACCATCACAGAAGGCTAAGAGGTCACTTTTAAATCCTTATTCACAGCCAGATTACCAACATCAGTGCAAATTCTGCAGGACTTTGGTTTTCAGTAAGACAACTTGCATAATAAATGCATCTATAACAAAGCCTGGGGTATCTATAAACCTGAGCCCAGCTGGGAAAAAGGAAAACTGACCTTTTTCTGATTTACATTGCTCAATCATCAGGTCCACAGGCTTTGGCAAAAGGTTGTCAGAGCACCGTTATCCTTCAGGTGCTTTGGGCTGCAGCTTGATATCAGGATGGAGTGAAGCACAAGAGAGCTTGAAAGAATTATGAAAATGTGTACAGAAAAGTAGAAAAGAAGAGATGGAGAAAGAAAAGCAGCGGGAGGCCCAGATAGACCTTCAGATGAGCCTTTGAAAAGCACAGTCTAAAATCACATTAAGTGGCTCGGTGACTCAGTGATGTAGTGCCGGGTAGAGGTAAATGGATTTGAGCTCTTTTGGTTCTTTTCGTCCCTTCTATTAAAAGCATTGGTCACAATGCAGGTCATACGTGCCCATTTAAGCCTTATTCATAAAGGGTACAAAGGCAGCATATATCACATATTTTCCCTTTTCTCCTCTGATTACACCTTCTTCTAAGCCCCCAGTGCAGCATTTCATGTCATGCTGTAACTAAATTTTCCTTTGAATGACAAAGGCACAACCACCCCATTTCTGTAAATAACTACCACTCAGTTTCGTTAGAGGGTTGTCAAGGCTTAATGGCATATGCATTTGTACCAAACTGTTTCTGTGAAGGTCTTTTGGTTTGTATGGCTGTGTACCAAATGAATACATGCATACTTTTTCATTTCATTTGACCTTTATTTAACCAGGAAGGTCCCATTGAGACTAAGAACCTCTTTTTTAAGGGAGTCCTGGCCAAGAGGCAGCAAAGTTACACAGCAAAATTACGGCAATTTACAATCAACAATTAATAATACAAAAAACAATTACAATTTAAGGAGGCTTTCTCAAGTGCTCTCAGTCTGGATTTAAATGCATTTAAAGAAACAAGATCAGTTAATTTCCAGTCTTTTTGCAACATGTTCCATGCAGAAGGAGCAGAGTGTACAAATGCTCTTTTTCCTGGTTCTGTGCGGGCAAATGGAACTGAAAGCAACAAGCGATCGTTATAAAATGTTTACAGTTCTCCAAAAATTTGTGAAGAGATATCAATAAGAACAACAACTACAACTTTTAAAAAGTGGAAAAATGAAGTAAAATCCATTTAAAACAACTCAACAACTTAACCCAGCCCGGAGAGACACAGAGCTTACAATGGAGGTGCTGCCATCTACTAGGGATGGGATGAAATATCATTTGGCAATATATCACGATACAGTACGTGACGAAATGCATCGAGTTTAAAAAAAAATGGATCGGGAAATAAAGACGTCACATCCGGTAATAGCTCATGTGACCAGAAATGACGACAACAAACATTAGCACCAATTACCTTGCCTCCAAAAAGCCGAATGATGGAGTCGAATGAGGTCGAAATTAAGGACACTCCGCCTGGATACAAGTCATCTGTCTGGCAGTGTTTCGGCTTTCTCATTAAAAAAGATGAAGACGGCCAAAACAAGCCAACCGCTCGTTAGCATAAACACTCTCTAACCTCTCTAGGGTTAGAGAGAGTGTTATTGTTTGTGTTTGGCCTGTTCGGCCTTATGTTTTCCTGTGTTCAACTCAAACAAAAACAAATAAGTTGTAATTACACAGTAGTATTTTTTCTTTTTTACTTTTTTGATATTGTATCGTGATGTATCGTATCGGGACCCGGGCATATCGAGGTGCAGCATACTGTGAGTTTAAGTGTATCGTCCCATCCCTACCATCTACAAGTCTCCAGTTAGAGGATGCTCAGGCTACACTTTGAAAAACAATGAAGAAAGGCCACCTAAAGCTGGGTTTTGGTCAGGTAAACTCACTTTGTGGACTTTGGAAATGAGTATATATTTCCATTAACCTTTTGGGCTCGTACAGAAACTTTAAGAAGAGCCTTATAGACACCTCTCCTGTGTGCTCCATTGATGTACCTCTCAGGTAAGAAAAGAAATGCTAATGTTGCTATCAGCAAAACATCAGAGATTCAGGTCTGTAGCAGCTGAATATGACAAGGGGGAGGATATTGTTTTCAGCCAAACTCTGGGTTATGAGGAGTCTGAAATTGCAAATCACTTTAGTGTTTGTGTGTTTTGAACAAAGGTTGAAATAAAGCTGCTTTGCTTAAAACACAAGATAAACGAGTGAGGATTGGTGGTGACAGCAAGCAAACAATCATGCGTGGGTGTGTCAGTGTGAGGGAAAGTCAGTGCAGTTCAGACTGTGTGATAAAATGCACTATATATGAGTTTTAATATGTATGAGGTTAATAGTGCAAGTTAGTCTGCATGTGGTTTAAGTTTTATTGTGTTAATGTGTCCAACAGAGTTTATTAATGTGTATTTTTCAGAGAGTCTCTGTGTGTGCACGTGCTTTTGTATGAGAGTAAATCTGTCTGCAAAAGAGAGAAAGTGTGAACATAATTTTGTGTATTTGTGAGAGATTGTGCATGGGATTCTGTGTGTATATCAGTGAATTTAAATTACAATAATTGTGTGTTAGAAAATGTCTATTTGTGAAATTGTAAACATTATAGAAGCATGAGACTAGTTGTGATGAAAGACTACTTAAAAACATATATATTGTACTAAAGGTGTAAGAAATTTTAACAAAGTGTGACTTAAACGTTAAAAAGAAAGTAGCATGACGGAGCAGTTGGTGACAAAGTTAGCTTAGTTTGAGTCATGTCCTCAGTCTGTTGTCCTCTGATATTATAAGAGTGGAGCCAGGCAGACAGACACACACACACATTTACTCCAGAAGTGATGAGAGGCTATCAAATCATCGCTGTTAGGCCAAAACCTCTTATCTAAATTTTAATTCATTTTCTCCCCAAAAAGTGCTTTGGTCACTTTTCATGTCAGAGAATGGGTTTAACAGAATTTGAACAAACTAAAATTACAAAAAAAACTGCTTAAAACTGCTAATCAGGACATTTTTTATTCCTTCAGTGGAAGAACATTTCTTATTTTCATTTCCTGAAAATTAGCAATTTTGCAGATAAGTGGTTTGTGCCCGACAGCAACAACATGTCAGAGCGACTGCCCACACACACACACAACACCGGCACCCAGGGTGTCACTAAACTAAATGTACTGCATGCGAGAGTCTCAGCAGAGAAAAAAAAAATGACACGCGCCACAAATGTCTGACACCAAACAGCACTCGTGAGTGATTCAGAGCCCACCGCTGAAATACCAGCAGTGTGGTTCCCTGGGGTTTTGTTGTAAATCCAAGAAATAAAAGTCAAGACATCTCCACTGGGGACAACGCTCTGTTCAAACACACAAGCTGCCTTTCAAACAGCTTGTGGGGGACTGAAGTAATGAAGAGACAAACAAAAATAAGAGTGCTGTGAAAGGAAACAGAAATGAAAGGAGGAGAGCTGTGTTGGCATAAGCATTTGTGGTTTTCTTTTTCGAGGTGACAGATGTCATTTCAAGAACTTCTAATTCAGACTCAGCTGTTTTAAATGGGACGCTCCAGGCCAGAAGAAAGTCAGCAGAGATTAAAAGGGTTGGCCAGCTCTGGCTATGGCTAAAATCATCGAAAAACTCAATCTGAGGGACAGAAAATGTTACAGCAATATGAGGGCTGCATAGCGTGGCACTTAGGGTGGCACGCATAGAAAGTGTTTGGGAATGGGCAGAGCTTTTCAAAAAGGCATTGGGCCGAGCACAATTGTTGCAGATTGGAGCTTGGCACTGCACTCCAGCTGCACTGCAAGGTTATAGAGTCAGTCCTGTTAAATTAAATGACATAAATTCAAAATCTTTAAACTATTTTTGGTCTTTATAATAGCTTGTAGACTTTTCACAGACTGCTGTACTGTGATATTACCGCAATCAGAGGCTAAGTAGTGCACACTTAAATGAATACTGCATCATATTACCTGATGACTTACTGTATCTTATTGTAGCATACATTTGATCTTTAAAGTCACCCTTTAAGTTACTTTTTAAGCTGTGCTTTTTAATACATTAAGGGGAACAAAAATAAAGACATTTTGCTGTTGATAAGGGTGTTATTTCCTTCCTTGCAAAAGCTACTTGAATTCCTTGGCTTTGCAATCAGTTAATCTACATGTTAATTCAACAAGTAAATAACAACAATAAAAACTGAACTATTCCTTTACTGTTCAAAGTCACAGATGCATTACTTCAACATTCACTCTCACCAAAATTCTGCACTGTACTGGAACACACCCGCTGTGATTTTGACACACTTACTGAGGATCAGCACAGATGCTGGGTTTTCTAATTTCAGAAATATTTGACATTTTGAAACAGCCAAAGTCTGAATTCCATTAAATATCAGCGGTTAGGATTTGACAACATTTCAGAAAATCACCAAGATTTCTTCTCAAACTGATGAGATCTACTTTCAGATGTATTTATAATTCCATCTTTGGGTCTTAACAATTCAGTCTACACAATGAGTGAGGAAAACTGTCAAGACAGCCTTTGGTTTACATTGTCTTAGCAATACTTTTGAAAAGAATCAACAGATAATGACAACCACAGATGGAGAAACTGAGATGAAACAGTGAACAGATTGCAGATTTATGTGAGTGATTACCCTTGAAAAGGGGAGAGAAAATTGCTGTTTAATTTGAACCTTTAAAAATGTCATATCCCATTTCTCTTGATAGATCAAGAACTGGAAAAGGAAACTTAATTGTGGCAGTAAGACAGAAAAAATATACATCTTGTTTCCCACTGAGTCAGGTGGCAAACCTAGACAGAAAGTGCCACAGTCTGATTAATGGACTTTAGCATAATCCAAAACTTTACATCAGCCTTTCCTCCCATGCTGTGTGTCTGTGTGCTGGAGCAACACTTAAAGGAAACCCACAAAGTGACACCTAATTCATCTTTTGTCCCAAGTTTCCCCTGATAGGGGTCACCTTATAATAAGACAAAGCAGAGGAGAGGAAAAGAGCGGCGCATTTACAGGCCGCATTAGAGCAGTGCATAAAAATATGATATTACAGGACAGACTGCTGCAGTCAGCTCAGAGGGGGGCTGACACCAAGCTGCGCTATCTTAGGCAGTCTTTATGATGAGGAGAAAAGGAGGCACAGGGAGACATGCCTGGAGCAATAAGGAGAACACTTAACACATAAACTCAACTATCACTTTACACGGTACACCTTCCCAGGAACGGACTGGACTCCCTTATTGTGTTCAGAACTACCTTAACTCTTATAAAGATTCAACAAGGTGAGCCCATGTGAATTGCAGCCACGGTTTCCTGTTCTTAGTTGATGGGAGTAGCATATGGTGTGGTCTCACTAAAAATAAGTTGCCTGAGCTGACTGTTAATTTCTGTTGTGACACTTAGTATTGAAACCACAGCTTATGTCTAAATAAAACAACCTGAACACACTAAAAAACTTTACTCTGGCTCTTCTTCTTCCTGTTTTTCTAACTGTTTGTTAAACTGCAAATCTGGTCTTTTCATCCCAGTAAGAAGGCTCTGCATGATGAGAGCTGCAGAGGCACATATAAAAAGCCAAAGGCATCCTCTGATCCTGAAAAAACCTGAAGTTATCTTTCATAGAGCCACACTTATTTAATCCAGACTGGTGACTCACAATTTCCCATCTGTATCAAAAGGTAACGTTGGTTTAACTGGTCCTACAGTTCTGGTCCAAGTATATACAAATATTTCCATAATCAAAAGTAAATGGCTGTAATATTTGATGCAAAAGTTGTCATCCATCGACTTAAGTTGTGGTGAAAAAACACATGAGAAATCTGAGGCACTCTGATGTGGTTAGAAATCCTAAATTTCAGCAGGAACAGGTCATGTCGATGAGTTTCCACTCATAAGAGACTTCTTCAGGTCATAGTTGTTGCCTCTTTTGAGGCCTGCAAGCTGGTGCTGAACTCAAACCATTAGTAAATGTAGCTATTTTTTCTTTAAGACGTAGTTATTTTTAGTTAGTAGTTAATTTCAAACATAAAAGTAAATCAGGGCACTGCTAGCATAAGGACGCACACGGCTGAGTGGTGAAGTAGTATCAAAACAAACCTGCTTGGTAGTGGAAAATTAAGTTATCAAGAAATTAGATATGGCAGGCAACACTGTTTTTTGTGATTGTTTCAACCTAAAACACTTTAAACAACAAGGAGTGGATGTGGTCACATCTGCAGAAATGTAGTATCAACTTCTGTGGCTCTTTTTGTACAGATGCAGAGGTGGTCTCCCTAACTGTGTCTAACGCTCAGGCTCTTGCTATTTACCTCATTAAAATCCACTTCAAAAATTTCAACCTATCCCTTTAATGCTATTTTTTTATTCCTACCTGATATTTGTGAAGCTCTTCTAACACAGTATTCTGGACTTGTCTTACATGACAGCAAAACATTTTTTTTTTCTTCTTAAATTGTTGTAACAAGAAGAAAGAAGAAAAAATAGGTAATTTGAAGACATCCCCCTGAGCACAGGGACAGTACGTTTTTTCATCTTTCATATTTTCAAATCTTATAATTAATAGAGAAAATAAAAAGTCGGTGCTTGTGAATATTAGTATTTCACCCTTTCAATTTTAATAGAGAAAAGCAACAAAAGCAGTACAAATTCAAGCTGTGCCTCTACATCCCATTGGCCATCAGCAATTTCAGAAATGTAAGACAGAAAGAGGGGGCAAGAAAGACCAATGAGGGGGTGGAGAAAGCAAAAGGAGAGAACGGTGAGAGCAGAAAAAGAAAGCAGCAAATGTTTTATTGACAACTGTTCCCTACTGACCGAGCAATCAACATGAGCACAAAACCACACAAACACACAGAGGCAGTGTTTGGGGCTCAGTGGGCCTGGGTTTTAAGCAGGTTATGATTAATGCAGCAGGGTTAAGACTTTGATACCACATGCCATTGTCTTGTCTGTTTTGCTGTGAACAACCTCGCAAGTAAAAGCACAAAAAAACGACAATACAAATATGAGCACACACACAAACACACTGAAGATAAAGTCTTGTGTTTCAGGTGGTAAGGCTAATGCAGTGGACTCAAACTGAAACATCAAACACACACGCGTATGGTCTGCTCTCCCTTCCTTTTGGTATTTCTGAGACAATCCCTCTATGAGCAGAGGAGCGTGGGCATGCTGGGTATTGCCCTGAGGGGGAAACAGCCATCCAGGAATTGAACAAATGAACAGAAGCAACCAGCGATGAGCGAGAAGACAGTCAGGGTCAGCCTCCTACAGCGGTCACTGATTCACAATCCCATACCTGTCTGGGCCCATTACAGCCATCACAGAGGAAACATCTGGAGACTGTAGGCTGCAGATTCTGACAACAAATACACTCGATTCAGTTTAAACTGAGGTTCTGTAGATTTAGTAACTGAATCAGTTTAAATAGTCCATACACTCCCTATTAAAATCTTAAGACCAGTTGAAAATTTTCAAAGAAAAATTAGCATTTTTCAATGTTGGATCTTAAGAAGCTTCCTAATGGAGCTTTAAGCCTTAATTTACTGAAAACTATATTTCCACTCAAACATGCTTTTGTCAGCCAATCACAAGTTTAAGGTCACAGCCTTTATAATCCAAAATCTGCACAAAAATGTGGATTGAGTGCCATTTTCTGTCAGGTGTTAAAACTGCCATGACCTCCTGATGGCAAAGACAGAAAAGCTTTCCCTCTGTGAATGTGGTCGGATTGTTGAGCTGCATAAGCAAGGCCTCTCGCAGCGTGCCATTGCTGCTGATGTTGGACACAGTAAGACAGTCATTTTAAAATTCTCAAAAGAGCCTGGGGGTAATGTTACAAAATGTCAAGTGGTAGATCCAAAAACTTCAGCTGTGCTGAGCTGGAGGAATTGTCTCTCCGTTAAGACACGGGACGATACTTGACCCAAATTACTGGCACATTACTGGTACTGACTGCAGCCCAATAATCATCAGATGGCATCTGCAAAAAAGAGTTTATAAAATAAAGAAACATCTTCAAAGTCCACCTCTCCTTCAACATTACAAAACTACCCAACTGGAGTTTGCAAGGAGCACCAAACATGGAAAACTGAAAGGTGAAAGAAAGTCTTATTCTTTGATGAGAAAAAACTTAACCTTGACGGTTCAGACGGCTTCCAACGTTACATGCATCACAAGGAGATCCCATTTGAGAAGTTTACCATACGACACAGTGAAGGGGCTGCCATCATGATTTTAGGAGTTTTTTCCTTCAGTGGAACAATGGAGCTCCAGGTAAATGTGTGGCTTTCAGGTGACTTACTTGTGGCCCCAAATTTTAGCAGTTTCTATTAAGTTTAAAGTGAATTCTCCAAGGGCAGAGAAATGTTTATAAGCTTCAAACGCTCCCGTGTTCTGCTTTGGTTGTTGCTGTTAAGGCAACTTTTGATAGAAGATGTGATTAAACATGTACCTCATATACTTTGCATACAGGAAACACACAGACCACGTAGTTTATTTTTGAAGTCAGCCAACCAATAGTTATATCATATAGACATAAACTCAGACAGAGTCAAGAAATAAGAAAATTGGTGGTTTTGGTTTCCATTATCACTGTGTGGTTTGGAGCTGCCACCAGGCAGGACCGACTCAGACTGCAGCGCACTGTGAGGACTGCTGAGCGCATCATCGGCGTCCCCCTGCCCTCCATCCAGGACCTTTACTGCTCCAGGACTCAGAGGAGAGCAGAAAACATAGTGAGGGACTCCACTCACCCTGCTCACGGACTCTTTGAACTGCTCCCATCCGGCAAGCGCCTCAGAGCTCTGAGGACCAGGACAAGCCGGCACAGGAGTAGTTTCTATCTGTCTGCAGTTACCATATTAAATAACAAAAACTGTTATTAATACTGGCACCTTTTAAACAGTTAACTGCACTATGGATCGCACAGTTGCACTTTCCTACCTTCAAATGTAAATATCCCAGTATGCTGTAAATATTCCTGATGCACATTTTATCTCAGCCCTTTTTTATACCTACTTTATTTTATTCATCTTATTTTTATTGTGTCATGTTTATATGTCATGTTTGTGTCTACCTCCTTGTACTAGAGAAAACAACGGCCGGAGTCAAATTCCTTGTATGTGTTGCATACTTGGCAATAAAACCCAATTCTGATTCTGATTCTGATTCTGATTAAAAACACACAAACGGCAGCACAACATGGTTTAAGTCACATGGCAAATTTTGCACATCGGCGCTTTGCAGTTGCGATGGTCAATCATATATTGTTCAGCCCTCACTTTTTTGCATGTTCTGAATTGGGGGGCAGCTTTGACATGCTAGGCCTGGCACGTGTTTTTCAGCTCGGTGCCGCTAAGTGAGGTGAGCCATATTTAAAATGTGTTTTTCCTTACAAACACTGTATGTCATGCCCATTACTTACATACCTTTAAAAATTCAAAATGAGTCCACTCAACAGATTTTATACATTACTTTGTCTCTTTCTTGTGCTGCCATGTCTTATTTACTTACCCTTGTCAGTATAATAAACCTCACCTATGCAAACCTCACCTGCAAAACAGCCAAACAGCACCATCCTGTGGAATTCAGAGGAAACTGACCTACAGAACCAGGAGCTTTATTAAATGTTGGAAATTAAAACTGAAAAATATTAATACTTGGCAGCCATTAATCAATTTGCCAAATATGGTGATGCTATGGTGTATTGCTTTTTCCTTTGAAGCCATTGTGACAGGATCCCATACAACAGGATACCATATAATGCCCCACAATACCACACAGTACAACGCAATGCTCCACAACACAACACTAAATCAAGCAATTAATTTTTGGTGAAACACCAAACTCATAACAAATGTTATCTTGATACATTTTACTAAAGCGCAGATACAGACCATACTAATCATTTATGCACTCACAACATGGTATGAAACGTGACATGAAACAATTTGAAACAACCACACAGAGGATAGAACAGAGACAGAGGTCTTTTTGTAAAATACAATAGTCAGATTAACTACAAGATGTACAATGATGTTATACGCTCCTGTTAAAGACAAAGTTCATACTTAATCAGCCTTGTTTTATGGTTTAGCATGACCTTTGACTGGTAGAGCCCGTCTTTATTTGCATTCTTTCGCAGTAAGCTGCTTCTATTTTACCTGTCAAAATTTTGAGTCAAGAGTTTTAAATGAGTAAATAAAGGCTTGAAAAGACACAGACGACAGAACTGAACAACATATTTTCCTACCACTGCATTGGTATTCTGCACATGGGTAGAAGTCACATTGCAAGGTCAGTTCAATGACCCTAAAGCAAAGGTAAAGAAAAATTACTCTCTTGTATTGTTAAAATCAAAATTCCAGCTCACTTTAATTTTACATCCACCTGAGGGCACCTCTTGTCCAAACCACCTGCTGTTCATTTGGTATCTTTCCCTCAGTTTACATTAAAGCACCATCATCACAGCCTCTACCAAACAGATGCTATATTTATCCTACAACCTTAATTTCACACCCTGTTTCCCCCTTATTACGGGCCCTTCTGGGGCTCCTAACCCCCTAATCAGCACGGTAACAGGACAGGCAGTGACACCACCTCGCTCCCTCAGCAGGTGTTGAGCTCAACACAGAGAGGGAAACATTAAAGAGGAGATATGACAAAATGAGAGGACTGACATGTGGAGGGAAATATGAATTATCAATGCAGCAACAGCAAACGGAAAATGATTATTTCATGGGGATTGTCTGATGTCTGATTCTGGATTGTAATTATAAATCATTGATTCCTTGGAGAGGGATGAAAATTTGATGAATGAAACAGAAAAGCATGTTGATGTGGTTTTAAGACTCAAGAGATTGAGGAAGGTCAGGGGTCAATTGAAGGTAGAAACCCAGCATGAATCATCTGGGGACCTTATATATTCATCTATAAAGCAGAATGTTTTAATATTTATTACCTTCACCAAGAAGGTTACGTTTTCGCCAGGATCTGTCTTTGTTTATTTGTCTGTTAGTTTGTCTGTTAGTTTGCTTGTCAGTCTGTTGGGCTGTTAGCAAGATAACACAAAAACTACTGCATAGATTAACATGACAATGAATTTGCCAATTTGAATTTGCTTCAAGATTTCCATGATAATATATATTAAATAACTCCATCATCAAGGTCAATTTAATCTGGATCTGATACAAACTGAAATCCCAAAAATTATTTACGTTTAAAATGGCACTTCCCATTAATTTCCTCTTGGCTGCTGTGAGGGTTCTGCTCCCTTTACATCATTATGCGAATGGTACTTTATTTGCAAACTGGCGTCAATGGTTTTCAAGCCGATGTAACTACATTACCCAGCTTCCCTTGCAATGCCAGTTCTAATGCTGCGTTCCATTAACCTCGGAACTGGGAACTGGAAATTGGGAGTGACGTTATCTCTGACTGATCGGCGTTCCAGTTGAAGTTGGAAAAAAACATGCCGATCTACCAGACTATTGTTAGCCGTTGTTAGCACTCTCTGCATTGTTGTTCACAAATATCACATGAAGAATGGGATTATCACTATGACAGCATTTCTGTAAATATAAGTCTAACAATACAGTGTATACAGCTGATTTTGAGCGACACACACTAGTCAGAAGTGCAAATAAATTGATTATTATAGGAGTTAAATAAATGTTTAAACTTGGGGCAGCCATCTTCGATTGTCAACTTGGGGGTGGCGAGGTTCCCCCGAGTTCCCAGCAGGAAATTTTGACCTCGGGGGGCATTCCAGTTGTAGTTTCCTACTCGAAACTCGGGAATTCCGAGTTCCGAGTACAACTGGAACGCACTATAAACATGGACAGATATGGGCGAACACTTCACATGAAGATCTGCACTCTTCAAGTGCTTTTGTAGTTGAATATTAATGTTCAGATCCATTAATTGAAATCCTTGATCTGTGCTGAGCAAACCTTTTGACCAGTTGTTAAAAAAGCAAACATGAAATCATCTATATCTGATCTGTGATCCATATCAGCTAAAAAAGCCTGATCAGAGCATCCCTAATGATCAAAAAAACATAATCTGTGATACGTGATATATTATAAGACACACAAACTGATAATTCAAACTGAAATATGAATAAAATGGGCTGTGGTACATTAAGTTTAAGTGTCATTGTAACTTGCTGAATACGCTGATGTATTTCAAATTGTAATTTCAATATTTGGCTGCAGCAGTTTGACAACTGAATGAGAAAAGTCAGGGTGACATTATATCATAACGTGATTCTTCTCCCATCCAAATGTCTAACATGAGAATAATTGGGGCAGAAAAGCCTCTTAAGTTAGTAGAGCGAGTGAATAACCTTGAAAAACAGCCCAGGCCATTTCGCTGGGGTTTTTACTGCTAATTACAGACATTGCTGAGAGCGAAGCATAACTCAAAATGCCTCTGTGACACACACACACACACACACACAATTACAAAGAGCATACACAAGAACACAATGCACACCTCACACAAAACCCTGGTGTGCTGCTCACCTTAGGAAAAGCACTGGACCCACTCTGCTCTCTGATAATGGATGTTCAATTTTACCTTTTACAAAAGAAAAAAAATAGTTCACATGAGAAAGGATTTAATACAGATTAAAAGCCTTTTAGCATTACTTCTACTCGAGTTGCTTCAACAAGCTCGTCTCCTCCAAGCAGATTGTCAGGTAACAGTCTGAGAGACGGAGAGGAGACAGAGAAATAAGTGTCAGGGGAGGAAGGTGAGGGGCGTGAGGCGGATGAGCGCACCAACAAGGTAATTCCTCACTCATGTTTTCATCTGTCTTTACTGCCACTGGAGCAATTTGGAGTTGGGTCGTATTGTTGTTTGAGAAACAGCAAAGAAAGAAAAGCGAAAACAAGAGAGATGTATGAGAGAGGGGAAGAGAAGAGACAAAGACAAACCAGCGAGAAAGAGATGAGATTAGGGTGAAGGAAAGAGGAGGAGGTGGAGAGTTGGATAAAGTCTAGAATAAAAAACAGAGTCAAGGGAGACCACCAGAAGAGTGACCTGAGAAATATAAAGCCACTTCGTGTCAACATCTGAATGCAAGGAGGGGTTGGGTAAAGCAGGGTACACATGAAGATTGACTGACTTTCCCCCTTCTCGACTAAGGATGGGAAAATGCCTGATGTCTTATAAGATTATCCTATAAGATCATCCTGTGGGCTGAGGTGTGTTAAGAGTGAATTTATCCCAAAAATCGGCTCCGAAATGGGCTGGGGCGGACAATCATAAATATTGTTCAATATTTACAACCAAAAATCTTTATTTGTGTCGGGAAAGTAGACGGCTTCTGAGTCATGACTCTGTGAATTGTGATGTGGAGCAGAATGTAGCCAATAAATGGTGCGTTCCAGTTGTAGTCGGAAGTCGGAATTTCCCACTTCTGAGTAGGAAATTTTATCTGGAACGCCCCCCAAGGTCGGCATTTCATACTAGGAACTCGGGACAATCTCGCCATCCCCAAGTTGACAATGTAAGATGGATGCCCCCAGTGTGAACAGTAATTTAGCTCCTGTAATTATCAATTTATTTGCACTTCTGACTGGGGTGTGTCGCTCTAGATCAGCTGTATGTGTAGTAGTGTCAGACTTATATTTACAAAAATGCTGCCATAGTGATAATCACATTCTTCATGTGATATTTGTGAACAACAATGCAGGGCATGCTAACAACAGCTAACAATAGCCTGGTCGATCGGCGCGTTTTTTTTTCCGACTTCAACCGGAATGCAGATAAGTCGGAGATGACGTCATTCCCAATTCCCAGTTCCAAGGTTAATGGAACGCAGCACAAGAAGCGAGCTGACTGAGGAAGAAGGAAGCAGGTGTAAATATAAAGAAGCATGGTCGACCTGAAACATAAACATGAAGTACAGTGGACCTGAGAAACGGAGGACCAGCTCACATGTTCACACTGTCTCAAGGATCTTTCCACAGTCTATTATTTAGTTCCTGATTTTCTGTCAAATAAAACCCAAAGACTACCACCGTTCCCTTCCCTCATATGTCCTCTCCCATATTAGGTGTCGTGTTTTCTGGTTGTTGCCATAGACAATGTTTATGGTTGTTGCTATGCTTCTTCTTTGTTTTTGTTACATCACATTTGATCACACGAAATTTCTGTCTTGGAGGACTAGATTCAAGATCAGTGGTGGGACAGAATCGTCATGTGTGTGGTGTGCTGTGTTAAGATTATCGGAGCACATCACACACAGTACGGTCAAAACTGTCCAATGCCTGATGTTTTATCTTCATGTGGCGGGTCTCAAACAGATAAAAAAAATCTCTTCAGACTTAGAAAATCCTCATGTGTGTACCCCGCTTAACATGGACCAAAAAATGAGGTGAAAAATATTTGCCTCAAAGTGGGAGTTGCAATAGAAAGTAATCGAGAGTCCTGGTAGTATGGCAACATAAACATACCTCCTTGACAATATAACCCCTGCTGTCTGCCTTCAACATCACTCCAAACCATCATCTTTACTACTGTTAAAGTTCTAAAATTCCCATATAACAGCTGCCCAGTTGTGCTGTCTCATGTGAGTTCAAACAGGCTAACGGTAGGCCTATGCTAGCAGCTAACACATTAGATTTAGAGACCTGGAAGAGGATATTCTCTTTCCTCTACAGTTCAGACTGAAAGAACTACTGGGAAGACTTCTCAGCTATACTAGTCAACCATAACCACAATTTTAACCGTTTGAGACTGACACATGCTCAACCCATGCAGAAAACTGATACCTGCTAGTGATTAGCAATGTAGCTGAACTGAAGGATACTTCTTTTCACATTGCAATTTTGATATGCACATGTGCAATAGCCACACCACAGGACGTGTGATAATGGTCACAAGTACTTTAAGAATGTCACGCAGCCAATTCAGTATCAGTTAATAGCGACCTAAAGCATCTTTTTTCTCTTTTTTATGACTAATAATCAGTGAAAGTCTGTCTGATATCAGCCTCAGGAGTCAGAGATCTGATCACTATGCATGCAAACTTTGTGCATCTCTTTTTGTTAAATGAAGATGCTTCTCCAGACAGACACATCAACAATCCAAATAGTCTTCTGTCACTCCAGGTGTGTGTCAGTAATCTTTCTAGGTGTAGCAGTTCATTCTCGAGCTGCTGATTTATGCCCCACTCGAGTTTAGAGTATGTTAGTTGCACTCTTATGCCAGTGTGATCATTAATAAGTCAGCTGTTTGTGTACCCTGGTGTGTGTGGCTTTATATCATTCCATGTTATGCAGAGTGAACAAAGTTTTAGCATTATTACAGATGATTGATAGTGTTCAAGACTTGGTGCACAAGGCAGTTACAAGACAAAATATTTTTTGGCTTTGAAAGACACTGTGGCAGTGGTAGAAGATCTGATTCCAATCCAGAATGGGCTTTGTCTTGTCTGAGGAATCATTTTCATTTGCTTTAATACTAATCTTTTTTCTTATAAATTAGTTTCAGTTAGTTCTGCATGCCATGCAAAATGAAGATGACTGAATGAAGGAGACTGAAGCAGCCTTGAGAGTGGCTTAATTTAAATCTCCCATGTCCTGATTTCCTGTTTATATGTCTTGGATGTCTGTTGAGAAAGAAGTTTATTTAAATTGGATAAAAAAATTCATCTCTTTAGAGCATCAGATGCAGCCCTTTTCCCCTCCCCTTTAGAAATGTTCAGTTCTGAGGAGGTAGGAATATTGTAGGAGGCTATGACAGTGAGCTCTGTTCTGATTGGCTGCCCAAATGATGGGGTTACAAGTCACAGAGAGGGCTTTCAAAGGAGTCACGGTGTCTGTCTGAGACAAGAAGAAACCACACATGTAGGTGGAGGCCATGACAATATATCCCAGGAAGTTTTTTAAGGGCCATTTTTTCATTAGAGGGAACTAGATTTCGCTGTGAACTAGAGTTTAGTTAAAGGTGCCATTTTCGGTGGCTCTCGAAGCCCTTTCTAACAACATTACAAGAGAAGAAAATGCCATTTTGCAGGACATAGGACCTTTAACAAAAAATGACACTGACAGTGCAATACAAAATGTCCAGCCAGTAGTAATTTTAGCCTGAATGGAAACACAAACAGTGTGCTGAAACATTTGCAGCGTTAAATACCAGCAGTGCCATGTGTTTGATGTCGCTCCTCCACATAAACCCACAGAGAAGATAAAGGCACTGATGCAGAAATACATCTAAAAAAAAGTTACAACGATTCATTCAAGTCCATATCCATGTTTGAACTGTAGCCGGTACAAAACGATATATCTAAGTTCTTGTACAAGGACAGACCTGTTTAGTCCTGCTGAGGGACACATTCGACTTTGTGGAAAGTACAGGTAAAATGTAGGACGTTGATGAGGTCCCTCTAGCTACAGGTTACCCTAAAAACCAAATAGAAATGTGATTTCAAAAGGGGCAGGGATGATCTCTGGGACATGGGACTATGGTTGAAATTATGTTTGAATGTCATATTGCTGAATGCTTGACTGACATGTTGTTGCAGATCATTAATAACTTAAGCTAAGTTACTAATGTTATATCTCTGAAGCTGTTTCAGTCAAAAAATGTGCTCCCTTACTGTTATTTAATACAAGATAAACACATATGTATCTACATTTTCATACTTGCGAGAACAGTTAGTTTGTGCATCTCTTTGTTTGGAATTTAAGTTTCTCCTTTTTGCTCCTTTTGTTCCATGTTGATGGTGTAAAACAACAGCAAAGCTATTGAAGTTACTGTCTATAACTTCCAGCAGCTTCATTATCAAAGGATTTCAATGATTTTTAGACCTAGTCAGGGTGCATGTGATCTTGTATTTGCCTTTTTTTTTGAAGGTGACCCTTTGACAGCATGAGATATTTATGCTGTTTTTTAGTCAATGGTTAGTTTATGTGACACATCCACAGGTCCAAAGTTTCATTGTAATCATCACAGACGCATCTCTTACAAGCACAAACATGTTCTGTAGACCCACAAACATTCAAAAGACAGAGGACTAATGAATGTCATTCAGGCAAAAATGAAATCATATTACGAATATTACAGGCCATGCAGGAAATTATTTGTCAATTAGGAAAGCCACCACGGCTTTTGCCTTGTAGGATCAAATTGTTGTTTGTTTTGTCAGCTGACAATTAAGTTTGTTGCCGCAGGCTGAAAGATTAAATTGCATTTTAACAGTTCTCCAGGCCCCGGCTGTTCAGTGATGACTAGTTTACTGGTGCACTGAAACAGCAGACCAGTGAAACACTCTGACATCCTATCAAATTGTTTTATGATTGTTGTGTAAGATGATATGATGAGCTGCACTGGGAGCTACTTTTCTATTCTTCTTGAGTATTCCACTAAGAGGAGTAACACAAAAACTTTGTTTTACTTGATATATGTCAACCTAATTTTGACAGCATTGAAGCTGACAGAGGTGAGTGGAAGCCTCAGCTATTTTTCCAGTTTGATGGAAATAATCTTTGTGCAAGGGGTTGTACTGGCAACTCAGGTTTTTAATAATTTACATCAGATTTTGTCATGTTTTCAACTTGTTTTCAATTTATGACTAATAAAAATGACTCATGGGTAGGGATAGGAATTGAGAAGACTTTAAAGCTATGATCTACGATTTGGAAGCTTGGTACATCTTAATAACACCGTTTATAAGGCCGTTATGGTCCTATTGTCCGATCTATGCAATATAAAGACCAAAAAGAACGAAAAAAATCCATTGAGTATATCCGCTGCAAAGCAGCATAATAGTTGACCAATCTGAATCACCGTTCCCAGCGGTTCGGATTGGTCCGTGTGTCCATCCAATCCCCTGTCTCCCCTGAACTGCACCGTCTCACCCATGGTCCCGCCTCCGCCCCACTACCTCTCTCATGTACCGGTGATCAGCTAGCAGCACAGCTACTGAAGCATCATGGAGCCGGGAGGCTGCTTCTGTTACCCTCCACATCGAAGAGAAGGAAACGTAAAAGTTTCGAGGTAAAGGCTGAAGTAAGGGATAAATATGAGCAATACAGGTCCCAACGGAGACTCAACCTTGGATAATCGTACGGTGGAAAAAGCTGTAGAATGATTTGGGATTGTTGAACACTGCGCCGTCCGCCGACTACCGAACGGCCAGCAGCAGCACGGGCCACCGGCTGGCGAACGACCGCAGCACTGGCCGCCGGCCGACCTTCAGCACCAGCCATTCCACCCCTGGTTGAACAGGTAATAACTTGTTTACTCCAGTGGGAGATGTCTGCTGAATAACTCTGGTTAGTCTGTGCCTATACTGGCTAATGACTGAATGTTGTCGGTCGGAGCGGTTAGGCTCTGTCAATAGAATTTAGCATAAGTTAGCCACGCATTGTAAACTGAGCTGGCGAGGACACGCCGAGAAAGATAAATCCTCGCCCACAGCCGGCTCTGCTCTGGCAACGCCAGACAGGGCTTGTGGAAGAACGAAGCACCTTTAACAAAACTCTCAGTTTACAGCAAAGTGCTCTATACGCATTTAGAGAATATTCCCCTTAAAACACTGTTGTTTTTTCTTTTTCTAAATTCCCGGAGTTAATCATGTCAAAGCGAACAGCCTCCACCTACATATGCCATCACCGCTAACTCGTTCTCAGCTCCTCGTGTAAAACATGGTTTGAGCAGCCAATCAGCACAGATCTCAACATCATCGCCTCCTGTAGTCTCTCTGACCCCTCAGATCTCAGGGTTTCCAGAGATGAGGGAAAAAGAGCTGCATCTGATCCTGAGAGGAAAGTAAATAAAATTCTAGTTTAATAGACACCAAAGACATGATCTAAACAGTCAAACACAACAGGACAAGGGATTTTTTTTAATTGGAATTGGCCTGTTGTCCTCCCCTGCTGTAATGTTGAGTACTTACTGCCCTTGTTCAGTATAAAAAAGTAATATTATGAAAATGGGGAATGTGGTCAATTTTGGAAAAAAAACTCAAGTTTAAATCAGTCCTTGGTTAATTACTGTTTGTAAAATTTGAACTGGTGCATCCCTGAAATTACAATCTTTTCTTTTTGTGTGTGTTTGAGTGTGTACAATGTATTTTGTGTGAACTCACCTCCTGCAGGCTTTCTAGCTTGTTGGGTTTTTTTGGTCTTTTTAAAGTAATAAAAGTGATGATAAACAACAGGATGGAAAAACTGACCAAGGACAGAAGGCAGACAGCAGGGGTTAAAAGGATGGAGAGAAGAAAGTATTGGGATGGAAAGTGAAAGTAACAGAAAGAGGAACAAAACAAGGAGAAATTACCGTGTAGGAGTAATCAGTGGCTAAAAGCTTCCCCCCGCTGACTCAAAGTGCTTTTGGGAAAAGGGCCGAATAGCAGGAATAAAGGGATGTGAAAAATTAGCGGAGAAACACCGGGACTGTGTGACAGCCAAGGCTGATAGGCAGAGCGCATGAAGAGAGGAGGAGACGCGGGATAGAATGAGTGAGTGATTGAAACAGAGCGAGAGGGTAAAAGTGAGGGGGAGAGAAAATGAGCTTCAAGAACTCGGAGGGGGCTTTCTGTCCATTTCTGCATCATTCTGTCCTATTAGTACTACTCTTCCGGCTGTCCAAACACCACTGAAGCCTAATAAAGCCTGAACTCACTCACTTGCACACACACCGGCAAACACACACACAGCGATAGCCGGAGATGGCTGAGAGGGGGGGTTTCAACGGGCTTTTAAAAATGACCTCCAAACACTGTGGCTGCACTCTGCCAAAAGCCCGGAAACTTTAATGGAGACCATTTGGGGGGTTTTCGGTGATTTGGCAAACGGCCTATTTGGCGCCAGCTCCTCCATTTTCCACCCATTTTGAGGGGAATGGGCAAATAGAAGTTGGAGCAACTTGGAAAGGTTTTGTTTTTTTTTCCTGGTGGTGTGTGTATGTGTGTGTGTGTTGGAGGAGGTGGGTTGCTGTGTAGGATGGAAAACGGTTGAGAGTGTACTTCTGCTGCCATGCAGGTAACTAAAACACCACTCTGTGCAGGAAGAGGAAGAGGTTGTTTTAAAGTGTTACATCCAGCTGAAGCACAAGAAATAACTGTCTACTATTTGTGAAAATATCAGTGAGGGAGACGGAGGAAAATGATGGATAACAAGGGACTGAGAACAAAGAGATGACAGTACAGGACTGAACAAACCAAAAAATACTGAGATCAAATCAGACTGCAGTGACAACTGAATTTGAATCTTTGACATTATGCAGGTAAAAATCAAGCTGAACCATACCTGTCCCATATCACGATGAAAAAACAAATCAGTAGCACAAAATATTGTCCAATGTTTTGCTTATGTTGCCACAAATTACTGGCAGACATCCCCGCATTGTCCAAGGGGCCGTCCACACAGAAAAACATGTGCATCATGTTATGGAATTAGTTAATCCAAATGAAAACACAGAACACAACAAAACAGCGAAAACCTATTGGGCGTCTGTGGCTTAGTCTGATAGTGCACAATCGGGAGGTTGCAGGTCCCAGCCCAGCTCTGGGAGTCAGACAGCGATGTGTCCTTGGGCATGACACTTAACCCCAAGTTGCTCCCACTGCTGTGTCAGTGGTGTGTATATGGGTACAAAAAGGGTGTGAATGTGTTAGTTGATGCGGATGAATACCTAAAACGGAAACTTGAAAGTGAAAGTAGAGTGAATGGGTTTTAAAGGGTACAAATGATCTGCTGTGGAAAGCAGCTTTGGGTAGTCAAAGACTAGAAAACCACTTTATCCTTTTCACCACTCATCATGCTGCTCACGGTGGTAGTAGGGAAGGGAAGATTTTGCTGTATAAGTCATAACAAGCTCAGCACAACTGCCACCATAACAAGATGTTTTAATATTTACAATTAAGTATTCAGAATTCAGAAAGAAAACATGTTTATTCGCCTTTATTCAATACCTCTTAAGGTCTGGGGGTTGGGAATGGTTCTGTTTGGACACAGGGTGGACGTGACGAATTTACGTCTACTGGAAGAAAACAAACTCCAGTTCAGCATCTCCGTTAGGGAAACCTCATCCAAATTGGGCGCTACAATTTATAAAAGCTCTGTTTTTTAATGCATATGTCTATCCACTCTTTCCATTATTTCCAAAAGGCTCTAATTCATTAAATTGTCTCGGCTCCAAGGCTTGCTTTGGGTGGTCATCCTGTTCCCATCAGCATGGAATGTGACATTGTGACAAGACAAGGGAATGAGCATGGCCAGAAGGACTGAATTTATTCACTTAAAGCAGACTGAATGTATACATGACTGAGAGTTATTTAATTTAAAATCAGAATACACCAGCCACTTACTTTGGGATTAACTTAAATTCAGAATGATTATTTTCATTGAAATAATGTGTTTACAAGGTCATGTTTAATCTTTCTAAAGAGGATTTAAGTTTTATTTTGAATGAAAGGGGAATTAAAGCTCTCATGTAAACATAGCCGCTGTATCCTGCCATTGTTTCTGATGTAGTTGGGGTTACTGCATGTGGTTTAAGGGAGCCCTGTAATGCTAAATGACTTCTCAAACTGTTCTCTACATTTGAGAGTATTGTGCTTTTCTGCTTCTAAGTTTCTCCAGAGCAGAACTTGTCTCTTTATTATGACAAAAAGCCAAGAGAAGGCTGCACTGAAGGTTAATTTCCTCCTTGTTGTCGTGAGGATCAAAGCTGCATGCACTGCATTCAGCTGCTGAAGTTGCACTGGGCTATAGGAAGACAAAGGTGGCACTTCTATCTATAGATGAGAAATGATATGTTGTTACTTTAACCCTCCTGTTATGTTCATTTGTCAGGAACAGCAATGATGTTCCCAGGTCAATTTGACCCAGTGCATGTTTATTTATCCAAAATATGCCCAAAACCAAAAAAATCTGTGAAATATGTCTTACAGTTGCAAAGAAAGAAAAAAAAAGTCTGATATTTCTGACACCCTTTGACCTCCACTTTGACTGCTGGGTCAAATTGACCCAAACAGTATCTATGTGATATAAATATGCAAATATTCCATATATGTGAGATGAACCTCTTCATTTTGTATGTTGATTACACTAATTAAGGCAAGCAGAAGAAGTTTCATACTAAAAAAATACTTAAAACTATTTTTCCTAGATCTGCAAACTTCAAAACGGGTCAATTTGACCCATAACATAACAGGAGGGTTAACATATAATTAAACTGAGGATTTCTTTGAATCTTTCAAGTCAAATAGTTACATTCAGACTTCTAGAGTTTGATGAAGAGGATGAAGAGGACAGTGCGAGTGCCACGGATAAAAAAGCAAGGGGAGAAAAGAAAAGACGTCATTTATTATTATTTTTTGTTTTTTTTTAAGGAGAACATGTTTTGGTATGAAGGATTCAAAATAAAAGAATAAAGATGTATCCACAAGGTGAGCTACAGTCATTTCTTCCTAACCACGGTCCTGAATCTGAGCACCTGTATCATCACACCAAAACAAACCACCACAAAGAAAAATATCCAGTCGGGCACGATTTCAGTCCCCACTTCTGCAGAGAGCAAAGGAGGCTGCCTTCATGCATTTTCCTCTTCTCAACATCAACCAAATTATAGACATGAAAAGGAAGAGAAATGGAGCTGAGATTAAAAGAGTCCAAGCGATGTGTTATTTCCTTTATTCCCCACGCAAAACTCCATCTCCAAATCAATTAGTCTGAGGGGGGACAGAGTGGAGCTTAAAAAGGAGAGGAGTGCTTATGGACACAGCATTTCTAAACGCTGTCACAAGGGCTCTTCAAGTCCCACTGTTTCTGTGAGTTAGGACAGGAAGTTTTTAAGACAAATGCCAAAAATGTAATATATAATGAAGACAGAGACAGTTTTAATTTAACAGTGGCGGAAGTTCGTCTTTCATGGCTCTGACCTTGGATTGAGTTATGGCACAATAAGAGGAGATTGAAAACATGACCTCCTCATTAAAGCCAAGGTCGGTCCTTCAATGTTCTTTGTCCAGAGGAATAATTACGATGTGATCTCTGAGGGTAAGTGGCTCTGGATAGAGGGTTTAAACAAAGTCTAAGAGCAGTTATTTAATATGAAGAATATTTAGGGATGCACAATGAGGGACACACCATATTAGGGATACACAACATATTTGTTATTCGTAATAACCAGTATGCTAGCCAAGTCCTACTAAACTGGGTCTGTTCCTGTCATTGTGACCGTCTGTTCGATTTGGAAACAGATGTGGGACAGGAAAAACAACCACAGATGTACACATTTAGTTTAAATAGTCATTCAGTAATAACCAAAGAAGCATGATGGTTCAATCACACATTATGCCAATCATATCAATAATGACCAGAATATTACATCCATGCAGAATTCATGCGCGTGTCCTGAGGTGTAATGATGGTGGAGCTTTGCTGAGGCAATTTGACTGAGAAATTAATATCACTTTGATCTACAGTTCAAATTTCCATCATCAAAACCTTTCACTTACTTTCTATGATCTCATAATGGCGGTCAGGACAGATTTGGGAGCGCATGCCAGGTCGGCACATCGCCATTTATCATTCTTGACAATTCATCTGCACAATTCGATTTCATTTTAATTTAGCGCACCGAAGTTTAAGGGCACAAGTTCGCAAATCCTTTACCTCAAGGCTCTAGAGGCCCTGGACGTCGACCTCTTCAGCTGCATAAAGTGCTGTTACCTGACCGGAGACAAATCAGTCAAGAGTTTTGACCTAAGTTTGAAATATGAAGTCAACAGGGTGTGTAATTTTTCCACTCAAAAAATGTTCAAGTCATAAGAGAACAGTTGAAGCATTAGCTCAATAAGGAGAGTCAATAATGGCATTGGTAAAATCTTATCAATTCATATCTTGTGTAACAAATCATCTTATTTAAATCAATAAGCTCTCACAAGTAAGTCCAATATTGATAAGACAGACTGTGTTTAGATTGTATGAAGCTTCCATCATCCTTTGTTGATGGCCAAATGCTATATCTTCAAACTTCTCCTACTATAGTCTTTGGCTTATTAACCAACACAAAAAACCACAAAACAAAAACTTTAAAAATGGAAATAAGGTCACTCATGTGCAATCAATTCATTTTACCAGTAACTAAGCACCATGTCCATGTCTTGTTGTCCTTTTAAAGACATTTCCAGAATGCAGGCCTAACCAGGTTAAAAGTCAACTCCTTACTCATGAGGATTGGATCTACTAAGTAGTAGGGCTGGACGTTTATGGTAAAAATACAAATTCCGATAATTTTAAGTGATATTGAAATCACACTTAATATACACAATTATTCATTTATTTAAAAACTTCAGTACTGATGTAAACGCAACTTTAAAGAACCAGAGAGCAGCAGATACAGTATTATTGATCCACATAAGTCACACACACTCGCTGTGGCTGCACGTGGAACACAGAAGCGCGGGAACTTGCATGCACGGCACTCCACACTGTGTGACATCGCTTTTCTTCAATTAGAATGTTTTATGATTGTCAGATGGCAAAACTGAAATCACGATCAAAATCTGATTAATTGTCCAGCCCTACTAAGTAGTAAAGCCTTATAAAACTCTTACTGCAGGACTACAACTTCTAAAACTTTACTTCTGCAAAGCAAAGCTTTACCAGAGAGCCCTCTCAGGCTTTTTACAGCAGTCCCATATGAGAACTCAGCAGAGACACACAAATCCCTCAGTTGCAGGCGTCATCAGAGAGGGTCAGGGAGGTGATTCCTGCTATGATTTGAAACTATAAATACACAAACCCTGCAGTTCTGCATGGACACCCTAAATAAAGTGGGTGCCACTGAGACCAGAAGAAGTATAATTGAGCCTTACGGGTGATGAACGTGTGGCTGAAGTGTACTGGTTGGAGGTCTTTTTTTAGATGTAGGACAAATGTGGTGATGTGTACATAAGAAGTGGGGCACAATGCGAGTAAAACACAGCACAGATGTCCACACAAATGTTTTGCAAGACAATGTTTATAGACATAGAAATCCAAGATAAATCCTGGAAAGGTTGGCTCATTTGTCTTTTGAAAAATATACCCTCCACTAGAATATTCTACATAAATCCTCAAGGTTCAGTGATCTTCAATTCATCGTATCCCATTTTCCTACTGTACCTCTGCGGTTAACAAACCTCTGATCCCGACATTTAACACGTTTAATGATCCCTGACAGACAACAACACAAAAGATTGAAGATGCTCCCGTCCTTCATGTCAGGACATCTGCTGTGTCTGTTTCTTTTTCCAACAACAGCCATTTAATGTCAATCACAAGTGTAATTAACTGATGCCTGTGGTGGAAAAGAAGCGCTTGCCAACACAAAGCGAGTTTACAGATGTTACTGGCAACCGCTGGTTGACGGGGAGAAGGAATGTGGCTGGCAGAGACTGACATGCTAAATACTTGGGTGACACCAAATTGAAACGTGTTTAATTTAAATGCATTAGGGAAAATTCTCTTCTCGGGAAAGTCCGTCACGGTTTTGATTGTGACTACTTTGTAAGTCTTCAATGTAATTTCACTGTTGTCCACCCCTGATCTAGATGCTTCTTTGTGCACGCAGCAGGTAAGATCTTGTCGCCATTCAGCACACTCAATCATTTAAAATAGAGAAATGTTAATAAGGCAGACCTGAACCTTGAAGGGAAATGACAACTCTATTCAATTTTCCTCCAAGGTCTCACACAGCGAACATAATACCCCCTTTCTTGAAAATAAAAGCTCCTGCACAAGAGCAAAAATAATGTTTTTTTTTCTCTTTTGCTCACAGAGAGTGGGCCTTTCTACTTCCATCAATTAACATGTCCAAATGACTATTTATTTCAAACAGCCCTCCATGCAAAGATCCCGGGGAGTCAAACAAGCTTTAATCAATTAAATGCGTGTGGGCAAAAAGATTCAGACAATAACAGCTGGTATCAGAGCAACACATGACATTCAACAGCGCGTGGGCAAAACAGTCGACAAGGCAGCAATATGGAAGTCATCTGCATGCTGAGCGATGGAGAGTAATATCCTCGGAGCTCTGTCAGAAATAGAGGCAATAAAGAGAGGGAAGCATTACAGTAATATGTGCTTCAAATGCTGAGAGAAATATTCCCCTGAATTGACTAGATAAGGCATTTTCAGGGCTTAGGGCCTTGTAACCACACTATATAAACACTAAGCCTACAAATTGATAATGTAATAAACCTTTAAAGAATTCAGCCATAAAATATCCACTTTTCAGAAACTTCTCTTCTTTTTTATGCTGCCAGTACTTCAGGGGTAAGTTACAGAGACCAACTATTTTATGATTCCTTGCTGGCACTCAGAGCATTTTATCCAGACATTCTTCTTCTGCACTGTTTTGTTTGGCATTTTGGGAGTGTTTAAGTCAGGTTTTTTCCATCATTAGAGTCCTGTTATATGATTTAATTCGTACCAACTTTTCTGCTTGACCTGTCACGGCTCTCATGCTAACCCATACCTTCATACACCTCAAGAAGACCAGCTGTGAGTGGATTTCTTTTCCTGAGCTTTCCTCTTGGCAGAAAAAAACTGTATGAAGTGCAATAAATAAAACGTAATTCAGGAGTACAAATTAGCTTCACCTAGCAGCTTTTATTTCCAGCTGCGTTCTTTTTTGCTTTACAAAAACACCTGTGTTTTTATCATCGGCAAAAACGCATTTGAAGAAAGTTATTTGGAACCCAGTTTGATTATCGTGGTAGTAGCTGATAACCAGTGGGAGCTTCATCTAACTGCATCAAAATGTACTACTCAGGCCTGCATCCACAAAAAATGTATGCATACTGCTGTGTTGGGAAAGAACTGCTAAATTATATAATCTAATAAAATCACAATCATAAAACACAATTGCTTGATTATTTTGATTTGATTTATTTTGGATCCACCATTAGTTACAACAAATATGCAGGAGCTATTCTTCCTGGGGTCCACATATCACACCTTCAACAACAAAAAAATATCATCCTTTTGAGCATGACTTATATACAATGCACTCATAACATTCATACAATCCTCTCATGTAGTAGCTCTATTATTCACCTCTTGATTGCAAACAATTTAAACATTTAAGAACAGGCAATGCATAGATATATACGGTTTAAAGTACAAAAATACCCCCCAAAATATAAAAAAAGCAAGCATATGATGACGCTTTGTCCACAGACAGGAAGAGAGCTCTTTTGATGGGAAGTGTGTGTGGCAACAATGAGGACAGTAACTCCACTCTCACCCCAGTGAAAGTCAGACAACTTGCTCTAAATGATGTCTGACTATCTTTCTCTTATCAATTATGAAAGTTATGTTCACATGTAGGGAAATATTTTCAAAGACTGAGCTTTTCTGTGCGATTTGGCCTTCTGGCCACACGTAAACAGCCTAAAAAGTTACACCATGTGTGGGGTGATCTCACTGTGTGACATTATCACTGTCGTTTACATATGTAGCAGCATACTGTTCAACTGTTGTTTAAAGAGTTAAAACCGGACTATCTATACACATAATTTATTTTGCTGCTTATATTTATCAACTAAAGTAATGACTATTTGTCCATTTTAGTCATCTCCTATGGCAAATAACATTTAGGGAAAAAAGATTAAAAATAAGTGGATATATTGTGCTTATTAATTTATGCCACGCGTCTTTTTCAACATGTAATTAAACTCTCCTTTAGCAAGCTATAAATGTATCTATCAAACTTATATTTTACCTGTATTAGTATTTTTGATTTCAATCTTTATGAATTTATTCAACATATTTCTTCTTCATTTCTTATAGACAGGGACTTTTCAACCAGTGGTGACAGAGATATTTTATAAAAGAGAGGGGAAAACCTAAGTTTTAACAAAAAAAAATGCCTGCTTATGATTTGACATCGCCTGAAGCATACTTCCCCTCCTCCTCTCTTTCATCAAAAAGTGTGGATTTTCTTTATCACATTACAATTGTTTAGCTTTGGGAAACAGATTATTTTGGGTCATCACCATACTTTGTTAGACCCTTATGTACAATGTTAGAGCAGCACTCTGCACTCCTGTATGTCAGCTAAAGTTATTAGAGGCTCGTTATGAAAAACACTTATTGAAGTTTTTGTAGAATATTCTGTAAATCTCAGACTAAATTTCAGCCAAAAGCAACAGTCGACAGCCCTTTGTTTAGTGAACTGCAGTTATGTGATGCCTCTATCTTTAATGCCTTTTCTGCCACGAGCTTCGCTTTGACAACAGAGTGAGAGCTTCAGTTATTAGCAGTTAAGTCATGTTTCACAGAGCTTAATGAGACATCATCGCAGAAAATGGCACGTTCTGATCTCTAAAAGTGGAGCTACATGATATAATTAACACTTCCAGTTTATGTGCAAGTGAGAGATCATACACCATCAGGGCCGGGAGCCATCAACGTGTCTTTAGTCCACACAGCTCATAAAACAAGGTGAAGTTTTTATACCATGTTGTTCTCCAAACACATTTCAAACACACCATCTGAGGAATGAAATTGTAAATCTTTTTATGTAGCTGAGATATTAGAAGGTGTTAATCAAGAAAAGCCAACCTACTAATAAACATCAGTAACAGAGCATGTGTCTCTAATGACCTTGTCTGAGAATTAAAAACCATAATCACATGATAATTCTTCCAAGCTTTGTATAATGAGTACATGATCAACAATATTCATACAATCAAACTGATCTTTGAGATGACATTTTCTCTTACATCACCGAAATGCCCCCAGCGATGAAAGCGAGAAATAAATGAGTGTTTGATGTAACAGTTTAAAGAGTTCAAGAGGCCACGCTTTCCCACACGCAGCATGAAACATAAATTAGAAGTCGACTGTGGATTCATCAATACGCTTTGTCCCCTCTGGGAGGGAGCGGGAGCCAAAGCTATCTGGCATCACACGACAGTTGGCAGGCAAACAGATGAAGGGAGCTTTCAAAGAATTATTCAATCTGACAATTTATTTGTTTATGCTCGCTCTATAATCATGTGGTGGGGATTGAAGAGCCCCTGTTATTAAAATGATTTTCTGCAGCCAGCACAGGTTTGGCATGCTAAGGAGGATGCAGCGCGCTCACATATTTTTCAGCAGAAACTTTAATCTAATTTCCAGGTTATTGTCATTCAAAGAAAGAATACTGTTTACAGGAGCAAAGAAAAGGATAGTAATGATGTTTGGGCTGATGTTTTCTCAAAACCAGCGCCTGGGTGTGATAACATTAAAAATCAGGAGATATGGATATGTGTTTAGACACTGTCTGAAAAAATATAGAAGCCTTATACCATGTCCAAAGTGAACACATGAGCATCAGATTCATAATCAGGCTACTTACATTAAATCATGTCAGTGTCCTACACAGATGAGAAAAGAGCAAGTCTGATAAGGCGCAGGAGGGATTTTCATGGTCTTGTTTGACTTTTCTCACTCATCAGAGGCTGTTTATGAGCTGAATATGGCGGAGATAGAGGTGCATTCATGCATTTGGGTGTCTGAAATTATTCACTTCCACTTTCAACATGGAAGGAGAAACTCTGGCTCACAGAGAGCAGTGTATCGATGAGCCTTTGAGACCACCCCTCACAATACAAAGCACTCCACGTCCTTTCCTCCAGCTGTACCTTAAAGCGCTTGATGTTCTGTTTACAAGGGTAAACTTCGGGCATGAAATTACATTTTTAATGGAGGCCGTGTTGACAGCAGGTGTGTGATGGAGCGTTATGCAATGTGACATCAACCACTCGCTTTCAGGTTAGGCACGGTGTTAAGTGCATAAAATTGGACAACTCTGTCTTTAAATTGACAAAAAATTACAAGCCAACTCCTGCATCTAATCTAACTTGCTGGGAAAAACATTGTCAACTCAGCCAATGTTTTTGTGCACTTCTGACATCGTGCAGAAATGTTTTTGTAATTGGAAGGATATATATATATATATATATCTATATCTATGTATGAATTTTGCAAGCAATGGTTTCTACACGCAACCATTCTCTTACTTAGCACAAATGTAGTAAACAGCTTCATGCATTAAGGTCAGATAGGTCCCTTGACAACCTAACAGTGGGGTGATAAAACAACAGTAGGAAAAAACTGACAAGGCTGCCAACTATAGCATGGGTAACTTGCACACACCTGTGAAAGCACTATTAACGCTCAAAGGTGCATATAGGTTATTGAGCATATGCTGCCATAAGGGACGTCTTTTTCAGGGATGTCTCTGCTTTTTTCAGCAGGAAAATGCCAAACAACATTCTGCACATGTTCCAATAGTCTGTTTTTTTAGAATGACAATGAAAACACTTAAAACAAAAGTTTTCGCTGGTGGCCAGAGTGCCTGAATCTGCAAACTTTTGAAGCCAGGGTCCAAAGTGAAAAGTTTTGAAAATGTTTTTGTTTTCATCTTCCTATATATTGGGATCCCCGTTGTCATGGAGAACAGTGATGTGCAGCGCATGCGCAGTACTCTTTCAGATAAAGGTTGCAGGCGCAACTAGGAACACAGCAGCAGCTATGGCCGACTACCAAGCCAAAGCTACATGCGTGCTTCTAACTGTGCTCGTTTTGTTATCACTCCTCTAATAAACATGGGTTTGCTGCATCAATACTCTGACCAGCAGAGACTCATTTGTCATCATTGCCAAGTTACTACAAACTTACATTGCAAACTACGGGCTTGGCATGCCCACTACCTCATTTTCGGTCATTCCCACAGATCTGTTCAAATGAGCATCATTGGGGCACCATCTCCATGTGAATGCAGAGCGCCTTGTGAAAAGGCAGAGGAAAAACCTTTAAGTTTCTGGTGACAACATTGTCATGTAAACAGGCCTTTAGTAAAAGAGTGCTGTTACTACACTGGCCTGTCAGACCTGTTTCCCAATGAAAATGTGTAGCACATCATGAAGCACAAAACATGTCAACAGGAACCCCAGACTGTTGAGCAACTGAAGTCATACATAAGCAAGAACGGGAAAGAATGCCGCCTGAAAGCTTCAATAATTAATTTCCTCAGTTCCCAAAACCTTATAGAGCCTTAAAAAAGAAAATAGATGGAACACAGTGGTAAACATGCCCCTGTCTTTGCTTTTTGGAAAAAAAACTGCAGGCATCATTATAAATACAACAAAAAGACGCATATAACTTCCCAGCTTCATTGGAATCCAAGTTTTGCATTACAAAAAAAGCCACATGCAGGTCAAAGCTGATTTGTAAATATTACTCTACAGCATGTAAGTTATTCACTTTGGTGTCCTTTATTAAGACAGATAAGGTGTGAAAATCTATTTACGAGAGACTTCTCAATTCAAGTTCTCTGTCAAAAGTTTCAGACAGCAGGTGATTTTGCTCAAGGGTAAACCTTTTCCTCCTTGAAAAATAAGAGTTGTGTGAAAAAAAAACTTGGCGTAAGTTCTTAGGGAGCAAAACTTTTATTCTCATTTTAGTAATAACTGTGAAGCCTCAATTTCCTTTTTTGTGGCTCGAATGATCTTAGACATTGGAAACACAAATAAAATATCACATTGAATTGAACTGAAATAAACCAACTGCATGACAGAAATACCAACCCTCTGGTGGAGAAAGAAAATGAAATTAAAGACAAAACTTATATCAGATTCTCAAGTTTGTTAAGTCACATGTCACATCTGCAGAAGATAATGACATCCAGTTTTGAAATGACATAAAAAATCTGAGGTGGAACATCACCTCTATTAGATGTTGGCTAAAAGGCTCAGTGAAAAAGCTTTTGGGCCAGAGCAGATGTAAGACTAAGAAGGAGCTTTTATTCTTTATTTGTTTTACGCTTTGAGGTTTTCACACCAAACGTGCCCATTTTTCCACTTAGGTGTTAAGACCGCACTGCCAGGCTCACCAATTAATCTAATTTCTTTTTGGATCAGTCCAGCAGGAAACTGAACAAAGCCTCTGTACTTTTTACAAGGCTTTACGAGTGCTAAGTGCATTAACACAAAAAGAGAAAAACCGCTGAGCTTCCAAGCACCAGGAGAGGAGAAGACTCTTTTGCCAGGTGGGAAATAAAGGATTTGGATTGAGGACGACAGACAGACAGAAAGCGGGAACGCCAGATGCAGGTGTTTTTTTTACACCTTTTGGGAACACATGACCAAATTATGCAGGGAGTTGTCTAGACATCTGGGTCTCTTCTTGGACCTTCACACCAGACTTTCTGGACTGGTGCGTCGAAACCTCAAGAGGAAGAGCAGCCATCTTTGTAAAAACACTCAGGGCAGCAGCTGAAAGCAATGATGGAAGACGAAAATAAAGAATGGCACAGAGAGAGGAAAAAGAAAGGTTAAAGGTATGGAAAGTTAGAGGAAAATGGGAAAAGACTCTTAAAACAGGCCACATATTTATTCTTCAAAGCATGTCTGTCTTCTGCTTGTCAGTGCTGTCTCTCAATTACTTCTCATAACACACTACTGTTCAAAAACTCTTAAAGCTCCACCGATCACGCCAACATAAACTGAACCATATGGAGGTGGCACTTCAGAAAACATTATCATATAAGTTGGCCAAACTTTTATGTAAGTAAATATTGCACACATTATCTCAAGTTTTACACTTTGAATTAGAACAAAACCCTCTCATTGCTCTGTTTGAAGTCACAGAAGAAGAGATACAACTAAGTGCAGGAAAGCTACATGTTTTATTCTTCTCTTCTGGCCCGAAGAGTAATTCTACTCTGGTGGAAAGACATTTCACCTCCCACCCACACTCAATGGCAAGAGGATATGATGTCCTCTTCAGGGGTCTGTTTTTTTGAAGTGGAACTGCTAGAAGTCCATGGCACTAGGAAATATGACTACCAATAAAGTAAGCTTGTACATAGCAGTACATACTGCCAACAAAAGTCTCATAATTAAACAGCTTTCAGGTTAAAACTACTCAGAAACTACAATGGCTTGACAGTATGCTGTATTAAGATTCTTCACAGTGTTTAACTTTTTTAAAAGGCTCTGTGCTTAGACCTTTACGCCGCGTTCACATTGGCTCCAGAACGGTTGCAGTCCAGATTCGGTGCGGATTTTCCGCAAGCTGCCACTCACATCAGCTCCAGATAGAAGCTGCGGCTGGCTCCGGTGCCGGGTCTGGACTTCGCACGAGAACAAGCCCCATATTCTGGAACTACATCTATGGAGATGCTGTGCTGCTGACTTTTGCGACCTGGTGTCACCGGGTGTGATGTTATTTTTACATTTACTACGAGAGCGAGTGTGCGGTCAAAGAAGAGTAAAAGTTACATTTGTTTGTACACTGATTTTATTTTGAAAAACAACGTATCTTCATGCCACCCGGCATTTTACTTCCTGTATAGCTCGTCATATTTCATTCAGCTTGACACAGACCCTATCCGGCGTCCGGAAAAAATAGACTTCTTGCGTATTGTTTCCGTTGTGCTGTACAGCTCCCGCAACCGGACTCACACCGCACGGGGCTAATGTGAGCCTACAACAGTGATTTTAATGAGACGGATTACATGCCGAAGCCGCACCGGACCCGCACAGGATTCAGTGTGAGCCTGGGCTTAGTGTGTTGGGAGGCAAGTGCTTTGCATCCCTCAACCAATATCTAGTTAAAGAAAACAAACACTGAAACTGAACTAAAAATGTGAAATTTCGACCCTAATGATGGCATTCAACCAGATATCTTTATGAACCATTCACATTTTCTTTTCTCATAGAAAATATCTGAAACCAACAATAACCAAATATAAGTTATTGTCACTAATCACTTCCCTCATCAACTTCTTCCACTTTTTCAGCATCTTTTGCAAATCAAGACTGTCACACTCTCCTCTGAGATAGTAATAATAAAACTCAATTCAAAAATCATGACAGACAAGGGGCAGAAGTGGTTAAAACTGTGGATTAATTTCCATCTGAAAGATTCTTACTGCACAATGGTCAATTAGTGGAGACAACAGCAACTTGCGAGGACATTAATCTATGCAGCATGGCATTAAATATCAGGACTGCCATGTGTTTGGCATTGTTGCCCTGAAACCCAGTGCAGGATTATACTTCCACAAAAAATCAGCAGGAATTGATTATGGGAATTTTAAAGAATTGGACCAATAGGCAGAATCGTTAATGGCACTGGTATCAGTAAAATCTTATCGATTCCCATCCCTAATCAAGTAACGGTAAAAATGCCCTAAAAATACACAAAAAAATGCTCAGGCCACTTTGGCATACCTATATGTCATGCTCTAGAGTTTGTAAACCGATCTACTGCAGGGTAAGATGGGCCTGAATACTGAAAAGTCTTCATGTAAAAACACAGCATAACATACAGGTTCTCATTAATAGTCCAACAAGGCTGCAGTCAGTCAACATTAACACCTCCAACTGTGTACAATTAATGTTGCTGCTGGTGCAGATGAGTTGTCAGGCATAATGAATGAAAAAGTGAAAATCCAGCTTGCTGAGGACTCATCTCCAATTTCAGGTAAAACACAAGAGCACAGAACTGCCGAACTCTGCAGGGTTGTTGGTGGTTGAAGCTGACTAGCTCGATAATCTTTGTAAGGAAGTCCTTGAGAAGAGAGCAAAGCAAATCAGGACAATTAATCCTGATAATGAAAGCTGCAATCACTTTGTCTTTATTTATCAGTCAAGCATAAGCTCCAAGTTCTCCTGCGAGCCAAATTTGCATTTTTATTGAGAAGTTGCTTTGGGCCTACTGAAAGTGGACCGTGGGCCGCAGTTGGCCCCTGGGTCATGGTCGAGCATTCTCGACATGCACCAGAAGAAAAAAAGAGAAATTTGTGCCAAAGTGTTAGAAAATCAATCAAAGTATTCCTGAGATACTGTATTGTGTTTGGAGCACAGAGTTAACATGACCTTGACCTTGTCTCATCTTATTTACTCTTATAAGTAAATCATTTAATAAAGATGATACAAAGGAGTAGCATTTGGAAAAGTCCCTCAAAGCACCCTTAAGACAAAGGGTTCACAAAATCACATGGACAGAATCATGCATGCACAGCTCAAAAACATAAAGAAAAACTGAATGTAGCGCTGCAGCTGCTGTTGAACTCACACATCCATGTTCTCTGCCGCAGCTCCTACAGTTCGGACTCAGCTAAGCTTCCTGGGCTTAATTTCATTTTTACAGTGTTGCTGGCCACTAACTGAGTCCCACTGTATTAATGAACTTAGCCAATATAAATGCAATCATGCCTGAGGAGCAATTACAAATCTAATTGAGCATCTAAACAGAATATTAAAGCAGCATTAAACCAGGGCTCTAATTTAGAAGACACTTAAAAAGTCAAATTCCTTGCCCATAAAATAGACCATAAATTACAGAAGGCTCAAAATGTACTGCATGGTAGGATTTTTTTCTTTGTGTGGCATTAACAACTCCATAAGGCTGTTTAGTCGTATGAACAAATTTATTTTTTGCCCCTTAGTTTAACTGTTGTTGATTGAATTGTTCATTTCATACGCTGATACTGAAGTTAACACGAGGAAAAACTCAGAGATAAATCATCAACATCAAACTACCAAACAGGGTGGACATCTAGGGATCACAATCTGATTAAAACTTGAGTTTTGGTTCAAACTGATACACCATAGATTCTGTTTGCTAAAATGGGGTGTTTATTCCAATATCTGCTTCTAAAGCCGCCTACACACCAAATGCGACTATGGCAATCATTCTCCATGTAATGTACAGCTGGATGGGGCGAGATAAACCCTCCCCTGATGCAACAGCAGCAATCAAGGCGATGATGGCAAAAATCATTCTAGTGATAATTTTGAAGATGTTGGGAACCAATTTATAATTAAACCCTGATTTACAAAGTCAGTGCTTCAAAATACTGCTTTTAACACTACCATTTTGAATATTGAAGTTGTAATTGTAATTATAATGCACACAAATGTTTCAAAAACAGAAAAATCTAAAAAAAAAAAAATTCTAAAAAAATCTTTTAATCAATTTATCATTTCTCATAATTGTGAGAGGCACAAATTTTTGATTAAGTTGGAAACTCCATTAAGTATTCAGCTTTAACTCACTCAATAATGGCCCTTTTCCATTAGCCCTACTCTACTCTATTCGACTCTTCCTGGCCCTACTCTACTCGCCTTGTGCTGCTTTTCCATTGGCCCCAGTCGCAAGCCCAATGGGATGCAGTGTCGCTGTAAACAGCTTAGCGGCACTGCGGTGACGTCATTTTGAGCACGACACAACAATCTGTAGCTAAACTGAGTAAAAACGGAAAGCAAAAAAGCTACAGGTGGCAAAAAGAAATACCCCTTGAGAAGCACAGGAGAGTTTTGGAAGCTACACAACAGAATGAAGCCGAGGATGAGAGCAATTGAGCTGCAAGGAAAAGACGTTTGAGGGTAAGCCAATGGTAGCTACCACTAGCATGCTAGGTTGTCGCGCTTATGACTCATCGATGACGACATTGTCTGACCAATCAGTAGCCAGCAGTCGATGACGTCATCTTTTAGTATCGACTCTGCTCGCCTGGAACCAGAGCGAAGTAGGTACTATAACTAGCTTGTTTTAGGAGGTGCCAGGCTAGTGGAAACACGCTTTGAATCAAGTAGGGCTGAGTAGAGTAGGGCCAAGGCGTGCTAGCGGAAAAGGGCCATACATGCAACAATACAGCCAGTTACATGAAGAATTCACAAAAAGGCACAGTCAGTCTTCATAGCATTAGGCTCTATTGTTTTGTCGACTATTTTCTTGTTATTCTGTTATTCTCACTCCAACCGGTAAAGTTTCCAACTGTTAGGAGAGGGTGAAAACTGGGCACTCAGGAAACATTTTCATGCAGCCTGTCCAGAAATTTTACTGAGATATTCATGAGGCATTTGTCAAAAGGTCTTTTGTATCATAAAATCCAACACTCTCTTGACGTTACTATTATAAATGACTGTAGCATCTGGAGTTTTTTCCTGAAATAATTATGTCATATTATTAACAACCTGTGCTCGGGTAAAATCCGGATACGCCCTATCATTTAATAGCTTCTCCTTTGGCCCATGTTGCATCCTTCCATGTCTAATGAAAACTTGGCGGGTAGTAAGGCTGACAATTAGATTAATGACGCCAATAAAGGTAAGACCATTAATGTACAAACTGTGGAGAAAATGTTGTTTCTATCAGAGTAGCGTGACATTAGTCTGACAAAAAGGCCAGGCAGGAAAATACATTTAATTCTCATACTTGACCCTTCTTTAGCACCAATCCCAGAAGTCGTGACACTGATTACATGAGAAATAACGCACATAAACAGCATATAACATGAAACCCGAGAAATATCTGAACTTTTGGAGAAGTGTAGGTCTATTTAAAAAAAAGAAGACCAAGAAAAAAATTACAGAAAATGTCAGACACTTTCTTTGCACCCCTTTTTCTTTACACAACACCCTGTAAATGTTCGAAAACTGAAAAAATGTTTATGCATTCTTGCTTGGCAGCTCTTCAGCATGGACCTCCTGAGCTGTAGCTTTACTGTGTTCATGATCATACAGTAGATAAGTTTATAAAAATCATTCAGCTCCCATTTTTACAGCTGAAAAAGCATCCAAACTTTCGGGAATATTAAGTTGTTGTAGGGCTTTCCAAAAGAATTTAAAACTGCTGTTTATAAACAGACCTCCTAATAAGACTGTGATAAGTGATCGGGACAGACACTCATTTTGAAAACCTGAATATCAATAACGATTGACCTTGTTGATGCTGCTATCAAGTCTTCAAGGTCCTGATGAAGCATCACTTTATCATAAGTCTGCCACTGAGACACAAAAAATCATTGCAGAGGAGAAATAAGTGGGCTGCACGTCAGCTCAGAGCATGACAATACACTACAAGGCCATGGCCTTTACCAACTCGAAACAATAGTCTTACTTACTCCACTAATGACACACATCATCCTCATCTCCTCAATTGTTCCAGGAAAGTGTTTCCAAACTGTTAAGTAGGTCCAGTGGGTTAAAGTATTCATCCAGTGCTAAAACTGACTTATATCCTGACACTGTAGTAAGCCTAGCATGCAAACATGTGGTTATGCTGATGCCCTTAATGCCTACTTGTAAAACTGACTAAATACAACTGCCATCATGATTTGATCAAATGTTAAATATTAGTAGATTTATTTGAAATGTTTATACAGAAAAAAACGATCAAAATAAACCCTTAAATTAGCATTAGCTTTAGCATAAGCTTTATTCAGTGTACAGCAGATCTGTCTACTTATTTCTTCCTCTCTCTGTTCACCAAACTATAGGAAAGCATCAGCAGGGGTATCAATAAGAACTCTGATCATTAAGGAGTCTCAATAAGGGTATGAAACAGGAAGGCACAATATTATCAATGACATATCAGTTTCAACAGATAATTGCCTCCAAAAATGAATATCTCATCTGCAGATATGGACATCTCTGCTGATATTTACAGCAGATACTAAAGCCTTAAATACTGTTCATACATTTTTGGAGTTTTTGCACATTTATCTTTTATTTCAGTGGGCAAATCACAAAAAAGGGGCTTATTTTCTATCAGCAGATTGGGGAATCAGTGATTATAGCTCAGGACAAAGCAGATGAGGCTTTAGGTTTGTTGCTGTTAAAGTATGTTGTATGTGTAATCCCAAAAACAATAATCTCAGTTATTTCCATACACTTGGACAAATAGTCAGTGCTCAGCTTTCGCTTTGTCCCTATCCACCCCTTTTGTGAACTTTCTCTTAACAGTATTTTTTCTTTCACTGCTGACAGACAAAAGCCAAAGTAAATTGCCAAAGCTTGAGTAGAGAGGCAAAAATCATGTCACATCAAAAGTTAGGATGCTTGAAAAAGGTACTTGCTTGGTTTTTCTTAATTCACTAGCTCCTTGAGAGGTTTGGCATTATTTCTGACATTGAATTAAGGCACCCAGATTGTTAAGGCTTTACATAAATTGTTTCAACCACACATTGGTTGATGGCTTCAACAGTGCATACGTAATAAAAAGTGGTTAAAAAAACTGTTACAGCAAACACTGTCCTGCAATGATCCTGTTGAAGTAGACAGTTTGAACTGAATTCAAGCATGTGGTCAAGTTTGCTGATGCCTCTCAGTTGCGTCACACCCTCGATGCGCAATGTGGACACCAGCTGTCACTGTGTGTACTCACAGTGGGCATCCAGTCCAAGCCAAGTGATGCTCGAGCCAAAGACAATTACTGTAGCTTTCCTGGCTAGAAATTTGGCTGCCTCCATTATTAAGAGCTTGTACAAACTCACTCCCACTTCAGCTGTGTTTTAATGTAGTTGGTGAAACACTCTGAAATGAGGTCAATTTTCATTCAAAGTTGCAACAACAAAATATCCCCTCTGAAACATGAGCCAAAGCCACATCAACGAGTTTGTCCTCTACCTCTGGCCCCAAGTCATTTATCTCATTGTCAACAAATGAAGAAAAGGGATGAAGAAATCCGAGGAAGAAAAGAAAAGTTAAAATAATTCATTGAGGATTTTTTCATTGTCGTGATGGTTTCTGGCTCAGTGGTGAGAGCCGCAGCGTGCCGGGGACAGCTTGGCTTCCTGTCTTAGGGCAATGGCAGAAGAAGAAGGACAGATGACAGTGAACGGCAGCAGAGGAGCTGAGGAGAGCAGCACACTGACTCAACACCTTAAAAAAAGAGCCCTGGGGGAAGGTTAGCTCTCCTCTCTGCCCCCTCTCCTCTACTCTTCCCTTTTTCTCATCCACCTTTGTACATCTTTGAGCAGCAATTAGCCAGGAGCCATGCCTCTTCACCTCGCACTCCATGAATATCAACAGGAAGCACTGCACCCCACACAAAATACAACTTTCTGTTTCCTATTCAAATGTCTTACTGGAATATATTTTGAGAGGTGTCACGGAGTCACATTGCACTGCTCTTCAGAGTATATGTTGAATAAACTGTTGGTTTTTACAAGCCAATGTCATTTCAGTGCTTGACAACACATCATAAAGGAAAGCAATATTTACAAGAAAACAGCTGTTTGATCACCCGTAATCTGACCTCTGGAAAAACAGTAATTCAACATCCCTGTTAGGTGAACTCTGAAGAACCTAAAGTTAGCTATGAGGTGCTATCTTTGCTAACATGAGGTTTTTTACCAAACAACAATGGCTGACGTAAGTATCCAGGCACTTACTGACAAACATTAGGCTTAAGGGGAGGCAGTAGCTCAGTCCAGAAGGACAGAGGGTGGCTGGTTCAAGACAAGACTGAGCTATCCTTGGAGGTTGGTTTGGTAGCTGGGGTGTTGCAAACTGTCTTCCTGGGCACTGCAAAAGTGCACTTGTGCACTGTACAAAACCCCAAAACTCAACACACCGTCACTCTGTCATTTCAGCCTGTTTCTGTAGCGTAAAGAATCGAATTTCCCCATGAGGGACTAATATACTATGTCTTCTGTTTCTTCTAATGTTAGCTTGAAACACTGCATGAGCAAAGAAATGCATAACGTGCAAGACTGAGCTGTCATAAGATAACAGCCATCATTAGAAACATTTTGTTTTTGCTTTCAGCTCCCTCCTAATAACAAGTTAGCTGATGACATTACTCTAGCTAAGAGGCAAATTTCTGACAAGCTTAGCAACTATAAGGCAACAGCTGAGGTAGCTAACATTAGCATTTCATTACTTTCTTACTAAAGCCCAGTTCAGGCCAAAGATTTGCAACAAGAAGCTTTCAACAAGGAGGAGCCTACCCCTGATATCCCTGAAACAGTCTTGATGCATCGCAATCTTTGGTTGGAATTAAATTAGAAATCAAATTATAACTGAGTCTCACAATGTGGGCAAGGAAGTACAGCTATTTGTTTTGCTAAGACTTGTTACAGTTAGACAGTGGTTGATAACAACATAGGCTGTTTCCAAACTGCATATTACATACTACTACTACTACAATACAGTATGTATTCTTTCGAGCTGTTGCCTCTATAGGCTGTTGCATGTTGCTTTATTTGACAGATATGCGTTTTGATTTTGTGGTAAATTGATAAGTAAAACAAGATAGCAGCACTCCAAACAGTTCATCAATGATAATGGGCAGCCATACACTAATAGTCAAAGGCTAACAGTCATGAATTTCTTTTTTTTCAGTAGAGAAAAGTCAACATTTGCTTGTTTTAATCACAAAAACATGAAAACAGAAAGCTAAAGAGCAGGCACCAGGGGCTGCAGGGCTGAAGTGTGACATTAAGTAGTTTGCCTAGCTGTGCAGGGCCCAGCTGGCCCGAGGACGAGCACTGATTTACCGCCTCTTGCAAAGAACAAATAAATCAGCCATCACACTGAGCCAGACACAGACCTCAAGAGATGCCTCAATACCGCTGTTTATCGATCTCTTTCATGTGTGTTTGTGCATGCGTGACGGCTTGTGTGGGGGAGAGGGAGCCTGCGTTATTTATGTTGTTGTTTATTCATTTGTTGGGCAGGAGGTGCTTCATCTAGCCTGTGTTTGGAAAAGTTAATGCGCTTACTTCTAAATTAAAGACCCACTTAGGTAAGGTTGGAGGGCAAACAAGTGAGGTAGCAGAGGAAGAGAAGGAGAGGAAGAGGAGGGGGAAGGACGGTGAGCTAAGTTGAGAAGGCCAGCTACCCTTTCTGATGAGAAGGATATTGAATTACAATTAGAGCGCACCTGCATTTACATACAGCCTACATGGCGATGCTTGGGTAGGCAATTTAACACTCCAATTCAAACAGCTGCTTTTTGTCATTTACATAAATTACTAAAACAAATTAAAATTCTATTGAAGTTTTTTTTTCCCTGCATGTATTTTTCTCAGTGTTTTACTAAAAGTGAGTGATATTTATGAGCGGGGGGTCAGGGCAACAAGTAAGCCAATTCAATTTGTGACTCCCAGGAGAAATGAGGTCTCCTCCACTTTTGACTAAACATAACCAGCAGGTAGCCGACAGCTCCAATCACCGGGTTGCCGCAAAACCACTACCTCTGTCAGCGGCATATTTGATTTATCATAACAGCAGCAGCTAACCAAGATCAGCTGGAGTTGGGGTCTAAGACAAAAGCCACTAAAAGCACGTTTTTGCAGGTTTAGTACTACAGTAATGAACATAGGGCTGGGCAATATATCAAGTTTGTAAGATGAATTGATACCTTTTTTTGAGATTTAGAGAAGAACAATTATGTATATGTCTCTTTATCATCATTCTGTGTTGCTCTTCGACCCACACCCTCCAAAACTTCACAAAGCTCAAAAACCCAAGAGCAGACTGGGGGAGATGTGACTGATTTCCTGGGGTATTTGGGTTGTTTAAATATGTTTTAATATTACTTTACAGAGATATACATTGCAATATGTATCAAGTATTGAGATACAGCACAGAAAAAGAGATCAATTAAGGTCAATATCAAAATCGGGATATCAAAATATCATGATTGAAAATGAATTATGATAGTAGTTAAATAAAATTACAAAAAAACATGGTTTGATAACATAAGGCTGGGAGAAATGTTAGTCTTATGACGTAGATAGTTAAAGTACAAATATTGTTCATATGGATATGCTAATATCTATTTCCAGTCTGGCCATGGCTAACCAATTGATAACACACTGAACTAGGGCTAAAAAATATGAAAACTTACATTTAGTTTCTTTTGTAAACATTTTTTCAAGATGAAAAGGGTAGCTTTGTGAGATGAATGCAGCTGATTTTATGTAAATTTATTAGACTTTTCAAAGCAACACTCTCATTTTCCTCTTTAGAGTCTTTCAATTATTTTTAAATTTCAAATTTGACTCTCCATCCACAAGGGAAGGGAATAAAAAAACAATTCCAGTTGAGAATCAATAACGACTCTTTCAAGGACTCGATATTATTAGCATTGCTAAACAATTCCTTTATCAGTTCCTTCCACTTTGTTCTGCATGCCTTGCAGATAAGAACATCGAGCTATTATCAGTGGCAGCCAGCAGCGGTTATGATAAAATCAAAAATGTAATCATGGCAGTTGGGAAAGAAATTGTGGCTGTATTTTCAACAAAAAGATTTGTAGAAGCATTAATCTTTACAGCATGACATTTGAATAGCAGGATTGTCATGTGTCTGGCATTGCTGCCACTGAAGGCCGATATTTGCCTTCACACAAAATTGACAAGAATCAAAAACGGAATCAATTAACAATCATTTATGGCATTGGTATCAATAAAACCTCATCGCTTAATACCCCTAACCTCCACCGTAATCAAACTCTAGGTGCAGCTCTGAAAACACATATGGGCACACAAACACACACACAGTAGGAGGAGGAAAGTGAGGGGGATTGCTAAAAAGCACCATGTTTCATCATAAATTAAACTTTACATTTATTTGCTATTGTGTTACATTGACTACATCGACCATTTCTAACAGTAGCTGTTTACACAAAATGCACAAATAATATCAACAAACACTTGATGAGAATGAAAATACAGCATGTAAACAAGTCAGTCGTAAGATTCTGATCAGAAAGAACTCAAATGAGAGGGGTGGTCTTTGTGGATCATTATTCTGAATTCATTCAACATTAAGACAGTAATTACCCCCAAGTGTTCATACTTGGCTCTAGGATGAAGGCATTTCTGATACATTAATGATATGCACTTTCAAGCCAAATACATTTTTGAAGCAAAAGAATAAGGCTGGCACTATGAGGTCAAAACACAATCCTTTTATTCTGCTGAGCCAACACATTTTAAGCAACCTCCTGATCTAGGAAGCCAGCTGGAGTGAGTTGAACTAAATTGCTAAGTAAACAGTTTACACCCACATGTAAATGTACAAATGTTCCTTTTTGCGGGAACACGGTTTTGAAAAGCTTACAGTGTCAGCAATGTCTTTTTTTTCCTCAACGGATAATATTTCCATTGTTTTCAACAGTTTTTCTCAAACTAATAATAATGATTGGACTTTTGAGACATCCATTTTGTTTGTTTTTGACAGTTCCAGCTAAAGCATCTATTTTCCTTTACTGAATGGAGGAGTTGTGGCACCCAGCTTTACTCTCATCAAGTCAGTCAAGTAAACCTGATGGGTTGTCAAACTCAGGACTCGAGAAACACAAAAGCTAATCCAGGAATGCTCTTTTTTATGTGTTGTGACGAACCCTTGAGCCTTCATGGAGTGAAGTCCCAGAACTTTGACTGAATGTCTAATAACTAAATAATACTGCCAAGCAGCAAAGGGTTTGTTTAGCAGGGTGGGTTGTAGAGGGTTGAAAGCAAGAGAACATCAACAGATAGTTAAGGAGACGTAAAATGAAGCACTTGGGCCAGTCAGTGAATCAAAAGAGGAGGAATAATGCAGACTTGGGTCAAATATGACGTTTATCTCTGATAAATGGGTTGATTTTGGACTATGGAAGTGATATCAGCATGTCACCTAATGGAGTCTGGACGTACGGTTCCTGGGTCTGCTGATAGTGATGATGCTGTTTAGGCTTTTATGGCCATGTGGTAGGGCAAGTAAGATAAAACTGGCACTGTGGGCAGCAGATCGAAAACATCTACTGTAAGACAGGAGGTCCCCACCCCAGTGGTGCTGACCAGCTCCCTATGAGTCCAAGAACTGGGGCTCCATGCTGTGGTAACAAACGGCCATGAGGTGGATTTTGAAACTTCTAACTTGTGCTTTTTCCAATGTAAAAAAAATCATTAAAAACATTCAAAAATGGCGCCAGGTGTGCGGGTTTGTCAGACAGGGTAGCAACCATGCGTATACCATGAATGGAGGCTTTTGTCTTGGGTGGCCAGCCTGGGTCATAATCTCACCAAGGGCTATTCGCCACAACTCTCTCTCCTCTTTACAATAACAATTAAGACAAAAAAAGTAAAAAAAAAAAATATATATCAACAGAGATATTTTAGTCATTCTGAGCACCCTAGTGGCCAGTCAATCTAAGTGTCTACACTTTGACTTTGGCTTTGCATGTTACCACTTGGTCAATGTCAGTATCAACAAATACGAACATTTTTGCCTATATTTATGGCCAATATTTAGTCCATACAAACTGCCCATTTATATCTAGCTGTATTATTTGCAGGATGAGCAAATGCACTATAATGGTTTTTTGAATTCCCACTTTCATGAATCAAAAGTGTCTTTTGAAAATAAAATATATGCTTTCTTGATTCACATCTGTTTCTGACACAAATAGACCATTAGCAAGAAAGAAACCAGTCAACCTTAGTACAGTGAAGGCTTAACTAGGGCTGGGTATTGATTCAGATTTTCTGGATCGATTCGATATTACAAGGTCTCAAATCGATTCGATTCAAGATTCAATTCAATATTTATTCAGTCTGTGATCTTAGCTAAAATAGTGCTGTAAATTTAAAAAGTGACCTTTTGACCTGGTACATCATTAAAAATTGCTTTAACATGAAGAACTAAACCCAAAGCAGTTACATTAATCGTATTTTAATGATATGCATTAATGCACATTCTGCATATTACTTGTTTTTTGTCCAACTCGTATTTTCCTTTGTACTTGTTAAATCTAAAATACTGTACATCCAAACATCAGCTTTTAAACCTGCCAGTGGTGCCCATATAGTGCTTCCACCATGTTTGTTTGCAGTAACATCTCATGAGATCTTGTTCAGTAGAAAGCAACGCTAAACGCTGATCATACGAGACTAGCAGGGTTGATACCACAGGCTGCTTCTCTGCACATCCAAAGAAGAAAAAACAAACCAAGTTAAAAGATCGATCTTTGGATTTTATGGATCGATTATGAACCAGTTAAAGGAAAATCGATTTAAATCGATAACATTTTTTTTTTTTTAACCCAGCCCTAGGCTTAACACTTTTACAAAAGCTATTTAGAGTCTAGAAATAAAGGCACATTGGATTTCAGCAAAAATCTAATACTGTGCATCCCGAGTATTGAAGTAAACATTGTAACAATATCATGGAAAATCCATCTATGCATAGTTTAAAGTGCAAAATCTTAAACAAACTCTTCCATATGTCACATTAGCAGCAATTTTCTTCTCTTGAACACAGCACGCTTATGATCCTCCACAGAAAGTAAATGTTTGACTAGTGCTCTGCAGCCCCCTGATGCCTCTTTCCAAGGGAATCAAGTATTCTGGAAAATTCAGAGCTAAAAAGAGTGAAGCACGAGGATTGTAACACTGACGGACTGACTGTTCGCACAAGGTTAGACAAACTGCAGACATCACACACAAGCCTGGGCACTGCCAGCACAGCAAATCCTTGAAAATCTGAGTCTGTGTTTGAGTACTCTCACCTTGTGCCAAAGGGCTTATCTTCAGATGTGATGAAATGAGGACAATGATCTGTTTCAGTCTCTAAAACTCCACTCAGTCTGTGGTCAGCTCTGGAGAGGAGTCTGCTTTACTTTTGGCCTTAAACTGCTCTGACATTTTGCAATACCGCTGTTGGAGATTTTAACAGGCAAAAGAAAACACATAATATGCTAGTGACATGTGCCAAAGTGCACAAGAAACTCAGAAGAGAATAGAGAGGAAACAGCAAGACAGAAAGGCTCTGTCAGGCGAAAGATTTTACTGTCAGTCCTGAAAATATAGCCCCGATGTAGGACTGAGTGATGTGGGCCAAAATGAATGTTTTCAATGAATACATGATACTGCGATATTTCCAAATGACTTTCGTAGATAAACTGGACAATTAAGATGCCGCAGCAACAAAAAGTCTGGGACAACCAATATAATGAACAGTTTTAAATGTTCTTGTGGGGGCAGAGTTTACTTTGCGTTTTAGTTTTAACTTCAGCCAGCTGACGTCCTGGATCAGAGGGTTGCTTTAGATTTGTTGGCTTGGCAAAATTAAAGGTCTGTTTCTGACCTCAAAATGCCAAATTCATTCTTTTTCACTTCTACAAAAGCATATTTCACTGCATGAAAGTGAATATCATTAGATCCTCAGTAATCAAAAACTTTCAATGATCAAAAGCAGAAACAAGCAACTGGCAAGTCAGAGGTTTTACACTGTAGACGGACGGTTTGGTTTATTACTGCAGAAAGCTGATGTGACGTACTCCACATTATACGAGACATGTTTCAACACTCACTTTGTCAACAATACATGCTAACATGTGATGCATGTGCCCTGGTTTTGTTGAGCAATAGCCTTTTAAAGAACCAAGACCTTCAAATTTATTTCATTCAATGCATCAGAGAACATTTTGGCAGGAGATTGTTGCCAACATGTTTGTGCAATTTCAATGGTGTGCATGAGCATGCCGGCAATTTTTTGTGATTTTAAGACAAGAAATGACTTGATGTCTGGTGCTTCTGGCTCCCTTTTTGCTTCCAAAGAAAGTGATTTAACAAAAAAATGTATCTTTACTTTCTTTTTCAGAAAATTAAATTAAATTAAATAACTGTTACAAGAACAACTAACCTTAATATGTTTCAATAAAGATAAAACTTTGGAGAACAAGGCCGAACTATTTCTAACAACCTTACGCTAGCCATAGCTCCTGATAAAGATGTCATGGACATTGATTAAAGAATTTCCAGTGTCTCTTGTTCTTCTTTGTGAACAGAAACAAAACAAAAACAGCCAATATAATGTTCATAGAACCCTAACTTACATTTCAGGTCTTCAGAGATCTTAGCAGTAATTTCAGATTTGAAAGGTGCATTGTATCGGCTAGTTTGGTTCAACTTCCACTCTTAGATTTTTTTTTCTGTGAACAGCACCGCGAATGATATTACCAAAGAAGCCTTTACAACTGCTGTGCCAGCAAATGGGCTGAATTTAAATTCTGTGGGTCCTGTTTTAGAAAAGAAGTACTTTATGGCCAATATTTTCAAATTATGAAGTTTTGATTTGGTTGTGTAAATGAATCCCAAAAAATTGACACAATTTCCTTACAATGAGGTTGTGTAAATCATCTGTACTTCTAATGCATTTAAAAAGATAGAATTCACCTTTAAATATAGACTGGTGGTGCCAAAAAGTTCAGAAACTCAAAGAACTTGAGTCATGCTCTTTGTAAAAAGAGAGAACATTTACTGAATTGACCAATCATGCACAATTATGTTGTCAACATTTTGAAAAAATGGTTGAACTGCCAGTTTTTTTACCATTTTTTCAAATGTTACATCCACTTAAGTAGGATGGCCTGGATGCAAATGTCTGCATGCAATTATTAAAAATGTAACATCAAATTTCCACATACAGGGAGTTGTTTTCAGTCAAAATCAAATCAAATACATATATTTATTGTTTTATATTGATCATTGAATATTGATTTTTAACATCTCAAATAGGGCTGGGAAATTAATCAAAAAATAATTGAAATCAGCATTAGACACTCTAATTGAAGTAATTTTACTTATGTTGATTATTTTGATTATTTTCCCTGTGTAAGTCACGGGACAGCGTCCCCTCCATATAGTCTATGTTCACTTTTGCCAAGAGTGAAGGACGTGCCACCATCATGGAGGAGACAAGTGCCAATCTATCAGAGGACCTAGTAGCCAAGAAAAATACCGTCTCCATTGTTTGGGCACATTTTGGATTCTGTGCAGAGGACATTGAGCAGAAAGAAGCTTCATGTAAATACTGCAGGAAGACCGTGTTGATGACGATTGGTATCACCACTAATTTGTTCCAGCATAGCATAAAAATCGCTCATTAATCATAGTCGAGGTAAGACATTCAATTAACCATGATATTGAGATTAGGTAATATCGCCCAGCATTAATCTGAAAAATACCTGCGGTGTTCAGTTTCTGTGTCTAATCAGTCATTCTATGTTGTCATGTGAGGTCTTTCACGGTTTAAAAATCATTAAAGATGTGAAAGTTCTGTACATTTGAGCCAGGCTGTATATCTTGTTCGAAAATATATCAAGACATCTCACAAACCTAATATTTTTCCCAGCCCTACCCTGGTGTTGTCTCATTTAGCTCATGTAACTGCTGACATCAGAGGCTGTAGAGCTTCACTCAGGCCTGACCGGCCCATCTCCTCACCTACATCTGTCTAAGAATACAGAGGTGATCTTGTTACAAACAACTGTTTTAGCTCTGCCTAATGTGTCCCCTCACCGTCCCGATACCCTGTATCTCACCCCGGTGTCCTCCTCATCCTCCCACCTCTCCTCCTGAGCTCCCTCTCCTCCTGCGTATATTAGAAGCATTACTGAACTGTGACTGAGTCATTTCAATATCGCCTGAGGATGCAACTCACAGCGCTTAATTAGCTTGTTAAAAAGGGAGGGAATCATAGTAAATTCACCCCCACCCCCTTCTCTCTGACACCTCTTCAGCAGAACCAGGTGTGTGACTGCGAGGTGCACAGAGGTGTTGTGCATAATCTCAGGAGGAAGAGAGGCCGTGTTCTGGGTGGACGAGCCCACTGCAGGCATCTGCTTGTCATCATTTAGACCCTCACTCGCATTAGCAAACACACCATCTTCAATCGCGTAACGAGGGAGTCCGACGGGGACGGCTCCATTCTTCAGTGGCCGAGTTAACCACGGTCATTAGTCTTGCTTTGCTGCCTAATTGGTCTGGCGGAGGCGCAGGGACTGTTGTCCATTCTGACTGAGTGCACAGCTCACTGCAGAGTGCTGCACGACTGCACAGGAATGCCTTTAAGCTTGATCTAAAACGTGCAAGTACAAAGCAGAGTACAGGTGTTTGTCCCCCTGCCTACACATGTGCCTACAACAGCTGCAGGTGGAGCACGAGCTAGGAAAAATGTTTTCTTACAAAGACAAACGTAACACAACATACACAAGGGCGTAATCTGTTTAGCTAACATGAGGGCTGTTGTTCTGTGCAGTAGCCTGGGTAAACAGAGTTAATAAGAGGAAGTTATTAACATATGACACATCAGCCTTTCCCAAAAGAAAATACGCTGTGGCCCATTTTGGAGTCTGAAAGTTCTCTGGGGTAACTAAACCCCTCATAAGACAGTAAAAGCCCCCAAATAATACACCTCATTTTTAAATATATATACATATTTCAGTGTAAATACTTTATCATTCTGCTACATTTTCTTTTATTTTTGTTTTTGAGCATACATTGTGACTTTGCCAAGTGTTCCTACTACCTCTCATATCCACAAAAACAAGAAGAAAGTCTTATAATCAGGAAGAATGCAGTGTGATGAGATATTTAACAAAGTGCAACCAACAACTTCAATATTAAAACCCCAAATCTTTTAGAGCTTCTTGTTAGTTCTTGGACCTTAAAAATCTAATGGAGGATTTTATGATTATTTAAAATTTGGTCCAAACTTGCTCTATGTTTTTTATTTATAGTAAATTACTTTGTTTGGCCAACTAAAGGAACTTCCACAGCCCCAGCTCATAGTGTGGGAAGCACTGCTCAATAAATGACCAAAAACTTTTCTGTAGCAGGTTCAGTTGGAGCTAAAGCGAGCTGCTTGGTATTCAAGCACTTTGCCACATTATAATCACCCAAATCTGATTAAGGGTCATGTTTTTTAGAGCGTCACAAAGAAAACAAAACACGTAAAATGTTCTTAAACAGTAAAAAGGTAAGAATCTCAGAAGTGATTTCTAATGAAATCTGGAAAACTGCTCCAAAAAGTCTTTTTATTTTTTATTTATAAATATCAAAGCACAAGGAGGCTACATCTTGAAGAAACTTTTTTAGTAATCAAAATACTTCTTTAGTAATCCAAAAATTATATACAGGCCAAAATCTGGTGTAAAGAACTTTTGGGTTTATTGTCATGGTCTTAAAATATTTGGCTTTTATTTGTATTATCACAAAAGCATTTATTTCTTTTGCCTTATCATTTAAAACAGACGATCTTGTAAATGATGAACATTTTATTGTGAGTGAGTCCTAATTTCCAGGTGAAATGTCTGCCGTCTGTTTTTACTGGTCTAATTTTGATCAGATTTTGCATCATTACCGATCATCAACACAAACAGGCTTTTACAAACATTGACAGTAGTGTCACTGATAAAAAAGAACATTGATTAAATTTATAATTCTTTTAGCTGATTAAATATAAAGTTAGTCATTTCTTAATCTGATTACAGAAATATAACTTGGAAACACAAATCCAGTTCTGTATCATGAGGGTTTGTTTATTACCCTTAAATAAAACCAAAAGAAAATAACCAAATTCACTACATTATATAGAATGCATTTGTTGTACGTAAAAACATCTTTAAAGTTTGATTTTATTTGTTTTCTATTCAATTACCAAATATGGCGAAATTTACCTTCACTCGAAAATCTGCAACTAATAAGTCTTAATTAACCTGTACATCAAGTATGTTCAGAAAACAGCAATGTTATCCAAGAGTGGACATGGATTTGTTTCAATAGGTTATAAGCTATTGACATGTAAAATAATATTTTATAAAATGACAAATATATACAACTGAGAGGAAGAAGGTGATCTCTCAAACTGTGCTAAATTGTCATATTTTGAATGTTTGGTAATGACGAAACATACAAAATATAAAGATCTACACTCTTTTTTTCAAATAAAGAGTGTCTTTATTGCAAAAATGCAGAATTGCATGATTTTTGATGAAGTGTGAAACTACCAAGCAGTGAGGGAGGGGCCAGCTGTGTCCACTTTCCCAAACAGTGCCGGGGTATTTGTGCTTTTCAGACAGTTTGCACAACTATGCCTGCATTTCAGATTGTCAGGACCAATAAATTATAACGCCTATGGCCTATCAGAGTGTCTGCATACTCAATGCAGAAGGCTGTTGTCCTTGATACAGAGGCAGCGTGGGTGCAAATCCATCATTCTCCACTCTTTGTTGTCTGAATTCTGATTCAATCCACTGTCCTCTCTCCATCAAATTAACCCTTTCATGCATGAATTATTAAATCACAGAAGAAATACTTTTTTTAAATTTCTACTTGTCCCTTTCGGACATGTACAATGTGATCAACTATTGACAATGTGTGATGCTGTATAAGTGTGCTGACGTGACCGAAATAAATAAATAAATCAAAATCAAAAAATCAAAAAGAAATTAAAAATCATGTTTTTCCTAATATATATTATTTAATTAGAAAATACATGTTTTCAACCAGTCTGATTCTTTGTGAATAGAGAGATTCAACACTTATCCCTTAAGGTCATGATGCAATTCACCCTTTGTCGGCCATTTTTGATGCAATATCTCGATATAACAAAAATATAGAAAGATAATATTTGGCTTGGGAGTTAAGCCCCTAGTAGTTGAACACCATATTGCAAACCAAGTGGTATAAAATCTATTCCAAGTATCTGTCTACTGTATTGGTCAAAAAGAGTTAAAAGAAAACCCCCAAAATAAATCTAAATAAGCACATGGTATTTTCTTTTCAAAAGTCACTAACATGTATCTGTACAGTGTGAATTTATATCTGCCTAGGAGGTTATGTTTTGTTGATGTTTGTTAGTTAGTTTTAGTTTGTGAACATCATAACTTAAGAGTTTGGAGTGGATTTTTTTATGAAATCTTTAGGGAATGTCAGTCATGGCACAAGGATTATGGTGATCAACTGAACCTGGATGCAGATCGAGGATTTCTTTACACTGCTAGACAGGGCAGTATTCCAAATTTTTGACAATAAACTCGCCCAACTAGAGAGCATAAACCTCCGCCAGATCGCTCACATATTGCCGTTATCTATAAGCAATAGTTCTATGATAAAGTAACCGTCATAATAAGATTGACGGACTTATGTTGATATCATTCTTAGTTTGAGTTATTGAGCAAAACCAAATGTCCGCTAATGGTGGTTATCTGGATCACCACCAAAATCTAATTTTGTTTAGGTTTGGCCATCACCAACATCTCCTGAAACTTTTAGCTAAATTTGTCCAGTATTTTTTTTTATTTAATCTTGCTAACAAAAAGACAGACAAACAAACAGACAGGCAGACAGAGCTAAAAACATAACCTCCTTGGCAGAGGTAATAATGTTGGAATTGCCTTGGCAGAGAGCCCTGAAAGTTACTAATAATATATTTGCAACCAAAGAAATACAGTAAATATGGATTTTAAAAAAAACAGGTCTGATGAGAAAAACAAACACTGCGAGATAATATTGTTTAATACTGCGATAACAATATGATCACCATTATTTAATAAAAGATGCTAATGGTGCTAATGGTTATAACATAACATAAAATGGTGCTTTTAATGTATTGCGATTAATTCAAACTGTCATGATTGTTTTTAGCAAATACTCAAATCGCCATAATGATAAAATTGCAATTTAAAGACTAATTCCTTATCCAGACTAACCAGGTCAAATAATTATCTTGTGGTCATTAAACAAATAACTGCAAATACTTCTTTTTTGCAGAATTTTGACTGAACGCTAATTTCAGTATGGCGTTAATTAAATGCCAAATCAACATAGAGAAACATGCAGCATTAAAAACACTACCGTCTTACTCTACGTCTAATCTGAAAATAAATGTTCATGTTTTTACAACTTGATGTAGAATCAGAATTAGACTCCACTTTATTGGCCAATTAGGTTCACAACATTCACAATTTGGTTTCAGCAGGTGGTGTCGCTCGTGGAATAACAGCAGAAAGAATAAACATAATACCAATAGAAAAATACCTATGTAAAAGTATGTCTAATAAGAGAATAAATGAAATATGTATACACCTATAGAGACGATATGTACATATCGTGGAAAAATATATATATACAGAAAATAAATAAATATAAGCAGTTGGTGCAAGGTACAAGCGGAGTGCACTTGAATCAGTATGTCAGTATATAGTATGTTATTATATTTTTCGCAGCCCTAGAGCGAACACATCTCCCTAAAACATTTTACAAAGAACATGAGAAGACCAAAATACAAAACCGGATCCCAAAAAGAACAACATTTCCAGTCTGCTGTGGCGACCAGAAAACACTTTGCTTCTGGGAAAATGTAGTCCAAATCTGAGTGAATCATTCCGGTTGAATGCTGCCTCTCCTTTCATTATATTTTGCTTTTAATGCCACTACTTTCGAGCTGCATCATAGCAGAAAACAACCACCCTGAAAAGCAAAATTACTGCTCCTAAAAGCAGTGAGAGACAGTTACAATCTCCGCGATGAAAAGCCAGAATCAAATTCTCCAAGAAACTGTAACACAGGAAAAAGATAATTATGTGAGTCAGAGTAACTTCTTACATCATTCAAGTTGCCGACACTGTGAGTTAAAATCTTAAGTTTGGCTCATTTCTAGTCAATCTGTGGGGAAATGTGTTTTTAATGGTGCAAAACAGTTCCACAGAAACCTGAAATAGCAGCCTTTGTCTCTAAATTGACGCGCTGAATTGTTGTCGGAGTGTGAGTGAAGCCCCTGAGAATCTGCGCTCATCTATTACATCGCACTACATGTAAGGATGTGGAGCAAAGACCCTCAGAGACCTTCAGAGACAGAGCCATCAGCTGTAAGTGGTATCAAGACTTTGCTCTAAGCACCACATTGATATTGCACAGGTAATTGGAGCTCCAATGTCACCACACCTGGTCTGAGGGACCTACATAAACAAGTAGAGAGGAGATATCACATTTATCTTACCTCGTGCCGGAGCCGGACACATCGTTACACACAGAACGGGGACTTTGGAGGTCTAACTAGGCTGCTTTATTTGGGAAATGGATGGAGCTGAAGCATGTCCAGCCTTTCCCTACTTCCTCTTTTTCTGTGAGAAAGCAGGGAAACTGAAAAAACAGACTTATTCTCTTGTTTCTTTGGTGCTTAACTTTAAAGCTGGACAGGAGAGGTTGGAGCATTTCTTTGGGGAATCAAGGTTTATAATTCTTCCCTCCGCCATTTTGAGTTTCCCCCGCGTCTGTCAGACAGCCGCTTGTGTTAAGACTCCCCTTTTTTAACTTCTAATGCAAATGGCCACAGTTTCGGAAACCCACTTGAGTGTCAGTGTCATTGTGCGCCTGATTTTCAAGCTTTGGTTCCTGAAAAAAAAGCACTGCATAACCACCTTCTCAGACAAAGGTGAAATGGCCACAATAGAGTCTGAGTTAGGTTAAAGCACAACAATAGCGCCAACAAGACTGTATGTGCTGCATGATAATTGCATTGTTATGGCTCGTCTGCACACTGGAGCTTTCTGGGCTTGTCTGAAGGTTGTCACAGTCCAGCAAAGTGTTTCCCCCTGGAGTGAAGCAGCAGGGGGTTAAAAAGTGTCCAGCTGCAGCAGGTTTGAGGCCAGAGCAGAAAATCCAATTCAAGTACTGCTCAAGGGCTGAGAGAGGTCACTTTTCTCATGAGCATGGCACCATTTTGAGGCATTTTAAAGGAAAAATAGGTAGGGGTGTCTTGATACTAGAATCTGACTCACTATTGATACCCAAGAAGATATTTGGTACTCAATACCATTTCTGATACTAGGGGGATAAAAAAAATGACAAATTCGTAAGGAAGGCCAGGGTACCATTCCTAAGGTAATTTGCCAAATTAGTTGTGATGCGCTGTCTGTTTGCCTGCTGCACTGCCCAAAGAGTGTGCATGGTGTGCGTGGTGGGTGCTGCGGGCGCGCACCATAGTATCAATACTATGGCAAATTAGTGTTGTATTCGGATACGGCGTTTGAGTATCAGAATTTTTTTGAGTATCGATTAGGGCTGGGACAATTCACTTCTCTTTCTCTGTCTGAGATGCTCTGTAATAGCTTCTGTCCCTTTAAGGCATCCTTCCCCAAGTGGGCCCAGTCCACTCTGATTGGTTACAGTTCAACTATGTGGCATGTGGTCAAATCAGGGCTGCTCTGTGGCATATTGTCAACAACTCTAGGCTCTTCAATGGGCTTGCTTTTGAGAGCAGAATGGGCGAAAACATAGCAAAAAAAAGAAAAACAGCAGAACGTCACATTGGTAGGTCTGTTGGGAGGTAAACAAGATATTTTTGGCAGCTGCAGGTGCCGTGAAGAGGAGGAGATGGAGAAATTTTCCTGCTGTAGACTGTTAATTTTGTTCATAGTGCTGCCCTATCATTGGATGGATACATGCTAAATTCACAAAAGGGCACATAAACATATAAAAGCATGATATGACCTATCATGTTGATGCCTTTACTGCCTTTGTCTTGAATTTTAAGTGTCTCAAGTACCCAGCAGCAGAGTCTGGGTTTTAATGGAGGAGGTTAAAGAGGCACTTTAGGTTAAAGTGCCTCAAGAGTATCTAAATCTTGCATAAACTCAAATGTAAAATCTTTCCGTAATCATATTTTTTGTTTGCACATTTAGAGTTTGAGGGGTCTTCATTCATGTCAGCATTGGTCCCAGTTAGCCCTTTACCCCTTCAATAGCAGCAGCAGGCCAGACCATAAACTATTCACCACAAATCCTGAGCTAGCATTCTTCAACCATTTCATCAAAAACTTTTCTTCCATTGTATAAACAGCCGAGCACTGCTGATCCGTACCTTTCTGAGATGGAAGTCCCCCCTCAGAGACCCCAGCCCTGTTACTTTTTTTCTCTGCCTTCCTTTTTTCCCCGGTTTGGTCTCACACACATTTACACAACACAAACAAAAGGCCGCCCGTGTACGTCCCACCGGTCTGGGAGGGGGTCACGGAGGTCAGCCTTCCAGGGCCAGACTGCTCCCAGACACTATGGTGGAGCTCAGTGTCACTCCGCCTCACACCGTGTCAGCATGAAGTGACAGAGCCGACACGACGGACACCCTCCCCCCCACTCTGCCTCCTTCTTCCTCGACCTGCTCCGGCTCTTGTTCCTGTTGAAATTCCTTATTGGTCCAGCAGGCGTGGGATGCTGAGTCTGAGCTGGGATGAAAGGAGGGGGGGCAAGGGGCAGCAGCATGACAATGGATGGGGCAGGAGGGCAAGGAAATGGGGAGAGTTCCTGTCCTGACTGATCAGAGACATTTTAGATCTGTTCCTACTGCACGCCGCCGCCGACCTACAAAGCCAAAGATCCCTGTTAAAGTCAATGGTCGCTCCCTCCGCACGCTCATACTGACCGATATAAATGGATGTAGAAAAGAAGAGCAGGTTCACCGGGTTCACAACAACAGCAGGAGAAATAACCCAGACAAATGATTCCTTCATGCATATTAAAAACAAAATTGAATGTTTGCAAATTCCCTGCAAGCACGCAGGAAAAAAAAGCCACACCACAAATTATGAGACTTAATCCCTTTCCGTCCCACAGCTTTGTCTTTGCTGACCCAAGGAGCTGTCAGAAGAGCAGAAAGGCCGTCAAACACGCCCACTGAGAAAGCTGACATGGACCAGTAGCCGTGACCCAGGATCCAGGACAATGAACTGGTCAGAGGGAGGCTGAGGGAGGTGGAGAGATGCCGCAGGAGACAGTGAGGATCTAAGACATGAAGAAAACTAACTCTTTTAGTCTATACCAGGAAAAATGGAGAATAGAGGAGAAAAGGCAGTGATGGATTAAGCCTATGTGGCTCTGGTCTTGATTAATGCATGTTTTAAGACATTAACTGCCCTCATGAGAGGTAAAATTAAATTTATTTTAATGGATGAGCATAAAAATGTTACCTTTTTATCAATGCCAGGCATTAAAATATCCCTGTTTGGATATGAGTTGATACCAAATACTCCTCTGATAAAAGCCTTGTTAAAATAAAATAGAATTTTGACAAAATATCAGTGCACCAATACATCCTTGTCTCCGTGATGCAATAGTTGATGCCAAATAATGGTATTCTAATTTTAATAAATATAAAGTGCTAAAAAAACAGATATTCCTCCCAACTTGGTTCACCGAGACACGCGTGGGGTTTGATCAAATCAATCTGGATTTTTTTGCACTGTAGCTGAAGTAAAGCAAACTTTGCATAAGAACTTCAGGCAAAGGCTAACAATAAATCTACAGCAGACTTTACAACAAACAAAGAAAAGATAACAAAATATACTAAGTCATCTCACTTTATAATTCACTTGCACAACTATTATCTTTAAAAGGGCGTTGGTGGTACAGTCTGATAGTGTGTTTGGTCTGTTATTGGGAGGTTGTAGGTTAAGACACTTAACCCCAAGTTGTTCCCACTGCTACGACAGCAGCGTGTACATGAGCATGAAAGAACATGAATATGTTAGTTGATACTGATGGAGAATCTCCACAGAGATACTGATGGGCAACTGACATACTCCAACCAACAGTGAGAGAGGTTCATGCATGAAATTTAGATAGCTGCTAAGGTATGTTCACATTTACTAATGTTCAGAAAATCTCCTAGTTTTCAAACACAAACTAACCAATAGGAAAATTCCTGATGCTGTAGACTTTGTGTCTGATTCATAGAGATAATCTTCTGTGGCAGAGACATGATAAACACAATAGAGTTCATTTAAAACTCAGAAAAGCACAATATGAGCTAAATATGGGAATTTGTTAACAAGGGGCAAAACTGACAGTTTGTATCTGTGATTATTTGTGGTAAAGGAGGCTTGAAATGCTTCACTTGTCAGAGGAGGGGCCCTAAAGAAAAAGTTTGGGATCCACAACACAGGCCTGTGATCATGTTTGCCTCCAGTTTTGCCTTTAATTTGTCTCCACTTGTGATGAACGTTGTAGAGATACCCTTTGGTTCCCACCTCTAAAATGAACACAGTTTGGAGGTGAAAAAAACTCTTGAAATTTCTTAACTAATGCTCTTCCCAAGAATAACATTTGAATAGCTTGACTTTAGGGCTGGGCGATATGGCCTAAAATAAAATCCCTAGTTATCTTCCACAGAACTCTTTTATGATTGAAATAATTTTCCTACTCAAAGAAAAAAATCTTGTAGCAACAAGAAACTGTATAAAACAAGTTTTACCTGTTCTCAAAATCTGGTTCATAAACTAAAACTAATTTACCTGTTATACTTAAAGTGCACGATGGAGTTTTGCAATCAAATTTTAATTTGTAATTTGGATGTCTGCATAAACAAAGCTGCAGTTTTTCCACATAATAAAATTAAAATAAAAACATGCTGTGAAGACAGTGTGAATTTTCAGTATTTTTTCAAACAGTGCCACAATTTACAAGTGCAGTCAGGGTAAGTAAAGGGCAAAAATCATACTTTTTAATTTTCAAATCTGCTGCAAAACATAGTTTGAATAATTTGATTTAATCTTAAATCACTATTTGACTTCATTGTATCTTCCCTTGAACTAAAAAGTTCAGTTTCAGACTTGTGCATCAACAAACCACTATGCTATGGAGTCCCAGGCTGGATCAGAGGTAGGGATGTAACGGTATGAAAATTTCATATCACGGTTATTGTGACTACAATTATCATGGTTATCATTATTATGCCGGTAATGTAGCAGTGTGCTCAGAATGTTCAAAAAGTACTTTTACACAGTCTTGAAATCATTTAATCCCTTTAATGTTATAATTTTAACAGTTCTTTTGTCTTTTACTGTCAATAACTTTGTCAGGAAATGCCCATTAAGTAAATCTGTTTAAAGTAAAAGAGAAATAAAAGTAAACAATTCTGGTAAGTATTTGTCATTATTTTGTTATAAATGCTTAAACAGTGTACAATCCAAGAAAACAAAAAACTGATTTGAACTTTAAACAGTATTCTCTCCATAAACAATTGTGAATGAACATGTTCAAAGTTTTGAGACGGTCAAAAATAAACTTAACCTATTTTACACATGCTCACTCATTTTTGTTTGCCTGCAGCATTAGTATCCATGTTACAGCTTGCTATATTAGACCATGTTCAGTTTTTTTTTTGTTTGTTTTGTTTTACTAATCACTGTGCGTTATTAACACAGGGTGGTGATCAAACACGGTACAACGGTAATTTTAATAGGACACAGTAATGATTACCGTGGGAAATTTTACCGCGGTTTACCATTTTACCGGTAACCGTTACGTCCCTAATCAGAGGCAGTACTAACTCACTCGATTGATAACCCTGTTTTCTGTCAGACTAGGAAAAGAGAAAACAAAGATGTGTATGAAAGAAAAGATGTTGAATGACTTCACCATCTGTAATACAGGAGTGTGAAGACATTCACTGGCTGCTTGAGGGATTAAGTTGCTATAATAACCATGAATATCAGTCCATCCTCCTCTCTTTAAAGATATTCAAAGTAGATCCTATTCTTTAAAGTAAAGAGAGATGGAAAGTATAGCAAATTTAAGATGAGAGGAAAGGGAGAAATAAAGAAAGGATACACGGAAGGTAAGACAGCAGGAAGACAGAACAGAGAGAAGATTAGTGAAGTGTCACGGTCCTGAGAGTTCACCACGCATCTCGACCCAATATCCTCTGCTCTCACCAAAGATAATAGAAGCAAAGCAGGGGAAACCACGGGAGAGGATGGAAAGACATGAACACAACAAGCAGATGTGTCGTCTGGGCTGCGCTTAAATTAATCCTCCCTCCTCACCCCTGCTTTCTTCCTTTTATCAGTCAGAACAAAGAGACCTGCTTGTGCTTCAGGTCCAGACAACAGAGGTGGCTGCATGGTGGATTCAAGTCCATGCTGAGAGCGCGGAGACCAGGAGGGGTGTGGAGGGAGGGGGATAAGGGGATTTGGGTGGAAGATGTGGGTGAGTTTGTGCCTACGTGCCAGGTCAGTTGGGGTCTTATGGCAGAGGGGAAGATTGGAGATGAGAGGGAGTGGGTGAAGGTTTTGGGATGGGGGGGGTTTGGAGGGAAGCTTGGCCTGGCTCAGAAAGAAGAGAACAAACACGGGCTCTCACAGAGCTCAGACACACTCAAGGGGTTAGCCGAGTGTCTGAGGTTGAAGAAGAGGAGGGAGGGAGACATGAAGACAGACAAGAGGAAGACGAGGAAGAGGAGAGAGAAATCCAAACAGACAAGCATCTCTGGTCAAGAGCATTCGGAGAGGTCCTGTGTCAATACTTTAAACTTTTATTCTGTCTCTCTTTTTTTATTTGTATGTTTGAACTTCTCGGTAACTCTTTCTTGAAGCTTCCTAACCATTAGCTATTACATCAATTAATGTCTATAAAGCATTGATCTAATATATTACTCATATGTGGCTAAAAACAATTGTGCATGTGTCAGTGGTAGTGTCTCATAATACATTTTACAAAATGTTTTTGAAAATTCACCAAACTATTTTCATTTATGCCTTACCTACTTATAACTTTTTCATCCGGTCTTTGCTGCCACCTTTGTGTTTTAACCCTTTTTCAGTCTCAATCAAAAAAGACGTCAATTAAATGAAAACTGTTTTGTTGATTTGGATACCACAATTTCTTACAGTAACAGCCTGGGTTGTATTTCTAAAGAACCTAGTAGAAAGTTGCGCCCACCTATTATACTATCTGATTGGACCATAATAAATTTTGATTGACGGAAGGATCGTCCAATCAGCTGCGAGGTATGCTTCTGAAACATTCTGCCCTCCCCAAACACTTTCTATGGGCTCTTTCCCAGATGGATTAGTGAAATATTTTGAACGGTTTGTGTGGTGTGTCATGATATGCATTTTCCTCACAAATACAGCTGCATTATTGATCAAAACTCACTGAAACTACACAAACTGTCCATATTTATAAGATCTGTCATCTTTCATCAATGAAGTGAATTACCCAGTCCTCCATAGGGTCTCAAGTCCCTTAAAATTTGAAACATACTATAACTGAACTGGTGTTCATAATTATTATGTTGTAGATTGAACCAATAAAATTACTTTTTGCAGTTTTATTACAATTCAGTTTTATATGTGTTTCAGCCTGCAGAGGGAGTAGGACATAATTTCTGCGACTCCACAATCCAGTCCTTGTGTCCATGAGCTGCTACTTTGGCTTCAACAACGTACAACAGCAGAAGATCCATATTTATATCTACTCAGTGAGTTTGACCTAATAGAGGGTCTCTATTTTTTTTCCTTTAAACTTTCCCAGCTTTCTCATTTCAAGTAATTTCACGCTTGTTGGCGGTAAAATAAAACCAAAAACTGCCCATAAAAGCTGCAGCAGTACAGGTGTCAGATGGGCCCTCCTCTCTCCAAACAGTAGAAGCCACAGCGTATTAATTGGACACACGCTCAGACACAGACATGTTGGCTCATGTTATGTCCTCTTTCAGGGCTTACATGTTCTTCTGCCAAGGATCCCGTGGCTCTCCAGCTCTGTGTGTGTCCATCCCTGCTCATCTGCTGTCTTTCCGCAGGTCAAACCCTAATCCTGCCCAGAGGTTTGGGGCCAGTTGCCCCGAGGAAGGGGTTTATCACTCTTGTCTCACAGGGACCAATCAAGGCCAGCTATCTGTTAGAGGCTTCCTCCGTTACTATTGTTCAGACGGTTCAGACAAGAAGAGATCGTGTCATGTAGGATCATAAAACCCTTAAAGGCAGATTTGGTAAAAGACCTCCAACATGCATAAAAAGCACACAAAGATGGACACATTTTTTCTACAGTTTAATTCAGTTTTGTATTTTATCTACCGTCATTTTTGACCTTAGATATAAAAATCTGCTAGCTTGTTGCAATGCTATTTTTGGCACTTTGACACTTACTACATCCCATTGTAACAAATCTTTAAAAAGGTATTGTCATCTTGGCTCTGAACTAAATGGATTTTCTTTTACCTGCAAGGTAATTCCATAAAGGGTTGAGTATCCTCTGTTGTTTTTTCAATTCCAATCAAGACTTTTAAGGGAAAAAAAACAGCATTTAGAGTTGTAATTCTTGTAAATGCTAAAGTGGAAATGTTTCAGTTCCCTGAAATGTCCATTTATCTACACAGGGTCTGTTTCTTTTTCAGTGATCTCTGTTCAAGAATTTTATTCAAGGATACATTTACTTAGAATATAAATCACTCAAAATATTTTTGGACATGAGTGCTTCACTTAAATAATCAAGGGGAAGTAAAAACTTTGAAAGAAAAAATAGAGGAAATAAACCTCATGTAAATCATAACTGGTCTTTCGAATGCACATGGTACTTTTTTTCCTTTGCATTTCACATTAAATTACAAAATCACATTATTTTTGCTTCAAAAATTTTCTCTATTAAATTTCTGTGTAAACTGCTTAAAACCAATTTGTGTATCGAGCAAAAAACTAATTATAAACACACACACCATTCTCCTACCCTTTAAGTCAAAACATAAGTATTTATGTGTTGTGTGTTTTATCTACCCAAGCTGAGCTCATTACTCAAAACAAAAACTGTTAGCATGGTGGCTATTGGGGCAATAATGCACCAACTAATCTGGTGCCAACCACCATTAAAAGACAGAAGAAGAAGAGTTAGTTTCCTCATGTTATTGCATCCTTTAAAGAGGTCATATTTTGCCTCATCTTGGTCTTATCTATGGATTTTAGTTTACTATTGAATACGTTCACAATTTAAAAAAAGGGGGTACCCCTGATCTACCTCTATTCTCACTTTGAGACATTCTGTTGCTCCTGTCACTTTAAGGTCCTATTTCCCATGTGGGTCCGGTCTGTTCTTTCTCTGTTTAAGGATAGTTTTGGGACTTTTTTCGCTTTCATTGATAGCAGAGAGTCTGTGGATGGACTTGAAAAGGTAAGAGAGTTGGGATAAGACAAGGGCCAAATTGTCTTCATGTTGGAAATGTATCAGCTGCTAGCATGAAACAAGAGCCTCAGAATATGCTAAGAGCAGGGTTGTTACCCACTCCATCACACCAGCAGCCTGGTCCAGTTTGTCCTGTGGTAATTTGTCAGTTCAGCGTTGTTCCATTTCAAACAGGTCTTCATTCTCTCAACATTCAATGCTCTGAGATAGGCTTGCAATCCCAAGCTAATGGGCCTGGACTTCTTTCCAAAAAACGCATGTTGTCACGCTTTTAGGCCTATGCCAGGTGGCTGGAAATCAGGTGTTTAGGCAGCTACTGGCCCTGTAAACATTAGGAGAGGGAGCAGTCCTGAAGCTGCCTACTTCCTCTTGTGCATTTAAGTACTCAGTCCCACCAAGGAGACACGTTAATCACACAAAGGAGCAAAAGTCAAAACAGCACAGCATGACTACTTCAATAAAAAAATGCCCAACTGAGAAAAAAAGCTGTTAAAAAAACTGAACATGTTCAGAAAATGTTAACAAAACAGACAAAAACTACACCATATTCTATTCATGAGTAATTTAATGATAAAGTCTAGCGTAAATTCAAGCCACAATTATATGTCCTTTTTCTGGACCAAGCCAAAAGGTCAAAAAAGAACAGACCATTTGTAAAACATACAAAGAAGAATTAAACTGTAGCAGTTTTTAAACCCACATGCTCTTGTACCAGATTGTGAAACACTTGCCCTCTGCCTGTTGTACCACTCTCATACAAGCGAACAGTCTGTTCTGCTTTCCTGCAGAAAATAAAAAGCCAAACCGCTGCCAGATATCAACAGGGACGAGAAAGAAGCTTTCTCTCCTCTGTTGTTAGAGAACAACTTTGATCAAAGTTATTTCTCCTCATCCATCTCTGACTCTCCTGGCCAGTCATAAATCATCTTCACTGTGCCAACTGTCAGGCTCAGTCCCAGAGCCGTGAAGAGCTAATTCACCAGCAGAACGCCCTGAGCCCAACTCTGCTCTGCTGCTTTAAACAGGGGAGGGAGAACAAGTGAAAACACTCGCTCTTTAGACAGTGTGTTTAAAAGCTAAAATGACCCTTTAAGTTATCCAATTGGTAGGAATGTTAGAACACAACTAACTTACAATAACATACGAACTATAATACTCACAAAACTGGGATCAACATGCTCACTTCTTAGATTTATCTCACTCTAATGGGGACAAGGGAAGTCAGTTTCAGTATAAATATGATTCCTTTATAGCAGTTTTCTGACAGCAAGGACAAAATTTGCCTTTTGCCTTGTTAATATGCTGTCTGTACTGTTTCATGGGTCAACAATGTTTGGAGGCTGGTGATTTTGCAGTCAGGCAGGTAAATTTCTGAATCCAGTTAGCCAAATAGTCAGTGCAGATTTAAGAGTTAGTTAAACAAATTATTTATATTTGTACCAATAGAAGTATGAACAGATCAGACAGCCTGACAAAGTTTTAAAATAGTGTCACTCCACCGGTATCGACTACCGGGCATATTCTAAAAACTTAAGATTAGGTTTTGTTTAACATGATCAGTTAAATCGAGGTAATAAGTTAGCACAAACACAGCAGAACCATTAAAGTTAAACTGAGTGGAAGACTAAAGGGCTTTTAGTGCTAGCAATGCTAACTTAAGCATGCAAACCAACTTCACATCGTGTTTACCCTGATCATGTGATAAAGAGCAGTCAAGTATGGCTACTTTCTCAGAACATCTTAAGTTTAAACTAGTTCTTTCTTTAGATATTCACTTGCGTTAAGTCCAACATGAATTATCCTAGGGATGTTCCCATGATCTCAAATCAGGCAAGTGTAACTTTAAGTTGTAATTCCTTAGCTTTGATAAAGTTAATTTAAAAAACATAATCTTTTGACAAAGCATTACGCCAGGCATCTACTTTGAAAATAAACATCAGCATAGAATATAACGGCATCGGAACCAGGCAATACATTGTTTTCATGACAATTAGTGGCTCCCAAAATTAAGAAAACATATGCCCAAGATCATTGTGCCACATGGCATGTTCACTTGTTTTTGTCTTTTTTCCATTTACCATTAGGTTTTAGGTATAAGAATTTTTACATACTATTTTTTCTGTATTGCCTGCTCTTTCTTGGAGAAACTGACAGTGATAATACTGAAGTATGTGTTGTAAAATCAGTGAGTACTGTATTTCATAATTATGCTTTCAATCGATTTCAAAATAATCTTGGTTATGAATTTTGACAAAATTGAGCATGCTTATTTGGCATATGTACTATTTCCTCTTTTGAAAATATAACAATAAGTTATAAAAGCATGCTTTTTTATAACTTGGACCATTTTATAACTCTTTACGCATCTATACGTCTATTTCCAAAAAAGAAGCAACAACAAATGTAAAAATATTTACTTGTTTGCCCCATGTTTCAGTGATTTAAGTTAAACAGGCAGTAGACAGTGCCCTCTGCTGGTTAAGAGGGCAAAGAACGGCAATGTTTGTTGTCAAATGACTGAAATTGTCCATATTTGTTATTGTTTTTGATTTTATTTTGAGGTACCGCTATATCTTTAATACCTAGTTTATCAAAATAAAGGGCAAAAACCAAGTAACATCTGTCTGAATATACACAGACATTAAATATGCATCAGGGGTTTGAAATTCCACACATTCAGAATCATCCATCCTGGAGTCTCTGTGACTTTAAGGTCTAATATGTACCGACACACCAGAAAAAGATTAGCTCTTTCCATAAGAGAAGCACCTGAAGAGAGCCAACAATTGAAAGTCTTGTTGACATGTGAGACAAACCTTTTTAGCCTTTTACTCCCTCGTGGGCAAGAGTCATAAAATTATTTGCTTGGCTGCGCTGAGTTCTGCCAGAGCGGATCTGCAATGCTAATAAAGTCAGCCGGCGCTGGCAGGTAATAGCATGCTACTGTAACTTTTCTACCCCGGCTCAGCACAGCTCAATCAGCCCCCGCCAGAGACCTCTCCTCTACGAGTCCCCCCGGCTCGGAATCAGCAACTTTCAATCTCGGTGTGTTAGCACGCAAGAAGACGCAACTGTACGTCTGGGATGGGTGATGAGACAAGCAGACGGGGCGGCCGGAGAGAGCGGGAGAACACACACGCACGCTGTCGCACGCACTCATTCATATATAGGGTCTAATATCAGCTCGGCCCCTTACTCCCTTAAAGAGACTGGAGAGTCAAAGGGGGGAAATAAATACTCTGCTTTATTACTGAGAGAGAGACAGAGAGGAGAGACGAGGGGAGGGGGACGAGGTAAAAGATAGAAGCAGGATGACACACACACACTCAGTATCCACCTGATCCTGCTGAATCCCGTACAGTGGAGGAGAATTCTTATTCCTCCAGTCAGCAAAGCTCCCTCACCTCTGTCCTCTCACATACAGTCAGCTGACAGAGGAGAAAGAGAGCCACCACACACTACAGAAAAACGCATTACGCTAACATATACACTCTGTGGTTACACAGCAATGTCTCTGAGATTATGAGGAAACGTCTGTTCACGCAGAAGTGATGAATGGAAGCAGAAAAAGTGTGTAACAGACCGTCACCAAGAAGAAAATATACTAGAATACTCAAATACTGAAAAAGATCAAGTAACCACCTGCATCTCATCTTTTGTCAAAAGAAAAAACGCAAACCTCTGTAAAAGAGAAATTTGAAGCTTAAATCCATTTTCACAGTAACAGGAACCTTGTCTGTTAATATGTTTCATTACTTACTTCTTAATTTAAACTGGTTTTCTTAATCAAATGACACACGTTTTGATGAAAGTTAGTTTAAAACAATGTAAAGTTAGTTTTTGAGAGTCTGAGACAGTGTTTTAAATTACTTACAGGAGAATAAGAGTTGATTTAATAAACTTACTCAATTTACCTTAATGACCAAAAATGTCAGTCCCTGAAAAAGCAGAGTAAAAATAATATGTATCAATATTTTTCCCACACATTTTCAATTCCAAATGGAAAAATTGACTTACTGCCTGAGAATTCAAAAAGTTAAAGGTGCTATGAGGAGAATCTATTACCGGCAACATTAGGACTCTGCTACCCATGAGCACACACGGCGACTGTCGTAATGCTGCGTTCCAGTAACCCCGGAACTGGGAGTGACATCACCTCCGACTTATCGGTGTTCCAGTTGAAGTCAGAAAAAAACATGCTGATCTACCAGGCTATTGTTAGCTGTTGTTAGCACGCCCTGTGTTGTTGTTCACAAATATCACATGAAGAATGTGATTATCACTATGGCAGCATCTTTGTAAATATAAGTCTAACAATACTATGTATACAGCTGATCTAGAGCGACACACCCCAGTCAGAAGTGCAAATAAATTGATTATTACAGGAGCTGCAACTATAACTGTTCACACTGGGGGCATCCATCTTTGATTGTCAACTCGGGGTTGGCGAGGTTTCACTGAGTTCCCAGCAGGAAATTCTGACTTTCTGGGGACGTTCCAGTTGCAGTTTCCTACTCGGAACTCAGAAATTCTGACTTCTGACTCCAACTGGAACGCACCAAAAGACGTGACCCAAGCCAAAGTGTGTGTTTGTTGTGATGCTAATAAATGCAGCTCGGACCTTCCTCAGAACTCTGCATTGCTTCACAAGTTCTTTTTTTCAACAACTTGCAGGATGCAAAGTGACGAGGTAATGTATCTCTTTCTAGTTACGTAGTGGTAGTTGTTTATGTGTAACAACAAGCAATTTTTGGAAAACTTAGTATCGTAGTTTTGGAGCAGGCTGTCCAACCCGACCACTTAGCTAAGGAAAAGCATTTATAAATAACCTAGTTTGATGCTATAAAACTCATCTTATAGTGTGTATTTCGATCAGGCATATATCTAAAAGTGAGACTTTTTTTAAATTACTTAGAAACTCCTCATAGCCTCTTTAAGTTCATTTTATTTTATTTTATTTTATTTTATTATAATGTGTTTTTTTTTCCTTTTCATTAGTATACTGTGTAAGCCACCTTGGTTCATGAATTTTCATATGTTTATTTATATAAAAAAGGGGAAAAGAGGAGGAAACTGATGTTGTAAAATAATGTTAAAAAATAATACTAAAAATTTGTACATACATTAGGGGTGTGCGATATGATGATATTAAATCGTTAAGGATTATAATGATTTAATATCGTCATAAAGCAGAAAGATCGTCAGATCGTTTGTGTGGGTGCAGAGACTTTGGCGCGCACCCGACTAGCCAATGGTAGCACATTAAGCGCAGTACATGGTGGGATCTCCTGTTTGGTTATGTAGCGTGAAGCCATAGCGGAAAGAAAAAAGCAGATAAAAGCTTGAAGATGTCTGTAAAAAAAATCTGTTCTAAAGCAGCTGTATTATTCCCTCAGGTTATAGAAATTGCAGTTAAATAACATTTGTTTTGAATTGTTGCACTTTTAGAGATAATGTTGATATTGTTGTTCATTACCTTTTCGTTTACATTTATTGCACATTTTTATAAAAACTGCACTATTTAAATTGAAACCTGTTCAGAAGGTTTCTTTGGCTTTAATTGTATTTTTTTTCTTTTAGGGTTTTACATGTTTTATATGTTAAACATAGGGAAAAAATGGTCGAACATTCAAATAAGTCTAGAAAAATGAAAGTAAAAAAGAATCGTGATAAAGTCATGATCATGACTTTATTTTTAAAAAATTGTGATATGATATTTTTGCCATATCGCCCTCCCCTAACATACATACATATATATTTGTATGCATCATTTCTCTAATGAAAAGATAATGAAAAAAACATCATTGCATATATATAACTCCAATGTTTTTAACAAAACAAAAAATAAATAAGCAAACTAAAGAAAAAATCTACAAACTACTTTTCCAGGAATATTTGATAATTATTAGGTCCCAAAATAGGCCAATGATTGGCAACACTTCTTTCAAATTTTTGTATTTACATTTTTTGCTTAGTTTTGTTTGTTTGGTTGGTTGTTGTTTTTTCTTTTTTTTTTTTTTTGTTTAAGAGTCTGACTATTGAAGAAACTCACTCTCATGGTCCATGGTGGGTCAAGCGGTCTCTTAATGAGTTTATCAGCTACTCAAAGATTCGACTTTTATGATGTTAGAAACATTAATGATAGAAACATCAGATATCATCACTGGGGTGCCTCTGCCTGTCTCTTACTCAAGTTCACCTGAGTTTTCAATCTCTTCACCTCCTCCTGCACAAGCAGCGGGACTTTCAGACACGAGTGTGAGAAGAGTAAAAGAGGTCCAGCTTTCTCACTGAATCATTTTTCTTCATGAAACCCAGGAGTAGGAAGAGGAAGGTTTCCCTGACCCAGTGTCACGCCGAAGACTCTCCTGAGACTGCACAGTCCCTCTACAGTCTGAACACACTCTCCCGGTGCATTTCTATGCCACCTCACACAGCGCGGGGAGCGTTTATATATAGGCTGAGTGTGTGTAAGAGGGAGTGTGTGTGTCTACAGCTGTAGTAATCCCACGCTACTCTGGCACAGCTCCAGCAGACATGGGAACATCACAATGGATTACCCATGGAAGAGAGGGATTTACAGAGGAAGAGAAAGAGATCAATGGAGGAAGATACAGTGAGAGAGAGGGAGGGGATAGAGGGTTTCCTGAATACTATTAGGCTGCGCAGACACAACTAAAGAGGAGAAGAAAGTTTAAGATTACCATTTCTATCAAAACAGCTTTGATAAGCTGAGAGGAAGGGAGGACAGGAGACATATGGAGCAATAACTGTCAGCTAAATTGCTCCTTGGAGTATATAATGAAATGCATTTGTTTGAGTGTCAGCAGTGCACGTCTCCTGAGTTTAAGGTGATTGCAGTTGCTTGTTGTGATCAAGTCTGTCATTACTGAAAGTGAAGTGAGGTGGATAATGTCAAGTCCAGCTTAATTCAAAGAAGTCTCATAAACAAGAACAGTTTCTTTAACCTTTGGGTAGCGCAGACGTCAGGCTACAACATTCACAGCCCAGCCTGATAGTCATAGTGTTTAAGGACCCATCTGCCACAGAAATAATATAGACAGAGCGAGGCTCAGGCTGTGGAAACAGGCTGATTGAAGAGAGTTGGGGTGATTTGATGTGGAGTGCTTGGCTCGTGTGTGCGATCGGACTGTGTGGAAGTCGGGGGTTAGCGAGTGACAGCTTGCGTTTATCATCGAGGTAACAAAGCATTCATCATAATGTTTGGGAAGACAAACAAAAGTGCAGTACTGTAAATATAGAGTGTTTATTGCTGTCATCATAGTCAGCCATCCATCTTTTAGCATCATCAAATCTGTTTTAATCATGATTCTGTTGTGCTTGTCTGACAAGTCACAGCATGATTTATTGCTCTGTGGTCGTCTAATCTGACATACAGCCTGTTGTAACAGATGAAAGAAACTTCTGGACTTTGAGCTGGGCACAAGTTTTGGGCGGCAGCATAAACCACAGTAGAAGTGGATCACTGCTATGATTAGACAGGAGTCCTCTCACTAGCATCAGTATTTCTATTGGTCAGCATTCATTAAGTTACATATGACCTCTTGTGGAGACTTTAGCGCACTGGTTTAATCTGGTGTTTGTCCAAACATCAGACAGACTGGAAGATTTACAGCATCCCACAGTTATTCTTCAGTTAACAGTTTGTCAGACGGATTAAACATGCCCTGTCTGACAAATAAAATCCAAAGAGTCACAGTTAGACATTCTCACTTGCTCTTTCTCTCCCTCACACACATGCACACACAGAGCTCATCATTCTCCAACCAGGCTCAGCTGCTCCTCTACCTCCCACCACACTGACCTTCACCTGTCACACAAGCTTCATATTTACAGCCACCACAGCCCCATCTGCCCACACTCGGCCCCGACCGTCAGTAAGCAGCAAGATGCCTCCCCCTCTGACGATCCATCAGCAAAACCCAGAACCACACCAAACACCCACTTCAACAGCAACCAAGGATTGGGAGTTTGATGGTACAACTCTTTGCAAAGATGGACTACATCTCAAGTCAATAATTACATTTCTGTTCATAAAGAAAATACATGTAACTGCAGGGCTCCAAAAAAGGATTAAGCAAAATATTAAAGAGGTAACATAAATGTAGGGATTTGTATAACCCAATTATTTCATGGCTGGTACCAAATGTTCATCTTGTATATAAAAAAGAAACTTAATTCCAAATTGCTCTCTACAGGCTGCATTGAAGACCACTGTGTCAATGTGGTATTGGTAATGTGGGCGCATTATCTGGTGCTGTATCATATATAATCCCCTTTACATACAAATTTCTCTCTCAAACTCTGTCAATAAAGTACCTCTGAAAAGGTTACATTGTACTTTTTTATTTTAATATGTTTACATGCATCAGGACTTATCCCTCTCCTCCTGTGAACAGCACCAAAACCTGCCTGAAACTGCTGACTCTCCCAGCAGACATAACTGTGTGAAGTTGATAGTTCAAGCCCATTGTCCCAGGGTGACAAGCCCACTGGAGAGACTGCAGAAAAAAATCAAGAAACCACTCAGTCCCAGTCAACCGATCAAGACAGACAAGGCCTATGTGGTGCAAAGGGTCCGTGAGTGACAGGAGCTCAGACAGAGTGAGAATACAGATGGATCAGGGTACTCATCATGTCAAAACTGAAACGTTTAAGTTGAACATTCTCTAGCAGTCATTGAAATATAATATAAATCCAATTTAAGACAAAATATGACTAACCTTCCAGTGCAGCCGGATGAGCCTGATTCAATCAACGTAACCAGTCAGATCCATCCTGCCAAGCTCCAGTCTACAATGACCGTGCTCTGTCCTAAGTGGCGTGGTCCAATGAGAGCAGGAAGAGGTGGGAGCTATGAGCCAGACAACAGCAAGAAGCACAGATGCTAACAGCTTCATTGGCAGTTGTATGAGATCTGGACCACGTCTTTATTAAATGAAAAACAAACAATGAAAAATACTTCTCCAAAAAAAGGTTATTTTGGTTTCACTTCCTATTTGTTCTGGCAAGAGTTTGCTCTATGAAGTGGCTCATGTTTGTATTTTATAGGCATGTAAGCACCAGCCTACTTATAATCTGATTGGCCCATAATAAATGTGATTGATGGAGCGATCATTCAATCATCTGCCGGATATGCTTCTGAAAGGTTCTGCCCATTCCCAACACTTTCTATGGGCTCTTTCTCAGATGGGCTAGTGAAATATACTGAATGCTCCATCTAGTTCAGGTTAAAATATGACCACGTTCACACTTTACCCTGCCCGAGTAAAGAATTGAAATTCATCGAGTATTGAACTCCCATAGGGAAAACACAGCCTGATAAAAGTGTGCGGAGATTTCAAGACAAATGATGTTTCTTACCCAGGTGGTGCCAGGAACATTAAAAACAGCAACATACCAATGCAGATCCCTCTGTAGCCCACGCCTAACAGCTCATGAACATTGAACTCCCCATGGAGAACATACATTACATGTGACGACCTTGGAAACTAAGAATAATGTATGAAAACTGTCAGCTCCTCCGCCTAACAAATCAACCATAGCTTCATGTCTTCATAACATGTAGCTAAACGTGCCTTGTTTAATCGTAAATGATGGAGGACAGATGTGTAAATGTTACCGCCACACCTTCCCCAGCTCACTATATCAACAGTGTGTGCAGTGAGTTACAGTGGCAGCCAGTTGTGTGCAGTCACTTCTTATTAGTCATAATTTTGGTCCTGTGCAGGAAGGACGGGGTCCTCAACAAATTCATTCTGGGCTGACACACACCTGTGTTCCCCGTAATAGCTCATATTTTCAACCCTGCATTGCTGTCTAGAAAAGTGGGGCAAATGCTCCAGGTAGAACAGCATGCTAAGAGCTCCTCCACGCAGATAGACACACACGCAGAAATCCTCGCCTGCAGGTAGTGGTGCTGGGTGGGGGGGCCACTGGATTCAGCGCCCTGCATCTCAATGACAGCCGCATATCCACAGGGATTTATCTAAATGCAAATCAGCCGCCTTCACTCAAATGACAACACACATCATTTACTTTGCATGCCCAGATATACACAACGCAGCCGGTTTCACTGAGCCAGCCAGGGAGGGAGGCAGTCGGGCAGACCCTTCAGCTCTGCCTTCCCCTTTTATCTGTGCCCTCTGGAGCACACTCATTTTCACCAAATTCACTTTTAATTGAGAGCTAATTTAGCTGAGCCAAATTCACAGTCTGAGGTAGATCAGATAGGAGCTGAGGAGAGGAGCTAAGGGAGAAGAAGAATAAAAAAAAGGAGGAGAGAAGATGGGGAGTTTCAAGGAGAGAGAGGGAAGACGGTCTCATGGATGTCAGATGAGAGAAAAACATTTTGTTGGTGTTTTTAAGACACTATGAGGAAGGTAGATTAAATGACAGGAGGGAAAAAAGGTAGAAATCCAGTATTTAAATTTGCTGGCTTGTTTCTGTCAATGTTTTATGATACAGAAAAAAACTGCAAACAAACCAAAAGAACTGATATTTTGTTTGTGGGATTTAAAAGTTTAAAAGCTCAAGGCTAAAATTATTTTTACCATCATTATTTTAAATACTTAACCATTTTCTGATATAATGATATATGTTTGTACATAAAAAGTCTGTTATTCATCAAAACCATTTTTGTCAAACTCAATTTCATCCATTTTAAGTTATTGTTGCATTTTTTGCTGACATTTCTGCCTTTTCTTATTGATTTTGTCCCAAATATTTGTGCAGTTTTATGTCATCACACAATCAACTGCTGGCTTTTAAAACCTTTTTATCCCACACCAAGAAAATATATCTTTTTTTGGTTTGTTAGTGGTTTTCTCTGTTCTCTGAAATGTTAACGGAACCAAACAATGATTTGATTTGTTCTGTTTCTTAAAACATTAAATATCCTTGCATTTAACAATGATCTTTGCCAAACAATAGAGCTGGTAGTTAAAGGGAGTTAAACAAGAGATGAGCTCGTGCAAAGTAAGGTTGGGATATATTTAATGCTAGAACACATTTTCAATACTTCCTGTAAGGATGCAGTCCCTCTTACTTTGATGATCAGCTGTAAGGTTGCACAATAAATGTCATTTTTGCAACATGAGCATTTACAAATAATTGAAATTTGATGATACATAACCTCCACTTTTCCTACTTTGTAACTAGGGATGGGAATCAAATCCTTTGAGAATCGATAAGAAATAGACATGTGAATTGATATCAGTCTATCGGCTTCACAATTCCCTTATCAGTTCCTTCCTTCAATATACCCAAAGGATGTCATAGCAGCAATCATGGCAGACAGGAGACAGAAGCAGTTAAAAAAGTGGCTTGATTTAACACTATGACACCAACTACACAACACACATAGTGATTTTATACATTGGAAGAAGCACCAGCAACATGTTGAAACACTTCTCTTCACAGAATTGTAAAATATTCCAGGAGAACCGTGTCTGAGGTGCTGTTGACCCTCAAAATTTGTATACTGATGAGAGAATTGGACAAATAAGCAAAATCAAAACAGCATTAGGAGTAATAAAAATCAAATCAATTCCAATCTGTACTTGTAAATCAAGTGCATCACACTCTCATCATAGTCAGCCAGTAGGAACAATAACAAGGAGGTAGAAAAGTACAACATGCAGCAGCCAGAAGTGTCACAATTGTGGCTTAAATTTTGACAAGAAGATACTCCATAACATTAAGTGGGTGGGGACAAAATCAACTTGCAGAAGCATTCATTGAATATCAGGAGTGACATGTGTCTGAGAATGTTGACCCTGAACACCTAGATCGAAAAGAAAATCAGCAGGAATCAATAAATATTGATTCAAAATACAGAGTCAATAATAGCATTAGTGCCGATTGCCAAAAAAGATGATCAATTCCCATTCTCCTGGCTAGGATTTGATGTAATGTCTTTAACAGCCCTATCTGTGTAACTTTGCTCGCTTTGCAACACCACAGAGTGAGCGCAGCATGATGCAGAGGATGTAGGCAAAATAGTCCGGTGTTTTTCCAATTGAATCAGAACAAAGCAAACAAGGAGCAGATGTGAAAACTACCTCATATTCAAATGTCAGTTGTTCATATTTAAGCCTGAAGAAAAACAGCCCAAGTCCTAAAACTACATCAACTTGATATAAAAATTGCACAGGAGAGGTATTAATGTGTCAAAATTCTGGCAAACTCTCATAAAAAGTCTAAACTTTGCAAAACTTTAGAAACTTTCTGGCAGCAGCAAACTGTTTGTACGGCACAATTTAAACAGTGACCCAGTGTTAGGAGTTCAGTTCTTCTCTATTTGGATTCAGGATTAATATTTGCTCTCATCTGCCTTTGTTTGAATAAGATAGCGGAAAAAAGGGAACTGAGGTGTGAGAGTTTGGAGATTGATAAAAGGGAAATGAGGGATAAACCAGAACTGAAAAAGGGTCACCCACTGATAGCCTCTGAACATGGGGCAAACTGGCCTGACCAATAGGCTGACTGCGCTTCTTTGATTTAGTATTAGATATTATAAAACCTCACTTTTAAAACATAGCATGTGAATAACCAGGGTACAATGCCCAAGCAAAATTGATAATTCAGCTGAAGTGCTTTCATCATGAAGTCCAAAATGATCTTTTAGAGGTTTTTATTCAAAAAGCAACGTCAATAAAACTCCTGTTCACCTCACTGACCTGTGCTTGTCCTGCCAGTATTAAAGTTGACCCAGAGCAGAGTGACTGTTGTCCTAGAGGCCTCCAAGACCTCCAAACATTGCTGTAAAGTGATCTAAGCTCCAAAAGGTTATTCGAGGTCTCAGCCATAAGGAAACCAGCTCCTTTACGGTGCCTGATGCTTCCTTCACTTCAACATAGCTGTTAATTAGCCTGGCTAAGTGCACCATTAATCGATTGCTTGTCTCCATGCTATATCTCATAACGCTGTTGCACTCTGGCAACACTGAACGAGGAAATGTGAGGTTCAGGATGTCACCCTTTTTCCTTTGGTGAAGTACCGGTGCTGGAGAGAGAGGATGTAGAGAGTAATGGCTGATAATCTTAAGACAGGAACAGGGAGGTATGCTGATGGCACAGAAGAATAGCAGAATTAAAAAGGGTTTATTGCTTCAACAAACACATGGCAGAATATATCTTTTAGCAACACAAATCTCAAATAGAGTCTTTTTCTTTTTGTGTGTTTCAATAGATGGAACTATTCTCAAAATATGATGGGCTTCTGCTATTGTTTTTATATGGATTTAAATTAAGGCTGGGTATTTCCAGCAACCCCACAATACAATACGTTCCCTGATACTGAGGCCACGATACGAAAGGTATCCCGATACACAAAAATTGTGAACATTGACTGCGCTTTTAACAGAATTCCCAGCAACTGTTTTTTTATTACAAGAAGAAAAAGAACAAGGATGAGTCGTAAATGGCTCTACAACTTAAGAACATTGAGTCAGGTCCCCAAAGATTGAAGACACCTAAGTTTAAAATTGGAACTGTGTTTCATGATGGAGCTTGGCTTCTACTTTGAACTGTGCCATTGTTAACATTACCCAAAGAGTATTTACAACAACTGTCCAAACATTGAGGCCGTGTGGATTCTGTAGAATCCGTATCGATACACGTATCCCCAAGATGTGCATGACGATATTTTGAGCACAGGCCTAATTTAAATTGCTAGAAAATAATCAATAATGTGTTTCTGATCTTTTTAATAGGACAAAATCTATCAATCATTTGCTTATACGACACGCAGGAAGGATGTTTTTACTCTTTTTTGTATGTCTGTGAGGTTTGTGGAGACTCATTTAACGCTGACTGACCAAACCCCCTCTACTCACTGTGAGGGGGATTTAAGTATGAACATGAAGCAGGGAGTGTTAACCCACACTGATGTGGGGGACATTTTTACTTGTACATATGTTTTGGGGTTTTTTAAAGTCACACAAAGTTCAGGGAAAGAGTGTAAAGTAATCTGTATCCTGGTGATGTTTTTTTCTGCTCTTGTTCTCTGTTGGTGGTTACTATTTGATCCGTGTTAAGCTATCATCACTAACAGCAGGAAGCAGGTTTATTTGGACATGAAGTAAAGTTAACTTTTCCAAAACCAGTACATAATCCAAAATAAAACTACTATACAGAGAAAAAACACTTTTTTAAAAAGTTATATTAATAGATATCCTTAACTGGTTTACTCACACAGAAACATCAACCAAAGGGGAATTTCTGAAAAGAGTAGACTGTCACAGCAACAGGATCACTGGACATCACAGAGTCATTTTGGAAATGAAACTTGCACATGTATGACTAGAAAGCAGGTTCGAATAAAGTGAAGGGAAATTACTCAGAAGCTGCAGCCTACCTCTGAAGCAAAGTTTAAGATCACATTTATGTTTCACTGAAGCACTACGTTACATACAAATATGAAAAAAACAAAGAACAAATCATGCATTTATTTGCATTCACCTCATTTATAAATCAATAAGCTGATAAGGAGTCCTGTACTTTATCAATATGCGCTCATCCATCAAACCAAACATAAAAAAACAAAGTACATATGTGATAAATGGTTGATTAAATGTAATACATTTTTAGTTAACCATCAAAAATTTGAGATAAGTTGAAATCAAAACTTAAAATCTATTGACAGCCTTAATATGCTATGTAAAAAATGATCTCTATTTTCCAAATTCTTTTACTGACTTGTAGTCAAAACAACAGTCTCTATCAGCAGTGTAAGAGAATAAAGCTAACAAGAAAGAAAAAAATAAAATTCTCTCACTAAAGTTAAATTTATGCTCAGAATAAAAGTCTTTCTGAAGCAAAGCGGCTGATTATCATAGAGAAACTTGTTTGCTATCTGAGCTGAATAAATACAACAGAAGCAGCCAGACAGGGAAAAAGAAACAAATCATATTTCTTTTCCTCTTGTCAGACTTTTGTGAGAAAGACGGTCAAGTTTGCTGTAAGATTTGAAATTTTACACCACAAGTGTTTCTACAATTTTACAGCAACATGGAAAAAAGACAGAAAAATCTACATAAGAATAAAAACAGTGTAACGTAGCCACCAGCCACTAGTTGGAGCTATAGCTGTTCTCTTTGTTCCTGCAATTCAGTCTATTATTTTACTATACTATGTTGTTGTGCTGGGAAGTCAGGATTTCCAAGTTCAGAGTGGGAAATTTTAAGCTGGAATATCCCGTGAGGTCAGATTTCTTACTGGGAAGTCAGGGGGTCCTTACCACCCCCTGAGTTGATGATCAAAGATGGCTGCCCCCAGTGTAAACAGTTTCTAAGCTCCTGTAATATTCTGTTTATAGGCACTTCTGACCAGTGTTTGTGGCACTAAATCAGCTGTATACATAGTATTGTTGGATGTATATATATGGAAAATCTGCTATAGTGTTATTACCATTTTTTATGTATTACTTGCTAACTGCAACACAGGGCATGCTAACAACGGCTAACAACAGCCTGGTAGATCAACAACTTTTTTCAACTTCATAACTACTGATAACACAGAGATGAAGTCATTCCCACCCCTCTTTTCCCAGTTCCGGTGTTAATGTAACACGCCATATAACACAGAAATACACAACCAGATTTGTCTAATAACACTGTTTAGTTTGGTTTATTTGGAAGTTTTATGTGCCACAAAATGTAGATAAAACTTTAAAAAGTAATTGATTGTTGTTCTGTATTTGTAAAAACAAAACGAAAAATAGGCCAACTACCTATAAATCTGAATCTAACCAATCAGGTTAAAAAGCTAAAGCATTTTCAAGTGTCTTCAAAAGTCATGTACAGACCAATTTTAAAACATTTCATCTAAATTATGACTCATAAGCTATTTCAACCTGCCAGTGAACCTCAATTAACCACTGCTGTGTTCTCTCTAAGAGTTATCTGTGAGTTGCAAACATGACAGAGATCCTGTAGTTTATAAAAGATATTAATACTTTCTGTATACAGATCAGTAAAAAAAAAATGCAGGAGTTGCATCATATACAAATCTGCCATGGAAAATGATCAAAGTACAAACAGTTTGAGAACCTTAACATGGAACATATCAAACTTTCATGTCCAATGATAGAAAAAAAACTCTACAGCTCCACAGTTGTTTTTCTGTGTAACCTAGATGCTTTTCTGATGTCAGGAGTTGCTACAATAAGGATGGGAGCCTCCATAAATAGCTTGGCATGGCTCTTAGAAAGCCACTTCTTAGAAAGGAAAAAAGAGCTCACACAAGTGCTGACCATTTCAGTCAGTATTCCTAAGGCGGGTCGTCCTTGAGAAGATGGACAAGCGGCAGTGAGATGGAGGCCAGCAGGCGGAGAGATCGACAGAAAGGAAGAAACAAGTATTAAGAAGACGGAGGGAGGCATTTTGGAGCGAGCTCAAAGGGGGAGAGAGAAAGGAAGACAGATGGGAATAAAAACATCATGAAGACAGACCAATAGAGGGACAGATAAATGTACTGTACAGTGGAGAGACAGGCAGATACAAACAGAGCATACAGGTGAAGGAATCCAGATTACAGCGTGACCTTGTTAACCCCAGAGGCTCGTTAGGGGCTCGTTAAGCTGGCGTTCTGCTAGCCCATCCTCTGTCACACCTTCATTAAGCCCATCGACCCGCAGTGCTTATTAAACGCATTCATTACCCAGAGTATTGAACCGCTGCTGCTACCACAGGCCTCTAAATGCATCACGGGGAGGGGAGGCAGAAGGCTGACGTCTGGTGGTGGGTGAGAGTGGGAGACACATCACTTAAAGACATTTGTACAGAGACGCACCTTTCTGCCTCTTATCAATCATCACTAATGAAGTCAGTGATCAGAGCCGCGTCGGCCTCTCAATCTCAGAGACAGAGATGACAGTGACGGAGGGAGGGACAAATGGAGAGGGAGGATATGGCTTGTTTTAAAGAGGAGGGGTGACAGGATGACCATTAGTGTGAATGGGGACGAGAGGAGTTTTTAATTAGCTGAAAAGGGGGTTGGCTTGTTCCGATTCTTATCTCCACTCACAGACCAACAAAACAAACTGAGAAGCCCACATGAAGAATAGAGGAGGCTGAACACATTAATCTTATTGCATTTAATGATCCAATTTGCTATCATTTGACAGTTTGGAGATTTCTAAGTAAACATATTCAACAGTTTTTCCACAAATGACCACATGAAACTGTCTTTAACTCCAGTTCATATATTAGGAGTAGAATGAACCTGACTGAATTCAGGCAAAAACAGTGGAAACAAACAGAGCAAGAGGTCTTGGAGAAAGTCCTTTATCACGAACAGCAAAGACTCAAAAGTTTGTCATCACTCCCTGAGTAACATTTTCTGCAGAATCTGGCTTAAGGATGGGAACTGTGAGCAGAGAACTGTTTTAGATAGATGCACAGTAATATCAGTACATAACTGTATTTGAAGATCACAGTTTACAAAGTAAGGATGCACAATATTATCGTTATGACAGTTTCATCTGCAGATTATTGCTTCAAACCTAAATGCCAGTATCTATCTAAATATGTGAATTTCTGCAGGTATTTCCCTTTGATATTTTAGCCTCATACATTTGCAGCAAGATTGTGGAGTTTGTTACATTTTGCGAGTAGGGCATGTCTTCTGTTAACAAGTAAATAGGTGCTTTAGCTTTAAAAAGGTAATAAAGCTTGATTTTACAGTGACTGTCAAAATGCAATTTACATATGGCAAAGATATAATCTAAAAAGATCTACTTCCAGTTATTTCTAGATTTTGGTATCGATATCATTATCGGCCAAAATAAGATTTGAAATACCAGCAAAATTCAATATTGCACATCCTAATTAAAAAGTTATATATCAGAATCTGCAGACGCAAAAGTTTTAGTCAATATTTTCAGAAGATACATTAGAAATACAAATCAGCAAGGGGTGTCAAAAATACGCTTTTAATTAATGTATCATGATGCAGGTGTAAGATGAAGATGCATCGATGCAGAGACAGTCAATAATCATTAACTCTCGCAGAGGCTGGGGTGTCTGTTTTGTTTCTGAAGAAGGATAAAACAAGTACAAGAAGATCAGACTTCTCAAATGTCTTTATTTTGGTTTACTATGGAAGATATTTTGCCACAGTTTAGCTCAAATGCCATTTCTTAAGCATAAAAAGAGGTAATGTAGCTTAGTGCAATAAGGAAAATCAAGGTTATAACTCACTGCATTGCACTATGAGGCATCATGATATCGAATCAAATTGAATCATTAACTAAATAATCATAACCAAATCAAATCAGGAGACTGGTGAAGATCCACAGTTTTAATATCAGCCATATATATCCCGAACATTGGCAGAAAACTGGCAGAACATGTGAATCTAGCATAGGGCTTTACCTTAATATCACTGATTGCTTGCATTAAAAAATCACCAGTCTTAAGTCTGTGAGGGTATATAATATCTGTAACAATTTAGGGCGCTACATAGCACATGGTGCATATTCCCCCCACACAAAGGCACAGATTTACTCATAGTGCTGCTGTCTACCCATGATTCCATGGGCTCTCCTCTCTATCCAATATTCCATATCCTTATTGCAAGACTGAACAATCTTATCATACATCACGTGACTTTCTCATGTCTTAGAGGCCTAGTAATACTCTACATTATTGGGTAATTTAAGATATGGTGTGATATGATAATAGTATGGATGTATCTATACAGTGCAATTCAATTTTTTTTCTTTCATATCAAACCGCACCTCTGAACTACTTTTCATCGTTGATCAACATACTGTCATCTCTTTAGTCCATTATCCCTCTATCTTTGCTCTTACAAGTAGTCACTGTGAAGTCATTGAGTTGTGACACACTGAGCCAAATTGGCGAGGAGGTACACTATATTGCAAAAAGTATTCTTTCACCTGCCTTGACTCGCATCTGAACTCAAGTGACATCCCATTCCTAGTCCAGAGGGTTCAATATGACATCAGTCCACCCTTTGCAGCTATAACAGCTTCAGCTCTTCTATGAAGGCTGTCCACAAGGTTTTGGAGTGTTTATGGGAATGCCTGACCATTCTTCCAGAAGTGCATTTGTGAAGTCACACACTGATGTTAAACAAGAAGGCCTGACTCTCAGTCTCCACTCTAATTCATCCCAAAGGTGTTCTATCGGGTTGAGGTCAGGACTCTGTGCAGGCCAGTCAAGTTCATCCACACCAGACTCTTTCATCCATGTCTTTATGGGCCTGCTTTATGCACTGGTGCACAGTCATGTTGGAAGAGGAAGGGACCAGCTCCAAACTGTTCCCACAAAGTTGGAGCATGGAATTGTTCAAAATGTCTTGTTATGCTGAAACATTCAGAGTTCCTTTCACTGGAACTAAGAAGCCAAGCCCAGCTCCTGAAAAACAACCCCATAATCCTCCACCAAACTTTACACTTGGCACAATGTTGTCCAACAAGTATCGTTCTCCTGGCAACCACCAACCCCAGACTCCTCCATCAGATTGCCAGATGGAGAAGTGTGATTCGTCACTCCAGAGAACACGTCTCCACTGCTCTAGAGTCCAGTGGCGGCATGCTTTACACCACTGCATTGCACTTGGTGATGTGAGGCTTGGATGCAGCTGCTCAGCCATGGAAACCCATCCATGAAGCTCTCTGCACTGTTCTTGAGCTAATCTGAAGGCCACATGATGTTTGGAGGTCTGTAGCGATTGACTGCAGAAAGTTGGCGACCTCTTCGCACTATGCACCTCAGCGTCTGCTGACCCCGCTCCATCAGTTTACATTGCCTACCACTTTGTGGCTGAGTTGCTGTCGTTTCCAAACACTTTCGCATTTTTATAATACAGCTGACAGTTGACTGTGGAATATTTCGGAGCAAGGAAATTTCATGACTGGATTTGTGGTACAGGTGGCATCCAATCACAGTTCCACGTTGGAATTCACTGAGCTCCTGAGAGCGACCCATTCTTTCACAAATGTTTATAAAAACAGTCTGCATGCCTAGGTGCTTGATTTTATACACCTGTGGCCATGGAAGTGGAACTGGAACACCTGATTCTGATTATTTGGATGGGTAAGCGAACACTTTTGGCAATATAGTGTATATTTCGATCGTCATATTGTAAAACAGTATGGATATTAAGAACCAACAGTATGTTTATTGTTCAACAAGAGTCAGAGCAAACTGGTAGATTGGTCCCAATTCCACCCCTTCAGATGTTTCGCAGGTCAGTGATGCAATCCAATAATTTAATGAATAGCCTTGAAAATCCAAATGCTCTTATTAAAAAAAAGTAAAATATGAGTCAAGAGTTTTTCCTCATCAAATTCAGATTAATTTTGCCTTCAACAGTATCAGAGCTGTATTGGCAGTTATCTGTGTTATTATAATCTGAACTGAGAGGAAAAAGTCTTTGTTTAAAGTCTAAATGGAATACGACGCCTGCCCTCTATTCTTCAGTTTTATATTTCTGTCTTTCTTCCACAGACCAGAACAACCATGTATCCCAAAAGGAAACGCAATTAATCATGATACAAACAAATGAGTCCACATGACCATCGGAGAGGCCTCCATCATGGCTGCTGGCTCCTGTTTTAAATGATGACATCATTTCTGCCCATCTCAAACAAAAGGAAAACTCATCATCAGAAAGAGGGAGACAGAAGGGAAGGGAGAGAAGCCCAGCGAAGATTAAGAAGAGTAAAAGGCGTGAGCGAGGTGTCGGAAAGGGCCATGAATCATGGTGACATCTCTGGCTGCGTGTCAGGAGCTACGGCTGTCTGGAGCTGGATAAACAGAGGGCCTCTAAAGCAGCGCTCTTTAAATGCCGGCCAGGTCAGAGCCCAGAACTGGCCCAAAGGACCACTAAGATGGCTGCCAGAATCTTTTCACCAAAATTTATCGTCAGAAAGTTCCTGCATGTTTATGTTGCCTAAACCTGTCCAAGTGGCTGCTGGCTGGCCGGATGGACCAAATACCAAAATACTAAATTCAGTTTGGCTGCTCTTGTGATATGCAGTCGACAGTTTAGAAATAATGAGGAGAGATGGATGAACCCAGGCTTTAGAATACTTTTTTACTTTCTCCTTAACACCATATTCATAATATTTGTTGAAGCGCATTGTATTTGTGTTGCATTTGTTATAATTTCAACCATTTGTCAAAGTGTTGTTGATCCACACAGAGAACCACTTGGCACGTCCCTATTGGCCTCTCTGGCACATTCGTTTTTGAAGACATTTCCTGATTTCCAAAGTATCATTAGTTACACTTACTGTGGTTTTGTTACATTCTTTAGTTCTTCTTTGTTTATTTTTGTCCTGTTTCATTAAAATGGACAACAATAAGAGATGTGTTTCAATATCGATCAACAAATTACTTGGGATTTTTTTTACAAAGAAAACAAATGTGGTTGTGAGGAATGAGTGTAAACATGAAGTCAGGGAAACTTTTGGGAAAATTAAGTTTTCAGCTGAAGTTCAGCTTCGTAAGTGGCACGGGCTAGATCCTTCAACCACGAGTCTTTAAATCACAAAAATATCTACTTTAAATTTGATTGACATAAATGTAAGACCAAGAAAAGATTTATATTTTTTTCAAACCACCTTGAAAATCAACTAAAATAACAGAACAGCCTATTTTAAAAAGTACCTGACAGGTAGGGCTTTACTACTTGTTTGACTTTCCGGTCTTTGTGTGTGACGTTTTCATATTCTCCCTGAGTATGCATGGGTTTTCTCTGGGTGCTACCATTTCCACTCATATGCCAAAAACATTAGGTTAATCTGTGAATCTAAACTGTGCCTAGGTGTGTGTCAGTGTGTGAATGGTTGTCTGTCTCTCATTTCAGCCCTGTGATTGGCTGGCAACCGACCCAGAGTGTACCCTAGCAAGCTCATGACTCCTGAGGGGATAAGTGGTTCAGAAAATGGATGGATGGTTGGTTGGTTGGATGGAAGTCTAATCGAGATAACAATTTCTGCCTTCAACAATGTGATAACTGAAATATTGAGATTAAAAACTGACTGTGTCACATGGCATGGTGATCTTTTTTTTCATTTTCCATGATCATTAGTGGCATTATTACGAGGTATTTTAGTTAGATTTCCATTTTATATGTATCTATGTATTGCTTGTTCTTTCAAGTTAAAAATAATAGTATCTAAAGCATATATGATCAGTGAAAACGTGGTGTGGGTATTAAAATCTGTGAGTGATCATGCTCCATACTTGTAATCTAAAATCTAATAAAATAATTGGAATCGTGATTTCTGAAATAACTGAACAGCCCTGCTTTGTGGTTAAGTGTATTCACGAGATCAGTTTCCACGAGTTTCTTTTGTGGCATTTTAGATCCCTAACTTTACATCTCGTATCAACCAAAAGTGTCATAAAAAGGTTGGAATATGTAAAAATAACAACACTATGGTGTGATATAGCAACACTGGAGTGTCTTGTTGACTGAAGTTTCCCCGGAAAATACTAAAATACTGAAAAACTTGCTGTGCTTCAGCTGATTTTGTATGGAGGATAAGACAACCAAAATTATACCTCATTCATTTTAAGGAACCAGATTTCCACAGAAAATATACATAAGCTAAGAAAAAGATGCCAATGAACCTTTTTTCATGGACTGGTATGATTTAACCTGCATATGAACTATTGAATTTGCTTCATGTTTTAGCAAAACAAACAGAAGCAGCAGGGCAACAATGATGCTTATTGTATTTGTCAATTAATTTGTGTAGCATCAATTACCAGCTTATTTATCATATGAATGTCATTACTGTGTTTCTGCATCATCTGGGATGCTTGTTAAATGTAAACAAACACAGAATTTGATGATTTGCAAACAGAATAAAAGTCCAAAAACAACTGAAACTTTGAAAATTATTACAATTTTAAAATTATTTGCCTCAATCACTTGAATAAGTTCAAACAAGTTAGGACAGGGGCAACAAAGACCAGACCTGACTAGAAAATGTGTGAGCAGTGTTTCTTTCAAAATATGGTTGTAGAAAACACCAAAATAACGGTTTCCTTACTGTTTGCCCAGTATTACAGTCTTCAGTGTGTTTTTTATCAGTCAGAAAACTAAATCACTCTTTCTACTGTCCCGGAAAATCAAATGAACCAGAAAAGCAACACATTTCAGGAACATGTGGTCTGATCTTTTTGTTATTTTTAACTATTCAAATAAAGTGATAGTAGGAAAAGTCCTGCAATAGTTTTAGTGTTCACACTAATTGAATCATCTTAAAAAATAATCCTCTTTAAGATTTACAACAAAGTGTGGTTGTAGAAAATCCAACAGCAGTGAGCCATTAGCCAGAAGGCAGGATATATTTTTCACAGCTGGAACACAATCAAGTCTGTAAAAAACATGTTTAAATCGCAGAAAAAGACAAAATTCAATGTGCGTTTCATCTCAGCCTCACCCCCCGTCTCAGGCTGAAGCCTCTCAGAGTACTCAGCCGGAGTAAGCAATGAACAGAGCAGGATCGGAAATGGAAGTCACATTCACATTAACATTCCTCAGTGCTTTCTCTGATACTCAGGTAGCTGCAGGCGAATGCTTGATAACGTCATGAAGATGAGTGCTGCTACAGCGTCTGCGGTGCTAACAGATTATGTATTACAACGGGAAAGGCCATTTAGAGTTTCACGCTACAGGTGAGAAAATGCTCCTCTCAAATTAAATACTTTGCAGACTTTTGCAGGGATTACACAGCTGTCAGAGGACATAGAGATGCAGAAAGCTAATGTGTACTTGAACATGTACATCTGTGAGTAAACATGTTATATCAACAGGTCATGGAGAATCACTCCTGAACAAAACTTACTTTTAAAAACAGAACTCACAATCTCAAGACAAGATGTTTCAGGTCAATGGCTCAAGACATTTCAACCAAATACACAAATACTAATTGGTATTGAACAAATCTGAATATCATCCAGGACCTTTACATGCCCCGTTATTGATGGAAACACTCAGCTTCATTTGTGGCTGCTGTTTTTCAGTCTTACTGCACCCTCTGCTGGTGAAGAGCAGGGACACCAAACTACTGTGTAAATCAACTTCTACCCCTCAACGCAGCACTTCTGATGTGTCATCTTAACTTAAACACATCAGAAACAAGTGCATAGAAGAAACCCATCTGCAGTGACTGCTGATGTCTGTCTATGAAGCTTTTCTGATCTGTGGTCCATAGTTTCCAGTCCTTTATGTAGTGTTGCAAGGGCTGAGAAATATACAGATGTTTTAATATATCACTGTATTATCAAAGAAGATCTAAGGTTTGTGATTTTACATATATCAGGCCAAATACTAAGACTGCAGTAAATACCACTACCTGTAATATTCTATTAAACCACAAGATAGTCGCTGGTAATGTTTAGTCTACAGTACATGAGATAATCATTTAACCAAATTCAACTCATTAAAGCTAAATTCTTATTTTTAATAAAAATGTAATCATACTGATACCATTTTGATAGCTTGGGAACAGAAAATAACACCCAATATTTGGAAATGAATAGTTTTAAATAATCAAAAATCACAGGCACTGCAGCACACTGTTCCATGTAACATTAGCACAAGTGGAAAAAGTGAGGAAAACTTCCCAACCAGCAAGCTCCAAACACTTGATTCTAACAGACTAAGGTCCCTTTTGTGTGGTTAAAGTATAACTAAAGATCAATAATGGAATTTTTGCAGATAGAAAGATATGTCAATTACAATAAGATCAATTCTATGGCACAAGTAAGAATTGATTAGATTTTGGTGGTGATCCAAGCACATATGCAGATCCAGTATGTTTTACAGAATTTAACAGGTTTTCCACATTATTGAGAACAACTCTGGGATTGTAAAAAGTGCTCTAGCAGAGGTTAGTGCTCTCTAGGCCCTTCTTGTTGTTGATCAGTTCATTATCCGTTCAGATTATTAGGCTCTGGGGTGTTCAGTTATGACGACTGTGAACATGATTTTTATCATTAACATGCAGCTCTTTGCCCTTTTCACAGCAGATTTATTCAAAAGTGCATCAGCATAGCTCTGCTGTCATCATTGATCTATGAGGACATGATATTTATGTCAGCTCTCAGTACCATACAGCTTAGGGGTGTGAAAGGGAGCATGACATGGCACACACACAGTACTACTCTCCCCCGCAGGCTCAGTGTGCTCCTTTATCACCTTAATTACACATTTGATACCTATGGGGAGAGAATGTGGATGGAAAAGTTCACAGTAAAGAGGAAATGTCACAGGGGGCATAATATGGTGTCTTAAAATGGCAGCGTGAGTGGAGTCCTTGCATCAACTCATCACCATTTCTTTACCAAAACATGTTTATTAAGACGTGTATCCAAGGCTGCCCATAAGGGGGGCCAAAGGGGAAGACTTCAGGGGTCCTGTAGGGGCCATTGAGGTTAGAGATACAGTCCATTCTAAATTAAGTCCATGGTTTCCTTTTTAAAAAAAAACCTAATTACCTCCGCCAAGGAGGTTATGTTTTCGGGAGAGTTTGTCTGTCTGTCTGTCTGTCTGTCTGTCTGTCTGTCTGTCCGTCTGTGAACAAAATAACTCAAAAAGTAATGGATGGATTTGGATGAAATTTTCAGTCAATGTTCAGCATGGGAAAAGGAAGAACTGGTTCAATTTTGGTGTTGATCCGGATCAGCGCCTGGCCGCCATGGCAAAAAATGTGATTTCTGTGATTAACTACTGAACTAAAATAGATATCATTATGAATCCAGTTGCTAATGGTATGTTTTCATGGTCAAGGAATCTAAATTTTTCGATGAAATAAAGGTAGGAGTAATATTTATAGTCAAAATGACAATATGGCTGAGGACTGTGGCGCTGGCGGAGGTCTGCGCTCTCAGAGTGCTTTCTAGTTACTCACCATTTTTTATTATATCTGACAACAATCATTGTCTTTGTTGTTGCCTGTTTCAAAACATATAGTCTGTCTACCTAAAATGGTGTAAAAATATTTTTGTTATATTACTGATATGAATGAGACAATTAAATTAACATTTAGCATAGTAATGTTTGGTGTGTTCAGCCTGCAACACTTTTTGCGGGGGCTCCAAAGCTGCCCAGAGGGGAATGATCCCAGACATAACTCTACTTATTATTGTCTTTTTCAAAAATATATTAGTTTTCGACCTTTTATTCCCTTTTCCTTTTCCTTTTCCTATGTAGTTTTTCTACCCTAATATAATATTTCTAGAGTTCATGTGATGGTACATCACCTTACAACAGGTTGAATGACACCTCTGTCATGGTCTGAGGGGGTCTGTATCACCATCACTGGCACAATGAACTCTAAACGTGGATGGTGGGACACTTCCACACTAAAAAACTACAAATATTTTATGCTTTGACTGCTTTACGGCATACGTCACTTCCCCCTAAAGGTGAAAGCAGACACCGGGGAAAGGAGAATATAAAGCAGCTTTTGATTTTTAAACAAATGTAATGAATATAATTTAGTTTAAAGTAAATATGCATTTGTTTTCCTAATGGAAATAGGGACCTCTGGCTCACACTCCTGCATAGTGGTTGGTGGTATTGCTCCTCTGCCACTGGATACCATCCACTGTCAAACAAGAAGAATAAGAAGAAAGCTAAATGTAGAGTTCCTACCAGAGCTGCTGGCGGAAGCAGCAGAAAACCCGGGAAACAAAAAAGAGTGTTGTCTGAGAAAATAAATTAAGGAAAGCAGGAGAGTAACACGCTAATTACCCGGACAGGGATAAACTTTGGCCCGATGTTCACTCGCTGGCATGAGCAGAAAGACGAGGAGGGATGTCCGACTGATGTTCATTTGGCATGTTATTGTTGGACTTGTCAGTAAATGATGATTTATTTGAAAAGAAACATGATCAGACTGTACCTCATCAGTCCACATGGTTTATTTGTCTCTTGGGACGTCCTGTCGGCTCGCTTCTCCTCCCTCTGCATGTCAGCAAATTCAGGTTGGTGTACAACAGTGCAGTTATACTACTAAATGACCATAGAGGCCCCTAGAGAGTTGAAAGCTGCAATCTTACATATTGGAGCTTTACGTGACAGGCAGTGGTGAGACATGAAAGTTGTGGAAAGAGAGTGTGTGGAATTACATGGAGTTAAGGAGCCACATATAAACCAAATCAGCCACTTTAATGACTACAGTCAATCCATGGGGTGTATTAATTAACCATGAGGCATTTCCAACATGTTGGTATTATTATATGGATTCACTAGCCCTGTCAGGGGGCAGTTTTGTGGTCAGGCATGTGTGTATCCTTCATTGCCATTCGACAAAAATAACAAGATGGGATTTTTGATTCATATAACACAGGTTTACCAGCTGAAGACCAGCAACTCACTTGACTAAACAAACTGAATGCCAGACAGGCTGCATTCTCCATTCAACACCTCTAGGTAGTTAACTTACAGCCTAAACATAAGGATGCCAAGGAATAAAAGAATAACCTGTATGCTATTGATTTTATTCAACACCAGTGGCATTTTTATGAGTGTCACTAAAGTAAAGAGACAATTCAGTAGTTGGGACTTTATGCTGAAGTTTCAGGATGCTAATAAAAAGAGAAACAGTACACCAAGGTTAAATTTCTGTTTGGAGGCACACCTTGTGATCTCACATTTCCTAAAGTGCTCTAACTTTGCTCTTTCTTCCCCTTTCTTTAAAACTTGTTTTGTTCTTGGCCAGTCGGCAGAGGGAACTTATCGACGGTGTCTGTGTCTGAGTGCAGCCGGCTGTCCAAGTAAAAGTCAGTGCTCATTAATGCATCTGATTACTCTTCGGGCAAAAGCTGATCAGCATCCACCTCGTACACTCACACACAAACACACACACACACAGACAAAGCAGCTTTTTGGGGACACAGATCGATACTAAGGCACTTCAAAAGAGCAATGAAGAGGAGGATGTGGAGGAAGACAATGTGCTCTTTGCAAAGACGACATACAGAGAATCCCAGCAGCACTGATGGGACAAATCAAAGTTTCAAGGAGTTCATGACCAACTTCATGTCCTTTAAAGAGACAAACAGGTAAGGTTGGAGCGAAAACATTTTTGATAAATGAGGCCATGGCTATGAAATTCAACGGGATTCAGAAAACTGAAAGTATTGAGATAACATAATAATCCCCTCTTATCCACGGGGTCCCACAACCCCAAAGACCACAAACCACTACTGGGAGTCTCAGAGAAAGGGAATAAATGTGGATTGTTTTGGTTCACAGCTGCTTCCTCAAGTAAAAACTGCAAAACAGTTCAACAAAATATTGTATTTATTTTTATATGTTATTTGAGAAACTCTCAAAACAAAACTTGTGCAAGTTTTCCTGATAACTGCAAAATGTTCCATTAGTAGTGTTGTTTATCTGCAAGAATCTCACAATGGGACACATACATGTGATACATGGGTGATTATATATATCACAATACTATAAGCAGGTCGATGCTTCACAATTTTTAAACTAAAAAGTCTTTTATAATATCAACAGTCCACAATACTGAGAATAAAAATACAGTTTCCAGTCAGTGTTAAATAGAGCACATTATTGTTGTTCTCAGTTTCAAAGGGCAAAATCCTTGTGAATTAAAGGCAGTAAAAAAGTAAACCCCTATCATTAACTAAAACTGGGAATATCTTGCTTTAATTTGACTTCATATTTATATTTTTAAGCTCAGAATCAAACAGTAAAGCTAAATACAATATGTCAAACAGAATGGAAGCCAATTAAATTAACTTCATTATATATTGTTTATATTAGTAGATAATTTATCTCACATTAATTGTAACAGTAAGTTCCACTGAGAATGAAGGGGTTTTTTTTTTAATCTACCCTGGCCAAGATCATAGCTCTAAAAATCTTCTAGGTTGACTTTATTTCACGTTTTTCATCACAAGGGTTGATCGTGTTTCATGAAAGAAATCATTACAGAAGATTATTTATTTCCATTCATTAAGACTATTATGGAGGTATTTAGGTTTAAAACTTGTTTTTATGCATGTTGCCTGAAGACTCATAGTTCCAAATCAGTCTAAATAAAGTCATGGCAGATCATTGCCTCTGTAAGGCTGCAGTTTTTTGGAAATGTGAAACTGGCAGGCCACACTTTGTTGAATCAGGGCTAAATTTGGCCCCTGGGCTGCCAGTTGCCCACCCAAAGCATGGTCCCTGCAACATTTCTAAACATTTTTTTGAGTGTTTTAGTGACAGAAATAATAGCATGAGATGTCACAGAGGAAGGGGGAATGGCTGAATGCCTGAGGCTGGACTGAAATGCAAAACAAATGTCATAAAAATGCCTGTTACTGAATCATATTGCACACAGAATATTGATCCAATATTGAGCGATAAAATACTGAGATATATTGGTGTATGACTCTCTTCTTACACCCCTCCCTTTTAAGATGTTCCTGTAGTCAAATCAAATAGAGGGAATTTACAAACTAACCAACCCATCAATCAGGGATGGGCAACTGGCAGCTACAGTGCTATAGATGGCAGTTAATTATTGTGATTGTCTCCTTTTTATGCATCACTACCAGTAAATGTTACTTCCATAGTATTTAAGTAGCTCAAACAGGTTTGAAATCTTAGTTTTTGCTCATTCTTACTTTGTAAACTTTGAGTGAAATGTACAGATTAAACTTTCTTATGATGGCGACTAATATTCCTTTTGTCAAATCATCAGGTAGTGTTATTTATCAGGGAGTGTTTTACTGATTGAACCCATTTGGCCCTCTGGCAGTAAGAAAGGAAAAAATTCCCCTGTCCACACAAAGACAAAAACATTCTCTGGGAACATGCCATTTTTTCAGAAATATGTCTTTCCACAAAATCACTGATGATGCTGAAGTATAAGTACAAGCACGTGTGTGATGGGAGCCAAACACAGAGATGTGCAGTAGTTTTTACAGTGACATGGAAGCATGGGATCTAAGTATTTTAGCTTTTCTCCTCTAGACAGCAATAATCCAGCGTGATTAGCAGGTAAGCACAGTAAATGCATTGTGTGGCTTCTGACAGTCAACATGCTGCTGAAGGGGATTGAAGGGATCCTATAGAGGTGAACTATGCACTGGTTGTGAGCTGGTCCGAGTGGTTCTCTTTATCTTTAATTCCGGTCAAACAGCAGTTTCCAGGGAAGAGTCCAGTCCACATGGAAGCTATTCATTTTGTCTGCTGCAAACTCGGCCCCTGTGTGTTTCGGTGTGTGTTGCTTTATGTCAAAAGGTCTTTCCTGTAAAAACTGAAAGCCATCATTATCACTCCCTTTGCTCCTGCACTTCCTCTCATCTTACTAATTGAATCTGCTAATGTCTACAATTTAATGTGAGATTATGTTTGATTGGAGCTTCGCTGTCAATCCTGCTGCCAGAGAAAACTGGGCTACTGACAAGAAGGACGGATGGACAGCCAATCACAGCTTCCTTCTCTGACCGCTGGCCAAGAAACAGTGTTCGCTCTGACAGGACGTCTTTTCCTGTTTCATGTTGTGCCGTTGCATCCTTTCCACCCCTAACGAAGACGTAAGAGAGCAATCGTGCAGGGAGAAAGCTCTGATTGTACATGCAGGGTGGTAATTACACCTAAATTGGGGGCGCATGGTAATCTATGTTAGGTCATCTCTAATTCCTCTTACATTTCCACGTTTTGTACTAATTAAAACTGTAAATAATCAGTAAGAGAGAAAGTTAGCGTGCAGCAGAGACAGGGTGTTTTAGATGAGCCAGAGGAGGAAGCTTCCCATCACACTGCAGGAAAATTAAGTGCCCACTGTTTGAGTTTAACCAGACAGGAGTGCAGATAAAGTAGAGAAAAAGAGGGAAAGAAAGTCGAAAAGTGCTGCCCCTGCAAAAATGTTTGCAGATTCTGACGTGTGTTTAATTGGAAGGAGCGCAGAGGCACGGGTACGGTCATGTAAAGACGGGTGATGAGAGGATTCTGCTGCTTGTATTCGTCCAACGGTTAAAACTGACAGAACTCAGTGTTAAACTTTCAGGTTTGTCTTCACCCCCCCACCCCCCACCCCCCCGGCAAATTGAAGCAAGATGAGGAAAAGGGGGAATTTGCTATTCTCGGAGCCTTTGCCCTTCGAGGCGCTGGGAGAGAACAGAATATGAATCGCGGTTGGGGAGAGAGAGAAAAACACTTCAGAAGATGAAAACGAGCCTTGAAAGCCAACTGGTGCAATATAACCGACTGTGGCATAAATAGTGGATGAACTCAGATAAAGGATGCACGGTTGGTGTCAAAAGGGAGTGCTGCGCAGAGACACCAGCATCACCTGCCTTTTATAAAAAAACTGAGTCCAGGGTTATCCGTAGCCCTGGGCTGATGTGGCCCCGGGCTAACAAGCAGTGAAAGAGCCAGCGCCAATTTGTCACCTGTAAACAAACATTTGAAAGCTCTGGATACATCCTCAGATAGAAATATAAACTTCTAACTTTTATTCGTGATCAAAAAAAATATATTTGGTTTGCCCTTCAGTATGATAATCGTGACACAGATTTGTGGGTCGTCTTTTAGTTTTATCTTCTGCAATTAAGAGGAGGAATTTCACAGTTTACATCAGAGCAGAAACAAACTTTAACTCCAAGTTAAAAGTTTCCAAATCCTTCTTTTGACCCTGAAGCAGGCACGGCCAACAGGATGCCCACAAGCACCTGGTAGCCCACAGGGGGGCGTTGAGGGGCCCGCAGGGACATCCAATGAATAGCAAGTTACTACCACAGAGCTTGAAGTAAATAGATATTTATAAATTTTGTTTTTCTGCCTTACAACTAAATCACACCCACATCCACAAAAAAAAAAAAAATCAAATGTAACGCATCACAATTTTAAACAGCCTGGTTTTTGAAGATTGGACTGACTGGAGTGAAGCCCCCAACCTAAACTATACAAATGCTAATAGAGCTAATTAAAGCATCAACAACCATGAGGCAAGAGCAAAAGAGTGGCAAAGACGGAGCAGAGCCTGAGTGCAAAACTGTTATTTTTATTAGATCAGGAGTAGGGATGTATGAAAATTTCATATCATGGTTATTATAACCAGAATTATCACAGTGTCATTATTACAGCGGTTTTCTTACAGTGTGCTCAAAAATGTTCAAAATTACTTAGACATACTCTGAAATCATTTGACGAAATTTATTTAGTTAAGAAATTATGTGAATTTAAGAACAATCTGCAGTGGTCAGAACTTGGGGAAATCTTTCTTCACAATCGGGCCAGGTCGCTGTCCTCTGATGCTGCTGTGGGGGTGTTTGTGGTGGAGGTGCTGCTGGTGCTTTGGGGTTCTTCGCTGCCTCCTGTCCCCGAGACTTTTTGTTACTTCTCTGCAAACAGAGTGACCGTCTTACATAAGCCCCTCTGCATTTGTGCAAAATCTAAAATACGACCAGATTTCCGACTGTCCATTTTGAGGAGGGCACCAACCACCACATTTTCACTTTCAGAGGCCAAACATTGCAAACTGCGCATGCACGCCTGTGTCTGAGGGGCCGCTGCTGATTTGCTATGGTGCAGACACATAGTTCTGACTTTTTCAGGCAATGAGCAGCATCACCGTGGGTTTCTGACAGAATGAGGTAATCAAACTCGGTTTTACAGTAATTAAAATAGGAAACAGTACTAACCATCAGAAATATTACTGTGGTTTATTGTTATATCGTTAACCATTACATTCCTGATCAGAAGGAAGTCATTTTCAGCTACTACTTACTAAAAATACACAATATGCTGATCAGAATTAACGTCTGAAGTCAGTAATAATCACATGACAATGACTCAATGTGACACCTTTAGATGTACAAAATTAAAGTTTTGGAGCTGCAGCACCATTTCTAATAGTCAGCATGTTTCAATTTGTGGTGGTTTGTGGACAAAGACTTGTCATACTCAAGTTTTTTTACTGTCTGTTTTTGCATTCTCAGAAAAAAACATCATTCTGCAGCTCATCTAATATCTTGAAAACATTAAGCCACTGCTTCTCATTTTAACATTCAGACTCTTCTTCTTAGGTGACATTACTAACACCTTTTCTTTCTGCTTCTGACTTGATTGTGAGGCTGTATTTACACGGCGCCGAAAATGGGCAAATTTGATAAGTTTTCGTTGCGTTTTGGTCTTGTGTTTAGATGAGAACGCGTTGTGTTTTGTCTGAAAATGGAAACTTTTGAAAACGGGCTCCAGAGTGGAAAGGTTTGAATACGCTCTCCATCCATCTACTGAACCAGTATGCACACTACAGCGAATAAACTCGTCTCCGAACGTCATCGTCTGAACACAGAGGAATTCTAAAACGCAAAGGACAAATCTTTACGTCTTTAAGTCAGGAGTGTCCATGTAAATGCAGCCTATGTGACCAGGGGATGGGGCGAGATGTGTTGCTTTTGTGGATCAGAAAAAGACAGTCAAGAGAATGATCTAAAATGATGGCATCATCAACAGCTACCTCCTTAAGTAAACAATTTGGTTCAAGTTATATCCTAGCTGAAAGTATATTGATAGTATTAAAAAATGTGAAATATATCAAGTCCTGGATATAAAAATTCCCAAAATGCTTTTATTCTTTTAAATTGACTTAATTACTTTTAAGTGGGGCTGATCATGATCATGATCGTGAATTAAATCTGATATAACTATTATAGAGATCACGATAATAAAACATGATATCAGATTGAATTGACTACATGGACCACAAACAATCCTTTTCGACATTAAAGAACAAGCCATAAATTCAAATAAAAATCGAGAAACAAACGCTAAAAGCAATGTTGGATGGAAAAGATGATCACAACTGAGATAAAAACGTATTCAAATAACCCATATTATTAGTGTTATTGCTTTACAAATCTCACATTAATTCCTTGCACTTTGTTCTGTGTTCTTTGCAAATCAAAGAAGTCATGCTTTAATCGAGGCAATCAGCAGAAATTATAACAAAAAAGTCAAAAATCGTGGTAGTAAGGGTTCAAAAGTGATGAAAACTGCAGCTTAATTGTTACATTTAGACATTTGCTGTATAGCTCTAAGTGGAAAAACAGTACATGTAGGTCAATTTCTGACCAGACAACAAGTGAAAAGGTGTTGATAAGTGAATTGTTAGAGAATCATATAAGCAGAAATGTTTGTCAGTGGTATCAATAAATCTTATCAATTCCCATCCATTATTTTCATAATTGTGAGAAGCAGCAATTGTAATAGAGATTAAACTTCACTTAATTCCCCAGTCCTACTTTTTAGGTCCGTTAATAACTGATGTATCCAGCACATGTTCGTTATGATCATTTAGTCACACCTGACGTAGAACAGTTGTTGCTTTTCAGAGGTTTACATTGTCCTCAGTTAAGTAAACAGTCAACAAATTACTAAAACAACATGTTGGTTTGTAACGGTATTGGCAGCCCAAAACTTGATCAGGGCATCACCGGCTCACATCTCTAATGCATGTGATTAGAAGCACAGTCTACAAGACGATCGCTCAACAAGAACATATAAGACAGCTGAGCTAATGCCAAATATGATAGACATCCCTGAGTGCGCTCTCTGAAAATGTTTTACACATTTCTGCTTTAATGGCCTCAGACTGAAATATATAGGATTATAAGGTTTTACATTATAATTATCAGCCTATTTTGTAAAATATAAGCTGAGAGGAAACTAAACAGACTTGACAGTTCATGTAATTTTCTACCTAGACTTAACTTCTGAGGCAGGATTCATGGTTTACTGATGAGAGAAGCAGAAAAAAAAAGAGTGCGCACCATTAGCAGAATCAGTACTAATAATGTTTGTTCAAGCACTGATTAAATATTTCCTTACGGCTACACAGGCTTCCCTCAGAATTAGCACTTAAACCCATTTAACCATCTACAGAACCAGATATGGCTTTAACACAGCGAGAAAGGCCCTCCAGCCTGGAACTGAAACCACAACTAAGATGAGAAGAAAAAAAGAAAAAAGATGCATGTGGGTGTGCACATGGCAGGGGAAAAAAAGGCAAGATGGCGAGTGAGAGACCACACAGAAGCATCCTGCAGCAATTCAATTATTCAATTTGAGAGGAAGAGAGGGCAGATCACTGTGAGGAAAAGGCTCGTCCTCATGTGTGATTGATTAGGAGAGACAGAGACAGGATCCTTGTTTCACAAAAGCCAGCAGAGGGGAGAGGAGAGGAAAAAGGAGAGAGGCTTTCACTGTACCGGCCAGCGACGGCACGATTTATAGAGCACTAAAAGGCAAAAAAAGCCCATCTCAATGCTGTTTTCCTGGATCAATTCACGGAGAGAACAAAGGTTCAGCCCAACGAAAATAGTCCCAGTAGTGCTCGAAGGTTCATTCTTTTTGTATAAACCCTTCAGAAGAACTACTTTTTCCTTCTTCAAACCCTTTTAGTTGGTTTACCCTGGGTAAAATTAGATCTTTAACAGTAAAAATAAATGAACCACGTAATAAATTATTTATTAGTGGTGCAGTATTTAATATAAATGCACTGGTTTGGGAAATAATGGCAAACACTGATGTTCATGGGCAAATTATCCAACTGCAGTTTCCAACACATGCTTAGTTGTTCTTTTTTTTTTTTAGAAGTGGGTGAATTATCTGGTAAAACAAAACTAAAACTGAGTTGCACATTTAAATACATAATCAAATGTTAAAAAACACTCTCCTCCTAAGATAAGTTTGCTAATGTGACACTTAACTTCGATTTGTGCACAAGACCAAAGAAGATTACTTCTTCTGTCTTAGTATCTTTACTTGCTACTAAAATTTGGATTTAAAATGTTTTTATTCTACCAAGTTGTAACTAAAAATATGCCAAATTTCCTGCAATGGCTGCTTCATAATTTTAGCATTTAACAGCACAACAGCTGTTGACTTTAGCTGAGAAGAACTTCGCAGGATTTACTGATATTTAAACTGTGCAAACGTTGGCATAAGTGAACAAAATTGGGTTATTAATAGTCACTTTCTTGCCAGTGATTTACAGCTAAAGTCTGCTTCTTTGACTCCTGGACTTTACACCTCAAAGCAGTTTTTTTAACAACTGCGATGGAGGCGTAAATTGCTGCAGAACTAAAGCCGAACCAAATCAATCCATTCCAGCACAAAGCCTGTTTCAAAAGCCCTGACAGAAGGGCAGAGACACTGTGTAAAACAAGCAGACTCATTTATAAAGCATATTTATATGTAGTTTCAGCTCCAATTAGTTTTGGGATGAGGCCCTTCACTTTCCATTACAGTGTTTACTTTGACAGTGTGTCCATAGAATAGGCAGGGGTATCATGTGGCTGTGCCAACTGTCGTTCCTGTAATTAAAGCATTTGTATCTCCAAATATACGACTAATTAAATCCAGTCCCAGACTTCACATTATTCTTGAGGAGTTTGAGAAGAAAAGCATAGTTAGGATTTCACCCTGTCAAAAAGGATAAATGGCCTCTGTGGGTGTATCAAAGTGTTTCTGGGTCGTCTTAATTCCTCGAGAACTTAATGACAATTTTAGGCCGAGGAACCCGAGCGCCTAGACATAACAATTCCCATATATGCTCGGCCCATTTTCTCAGCAAGCCAGAGCAACTGTGACCGTCTGAAAAATGACTGTCTGAAATTGATATGGCCGCGCTGAAATGTTATCTGCAGCAATATTAATCTCTCACCCAGAGGTAATCGCTAATTTCATATACTATTAAGTTGATGAATGGGCTTTTAACAAACTGAGCTTTTGTTAACAACTTAAAGGAGAACAATTCATCAAGGTCATGATTACTCAGAGACAGCAGAGAAGAATTAGCGGGAAAAGAGCAAAGGCATTAGTGAGAAAAGAAGGAAAGAACTTATTAAAGGGGCTCAGAAAAAGACATGTCAAATTAAAATGTATGCTCTGCATTCGAACATAAAGTATAATGGCACGTTTAGTAAATGGAGGATGTTTGATGTAGATACAACACTCCACAGCAGGCTGCCGTTTTAGAAATGTATGATATGGCGACATCTAGTGCTGAGTCGGACATACCTACTGAACAGATCAAGTCTTTCAGAAGACTGAAGCATCAGGGAGAAAATAAAGGAGCCTAAATCCCACCTGAGTGCAGGTGAATGGTACATCAGCATTATGGACTACAGCGCTGAGTTTGTGTATTACTAATGAAACTATCCAGTGATTAATTGTTTCCAGTGCTGATGCCTCACCGGAAGATGTTTGCTAAATCAACCCCTCATTCAGTGAAGGTCACTCAGTTTGCATATTCTCCCTTTGCATGCATGGGATCTCTCTGCTCCTCCCACTTCCTCCCACAGACGAAGATCATGCTTGCAAACTTGTATCTCTAAATTTTCCACAGGTGTGAGGGTCTGTGTGAGTGGTTGTTAGTTTCTTTATGTCAGTCATGTGATTGGCAGGTCACCAGTCCAGGGTGGACCCTACTTCTCCCCCAATGTCAGCAGGGAAAGGACCAACCCCCTACAGCTAATGTGTGTGATTTATATTATTTTTACTTGTTTCAGTGCCACTGTATCATATTAAAATGCTGAACCTGGATCTATAATATCTGTATTTGCAGATAATTGCTTCAGTAGTTAATTTTCAACATCAGGAGATAAAGATTTCTATGAATATACAATGTTAATATCATAGCATTCTTCAGTATTGGCTTTTAGTCTGTGGAGTTTTTGAAAACATGTCATTACATCTAAATTGAAATTATCAGCTACAACAACAAAGTCTGTTTTCTGTCACGTTATACAAAGCTATTTCATTTTCTTCAAACAGCAAAGATGTTTGGTTTTCTGTTACTACTAACACAAGTTTGCAAATTATGTAGGGTTGATAACAAAAGTTATATTTCAAATTCCAGTATACCATCAATGCATCAGTATCAGCTGAAATAAGTTGGGAACATTTACATTATGGCACATCAGACAATGGGCAAAAATCCAGCCCTGGGCCGTCCTATTTTGGTGAAAAATGAGTATAACAATATAGAAATATTAACTCTGTAGTTGGCTTCTTCCTGTGTCAGAGGTGGATTTATGCGAAAACTACTGTGGGCTGTGCAACAACAGTTTTGTTGCATTTTTTTGGTTAATGTTGTCAATAAATAAAAATATTTTTTAATCCTGAAATAGTTCCTCTCTAGACTTAAATCTTATATTTTGAGTCTTGAAGGAAACACGGATGTGAGTTGCCACTTAAGTTATTTCTATCTTTTTCAGACATCATGGGGTAGGGCTGGGCGATATTTTGATTTTACTGATTAATTCAAAGTTAAAGTATGCTTAGGTTTGTGAGATATTTTGAGAAAATTACAACAAAACACGTTTCATGCAGTTTCTGTCATTTACATTTTGTCCTTTGAGAGGAAAAAATGATTAAAATTAGAAATCAAGCTTTGTTTAGAAAATCTTTGGATTTTATTTCCAGGTCATAACGCTCAGTGTCACCCAGCCCTAGAATGGTAGTTAGAATATTACCTCTATGTCATGACTATGTAACAAGGGCAAATAAATTCTTTAGATTTCATTGTTTGAATTTTAATATTTGGTGAAGAAATTAGTGCTCACATGTTTGGATGTGATTAGAAAAAGCTTAACTTTGCCCTTTAATTAATGTTCTGGGTGTTTGGGGGATACGAGGAGATATTACTACAGAAGGACAGGCAGGACAAAAAGTAACAAAGCATTACAGAGTTACGTTAAGATGTTAATGTTGACGCTTCATAAAATGTTTGACACGAACCATATACATGGATTTGATGTTGTGTTTTTACAAGACAGCTGTTTTTACATCCCTAAGATAAACTGGAGGGTATCTGAGCTCCATCCTGAAGTCATGTGAGCACAGAACATCAGAGATTTCAATTAAAAAGGCAAAGCATTCAAAAGAGTGCTGTTATCTCCAGCAGATCCTGAAGCTTTCTCCAAGAACCAACAGAAAATCTTTCTAAACACAGTTGCTTTGCAATAGAAATCAAATATTTCAAAATCAGTTTTTTCTTCAGCAACATCAAAAAAGGGGAAACAACATCAACATTCATTACTCTGGATGCTTTACAATGAGAAGACCACATATATCTGCTTGATTAAAAAGCTGACAATGTGGCAGAAAATGAGCCTGATGAAGACTTTCTCAGTGATGGAGGCCATCATGTTTATATCATCCATGTGGGGACAGAGGTGCTCAGTTTGAGTGCAGCTGAGGACAAGTACAAACTGTCTTTTGATAATGGATCACAGGCTGCTTCTTGGAATACATATTTTAAATAAGTTAATATGCAGGTATGTTAGGAATTGTGTTTAAGTTTCACACACTGAGCTCATCTGCCAAAGCAGGAGTGTGTACTAAGGAGAAAAAGCCAAGAAAGAACAGGTCACAACTCACAGCTCAACAGCAATAAATCCATCTCACAAGCCAGCTATGCAAGTCAAGTTATGCCCATCACTGCTGCATGAACTCTCTGACTGAAGCACAGTTATAACAAGACCAAGAAATGCACATCTGTCTGATAAGATGCCTTCACTTCACCTTCACAGAATAACCACAGCTTATATGAAAAACAAAAGGAAATATTCACATGGCAAATAGACACTTGGCTCATGCGTGAACCCAAACAAAAAAGCAAACACAGCTGGACTTACCATTTTGTTTTCCTGCAGGTATAATCTCTGGAGTTTACGGCACCCTCGAGCCAAGGCCACCATGCCATCATCAGAAATACCGTAGCACTGACCTAAATGGATATCCTTCAGCTCACTGCAGTGCTCGCCCAGCTAGATGACCAAAAAAAATTATATTAGATCCTGTGATAGAACTTGTGTACTACAAACAAGGAGACACTGGCCCTCTAATGTCTTCCCGGGCTTGAAACACAAACCTTTTTCAGAGCCTCATCTGTGAGTTTGTCCTGGTTGCCCACATGCACCTTCACCAGTAGAGGGCAGTATTTAGCCAACGAGGCCAGTGAAGAGTCCCCGAGCTGTTTGCAGCGGTACGCCGTGTACTTCTGCAGGCCGGGACACTGAGAGGCCAGCGAGGACACGCCGTGGTCGTGCACAGCTCTGCAGTCCGAGATGTTAATCTCTGTCACATTCTGCCTGCGAGAGGCGATTTTCACCAGGAGGTCATCATTTACCTGGAGAACAGACACATTCATTCACTCAATCATCAATCAAACTTTATTTACATAGCACTTTTCCTACAACATATGTAACCCAAAGTGCTTGACAAAAGATAGCTGTAAGAGCTGTTTATGGAAGATAAGTATAAAGTTTTATGCTGCTATTGTCTATGTTGAAACACCTCAATATAAACCAAACATTTCTTTATTACCTCTGCCAAGGAGGTTATGTTTTCGGGAGAGTTTGTCTGTCTGTCTGTCTGTCTGTCTGTCTGTCTGTCTGTCTGTCTGTGAACAAAATAACTCAAAAAGTTATGGATGGATTTTGACGAAATTTTCTGGAAATGTTCAGCATGGGAAAAGGAAGAAGTGATTTAATTTTGGTGTTGATCCGGATCACCGTCTGGAAACTGTGCTGCTTAGCGGAGGTCTGCGCTCTCTGAGTGCTTTTCTAGTTTTGACTGAATTAGTCATTTTTAGATGGACATGTAAGATCAAATTGGTAGCACAGAGAATGGGGGCTTTTAAAAGAAAATACAGTGCTTTACAAATGTATAGACCACCTGTCATGAAAAAAGAAAAACATCAAGAATCATGTAGTGTTTCATACTGACTTTCATTTTCCGTGAGCTCTTCACGTCTTACCACTTTGAGCAGGAAAGAGGAATTTCAAACTGAATTCAACTTTTTAGGCCCAATTTTGAGCTCACTGGGCTTCTCTGAGAGAAACAATATATTAAACCATCACACTCAACCAGCAAAACTATTTTTTTCTGTTCAGGAATGCAACCAAATAACTAAACAAAAATAAATTTGACATCTTCGCAAGAAATAATAATGTGCTTTACTATTTTGTGTATTGTTGTGAAAAAGTAAATATAAAAATCTATGAATTACAATAATAATTATATTTTAGCATTAAAACTATAATTTATGTTAAAGAGCTTTTACATACTGGTGTATTAACATCACAGAAACATAAAAAGGATTTTGGTAATTAAATTACTACTGCTGTTAATTTAGGGCAGCTGTGGCATAAACCTTATATTGGGTCATTTCATTTTTACCAGATGCCATGCAAGAAAATTGAGAGTGCTGCTAATCAGGAAAAAAATCATAAAAACATATATATCTATTGCCCTGACATAAACATTTTAGTTCCTGTGTACTCTTCACACTATTCCTGTGCCTCGGTGGCAGGTTTGATTTTTTTAAGATTAGTTTTTGTTTAAGTGACACAAGCAAATGGCTGGTACTCTAGTATAGTCGATATAGAGGATTTTCTTTCTACTAAAAGGTTAAGGAGGAATGTCAAAGATAAAAAGAGCCTGGGTAGCAGTAAATGAAAGGAAGCCAATAAAAGTCTGATTGGAGAATGTTAAGAAAACTTAGTTTACTACATACCTTCTTATGCTATTTTACTTATTATAATTATAATAACTATTTTATTTGGTCTTTTTTTATAACTTTTCTTAAGATTTGGTACTATACAAATAAAGATTAATTGATAAAAGGTTGACCAAAAGTTTTCTGACACTACAGAATAAATCCTGGAGTTTAATAGAAGAAAGTGTGACAAATAAGGTTTTAACATGTTTAAACTTCAATACTGCTCACTGCCACAAGTGCAAAATAATCCCATCTTCATTTTTTTTGTGTTCAGCAGTATCAAAAGCTCTAGAAACTTCTCACAGTCAAACAGCGTTTTAAACTTAAGTTCACATTTCTATATTGTTAATCTTAATCATTGAAATTCTTTGGCCTTGTTCATAGTCTAATTTTATTCTATGTACCTTTTTTGCTTGAAGAAAAATTATTATGTCCTAAAGATTCTGCAAGAAATATTTTTATCTCATTTGAATTCCATTACACTCCTATCTTTTCTTATTTTATTATCTTTATCTGACATTCTTACTGCTACACTGTGCATAAGAGCATCTGAAACAGCAGAGTTTGCCCTTAGGGATAAATAAAGAGGTTCTGATTCTGATTCAGATTTATGTAGTGAAGTTGTTAACATTGCCAGATTTGCACAAAAATGTTTTGAGGAAAGTCTTGCCAAAGTTTCCCCCATTTTTTTTGCCCCATTTTTCTGGAATAACAAGATAAATATCTCAGAATTACAACTTCAGTAATCATTATTACATAAAATGATATTATATTTTATGAGATAATTACTGTAATATCTGACAGAAGTGTGTTTGCTAGTAGAAAGTACACATGGGTTGACAGGGTTCCTGCTCTTTTCTTGAAATCATTTTCCAGGACTTCTCCAGGACTTTTCCAGGACATTTTCAACCCCTCTGGACTTATATAATGTCTCACGAGCTTTTAATTATGCTGCCCTCACAGCCTGGAATACTATACAGACTGAACTGAAAATGTCAGAACTGGTGTCATTTACAGCTTTTCGTGCTATTTTACTCACAAGGCAGCGAGAATCCTACGAGCAATGCTTGTGTTTTTAATTTATTACTGTTCGTTAAACTACAGCACCTTCACTGTGAAGTTTTTGAATCCTATGAGCAATACCTGTGTTATTTATATTCAAATTGTTACTGTTCCCTAAAACTTATTTAGTGAGTGCCTAGCCATATTTATTGTTGTGATTTGCTTTTTATTGCCTTAAACTTTTATAATGAACTTTTATAATTATGATGTGTGCTGCTGACCTCTTGACCAGGTCACCCTTGTAAATGAGATCCAAATCTCAATGGGTTTTATCTGGTTAAATAAAGGTTAAATAAAATAAATAAATAAAACTATCATGACATTGTGGTGTATACTTATATGTATTTTATAGTTTACTCTGATTTTTTTATATATTAATGTTGTCGATTTACTGTTTTAGTAGCCTAAATTCTATTTAATTTTTAATCATTTCTTTATGTCACCATTGTTTAGATTTTTTACATTTTTTTCTCCACTTGCATTATTTTACTTACCCATAATTTATGGCCAAGTGTTCTTTAGTTACAAAGTACATGTTTACTTTATTTCCTATGTTTTATTTTTGTTCACTAAAAAGGTAGAAGTATAATAATAATAACAATTTTCTAGAACAATTCAAGCTTTTCCAGGACATTTGACCTTCTTCGTCATTTTCCATGACTGGAAAACTGGTCAACCATTTTCCAGGTTTTCCAGGACACATGGAAACCCTGCTCGACTATTAAATCTAATCTAATCATATTCAGGGTTGACACACCAGGAGACAGTTGGTTATTTAGCAAAAAAATCTCCTACTTGTGAGGAATTTACCTTGCTAATTCAAAACAATGGAGCAGAACTTCTTTTTCTAAAATAAATGTAATGCACTTCACAGTTTGACGGCAAGCTTTGAAAATACAGACTAAGACATCGCCCACCTATTGGTGCTTAAGGCTTTAACTGTCAAACTGTATTTAACATATTAAGATTTTTATGACGTAGAGACGACACAGCGGTTTTCTTACTTGTTGTAGGCCACTGAGGTCGATTTGCTTCCAGAACTGAAAGTCCAAGCAGAGGTCCCTCCAGTATTTACAAACCAGAGAGGCACACAGACAGCGCTCCTTCACTGTTAGGTGGGAGAGCACCTGAAATGATAAAAAAAACATAAACTGTGGCTCAATTAAGCTCCTCATTTAAGCTTGAAGCATGTTTCCGATCAATAGCACACTCTGATTTTAATCTCATCTTTCTTTGTATAAAACCAGGAACAGAAGTGTCATTATAAAAGAAGGAACATCTCGTGTTGACTCCTGAGAGCTCTGACCTTGAGCAGGATGGAGGAAGGCAGGTGGTTGATGCTTAAGTGATCAGCAGCGTCACAACTTCTCGCCTGGGAGTCGTCATATTGGTGGAGGCAGCAGGGGGACGAGTCTGAACTCTGAGGCAAATCTGCGTGTAGACCCAGCCCACAGCAGCCATCAGCAGGCGAGGAGGAGGAGGAGGCAGAGGAAGAGGAAGAAGAAGCAGAGGAGGAGGGAAGAGGACAGAGGGGGAGGTGACAGTGACCGGTTTCGGAATTCGAGGCGGCTTCTTCCCCTCCTCCTCCCACTCCTCCGTTCTCCAGTCCTCCGTCAGGGGCAGCGAAGGTGCAGCGGGGCTGCTTGCAGGGGGTGCACCTCTGCACCTCTGAGCACTTCCTCTTACACACCTGCAACAACAGACACACACGTGAACACAGAAATATTCATATGGAGGCTGTTTTTCCGGACAGCAGTAAACAGGTAGAAGTGTAGAGCTTTTATTATTGGAAGGCAGCAATGGAGAGCACTGGTTTGGTTCAGTCAACCATATTTACCACAGGATCAACTCCTGGCTCAACACTACGGTGTATACAGTATCTACTTCCACTCATTCTGCCAATGTTTCTTTCCTCTCCTGAGCACTTTTCACAGTGCATTTCCACAACAGCACTGAAACAAAGCTCCACCATCATTATGCTATAAGACAAGGGTCACCAATCTGTTGATCTTGATCTACTTGTAGATCTTTAAGACAATATTCGATCTTTAAGACTAGATGTTTCACCCTTTATCTGACACACAGCATGGACCTTTTTGCTTCTCCATGACATTTATGGTGAATCCAGTTGCTTTATAAAACAAAGTGGGTCTGACTGGTTTCTCTCCACCTCATTAGTTTCTACTATTAGAAAGATTTGAAGATGGGACGTGCTTGTTAGGTGGAGTGGTGAGCAACCATGCACATCCCACATACATGCTTCTGCCAGTCTGGGTTTGAATCCCGCCTGTGACCAGTTTGCAGGGTGTCTTCCCCTACTCTCTCACCCCCTTTCACAGGCCTATCCACTGTCTCTCTCCTATCAATAAAGGCACAAAATGACCAAAAAATACATAAAAAAAGATAGGAAGATGAACTAAATTGGGTTTATGCAAACATTATTCCAGTTCTTTGTGACGAGTTTTGCTTTGTTTTAGGCTGCACACATTGTAAAGCGCTAATGTGATTTTAAATGCAAAGAATCTTTATTTTTAATTCCTGCCCTTTATCACATGTATGGATTGAAGATTGCATCTTTGATTGTGAAGCTAGATGATGATCAGTAAAATTTTAAGCTTTTTTTATGGTTCTCAGTGAATTTAGGCAAGTAGATTGTGTTTTCTCAAGTAGCTGAAAAAGGTTGGTGACCACTGCCATACGACATTCATTATTCCACAACTGTGCCTGTCTTCTAGTCTTCAGTGGTTCACGTTCCATGTATATTTCTGGCTCCCTATATAAACTACATTCAGCTCATGTCATTCAAATCAGGGTGTTGAAGAGGGATGAGTTTACTGTGGTCCTCTGTTAACATGAGGTGGATCACAAGTGTTACTCATTTTTAAACTCAACACAGAATCTCACACGTCTCACAAGCATACACAGAGTTACAGCCTGTGAGTCTAAAGCAATGTCCACTTCTATTTTCTATCCAAAGTCTTTACGTTTCTTGGTATTTGATAAATATTCTGCATGTCTGTTGATGTGTGCAGGCTCCGTGTTTCATTGATCTGATCCCTGAATCTGATACATCATTTAGGAAACACACAGGAATGACCTGAAATTAATTTTACTCTGTGAAAAGTTGCTATAGCTATTTCTATTAAGATCACATGAACAATGACCCAGACTGTGTACTAAAAATAAATCTCAGAGATTTGTTTTATCTCTTTATTGTCTTAAATTTTCGGTCAACTTAGATTGAAGCTGATTAAAGTCAGATCATTTTTCCATTTGATGTTATCATTACTATGAGGTTGATCTACTGGAAAAAGAAGTGTTTCAGAAAAGGTTTTTAGAAGTGTAAAGTATCAAAAAACTTTGAGTATCCCTCAAAAATAGCTTAACACATCAGATTTTTCTATATATTGTACATCGGATGTGTTACTATCAACAGCTTCATTGGAAACATTTCTAAACTTCAAAACTAGAAGCAAACAGCAATGCACAGACCCACATCTGCAGTCCTCCCTAAAAACTATTTTGTAAGGTTTACTCATTTTAAAATGATTGTCCTTCACTAAAACGTCTTTGCTCATTGATTCTCCAAGTTCAGACCCAAAAACTGTATCTTTCATCCCACTTAAAAAAATCTTGACAATTCAGAGAGAAAAAGAATTAAAATCACCTAAGATAAGCTGTTTTATTCTGATCTGAACTGCTCTAATTTTGTGCACATTGTGTTGATATTTATGACTGAGATATCCAATCCCTCATAAGAAAGCTAGCACAGAGGTTTTCAAACTTTTTTCCCCAATGCACGCCAGAACTGCCGGTATCTTAAGGCACACCACATTTATATCCTTGTGAAACAGCTTTAGTGATATGAGCTACAGTGTGATTGTTTCTTACATGAATACTTTTACCACTTAACAAAAAAAATTGTTTACTAATAAAATATATTTTAAATTACATATGTATCACCAAAACTACTTTTTCTTTCCTCTTTTTTATTTAGACAAACCATGAAGGTCATGTATTTAATGTCTATCTTGTTCTGAGTCAGGCTTCAGCGTACCATAAGGTTACTTTTTGCAGCATGTTAGGTTGGATAATTAATGTTTGCATCATAAATTTCGACACTCTATTATTATTCTTAAAAGGATGAATCTGGATTAGGAGTCTCTTTTAATAGCAGATGTCAGAAACTTTGGCCTTATGGTTTAATCTGGTGCTCAGTGCCAATGCACCAAACTCTTTATGACATTAAACCAGCTGGTGTTAAGTTGCAGTGATTACATTTGGATGTACATATTCCCAAGGCACACCCCGACTTATTCCCTGCACACCATCTGAGATCAACTAATGAGGCAGCTACAGATTTTCAGGTGAGGTTTCTTAGTTGTTGAGGTTTCTCAAAGTCAAGACTTAAACTAAAGGTGAAGGAGCTGTATCCATCAGACCCCCTCGACTTTGGAGTGGCCTGCCTGAGGGGATAAATGCTACAGACTCAGTGACAAAAATCACTTCTTAAAACTCACATTTACATACAATTTTCTGTTAATGCCTCTGCTACTCATCTTTTCCAAATTTCTGTTTTATTTTTGCTTCTCTCACTTTTCTCAGTTGTTCCTGATCTTTCTCAGTCTTGGTGTCACCATCGTTTGGTTTAATTACCTCACCCAAGGAGGAAATGTTTTGCCAGCATTTGTCTGTTTGTTGGGTTTTTGTGAGCAACATAACTCAAAAAGTTCTCAACAGCTTTTAGTGAAATTTTCAGGGTTTGTCAGTGACGGCACAATGGAGAGGGGTTGATAATATTCCACAGTCATACAAATACAGACACAGGAATTTTATAAAGGACTATAAACATTGCACAATTGGACAGTTTTCCATATTTTTGATTAAAAAGAAGCTCTACTAACAATGTCAGAAATGCTTTGGTAGAGGTTTGTGCTCTCGGCACACTCCTGGTTTTCTGGTCCCATATGCATGTGTTTAATTTGTCCTATCTTTGTTCCCCTCCACTGATGTTGGCATCCTTGAATTCTCTGACACCTTTTCACTGTAATTTATAGCTCTTAGTCCCCAACATTTAATTGATATTCATCGAGTTTCCTTGCTGCCTTTAATGATTTGCCTGTTTACCATTTTTATTCCCTTTAACAGCTTTATATTTGCATTTTTTGCTTCAATTTTCTCGTCTCTTTTATGTTTCAGCCTTGATTACAGTGGCACTGACCATGGCAATAATAATGCTCATAAATCAGCTGTTTAAACCAGATTTGCTCTGTGTTCACATCATCTACTGTTTGCTTCTTTTGCTGTGACACTCTTAGCTCCCTACCATCTCTGTGTTGTTGCTGGTGCAGCCGGACACAGGCACAGGTATGGGCACAGTCACGGACACTCCAGCAGTCCGGAACAGCGCAGGTGGTGGGATAAGTTTGGCAGGAACAGCTGACAAAAGGCTCCTCCCTTGGCCCTCCCAGATAGCCAGCTCCCGCGGCGACAGCAGGAACTTGGAGCAGTCTTCAGGGGAAGCGAGGGTTGCGTATCGCTCTGCGAGTTTGGAGGCAGCTGCTGCTCCGATTCCAACGCCGGGGACGCTGATTCCTGTGATGCTGTTGTGACGGCACCCGCTGCCGTTGACGCCGGCCTCCAAGTGGTCGCTGTCCTCGTCGAGACCGCTGCTGTTGCTGTGGACGATGAAGCAGAGCATGCAAGGCAGCTGCAGGAAACAGTTCCTCTTCTTCTTCTTCCTGTGATGCAGCTTGCGTGTCCTCTTCTTCAGGCGGTAACCATTTTTCGAGAGAAGATGGCCCATATAGATGATTCAAGAAAACTCTGGGGAAAAGAGGAGGCAGCTCATTAGAAATGCTTATTTCAGAAAGATTGATTTCATAATGCAAGCTATAATTATCTGCAGTATAAAAGTTTGATACCAACACCAAAAAGGACTTTGTTTAAGAAACTTTTATACTCTTTGGCTATTTGATTACAAATGCAAACCAAACACCCACCACACATCAGAGCTTTTGTTTATCACACACAAAAACATTAGAACTTTGGCAAAATAAAAATACAAAGAGAGTCATCACTGCAGTCTAAAAAAAACATCCAACACATACTGATGAGGCCTGAAGAAAAATGTGGTCCACTATTTTTTAATGGTATTTTAACATTCAGTGCAGGGAGATCACAAAAACCAACAAGAACACAAGTTGATAAGTGTTGTTTTGGATCCATTTTTCCCATTGCCATGGTGGAATTGTATAGAATAATAACAAAGCAGCCAAGGTTTGAAGCCTATTGGGGGAAAAAAACATTTCTTTTGATGGGGAGAAAATATGGCGATTTAGGATTTATTTTGAACAACTCAAAATAGTGTCTTTATTAATGAATAACTTACAAACAGAATATTTTACAACTTAATAGATTCAGACCATTACACTTTTTAACCCAAGCATTTTTTACCTCCTGTATTTTTCTATTTTTGCATCTAGAACCACATTTGCCCCAAAACTGGCATAACATGATTGACCTACCTTGGGCCAAATATATCATTAAAGCATTATGTTTGTCGCATGCATATCTATGACTGTACCTGCACTGTTAAGTGAAGGCAACATATCTGTTTTCTGTGTTGTATACCAAAATCTAGAAAGCACTTGAAGAGCACAAACCTCCGCCAAGGTAGTTCAAATATTGCTGTTACCATCTATAAACAATAGTTCCATGATAAAGTTACCATCATAATATGATTCCTTAATCATGAAATGACCTAGCAATTAGAATCATGTTGATATCATTATTAGTTAGACAGTTATTTAGCGAAAACGATCATTCACAAAAGGTGGTTATCTGGATCGCCACCAAAATTGAATCATTTCTAAGTTGGATCATTACCAACATCGCCAGAAAGTTTAAGCAAAATCTGTCCTGTAGTTTTTGCTTAATCTTCCGAACAAACAAACAACAGCTTGGCAGAGGTTATAATGGGAGTGTTTCTTGTTGCTTTGCCACTCCTCCATTACTCCCACTGAGCCGATGTTAGCAATGATTACAAGTTTTCAAGGCTGGAGAGAAAACAGCAAAGACAGCATGGGGACAAAAAAACAACTTGAGACTTAAGAAATACCCATACAACCTGCATAAACAGTTGAAACGTTGAAGAAGAATACACTGTTTAATTAGCGCTATGATATGTAAATGCCACTAATGGATGAGCTAGTAAAATATGACCTTCTTAAAATGTCATGGTGGATCAGGATAGGAAGCACTGTGATGTATATAGTGCTGAACATAGATTGACATAGCAATCATTGTCACTGAAGTTATCAGTGGCAGCTAAACAATTCAATTTCATTGATGGTTTGACTTCCTTAATTCAAACAGAATATAATAATAAGATTCAATAGTAAGAGTAAGCTGGCACTGTAAGCTGAGCTATAGGCAAAAGGGTGAAAAATATTTCACAATATCAACAACTATGTTGAAAATTCCTGGATCTGCATCCGTATTCAGATCAACCCCAAAACTGAATCACGTGTCTCTTGTGCCATCACCATTATATCACTGATAATTTTATCAAAAATTGTCGAGAAGTTCTTGAGTTATAACAAAAATGTGGAAAACTGCCATGTCTGGCAATGTTAACAAATCCTTCTAAAAACACCTGGATCTAAATTCAGATTTAGATCCACCAAAATCTATCAACTTTCTTTTTGTGTCATTACAAACATTTCCTGAAAAATGCATCAGAATACATAAAGAACTTTTGGAGTTATCTTGCTCAAAACAAACAAACCAACAAACTCTTACAAAAACATAACCTGCTAGTGAGAGGCAATAATCATGACTAATAATACAGCCCCAAGGCAATCATATGATGCAGGCACAGATAAAACAACTTTAACAAATGTTTATACACTATAACAAAACCATAGATCCTGATGACCCAGTATGGAGGTATGTCAAAGGAGATACCTCTTAATGTAGCCACCAAATATAGGTATCAGCAATGATAAGTTTGGAAATATCATTAAATTGGACATCAGAACTAATCCAATAAGGTTCATCCCTGATTTATAATAAAGTGGAAGGAATTGATCAGAGACTTGCTACACAAAGAAAGATTGATTGCTTGATGGACTTGGTATCAATCCACATTTGAAATTGTTTTGGTTTTTTATTCCAATTCCCATCCCTTCCCTCATCTGCCCATGTCTTTTAGGTTCTTTTAGGACTTAGAAACCTAGCATTTTTAATCCTATTATTCATCAGTGAAACAACCAATACTGAGTCAGAGTTTCTTTAGAATATCAAGTATCTCACATTCAGGCTTCCTTTAGTCTGCATGCACCCCTCAAAACAACCTCACGGGTAATGTGTTTGTAAGGCAAGCCTCAAAGTTGAAAATTACACACCAACTAACACTTAGAGAGGTAAGAGCATGTTTGTTATCCCCGTGCAGCAGAGTAATAATGGACCGATGGCGGTGCATGGAGCCTCAGCAGATGTAAACAGTGAACAGGTGGTCATTTGTTTCGCACACACACAAGCACAAAGCTCTCCTAAAGTCATGGTTCTGTACGACCTAATGTCCCGACAGGTTCAGGTTCTTCATTTGCACTTATCCGACCACAAACAGGCGTCGGCATTTAAAGGTAAAAGCCTCGGTTCCGTTGCTAGCCCAGGTTTTCCTCTGACAGGCTAGCTCGCTCCATCACTGGATGCTAAAGTTAGCTTTAATAGAAACATCATGTCTCACCACTTCACACGGTGCTCCCACTCTCCGGACGGGGCTCTCATAATACTGCACTGCTGCTCGGCCCAAAACAGCGCTGACAAGTCCTGAAGAAAGAGACAGGGACACAGGGAGAGCTGCTGCTGAACTAGCCTGGTGTTTATCCAAACAGTGGCAGCTCTGGCTCTGCTGCTGCTATGAGGATAACACTTCCGCACAGAGAGGGCAGAGGGACGGAAGCCGGCGAGGGCGATTCGTAATTCTGCTGGATGGATCAATGGATGGACTTGCCTAGTGTGAAACCTCAATAACATTAGACCGCTGTTTTTTCTACTTAACCTCCAAAAAGCACACCAAAGATCAGGCCAAAATATTAGTCACACTCATACCGCTTAGCACAAAAATCTGTTTTTGAAGCAAGCTATTTAAAAAACGTGATGTATGATAATTATATTTCAAGGACATATTTTTCACCTTCATCTGACCTTTACATTGAAATCAAATCTTTACATTTTTAAAGATGTAAACCCTTTGAAAGACAGATTTCTGTCATGATGCCATCATACTTTTAGAGAAAATAAACAAAAAAGAAGAAAAAAGTACAATTTTCAGTAAAATAAATACTAAGTATTTTGTGTTGAATTACTAAAGCCTTTGATTTGTTAGTGATTGTAGCAACGTTGAGTTTTATGCAATTTTACTTTCTGTGCAGTGTCAAATACCCAGACTTATTTTAAAGTGGTTATAATGGTGCCATCCAGTAGAAAGTAAAAAAAAAGATTTGTTAGAGGATATTTGTTTATGATATCATTTGTTGCACCAACATGATGTATTTACAAAAAACAGGATATACACTGACACAGACATATAATACTAAGCAAATCTTTTACAGGGGTGAAATATCAGTGAGGCGCAGCTGGTAGAGCACATGCCTCACAGGCAGAAGATACCTGGTTTGATTCCCAGATCGGTCAGGGGCCTTTCTGTGTGAAGTTTGCATGTTCTTCCCGTGCATGCGTGGGTTCTCTCTGGGCACTCCGGCTTCCTCCCACAGACCAAAAACATGCTCATTAGGTTAATTGGTGACTCTAAATTGCCCTTAGGTATGAGTGTGAGCGTGTATGATTGTCTGTCTCTCTATGTTGCCCTGCGATCGACTGGCAACCAGTTCAGGGTGTACCCCGCCTCTCGCCCGATGATAGCTGGGATAGGCTCCAGCCCCCCGCAACCCCGAAAGGGATAGCCAGGTATAGAAAATGAATGAATGAATGAAATATCAGTGATGATATGATCAAATAAAACATTTAAAATGCTTAAAATTGTCCAAATGCTGGAAAGATTGTTTTCTTTACTGTTTGAGTCTTTAAACAGAGTAACATAGTAATAATTATCAGTGGTCCATTAAAAAATGTATTTAACCATATTTATTAACTTGCTTTACAGAAACTGTAAAAAGTTGGCTTAGAATAGGACCCAATCTAAGAGTTTTTCATGGAGCCTAACATTTCTGGCAGTGCTCCTGACAAAAGATATGACAGTGTCTTATAGATAGTTAGGTCGAGAGGAGTTTGATTGGGTTCTAATGGCACGTTTTTTATGCGTAACAGTATCAGTGTGTATAGGACGTACTTTAAGAGCTGATCTGGTATAACAAGATTAAACAAAAATACATAATCTCAACAAAATTCATGATACATGCATAAACAGACAAAATAATAAAAATATGAAGGACGAAAAGAACGTAAATTGCGCAGAACAGTCCCTTAAGGTGAAGTGACATTTCGACCCCACCCTCCCCTGCTCTCTCCCCTCCCATGTGTGTGTTTCTCTCTTTTCTGACATTCAGACACACACACACAGACAGCACATGGGCGTGAATTTCCAGCCACCAGCTCCTCCACCCGGAGCACTGCAGCCTCCAAAAATAGCAGCGCGACTCCAGGAAGCTTCAGGAAAAGATGGCTGAAACTGTTTCACCAATAACCCGACAAGTTTCAAAAGACAACCAGGAGATCTGGACTCCATCTGTCGAAATCCAGCTTGAGGACGTGGAGGATTGTTTGATTTATGACCGACGAGGACTGTCTATCCCGTTCAAGAAATTATACCAAGACAGGAAATCGGTGATCATTTTCGTCCGGGTATGGATCTAAAATATCTGTTAGGCTTACTTTTCCGATCACGAGTCTGCCTGGTGCTGCTCTTTTCATCAAATGATAAAGTTCAGTGTCTGTCCTGAGAGGAGGGCATTGGTGGGCAACAGGTGAGGTCACGGCTGACAGAAACAGCAGCCTCCTCACAGGCTGTGATGGAAACAGAAATGAGGAGAGCAGGGCGGGAGGTGGTCAGAGGATTATAAGTGGATTAAGTGCAAGATGGGAATTGGATAAACAGAGAGTAATTTACTATAATGTTAAAGCAAGATTTTGTCTTTTGTCTCCTCAGAATTTCTTGTGCTATAGCTGTAAAGAATATGTGGATGACCTGAGTAAAATTCCCAGAGAAACCCTGGAGGTGAGTACAGGAGGCTGTGACTTCATGACATAACATAAATGGTACTGGTTTTCCACTTGATCTCGGAAGTCAGATTGTCCGAGTTGTGAATTCTATTTGTCACTGGAAACTTCTTTCGCCAGAATTCCCAACTGGAAAGATAGATGATCAGATTCCCCAACTTTACCGGCTCATAACTAGAACGTTCCCTTGGATGCGATATAATTCCCACATCTGAGTTAGTAGTACAAGGTTATTGTTGCGTACCATGATAGAGTGGTGCAGGGATTATTTACTTTGGTGGGCCCACCTGAAAGTTACATTGCATTCTTCTTGATCTTGGAAAGTGTTGCTTAGGCCGCAGATTAGATATGTCACTGGGAACACACCCTGAGATCAGAATTTTCTCTGGTGAAGTGGGACCATCTTCAGTTAGCCTGACTTTGCCAGCCTTTAACTGGAATGTGTTCAACTGGGATGTTATGTAATTCCCACTACCCACGTCCAAGTTAGGAGGTAAATGGAATGCCCCACTGTAGTGTGATCCAGGGACTGTGTGGTTTTTTTTCTGGCCATATTGGAAGTTGTGGTACGTTCCATTTGGTCTCTGAAGTTGGATTGTCTGAGTTGCAAATTACCGTCTTTGGTTGAAATTTTTTAATGTGAAAATGGGCAATCTTTAGATATCCTGATTTCACTGGATAGCAGCTGGAATGCGTTGAACTAGGCTGTGACATAATTTCCACTTCCCACATCAGTTTTGAGGTAAATGGAATGCACTGTTGGCATTACACTGGTTCTTTTGACTAAGAGCCAATGGAATTTTACATTAAGAAGAATGAAGATATGGTGCTTTTATGAAATGTGAAATACCCATGAGATAGTTTTACCCTAATGAAAAGACAAGCCCTCAATGAAGACAATCACAATCCCTCCATACAAAAACATAGATAGATAGATAGATAGATAGATAGATAGATAGATAGATAGATAGATAGATAGATAGATAGATAGATAGATAGATAGATAGATAGATAGATAGATAGATACTTTATTGATCTGGGGAACTTCATTTATTGATCTGGGGGAACTTCAAAAATACCTTGACTCTTAACTCTACTAAAGCATCTACTGATCAAAGTTACTAAACATTTGTTTAGCACCTGCAATAACTAGTTGAACGCTGAGAACAAGAAATCCCACATTCTGCTGTGAGCGACGGAGCTGTGGACAGACACAAGAGGGGTCAGCAGAATGTGGGATTTCTTGTGTTCTTGTTTCTTGTTCTTGTTATTGCAGAGTGCGCGTTCCTTTGGTTTGGTCAGCCGCGGCTCCCGTAGGCACCCGTAAGTGTATCATAGAAATGTGAAGTAGTACTGTTTAGGCTATAAACATGTGCTAAATGATGTCGTTTCGAGTAAATGGTGGACGTTACCCGCTCAGGACACTTGGATTACAGCGCACAAGCAGTATGGAGGAATATTGCCGACTTTTTGTGGACTTTTAAGGACACTGTTTGTTCAAGCTCTGACCGAAGTCATGATATCAATATCAGTGGACAGTGAGGATACCCCCTGATCTCCGGCTGCATCCTAGATGTTCCAAAACTACTCCACAGTGTTGTTCAGCATGAGGGTGAGTAGAAAATGAGGCCAAATCGTTGTTTGGGTGTAGTGTTCCTTTAACACACAATGAAGGAAAGCAAGGTAGAACCAAATATGAATAATAGACTAAATGAATTATTACTAGAGATACACAGTGTGAATATAACTAACAACTTCAAAAGTTACACCGACCCAGGCTGCACACCATTTGAGAAAATACTGGACAAAGTCAGAGTCTTATGGGCTTTTCTCTAGCTAAATATAAAACTCTGTCTCAGACTTTTAACCTAGCATCAAACCGAGAGGTGATCTGAGGTGGATATCGAACCTTCATTATAAAAGCCAACACCCTGCGTGCTTGCAGTCATCTTAGTCATGCCCTAAATGCATAACTCACATTCTTACCACACCTGTGCTGTTGTACATTGTTCTGCAGTATAAAAAATGTTTTCTGCATCTCAGTCTTCTGATCTTACAAAGTCTAAAATTATATCTTTAAAAGTGTATAAAGAACGTGGCACAATGTATTTATGAAAAACATACATGTAAAGGAGTCCATAATTTAAAACATATGTAATAGGAAGACTGACAGCACCAGCTTTCTTGACATAGATGCTTTCGTTTTTTATATTTTTAGTTGATTATTCTTGATCTATTGCCTAAGATATTTTGGCACAACACTTTGAAGTAAAGAATCTGAATACTTGCACCTCCATTTGATACAAAAATGTGTCATTCTTTGTTGCAGGAGGCTGATATAAGACTGATTGTGATTGGTCAGTCTGCTTACAACCATATAGAGGTAATTCATTTTCTATTTTTGTGCACAATGATACTCATGAATATATTCTACTAACAAACTTTTCCATCCACTCTAGTCATTCTGCTCCCTGACTGGGTATCCTTACGAGATTTACGTCGACCCGGAGAGGATCATTTACCAAAAGCTGGGGATGAAGAGAGAGGAGATATTCTCAGACTCGGGTAATGCACAGTAAAACATTATGTTACTCCAAGCTTATTCCGTGAAGATAAACTCGTTCGAAGAACTCAGAAGTCTGTAAGAAGGGGAGGGCAGATTATAACTTGATATTACAACAGGCCTATCCAACACTGAAAACCTTGTGCATCAGCTGCCAAAGTACACCAGGCACTTGTTTATCTAAATTCAACATTCCTGAAATATCACTCTAAGACACAAAAATGTTTAGTAACATTTCACAAAAAGCTGTAAAAAAGCAGAGAAACATTTTCCTGACATCACTGCATGTCAGCATGCCAACACTGTCAAATTCTGTTCATTAAAGAACTGCATTTGTGTGTGTTTTTGTATTTATGCAGCCAACCCAAGTCCCCACGTGAAGTCTGGTTTATTCATGGGACAGTTGAAGAGTATTTGGAGGGCCATGACCAGCCCCATTTTTGACTTCCAGGGAGATCTACATCAGCAGGGGGGAGCCATAATCGCAGGTCCAGGTAAACTTGTTGCCCTCGCTCTTCTCTGTTGTGTCATATTCAGATATTCTCCTTCAATCGCTCCTCTTGTTACAGGCTCTCAAGTCCATTTTGTCCATTTTGATACAAACCGTCTGGACCACATGCCCATTAACTGGCTCTTGCAGCTTGCTGGAGTTCAACAGACTCTGGACTTCAGTGATAAACGGAAGATCATCCATGTGTAGCCAGCCTGTGTCCCGATGGTCAACTTCAGCCTCTATCACAGATGTTATAAACATGGATGCACTTATCACTGCAGTTACGTCATGGTGCAACAACAAGAGAGAATCTGACATCAACGTCGTATTGGTGTATCCAAGACTTATGTTTACATGGATTTACTGATGATGTTTTGGGATGCAGAAAATGTAGCAAAGCCTCAAAAATAAGGTAACACAACCTAAAGTGAACAAACTTTTTCTGTGTGTGAGAAGACAACGGGAAGAGCTTTAAAAAGGGCTTAAAAGAGGCCTTTGGGATGTATTTTTATTTGTTGCTTTAGAGTCTATTTTCTGAACTATGAGTGCAAACAGAGCATGAATGCTTTGACACAGTGAAGGTTTTTTCAGGAAGATTTTTCTACATGAAGTATTTAAGATGGGGACGCACGGTTTTTAAATTTTACCGATGTCCAATATGCTGATATTTCTGAATTTATTATTGCTGATTCTGATACCGATATTGACCTGTTCATAATCCTGACCTTATTAATGTGTTAGAAAGAAAATTGGAGCAAGAAACCAACTTTAATTCTCCAAAAATTGTAATGACTTTTTGCAATGTAGACGTTCAGTGATAACAAGATCAAATGTTACAGGCCTTTCATTCATCATATCCATATTTCTGATATCTGCAGATACCATTGCTGATATCGTACTGATAATGTGCATTAACTAGACACACCAGAAGGACCACTGAATGTATTTCACTGGTCCACTTGGACATCAGCCCACAGAAAGTCCTTTGGGATGGACAGAACCTTTGAAAGCATATCTGACAGGTGATTGGGTGCTTGTTCCATCAATCACATTGGCCAATCAGATAATGTGGTAGGCGGGCTCTACTGTTACAGTGAGCAAATTCTCTCAAAAACTTGTCAGAGTTGTATCAAACATGTCCTTTGTATTCAGAAATGCTTTCAGTGTTGTTTGTTTTTTGTTTACCAAAGAATTTGGGTCCAGAAATTGTAAAACTGCTTCTCAATGGGTTAGCATCTATGCCAATCTCTATAAGGGCAGTCACTTGCTGTAAAGGATGCTGATTGGGCCATGCCGTGTTAGGCCAATCACAATTATTGTAGATTGGAGCTTTGCAAGATTTATCTGTCTGAGTATAGGCTTTAATCAGGCAGATCCAGCTGCACTGCAAGGTCAGTGGTGCATACATAGTTTTAGATGCTACAATCTCAAAATATCAGATGCATGCTTAAAAAAAACTACAGATATACAGTCATATTTAGTACCTAAAAATTATTTTTATATATTGTGAACATGTTACCGATATATTTGTTCATTTATAGTTTCCAAGAGTTTGCTATACGACAAGAAAGCTCTTACTTAAATCTCTGGTATTTGAACAAGCATATAATGCACTACTGACAATATTTGTCTGGTTTCTTTTTGCATTGTGAACCTCTCTGTATGCTGTTACAATGCTATGTCTTTATTCATTCTTACTCTACTTATGGAGTAAATTGATAGTGTGGTCAAACATATTTAAGGGCAGTTCACAGCTGGTTCACTGATTATATGGATTGCCTGACATAGACTGCCCTCGCACATGCACTGCCAAAAATCTTGAACATTTGAGGTGCTCCATTCCTAAAAATGTTCTGATTTGCTCATTCACACTTGCGCCTCTTTGGAGGAAGTTTCTCCTGTCAGGCAAGCGACGGGTTGGGAGATGGAGGTCAAGTTAGCCGTCATTATCCCATAAGATATTCACATCGCTCCTGCAACAGTGTGATATTGGTGTCCCTGAAATTGGTTTTGTTTGAAGGTGTGGTATTATCTCACTGTGATACTTTGTCTTCAGCATGAGAGTTAAAAGAGCATGTTAGGGGATTAACTGATCGCACCACAGTGCAGTTTTGAAGGGTAGTAACAGGCTTTACATGTGGTAGGATGGGATTGTCAGCAGGGGTGCGCAGTACTGTGTGTTTGCATGTCTGATTGATGGCATGTGCAGCTGCCATGTAAAGCACCCTCACCTTTCTGCAAGGCCATACTACACTTAAACTGGGAACCAGTATAACTGTCACTGAGTGTCTATAATAGATTGGTTTCTATGTTTTATGGAAATGCAAGAGCTATATACAGAAAAAGACATTGATGGCTGGGCCACCTTGATTTGACCTGCCTTAACTGTATTATTTTGAAGCCACTGTCTGCCATAGCTGGGTATACGCTGAGTGCCAACTTTGCCTTCACCTGAGGCCGAGGGGCAAAAGCTGCATGATCAGGGTTGTGCCTGCTACATGTAAGGCCACCCATAAGGGGGGAATGGGGGCCCATGAGGGTTATAGATATATAGTCTATTCTAAATTAACACCATCGTATCCTCTTATTTTTCTATCTGAATACTCACCATTTTTATTACAGCAGAAGAAAATACCTGTATTTGTTGTTGCCTGTTCCAAAGTGTAAAGATTATTTTTGTTGTATCAAACTTGATGGAATGTTTGCTGTGTTCAGCCGTGCTTAGACATGCAACAAATGATCCCATGAATGAGCTCAGCCATACCTCTCCTTATTGTTCTTTTGAAATATATTTTATTTATTGACTTCTTGTGCCTTTATTTGAGTGACAGGACAGTGTGGAGATTGAAAGTTGGGTAGAGAGTGTGGGATGACATGAGGTAAAGTGGTCACAGGCCACATTTAAGCCAGGCCAACCACTTCAGTGACTACAGCCAACTCAGTGGGTTTACAAATTAACCATGAGGTAACATGTTGGTATTATTTAATGACTACTGACTAGTTCTTTCAGAAGTCTAGCCAGTTCTGTGGATGGGCCTAGCGATGTCCAACTCCCTCTGCACAACTCCAACAATGAAAAATAACATGCAATTTTAACATGACATTGTGTCTTGTTTTTATTTTAGCTAGTGTTGTACAGTAAGTGACTATTCTTATGACCAATCAACAGACTGCAGTGTTTTTAGATCCCTCTATGGGGTCGGGGCTGCATGTTCTTTGCCCGACAGAAGGGTGCCAAAAAAGCGGGATGGCATTGATCAGTTATTTTGGATACCTTTCTCTTTATTTGCCAGTATTAGCCAGACTGAACCGTACTTTTGGTTGTACACAGCTATTGTAACGGACCCTCCAGTGGACAAAAATAACCGTGCAGAGGAGAAAGAGGGTGGCTTATTCTCACATTCAAATTCAAAACAAGATCAACCGGCTGGAAGCTTCCAAACTTTTCAAAATTTTTTCTTCTCTAAGCACACAAAATGGCCAGAATTTGTGCTAATTACTGCCATGATTCATGCTTCTTTATTCGTATGTTTAGTACAAGCCACATGTTCAGAAATGGACTATTTCCACTTTTAACTTTTGAAATCTACGGTGTGCAAATAAAAAAAAAAAAAATAAACCACCTGCTGCAGTTGGCCTCTAGACCATAGTTTGGTCACCTCTGAGTTTTAGTGAAGAGGAAAAGCTTGAGAGGCATAAATATCAAGTATTCAAACATAACTATGAAGAAGCAGGTGAGACCTTCAGTTGACTGCAGTCATCCAGAAATGTTCCATGTAATTTTCACCAATATTGTGCATGCATCAAAAGGGCTAAATAGTCTTACACTGTGTGCCTCCATGACAGTGTTTGAATGTACATAAGTGCTATAAATGTTTTGTAATTTGTTGGCCTGATTGGCGTTATTTTTTTCCCTGTCCTACTCCACACACATTGTTCATGTGCATTGTTCATGGCACCGTCATCTTTCCTAAATAAGATCTATCTATTCAGCACTTTGGGCCGCATCCCCATCATACCACCAAGGCCTGCATACTGTATAGAGCTGCTTGAATTGAACAGTGGAGGGTGGGCACTGGACATCTAATCCTGATACGTCACATGCAGGGGATTCAGAAAGCAGAAACCTGCCCCTGTTCACAGACGTCACCACCACCACAGAGGCTGGAGCAGGCTACTGTACCTCGGGCTGACACATATACACAGCGAGGGCGCAGGACATGCCAAAATAATACGGCAAACAACACAGGGACGAGGCGCAGCACTGAGCATCCGCAGATGACTGTTGCGGCAGCTGCAGCAGCTCAGGAATGTGCACCGTGCAGCCCCTGAGGAGAAAATGAAGCGCAAGATCGAGAGGAGACGAGCTGAGTCGAGGAAAAGGCGCTGTGCAACTCACAGCAGCTCGGAGGCGGCGCCAAACTCCGATATTTACATTGAGATAACAGGTAAGCGAGGCTGCAGGACGAACCCTGTCAACTTTAAGCCCAGCTGGCAAATATGCGCGGAAGCTCATGGCAAACTGCGCATGCACAGAAGTGCTTTCAATACCCAGAATATGAAAGTGGGGATTTTTTTGACCTAGTATCGCGACACTGTCTGTTCCTTAATTGGTCATGATATGACTTTGATTTATTCATCTAGACCGCCTCTGCATGCGGAAAACAATTTTGCAAATTTTGCCAGAATTTTCTTTCTTAAGGGTCGGAGAATGACACCAGAACTTTGCTTTGTTTACCCTATCTTTGTTCAACCAGTTGCCTGTAAATCAAGCAAATGTGCACAAAAAAGCCAGAGTGGGATCTGAATGGATAAAATACTGTTTTGTAGCTCACTGTCAACATTATCTAAAGCTAATTTTTATGTATATTATGTCGTTTTCCTTGTTCTTGTACCTACGCAGCTTAAATCTCATAGTGATGGTTTGGTTGTAGACGAGTCAACTCTTTATGTCAACTCCTTATGTAAGAATTGAAACAGACTCCTTTCTCTCTCCTTATTTGGTGCTATTTGAGATGCAACTTATTAAAAAAACAATTTGTACCATTACACTAATCTGTCATATGCACATTGGCTACTTTATTGAAGCGCAGTGCACTATACATCATTAAATTTAGCTTGTCTGAGACTGAAATGTTTGTGGTTTTTGCTTGATTTTAATACTCACTGTTGGCAAAAACCTGTCCGAAGGTGTCAGTTAATTGTATACGTGTTACATTGGCTGGTTTTAAAAGACCAGATTATGTTGGTTGGAAGTTGACCGAAATAAACGACTCAAATTCAAATCGAGCCAAAAAATCGGCATCACTAAAAGAGCCGAACTTCCCATCACGAAATTCAGAGGAAGGGAGGTCCGTCCAAGTGGAAATCACGAATCTGATTGGCTGAAGGATCGTCCTAGCAACCGCTTGGGCAACGTTCCCTGAGCCTATCACGTGCCTCATGTAGAGAACTTTAAACTGAAATGGGCGCGGCGAGGCTTGACGGACAGGACTCCAAGCCAATCATGCTGCGTCCTGTATACCTCTCAGCCAATAGTGTGTCGCGGAGTAGTCTCGGGGAGGAGTCAGTCGGGGATCATTTTTAGCAGAGTGCGCACTTGCACTGGAAACTCTCCTTCCCTCCTCCAGTGCCAACTTTCTTGTGTCGAAGACTCAAGCTGAAAGGACGTTTTTGCAGCTTTTAAGTTAAGTTTTTCTTTCTGATTTTTTAAAAAATATTCTTTATCGTCGCAAGTTTCACAAAGTATGCGCATGTCCTCCTGAAGAAAGTACACGTCGTTTATTTCTCTGTTAAACATCATGTTCAGAACTGTGGGAAAGGCGACCCCGGACGAAGTTTCGTCTAAATGCATTGAGTTTATCAAAGGTAGGTCTCCAGGAAGCGTGTTTTGGAAGTAGTTTTAGTCGAAGAAGAGATAACGAATTGGTAATAGGGATGTGTGTGCCTGACACAAACAAGTAACTGGCTGTGTTTTGTCGCCCTGCCCCCTCCCCTCCTTCAGATCAGTTGTATTTCGCCATATTAAAGCAGAAGATCAAGAGCACAGCTGAGAGACACTGTTTCTGCATCGATGAAGAGCTGGCATATGAGAAGTAAGTTAGCCCTCATTCCATCTTGACACTTCAAACAGTCTTGGTTTGTGGTTGTTTTGTCACTAACTCTGGCTCATGCACTTCTTAGTGCCATGAAGCAATCTGCAACAAGGGCTGGGCAATATTGTCCTCTGGTACAGTATTTTATATGTATATGGTTTTGAATGGTTGAATAAAGATATGACACATTTTCAAATGTACACAAAATAATCTATCCACATACTGGGTCTCAATTAGTGATGCACCCATTGTTAAAATCCATGCCGCTCCAGATAATGACCTCCAAAACAAACTTTAAGCCAAGTCCATACTGAACCATGAACATAACTCATTAATTTTCAGCTTAAGATTGTCTTTGGTCAAAACATGTCACGGGTAGGAGTATTTAAATATTGCTCTTGCACTTGGAACTATTTGGTAAAAAGGTGTGTGGTGGTGGTGGGGGGGTCTCTCCTCCAAAAATAGTGAACTCATAAGTTCCCTTTTACCCTGAAACACTTTATTGAATAATGTGGGCCATGAAATCAGATCAGAAGTTGTCCAACAGGCCAGTTCCTTCCTCTCAGTAAAAAAAAAATCTGAATCAGCAATCAGCTAAGAGTCATGTAGCCAGCCAATCTTATTATTTAAATATCATTTTAGCTTCTTATTCTTTTTTTTAATTTGCCTTTAGATCTTGTATACTTAATTTCCCCCGTTATGTTGCTCTGTGTTGCTTCTGATTTTAAATTTTGTGTGTTATAGTAGATGTCTCCATCTCTCTGCCTGCAACACAGATATACCCTTGAGTACAAAGAGTTTTTTAAAAGGGCTAATATCCGCCCTGACCAATGTCAAACCAATGCAGATATGTGCATTTCCAGTCATGATGGGGAACTATTTTCTGTAAGATGCTTACATATGTCTAGTAAAAACCAAATTAGAGAGCTGAGGGAGAATGTAAAGTCCTAAAACATTATCAATCAGGTTATTCAAAATTGCATTAAGGAAAGTTTAACTCTGTACTCTTTGATTAGCAACAGTATTACAATCACTGTTTTTAACACTTCGATCTTTATGCTGCTTTTTCTTCATAAAGTAATATTTTTATACTTATAAGTAGTTAACTACGGCCCAACATTAGTCCTTAAGACTCTATAACGGCAAATGTGTTGTTTTTGACAATCAAACTTTCCAGGCAGACTACTGCACAAATGTGTCAGCAAGATCTGGGAAAGAACTGGAGAGGAATGAGTCTTTTTCCAAAAAAATGTACTAGCTCTTTTTTTTCATAAAGAAAGAAGCAAAAGACTAAGGGTGAAAAATCAACCATGTATAGTATTTACATCTTTTTATCAATCCAAACTTTATGTATTAAATCATCTCCTTATGGGATGTCATAAAAATGTTAAATCTTTTTGAAAACGTGTGTGCTTCTGGAAAATATCTCTTTATTTAAAGAGAAATGTAACAAGTTATTCTCTTGAATCATAGAATATTTCTTCCTCCATAAACAGGTGATGCATAAGTAACTTTCAGGAAACAATCATTTAGCAGAATCTTTGATGTTGTCTTATATTAAGGGCGAAATTTTGAGTGCTTTGTGTCTGTAGTTTTGCTGCGAGTTTGTATCTTTAAGAGGGGATAAACTACCATTCACCAGGAGTCTGGGGCTCTTTAAATAGCATCAGTACTGTTTGCTTTTTACTGTCATCAAGTTAAAACTTGTGAATTTCTTTTAGGAATGATAACATTGTGCATTGGTCCATTTTCCCCGCCACACCTGGCACACCCTGCTGCTGCTCATGCTCTCATTCCAGTCATGCATACGATTTACAGTCGACCTTTAACTCTGATATGTGCACGTTGAAACATAACCTATTTAATGTGCAGCATGTTTTCTTCATAGATTTACATATCATGTTTGGATAGGTTAATCAAAGGGGTATTATGTATACCTTTAATAAAAAGACCTAAAAAATAGTCTTTAAAATTAAGGCAGAACAATGCAGACTGAAGAGCTGCATAACAATGTGCACATTAAAATGGTACATACTCATAAAGTCTTCTTTACATAGAATATAATAGATAACATGCTAATAATTCTCCATTTAGGCCAGTCAGTTTATTATCTTATGATGAACTGATGATTATTAGTAGCTCTTCCTTGAAACAGTCTTCTCTTAGCACTCAACCTGCCGTTCTTTCTTAAATCAAGCACACTGCCAGACCCTTTACTAGCTGTTAAAGTGCATCCCTGTCTCTTAAAAAGTCAATATGCTGCCCTTCCCTAGTCAACAGTAATAGCATGGAAGGTAAATAAAACAAACTGAAGCTTTTGCTGCAGCCAGCGTTGCAGTTTGGGTCTGCAGCAGGGGTCATGTCCGTTTCAGTAGGCTGCAGCAGGATAGAACATGGCTGACCTCATGAGCCAATCACATCTCATCATTGCAGCATTTTGTCCTGTTCTGACCTTCCCCTCCAGAATAAAAGCTCCCAGATTCAGTCATCACTCGGTCTGTGTTTTACCATCTTAATCTGATTTAGCAGAATCTATCCAGTTAGACTTCCCAGGAGACCCTCGCTGAAGCATAAATAGTCTCTCTGACACTCTTTATTCCTCTTTCTCCCCTCTCTTCCTCACACAGCTTCTATGCGGACTTTGGCCCCCTTAACCTGGCCATGTTTTATCGCTTCTACTGCAAGCTGACAAAGAAGCTCAAGGTAAAGTAACCTCTGCTCTTGATCGCGCTTCCTGGAAGAGAGAGTAGGAAACTGAACCAGGTTAAATCAATATCTAGCTGTGGCTGCAGTGAGTGGGTTGCATACTTGCGGGTAAAGTTGTCACAATGACGGTGAACTTTTGTCTCCAGATTAATTTATGTCCTGTAATATTTTGGTTTGTTATCGTTGGAACACTTGGTTCCTCTTTCTCGTGACAGCTTGTCTGTATTTGACCCACAATGTCATTTGATGACAGATTTATTTTGTTCCAGTTACAAGCTCAAACTTGGACTTTCTGGATGGGAAAGCTCAGTTTGTTAACTTGAAATACACTCACTGGCCACTTTATTAGGTACACCTTGCCTAAACTTTTTATGTCATAGAGTTACTGGGTAATGTGAACATTCCTTTAGCTTTTTTTTGACACTTACAAACATGATAGCATCACACAATTGCTACAGACTTGTTGGCTGCACATCCATGATACCAAACTCCTGGTCCACCACACCTAATTGCCAGCAGTGCTTTATTAGATTGAGATCTTAGGACTGTGGAGGCAGCTGCAGTTCACTGGGAAATGTCAACTTGTTTGGCTTTACAGTTATGAAACATGTTTATCAATTTAAAATATTTTTTTACTAAAGCAATAGTTTTATAAACTGTTTTAAAGGAAAAAATACATGTAGAAAACAATTTATGTAAGAGACAGCCATTATTAGTTTGACCTAGTATGATATAAGTTGACCTGTTTCATAGAGACAGGACCAAAGACATGAATAAATATTTTTCTCTTGCCTTTGGTTCAGCCTTCAGCACATATATGTTTATCTTTCTGCAAATGTTTGGATTATTATCTACTTTTTTGCCAGATACCTGTTATGTCCTATGTCAAGTGATTGCTGTCCATTGACAAAGAATGTTTAATTAATAAACTAAACAGAGGCGTGCTGGTTTGGTGAACTGGTTGGTAGCCTTACACATGCCATATATGAAGACTGGCTCTGTGCAGGCTGCCCAGGTTTGATTCCTGCCTGTGGCCAATTTGCTGCATGTCCTTCCTCTCTTTCTCCCCCCTTTCCAAGTCTACGTACTGTTTCCTCATAAATAAATGCCAAAACTGGCCAAAAATATCAGAGAATAAATTTAAAAAAATAGTCAAACTGCCCAAAAGTATTCTAAAAATATAATTACAGAAAAGCATCTTTATAAACTAAATAAATAAAGTTAACACAATAGGATTAGACAGTTGTCAGTACTTAATAAAGGACCAGAAAAATGATCTCTCAGTGGCCACAGTTTCATCACCAGACCTAATTTTCGTAGTCTAATCTTCTGGCAAATCACTGTTTCACATTTCCTATAAGTATGAAAAATGATTATGAACCCCCTGAAACAATCAAAAAGGGGAACATAATGCTTGAGTAACTTGAAAAGTGCTGACTACAGAGCAAATCTAGTTTATTTATAGAGAACCACACAGACTTCAAACAGTTCAAAATGCCCAGCAGAGTTTGACAATGGAGCATTTACAGCATCAAGACTGGTAAAAGACTGTGGAGAAATTAAAAATGAGATGTATAAATTAAAGTAAAATGTTACTGTGGTAATATGAAAAGAGACATGTTTGGATTTCTGATCTCCTGGGCTGAACTTAATTTGCACTGGTGGACTTAGAGCCACTGTTTGCACTTTGTTAGCATAGACATATTAAACCTACGAGTTGAGTTTTAAAGGTTATTTGTGATGCAGAGGGGTACAGAGCAGCTTTTTACATTATGTTAAGAGTTTTTTGCCCCAGAATTAAACATGATGCTTTGCTGGTGTTTCCTTTGATAACAACTTTGACTGTTGCAAACATTAACATGTTTAATAAGTCGATGTTTTCTGTCTTTCACAGTCCATCACTCTTTCAAGAAAGAAGATTATATTTTATACCTGTGGAGATCAGAAGAAACAAGCCAATGCTGCCTACCTAATCGGCTCATATGCAGTAAGTGATGAATACATACATCTGTCAAACATATGGGAACATATCAGCAATTAAAGCAAAAGGATCATGCTCATTTATTCACTGGTTTTTTTTATAGGTGATGAATCTAAACATGTCCCCAGAGGAGGCCTACAGTTTACTTGTATCAAGGAATTCAACATATATTCCATTCAGGTAAAAATGAATTGATTTGTCTGATATTCCTGAACTAACAGCAACTGCCCAACAGCCATAAGGATTTGGCTTCAATGTTTGATGTGTAACTCCACATGATAGTCAACTTCAGTTTGAATGAATAAAAAAGTGAGATGCGAATGAATGTTCATTGAGTTAGTTAAAAACAACAACAACTTAAAAGCTAGGTTTTGAAGGCAATATGCTTCTTGATTGGGGATGGAAATGGAGAACCAATTCCAACAACTCCCTAAATCAATTTTGTTGATATTTTTGCACCTCAGTTCCTCTCACTTTGTTCTGCATGCCTTGCAAAGGAAGGCGGTCACACTCCCATTAGAGGCATTCAGCAGAAATCATAAGACAGAAGTCAAAAATCATAGCAGAGGGCGGCTGAAGTGGTCGAAATTTTGTGCTAATGTTTGTCAAAGCTCTTGCTGCCACTGGCAACCTATTTAGACCAACTAATTTCCACACAAGCCAGAATCAAGAAGTAGAATCGCTAAAGAACTGGAAAGATAGGCAGAATTGTTAAAGGCATCAGTATCAATCAAGCCATATCAATTTCCATCCCTATTTTTGATGTAGATTTTTCGTAAGTACACAGACAGCTGTTCAAGACCAACATAGCCAGATGTTGCTAAGGCCTCATTAAGGGCTGGGAGATGCATTGATTCATCCCATCAATTTGAAATATGTGTTGCTGAAGATCTAGGAAATAATGAATGGATTTCCTTGACTTATTCCACGGTTCACTTGGCTCTCTCTTTGCTGTATGTAGTCTTTGTGTAGTGTCAATGTAGACAAGCCTGCCTATGTCCAACCTACACAATTCACCTTTGATAACAAAACTAACAACATAAACTTTAATTACAGGAGGAAATTATGTTTACTTTTGTGACCCATTTTGACCAAATGAAGGCACGACTTTAAATTTGTCTTTTGTAGTTATTTTTCTTTGTGAGGTATTACATATTCATCAAAAATTGGGGTTTTTTGGTGGAAAAACTCAGGTTTATTTTGTGGACTTATCGCCCAGCCCTAAACACAATTCCTATTCAACTGAATTTTTTTTTTCAGCTCTGAGACGCAGACATCAGGACACATCTCTTTTCATTGCTTTTATTGTTTTTATGCTGTTATTGCTTCTATTTATTTTTTATTGTTTCATTTATTGCTTTTTTTTAAATTCTAATATAAACTGATGAAGTTGTGGAAGTATTAAGAAACACAGCAGGACAGTGATAATATACTTAGAGCAGTAGGTCATTGTATTGTTCTAATAATGATGGTGGCTGTATGTAATTTTTAGAGATGCCTCGTTTGGAACCTGCATGTTCAACCTGAACATCCTTGATTGCCTCCGTGCTGTCCACAAGGTGCGTCATAACAACATCTGTTTGTGTATAATTCTGCTGTGTCATGCTCCTAATGAAATTAAAGTCCCTCTCGATCATCTTGCAGGCTCTGCAGTATGGCTGGCTTGACTTCTCCAACTTTAACGTGGAGGAGTACGAGCACTATGAAAGGGCAGAAAACGGAGACTTTAACTGGATCATTCCTGGGAAGTTCCTCGCCTTCAGTGGACCTCACCCAAAAAGCAAAATTGAAAATGGTTGGTGATGTAGTGTACCTGAAAAAAACAGTTTCCCATCAAATTTCGTGGCTTTTAAAACTGACAGGATTCCATTTTTCTCTCGCTCCAGGATACCCTCTGCATGCCCCCGAGGCTTACATCCCGTACTTCAGGAAACACAACATCACAACCGTCATCAGACTCAACAAGAAGATGTATGACGCGCGGCGGTTCACGGAGTCCGGCTTTGAGCATCACGACCTGTTTTTTGTGGACGGGAGTACACCAAATGACTCCATCGTCAGGAAGTTCCTCAACATCTGTGAGAACGCAGAGGGAGCTATCGCTGTCCACTGCAAAGGTGAAATTCTGAGACACACACAGCAGTGAGCAACAACGTTTAGTTCTGTCACAGTAACACCACCAACAGAGTGTAGCCTTACTCTAGAGCCAAAGAGACACAACTAAAAACTTCATCCATGTTCAGTAAACAGGCTGGAGTTGATCTCAGCGTCAGAACATGAGTGCAGGATGGGAGTGGAAAACCAATTCCAGTTGAGAATCGTAAACAGCTCCATCAAAGAATCGGTATCATGAGTCTTTTTGCTCATCAATTCCCTTATCAATTCCTCCTGACAGGGTTCAAAAGCTGTCAGAATTGTGGCTTAATATTTTTATAAAAAGTGCTTACTGTACAACCTTCAGTGAGCGGAAACTCCAGCAACTTGCAGAAGCAGTTATCTGTGCTGTGACGTGTGTTTGACATTGTTGACACTGAAAATTTACAGGCCAACATTTGCCTACACGGAAAATCTGCAAGGATCAATAAGAGAATTGTTAAAGAATTGGATCGATTAGCAGGATTGTTAATAGCACCTGTATCGATTGTCTTTACAATTTGCATCTCTAGTGCAGGGCTGTCTTCTCTGTCTGTGTTTGACTCACAGCTGCGCTGCTTTGTTTATGCTACTAATGTCCCACTTTCCTGCAAATGGACTCTGTCATTGTTTGCATCGGTTAAGAAAATACAACATAAACCCCCAGTATGTTGAATCAAGAAAACCAACATCACGCAGTGTCAGATTGTCCCAACTGAGCCACAGTTGAAGCCAATGAGTCAAACTCTATCCCCTCCTAACAGTCACATCCAAGACTATTTTACCGTGACTTATGCGAAGCACCCAGCTTTTGCACAGTTTGATGGATTTTCTCTTGTTTTTCCTTAGCTGGCTTGGGGAGAACAGGCACTCTGATTGGCTGCTACATGATGAAACATTACCGCATGACTGCTGCAGAGGTCATCGCCTGGATACGGATCTGCAGACCCGGATCAGTTATTGGACCTCAGCAGAACTTTGTTGAAGCGTAAGTGTTCAGTCAAGTAAAAACTTCAAAAAATGTGACAGACTTGAGTGGAAGGGACAAAATCAAAGCTAAAATGTTTCAAACAAACAACATGTTGACATGATTTGATCTGTATGTCCACTGTGGTGAAGTGGAACGATCAGTGACGCCCTTGTCTTACCCCTTAGCCCTTGGTTCTGCGTGTTCACGTCTGGTGAAGTGGTGTCCCAATACTCTGTTGGCCTAAGACGAAGGGCTACACAGCCATCGAAATGAAGACAGACAGGGACCTTACTTGAAACAAAGGGGAATGAGAATTTCCCATATTGCACCAGTCTGCTGACAAGAAGGCTGAGCGGAGACCAAAGGAAGCGATTAGTTATAAGTAATTATTAAGTCATAAAGTAAATATTAATCATGTTTTTAGCTGTTGGTCGCATTTTAAAATTTCTAATTATAACAAGCTAGCCATTACAGCCGTGGCTACAGTTATTGTTGCATCTGCCTATGTCACAGCTAGCTAGCAGCTCTGGGTGATGACGTAGCATGAATTGAGTGGTGTCTTGTTTCTCAGCTGTGTGTTTTCACCCCTTTCCCTTGGCCCTCAAAACAGAGGGCTACGGGGTAGAATTGGAATTTACCCTTAATCTCTGTCAAACATTTTTGTCCAGTTATTTGTTGACAAAAATGTCAGTTAATTTAGTTTTTGTCCCTGTGCACTTGTTTTTTTAGTTGTAATCTCATTTTCATCTGGGGAAAAAAGGTTGTTGACAAAGTTTTGTCAAAAATAATTAGTCAACAAAATTATCCCTGATTAAATGTCTTAAATTTTTCTTACCAGTAAGAGGTTAAATGTGTAGAAACACAAAGCGTACGGCTCCATCCCCAAAAGCACGTCAGTAAAATGTGCAGGGCTGAAATATGTTGGAAACACCTCATTGAGTTCCAGGAATGTGTGTCTGAAAAATGTCATATGAGGACAGATCTGCTGTGAAGCCTGTGAAATAACACTTGGTTTGTTGTGCTGGATGGTGCATATCAGAAAACAGAACAGTCTGTGGGCAGAGGGAGATGTTTTCCGGGAGAAGATGCTGAACGAACAAGAAAATGGAAAGAACGCCGTGACGAGGATCCTGTCTGGGGTGGACGACATCACCATCAACGGGAGCAACAAGAACAGAGCGTCCAAGAAGGAGGACATGGATCTGGTCAGTGTCCAAGTCACAGTCTTTTCAGGACAGGATGTTTTTGAGGCTTTCTTCTGTAAGGTGTGTTCTTTATTGCATTGTGAATGTGTTCCAGTATGATGAAGAGGAGAGAAACGGCCTGACGCAGGGAGATAAACTCCGAGCCCTGAAGAGCAAGAGGCAGTCCAGATCATCCACAGGTTCACTATCGTAAGTCCTCAGGCAGCCTGCAAGTCTCATCCTGCATAACACCACCATGTTGAAACTGTTTGCTCACTGTGCATTTAAAGTGTTATTTTGAATCCTAAAACACATTTGGTTTGAATATTAGGATGATAAGGGAAAGGATTTATGTAAGACATGAATCAGCTTTACTCGATGAGCTTCTGTTTGTTCTCTTTTTGTTTAAGGTGTCACAGCTCATTTTTTAAGACCATTAGATTGTTACTACTGAGTTTCTGCACGAGGCAGCATTTCTGGAGTATATTTACAGCTTGTTTTTTTTTTTCTTTTTAATTTGAATCTCTTAACATAGACGCCCATGGTAAGACAAGTTTACATCTTGATTTCCTGTTTAAGGTGGTTATGAAAATGCAAAGTAAGTAAAGGAAGCAGTAAAACACTTAGACAGAGTGAGCGACATAGCTGTTTGGAGAAGAATGATCTGACACACAGTCTTCCAGAGAAAATGATTTTCCTGGCTGGATTTATAAAGGCACCAAGGATGTGGGAGCTTCAGATTATTCTAATGCAGGCTCAGTGATCTTCAAGAGCTCAGTGCTAACACAGCTGAAAAGGAAAGTGACCAAAAGGGAAAATGAAAAAGGGCTTTATATGTCGATAACTGACCTGATGTTTTTGAGGTAACTGGGACACAATCCAGTTCACAGCAGACTACACAAGGTCCTGGTTTTGCAAGTGCTCCATAAACGGGTGTAAAGTCCTCAATGTAATGATTTCTGGTCAAACTCCAGACACGGGTTCATATTTGGCTGTTATCTCCATTTGCTTCCCCAGACTTCTGTCTCCTTTTCATCTGTCCCAGCTCATAAAGACAAAAGGACATTTATCATATGTACATCTGAAGAGTTTATCACATTTTTTGTATGAAGATGCTCATTTAAGTTACAGTAGAGCACAACAGGGACACGACTGTGAACCAGGCTCCCAGAAAACAACCTGAGCAGTTTTATTTATTGGATTTCTTGTTCATAATTTGTCTGTGGACATAATGTATGCAACATTCAGGGATCATATGTGTGCATCAGATCCTTGAAAAATCTTGAATTCTTAACACAGTGTTTATGAAATGGGCCTGGATCACTGAAATTTGTGAAGCCAATGTTTCGGAAATCACACCTTATGAAAGAAATCACCCATAAAACATAAAGAATCAAAGTCATTTTAGAAGTATTTTTCGAGTATAATCAAAATTCTCTGGAAAATTCCTGTGGGACAGTTACTGTATATTAACTTCAGCTCCTTTGACAAATAGGACCTTGAAATTCCCCAGAAGATTAACACATGCTCCTAACAGCATTTATTTTTCCTGCATTTTTAAATGTGAGCTAATGGAGGTAGGGATGGGAATCGAAACCAATTCCAGTTGAGAATCGTTAACAGCTCCATCAAAGAATCGATATCATTAATCTTTTTGCTAATCAATTCCCTTATCAATTCCATTCAATTGACAGGGTTTAGAAGCGTCAGAATTGTGGCTTAATTTTAGTTACACCTATTGCACAACCTCAAGTGAGTGGAAAGTAACACCAGCAACTTGCAGAAGCAGTTATCTATGCTGTGACGTGTGTTTGGCATTGTTCCCACTGAAAATCAGACCATTTGCCCACATGCAAAATTTGCTGGAATCGATAAGGGAATCGTTAAAGAATTGGATCAATTAGCAGGATCATTAACAGCATTGGTATCGATAAAATCTTATCAATTCCCATCCCTAAATGGAGGGGATGATGGATAAATAAAGAGGGGAACCAGCAGGTAAATTTCTAAGTGAAGACTCAGAGAAAACCTCTGCTGTTTTGCATGCGCAGTTCACCTGAGGAAATTCAATTTTTTTAGGGGTTTTCTGCATGTGTAAACGTTTTTTTCAGTATTTCCCATGAAATTGTCATTCCTCTCGAGGTTGCTTCTAAAAAGAAATCTCAAATAACTTACATTTTCTATCTTCCATGATGAATAAGTATATTCATCATTTTAAGTATCTTTTGTATGTAATCTGTAAAAGTGAATAAACTGTAGCTGAGTGGTGCTAATATTATTTGAAAGTCATCTTGTGCACAAACCCTGAGCAGTAACCTGAAAAATTTAGATAAGTTCAATTTTTTATGACATAAGAGATTGTCAATTTAGCCTGATTTAGTTGCAATGTGCAAAAATAACATTTGAATGTAAAAAAAGGCAAACAGGACCAGACTGACTAGAAGAGAAATGTCTTTATCTAAGATGTGTTCTCATTATTTCAATGTGTCCAAGCTTAATCTGGTTTAGAGACTAAAAATTAAATGTAAAACTTTATAAGATTAAAGTTATTGCAGTGTATATGCCAAAGCACAGACTGCAAAGCACTGTGCTGGAGATGGTGTATTTAGTACTAACTTTATACATACAGTTGAGGTTTGGTATTAACAGTCAACTTTCCCAGGACTATAATGAAACATTGACTAGAATGGATGCAGATGGGTTAAAACTAACCAATGAAAACACCAGAAGTTCAGATTTGTGCATGCAGTTTGATTCCTTGTAAAGCAAACCATCGTTACTACAGCAAAGCACTTCCATAGCCATAGTGTGAGGTTATGTAAATCTCTCCATAGATAGAATAATTTATCAACACTGCAGATATGACTTTCTCCATGTAGGCCAATGTTAAACACAGAAAGCTTTTATCTTAAATATAAAGGTATTAATTTGGATTATGTGGCACTACTCATTGAGTTTAGTTACCCTATCCCAAAAAGCTGGGTATCTCATTGAAAACACCTCCTTATTTGTTAAATTCTACATTTTATTGAGTGATTAATTTTTCATGGAACTGGTGAAAGAGAACAGACACACAGCTGCATCATTAAATTATCCCTCCCTCTTTTTCCATGTTGCTCCTGATCTAATGAGATCCCGAACAAAGTCCACTTCCTTAATGCCCTCGTAAATCAAGCCGTGGAAGCCTGTGTGTCAGTGCGGCTCGGTATGGTTGACCAGCCTCTGCCAAATGTACCCATAAGGCTTTGGCTTTTGTTGTCCCATGTCAGGCAGGTGGTAGCGTTCTGCTGCAGCCTCATGGGCACAGTGTGGCCGATGTGCTGCCTGCCGTTCAAAAGATAGAGAGGCAGACAGAGAGACAGGGGGAGAGGATGTGAGGTTTTGTATGATGGAGGTAAGTGCACGTCACTTCCTGTCTGACTGACATCCTCTTCCTATAGAAATTGGTTGCTATAATGCCAGAGAACGGTACTGCTGACTGAAAGTTTTATTTTTTCTTTTTCTTTCCTTGGATGACTCTGGTGTGAAGTGGATATGCTCTTATTGGATGCTGTTCATCTGACACGCCTTTCATGGTCTGCCTCTCATGGCTGCTTAATATGGCTTCTGTGAGACATCACTGGATTACAGAGAAGCCGGCTGCACCATTAAAACAGCAACAATCATTCGGCCAATCACAGTCTCACATGAGATCTGGTTGGTTGAATTTGATGTCCCAGTGCTTGGCTTGCAGCAGTGATTTTGCACATGTGAAAACAGAAAAGGGAAACCAAGAGGCTGTTTGGAAAAAGCTGCTTACTTGTGCTGCACCATTCATTACTTTATCAATATCTGGGTAAGAGCCTTCGAAATAAACACGTCAGGACAGTCCAAATTTACTTTAAGTCACAGAAGAACAACCTCTCTGTAGTTAAATGTTTTATGGTAAGACAGCCCTACTTTCTCACCTTTTAGTGCAGTGAGGCTAAAGCTGGTAAAGAGCTACTTTAAATTTGTTTGTTAGCTTAGTGGGATTTTTTTTTTTTTTTTATTTCAGAAAAATCATGTCACAATCTCAAGTGTGGTCTAAAACAGGGATAATTTCCGAGGCTAGGACATAAATCGATAGCTTAGCATAGCTATACATTTTGCAATCCCTACTTTTATCTCAATATAAAACAATTAAATTGCACACAGCGTGCTTTCTCCTCTGGTTTTCAGAAAGGTTGAAAAGCATCAGGTCAGCTTCTTGTAGGATTTTGGGTAGTAAAGTTATTCTTCCTGGTCTCAGGAGAGCGCTGGGGCAGATGGGAGACTTGTTAATACTTCCGGACTTATTTATTAACGCGCTGCTATAAAAATCTTAAACTCAGAACCGACCTTCTCCATCTGGCTCCACTGTTCGTTTTGATTTTGTATTAATGAAGTGCATGTTTCCAGGGACGATTACACAGGGAGGAAAAAAAACAAAAGTTCTTCATCTCTGCCTTTTCATGCATGGCAAAAAAAAGGCATGAAGCCCTTTGACATGTTTGCATGGACTTGCTTTATTTTTGATCTTTGTGTGTGTCTAACATGTTATTAATGTTGGCCCTGGGTTCAGTGTCAGTGCCTGTTGTTTTTCCATTGCTGTCTGTGACTGGATCAGTGAGCAAATACCATCTCAGTTAAGAGCTCTTCGCTTTATTCTGTTCTCGTGGCTTAAATTTAATGATTTGTTTGGGTAGAACTTAATCTAGGAATTGGTTCTTTAATATTTATCTTTCATAGTGTGTTTTTATAAATCAAGTGTAAGCATTTGATCACCATTTGCTTACTTATATTTACCATAAATTCCAGGTATAAATCAGGAAATCCAAATTTCAATTTAATCTCCACTAATTACAATAGGTCTGTAAAGTTCGGTATGTTTTAAGAAAATCACACACAGCCCACTGAGGACCAAAAAAGCCACATATTAATCTATTCAAAATGTATTTTTTAACCTCACGGGCCCTGCAGCATGCAAACTTTGTATGTTATATATTTTATATTTGCAGGACAGGATCTTAGTAGTTTCTACTACTTTCTAGCGGATGGCTTTACTTTCTCATTCAAGTACCCCAAAACAGAGATTACACTTCTCTTAATGCTTGGCAGAAAGTGATTTTCAGGAAATTTGTAGTATTTTTTATCTTTAAACTGATAAATCACAAAAAAGAAAAACAACCAAACCAAAAAACAAATTTGATCGTTATCCACATGTCTCACTCTGAGCTTAATTTTCCTTTTTTTTCATATGGACAGTCCAGTGTTTGTTTGTTTTTTTATTTAAATCCCTGTTAGGTAGCTATGTAGAAGAAATTGGGTTTTAGCCTGAGAGCTGTAATCTGTAATTTTTATATAATAAAAATAAAAATATGCTAAATATAATATGCATTTCATTTTATTGTATGAACTAGAGTGAAAGTGGTCATAAAATTTGATGCTGTAAAAGTAAAACAAACAATTTTTATGTGGGAAATGATCATTTTCATCTGCACAAGTCTCTGTTTTTGGGACGCAGTGAGCAAAGTGTGGCTTCAGCTGCTCATTTGTGACAAATTATTTTTTTTCATATTACTGTTTTTGTAAAGAATTTGTTGAAATTGATTCCTTTAAATGTAAAAGCAACTACTAAAATGTAGTGTAACACTTTTTAAGCTTAAATCCTGTCGCACCAAAGACTTAACTGTTATTTGACAGTTTGTGTTAAAGTGGCTGTTTGTGGTATTTATAGCTTTTCTTAAACTCTTAAGTCCACACCTCAAAACTCCCACCGCGGTCAGATTTCTAAGTATAGAGCAAACGCATCAGAGTCGCTGAAGGACAAAAACTTGCTGACTGGCACTCTGTCAAAGGTATTTCATCTAATCCAGTCCCAGTGGAAAAGCAGAACATCAGAGGCTTTGTGTCCTGCCTGGACGTCTCTTGTCTCTCCTTCTTTTGTTTCCCTTTTTTTCCCGTTTGCTCTTGTTGTTGGATTTGTCCTCCTTTCAGATGGCTGGTAGCCATGCTGCTCTCCTCCCTGTGTAGCCTTGCCCTGTGGTGGATTGTGTTTGGCTTCCCTTCTTCCATCCTGCATTTCTGTATAGACGGGTTAGGATTTCAATGAGCTCTACCTACCGCCCGTCAGCCCCCCCAAAAAACCCTGCCCTGCCCCCCCTCCTGGAGCTCTAAGTGAGAATGCTGTAAGTGAGACCCCAGTCTCTTTATTTTAATCCCCAATCCAAATCAGAAATCATCAACTCTTGGTACTTTGTCCTGTCTGTACACACAGTAAAGTCAGACTGATGTGAAGAGCCAGTGCCTCCTGCTTTGTCCATGTCACCATGTTGTGTAGTTTTTCTGCACTGATTTTGTCTTTGTGTTACCCCCATCCTGTAATCCAAACCACACACTCGGCCGGTTGTAGTGCTTGTGACAAAATGAAACCCTGCCAGATTGGTGTGCCCTTTTGATGAAACATGATCAACTTCTGAAAAGGCTATGAAATCACTCGTACATCTAGCGCCATCCTGTGGCTGTTTCTGGTATCTTACTAATCCTACCCAGCTGAATCTGTAGTGATCTGTGCAGAACAGGGTTGCAGGATATTACTGCCATGATTTTTTTTTTATCAACAAAGAAAAGCTTAAGACGTTGATAATGCCGGTACACAACAATATCTGAAGCTTAACTGTTGGTTATGTTTACTGAAGTTTTATAGATTTTAATGCTGAACTAAGGTCATGTCCTATTTTCTGCACTTCCACTCAAAAGTCTACCCTGAAAGTGCACTCAAGGTCGTTAAGACCACTTTTCAGAGCAGAACTGGGTTAAATCAAGTCACCTTGATTGTAGTTAAACTTTACCTTTGTTTGATTTTAGGAGATGAAATGTTAACGCTGGCCGAGTCGCTTTGTTGACTGTTCTGCTGCTAGAATTTCTCAGAATTCACCCACAGTTTCAGATCAGAATGTTCACACCTCGTTTTTACACAGCTGTGGGGTTACTTCCCTCTTTTACAGCACAGTTTTGATCATTGTTTACTTTAGCAATAACTCAAGCTACAAGCTTTTCCACTCTGTTGGACAGCATCTGTAAAAAAACACCAGCCAAGTGCCAAGTGTGGGTAAAAATGTTTCTGGCGGGTAAATGTATCCTAACAGCCATGCAGATATAATCTCTATAGCCATTTTCTACTGTCCTGATCTAGTGAAGTGATTTGATTTGTGTAACTTAATTTACAATGACCAGGACAAATGCTCTGAAGCACGTGTTTGTGTCATAAAACCACACTGGCTAGTATAAATGTTTAACAGGATTTTTTATGACCAATCCACATTTGCTCTTTGCTGGTGGGTCAACAAGTAATTTGGACCCAGTCCGTGAATCCCTGCTCTTGTCTTTATGAGTCATAATTTCTGTGGTCCTGATTTGGAGATGAAAGTGAAATCTGTCAAACTGAAGCTTGATTTTGGCAAACGTGTTCTGTATGAACCTAAATCTTTTGTTGGTAAACTCCATTTACACTTGAAAATAAATTGTTTCTCCCTGCTGTCTGCCCACTAAAGGGTCCCGTAAGAGGGCACCCTCAGGCCACACCTCCAGATTATTGAGAAACTACCATATTATGTATTTTACAGGCAGAAGTGCAGATATTGGGAAACGGGCTAAAAGACCCTCAAGCCTCAGTTTTTTATGAGTAGGTCTTAAACCTTGAACTCTAAAGACAAAGGACTGAAGTTTTACATCTTAGCGACTGCTAGTGTAGTTTATTTGCAGTTTATTAGTTTATATGCAGTAATAGTTTCCATGGGGTTTCAAACAGTTCTTCAGAATTATGACTACCCAACCTTCAAACCTGTTTTTAAATAAGCAGAATTCATTTGAACTTTTATTATAAACTTAACTTTTTTAAAAAAGGTACACATTTTGATTTTGTAAATCCGGTCTAAATGCTGTTTGTAGCACTCAAATCTAATTGAAGCGTTGTCTACTGTTAAAAAACGATTATGCATATACTAAAATATTGATCCAGTTTTTCATGATTTAAAATAAATATTTGACCAGAAATGTCAGTTTTATACCTAAATGAAAAGGTGTATATCAGAATTGTTTTCAGCTTAAATGTGTTCAGAAACTTCTCCATATTGTGCATCAGTCATAGGTCAATATCCTGCATCCCTAAGTGCACAAGACTAACACGATCAACCTCAAAAATCCATCTCAACAAATCTGTCTCCACTCTGTCCTGTTGGCTCTCTGATAGTCTCCTGATGTATTTTCCTCATGTTTTGACTGTCATTGTGTTTTCACAGACAAGAAGAGAACAAGATTCACACCAGGTCGTCCTCACAGTCCTTGAGGTAATCTTTAGTTGGACCACGCTGTTGCACCGCTGACACTTTTTGTAAGTGAGATAAATAACTTGTCTGTCTCCTGCAGCCCAGTCATCCTGCAGGCCAGTGTTCAGGGCTGTAAGACCAGCCTCAAACCGCTGGCTCTGTCTGACCGCACAGACAGCAGGAAGAGGAGCAGAACCTCGCTGCCCGCCAGAGGAGCAGGAAGGTCAGTGGCTTGATTTGACTAAAATTATTTACTCAGACAGAAAGAGCTTCATAATAGATAAAAATGATTGGAATTGTCGACATGGAAGGTGCTGCAATTCAAAATGAGTGAATGTTTGCAAAAATACAATGAAGTTTATCAATTGGATCATTACCGTAATTTCTAGATTATAACAAGCACATATTTTCATGATTTTTTTCTCCTGAAAAACACTGCACTCGAATTTAACTGTCACCCAAATTTTGCTCCGACCTGCCCCTCTCAGAAAACTCAAATTACCTTTATTTAAAGTTTTAATCAATGAAATTTCATTAATTTTACAACAAATACACGACTCTCTCTCAAACAGATGCAGAAAAACCTTTTGCTTCATGCACGCACAATTACTTGATTTCTGCTTGAGCATGGTTAGTTGTAGTGCACTGACCAATCAGAGAGCAGCTATTAACATGCCAGTGTCTTCAACCAATCACAGTTCGGCTATTGTGTGTCCCCTTACTCACAAGATGTCAGCGCCTTGTGTTTGCCTGTTTCACAGAGAAAGACAATATTTCGCCTTTTTGTTTAGATGTGCTGCAATTGCGATGTTGGCAAGATCAAATATTTCAAGTTTTTTTTATTGTACTTGTGTATAATTCACATCTGAACAGTTAGAGCTCATTTAAAAGCAAAAGGTGTGTGTTACAATAAAGAAATTACAGCAAATATCCTCTTTGTAGCGTATTAAACTCCTGTAGGTCATTGTATTCTTCCTTCATTTGCACAGCGTCCCAACTTCATTGGAATCTGGGTTTGTCAAATCATCCTGAAGAATTAGTCTCACTTTGCACTGCTGAGGCAGAGATAAATGTAATCCTGTTGTGTGTTGATGTGGAGATGACCCATGAACAGCAAAGTGAAGCTATAGCCACTCATGTTTAACAGCTTTCCTCCTCTCTGGCAGCTCTCTGTGCCACAGCAGACTGGTCAGGTCTCTGGGTAACTTGAATGTAGTGGCTGGAGACAGAGACTCCATGTGCTTTGAGCCGTGTGGCAGCCACAGAGACACGGACTGCAGTGCAGCCAACACAGGCCCCCTCCTCAACTTAAACATGGTACAGGCCCACCTGCAGGCAAGCCCCCCCCCAGGACTCTCTCTGAGCTGGATGAAGACTGGAGCTGCATGTGCACACAAACTTTTATTTCACTATGTAGACACATACTATGATTAGTTCAGGACGGACGGACATTATTTGACTGTTTGGTAGAAGAACATCAGATCAGTCTTGACATGACTTCACTGGTGCCATGTACATCCAGTCGACATCCAGAGGCTCACCTCTCCTGCCTTCTCTTGCTTTGACCGTACAGTGGCTTCTTATCACAACATGTACTTTGGCTGGGATGCATCACCATGATTTAATGGTAAAACTCAATGAACTTGTGGATTGTCCACAAATTATTTATATGAAATATCAGTTATAAATCGAGACGTCTCATTTAAATGTAATTCTTACAAATATGATTTGGCAGTGGAGACCCTCCTGTCTGAAGGGAAATGTTTTTGATCAAATGGAAAATTGAGGAAAATACAAAAAAGATGAGCTTTAGAGTAAAAGCCTCAAGGGCCTAATTTTTAAATGATTTTATTGGATTACTTTTGAAAGAGAAATTCAATTTTCCAGGTCTGTGGTTTGAAGTCAATAAAATTTTAAATCAAAATGTTGGTTGGCCTACATGTTTTCCATGAGAAAGAGGAAAAGGTTTCAGTAGCAGCCCCCTCTTGCAGTCTTTGAAGCAATATCCAGCATTTCTACAGATACGTCATCTCTTCACGGTGGTCCTGTCATGGTAACCAACCACTCAACATTAGTTCTTAAGAGAAGTCCAGGCTTTCTCTGGCTTTAAAAAGATTTGGAAATATCTGAGGCAATCTAAGTATGACTTAATAGAGCAGGATTTGTAACCTTTCAAAGTAGTTCTGACATTTTAGTGCAATAATTCTCTGTACTATATCTTGAATACTGGTTTAAACACTTCAATCATACTTCTCTAAAAGTTAATAAAAATGGTAAATGATAAATTGTCAACTAACTTGGTTTTCTCTCTCTCAGCCCAGCCAACTAACTTTCAAACAAGTCTGACTAACAATGTGTAAATCTGAACCTACTTCCCTCTTAAGCTTTCCTTGCATGTCCTCTAAGAACGGAGAGTTTCCGGTTATGACTGGCTATAGCTTCCTTTGGCTCTGCTGTTCACTGTGTCCTCTCCCTCTGCCTTATCTTCACTCTGAAACCATTTCTGCATCCATCATTATTGCCAAGAGTAATGTGTTGTCTGCCATTTCCTTCACGCTACAGACGCACTATCTCCAGAGGACGTAAAGCCAGAAGCTCTTTGCAGTCACTTCGATTTTCCAGACTTTGGTATTAGTCTTTGCTTTCTGTTGCACTGGTTTAGTTACAGTACAGTCAAACTGCTTGTATATTGTTGAGCACAAACACTGAATTGTGCTCTGTTAATCAGTGCTCTGACGCTAATACTGCTCTTTTCATGTCTGCAGTCACTCCATACCCAAGGCTAGAGCTCCTATTCTTCGGTGAGCCTTTGACAGAGGACCCAGACATGGAATCGGTCTTCTCTCCAGCTGAACCACTCTTTTTAATGGACTTTTAATTTGGAAATAACCAACATCATGTGACATTTTAAACACATATGAATTGTCTGATTTCCTGTTCTATTACTCGTAAGGCACTTTGGGTTTTATACTTTTTAAGAACAGAGCATCATGAAGTAGTTTTAATCACCTTGATCCTTCTTATCAAAGCATGCAGTAGTAAGGAAAAGTGGACTTAAACCATCAGCTGTCATGCCAGTTGTAGCCATCTAAATTCTCTGACTAAAGACTCACATAATGGTTGTATCATTTTTATAACTCATCTGACAGCACACGTGAACCTCCATCCAATACCTGGCTTGTCTTTTTTTTTTTTAACTTGTGAAGCTTTTGAGCTCCTGTAATTCAAGACTGTAAATATGTCGACATTTATATACTCGCTTTGTATTTTTTAAATATTTTGTATGACGTCTGAATCATGCTTTGAAATGTCAGTGGTCCTAATGGGGCCTTGTGTCGAGTCATGTTCATTATCCACTAAAGAGACCCTCACTTTAAGCACATAGCCAGATTTTTTCAATAAAACTGTACTCAAGAATGTACGACTGTTCTTATTACTGAATACTTTGAGTACAAAACCTTATTAGACATCCCCTGTGACTTGGGCTGGCAATTGTCTGGATTTTATTTTAGATTAATACTGTCCAGTTATTGGGGTACAAATTGAGTCTATACAAAAATGTCCCTGTGGTTAAATTACAGCAACATTGAAGCAATGCTTAATCCACTTAAGTTTAAAGTTAATTTAAAATGTGCTCAAATACTGGGTAAAGACAACTGAAGTGGAGAGTCAAACAAGTTTGCTTAAGTGCATGCAGTGATTCTGTTGGTTGTAATGACCCAAATTATATCAAACATAACATGACTAACATTAATTTTTATGAGATATCAAAAAACTCTTTGCATATTCTCTATCAGTTTTGGAAAAACATACATACTTGGTTAATGAAGGATGATAATTTACCCAGATAAACTTTTGTAAACTGTAAATGCAAAAGTAACTAACTCTCATAAGCTTCCTGTTTCTGATAAATTAGGTATCAATTCTTGCCGCTTGTTATGGTACCATGCTTGGTTTAGTAAAGTTAAACAAAAATATGGTGCCAAAACTAGTTCATGGAAAGTCTCGATCCATTTAGCAGTCATTTTAACAGCTACTCAGTACTCTGCTATGTGAAGTGCAATTCATGGTGGTTAAGCGAGAAAAGCTCTGATTTGAGAAAGTTCAAGTCTTACATAGTTACAGGCAGATGTTGAATTAAGAGTGACCCAGTATATTGAAATTTATCCCAGAGTTCAGTGTAAAGATTTACACTGAACCACAAAGTAAAATGTTCATTGATGCCAAGTTAATCCGTTAAAGTCGTTGAGTCAAAATTGCAAAATTCCTTTGTTGCATTTATATCCATAAAAACTGACTGTTTGAGCTCCCCAACCCCTTATACTAGAAATTGTTTTCGTTGTCCAATATTGCAGGCAAACACCTGCAGGCCACTTAGTTGCACAAATGTGTTGGTAACATTTGGGTAAGTCAGCTGAACAAGCATAGTGCAGCATAAACAGAACTCTATTGCATCATTTAGTTCATTCTTAAATTTATCAATCACTACTGAAAGAATGTTGTCATTTTGAACAATGACATTTAGTGAACGCAACAGAGAATCTATCAAACATTGCCCATGTTTTTGCACAATTAGAGTATAAAGCTGTTTCTGCAATTTTTAATGATTAAAACAAAAGTTCTTATACCAGGTGTCTTTGTTGCTATTGTATCATAATTGTTTTGATTTGTGTTACATTTATTTTTTACTATTTACCCTTATATAGACAACCACTTGCAGTTCATTTACAAACTAAATAATCAGAACAGGATTTTGCCCTCACCTGACGCATCGTTTCAATCCGAGCTCCTCTGACCTAAAACATACTTGTGCTCAAAGCCTCTGTATCTGCAGCAGGTTGGTTTGGAGCAAAACAATGGGAGGTGGTAAACTTGCAAAAGCATTTATTCTTTGGAAGTCAGATGCCAAACAGTGTGCCTTTAGTGCTTTAGAACAAAAGAAATCAAATACAATAAAACCCCGAACCTGAAGCTTAGCTGAAACATATAAACAGTGTTGGTTTACTTTTTTTAAGCTTGTGTGAAGTGCAACCTACGTTCCCTGCAGGAGGTAAACTAAGATGTGAATCCTGTTAGACTCCAGCCAAAAGTGCTGGGAAGTCTTCTGGGTCGTCCGGGTTAGGAGCTGGATCGTTCTCCTGGGTTAAGAAACATGAAACAATCATTTTACAAAGTCAGTCTTGATATATGGTTAGTTTAGTATTCAACTCAAACACATGATGTATGAAGAAAAAGACTCCACTTTGATGTTGATGGTAGTATTAGGTGTAAAAACTGGTCTTTAATAACATGTCCTCACCATGATGGGTTTGGGTCTCTCTGGACGACTGATCTGACCACCCCGTCCTCTTCCTCGACCCCCACGGCTTGGCCGTCCAAGACTGCCAAAATTGATGTCAAGAAGGGACGTGATATCATTCACAGACCTACGGAGGAAGTTCCCATCATCCTCAAAGTCCTCAGGAGTCCCTTTGGGGTTCTAAGGATCAAGGATCAAGGTTTTCAATCAGCGCTGATCCACAATCTTACACTTGCTCATATATGTTATGGTCAAACTTGCTGTATGAGTCACTGATATCCAGTAATAAAAAAGCTGCTTAGCATTTCCTGTGCTGTAAATTAGCTGGAGGTCTTAGTGTGACATCCGTTTCAGAAAAAGATACAAAACCAGATGAACATTTGCTCTTCTATTAATGACATGTCCTTTTTATCAGATACAGAATTTGGGTAGTGAAAAGCTCATCTTTTAGGATTACATGGACATAAACAAACTGCATATTTGCCAGTACAAGTGAGCCTTGAACACCTTCAAAGAGGAAACCAGCTCCATAACAGTGGGCTCTTGGTTACCCTGGTCGTTGTACATATTCATGCTCCACAACTGAATGCTCCTTGTTTGAGGCCTCTTGTTTCTTTAGTCTACCAATGGTGGAACACAGAAATTTATATATCTGCCAATACTAATATTATGCTGAGAATACCATGCATTCCTTGTAACGCCTCTGTTTCAGCCCAACTCTACTTCTACGATTGTTTTGTTGACAGATTTATGACCGCCTCTTGCCAAACCATGGTTTCGTTTCATATCAAGTCTGTTGTCCTATGAGAGCTTCACATTCTCACCTCCACGTGTTTGGACTGGTGGATAACTTTGGCTTTGGAAGGGATTGCGGTCTCTGCTTTGCGGATATTGAATTCTGCTTTGGGGCGACTCATCTCCTGCATGGCTTTCCACTCGTCCAGAGACATCTGCATGGCGACCTGGACCACCATCTCTGCATCATCCTCTGCAGTTCTGAGACAAGAAACAAGACACTGTATGTTTCAGTTCACTTTGTCAGACCAAAAATCACCTAGTCACTGCTAAAAATACTGGTGCAGATCAAGAGGAACAAAAATGATTCTACATTATCACCAATGCTGGGATAATGCATTAACAAGTCTCCTAAATTTTGTTTTGTTTTTTTTGTGACAAGCAGCATGTTAGTTCATAATCATGTATAATCTAATATAGGGTGACTTTAAAAAAAGCTGATGGTAGAGATGGCCGTTCAGTAATTCAGCTGTCAATATGTCAACAGTTGCTTTATGGAAATATCCCCAGCACATCGACTTGTTAGGCTACAGAGAGGAACAACATGAACCTAAAACAGGACAAACGTGTGTGCCATATTATTAACACTGAAACAGTGCTGTGCTTAAAACTGTGCACTCCAGTCTGTTGACATATTTTCTGCATAAAAAAGTGCTCTGAAAATGATTCTGTTGTTCTGTTTGTTTCCGTTTTTCTGCTCTAGGCTGCGGTTGCAGATAATGGCTCATACACAAAGCCAAGGAGTGACAGCGGAGTGACACTTTCAAAAGGCAGACACAGGCTACATGCCATGTTTTTCAACCCAGGTTTCAAAAGGTGCTATGAAACACAACAGCACCCTTGACTTTATTCTTTTTCAAGGTATGCAACAGCATCAAAATGAGCTACTTTTTGAAGGCTGTAATCTTGTATCATAGAGTGCGATCTAAGTGCGATCCAGCTCTGGTTGATACAGGATCTGCTCTAGGTTAACAGAGGTGTTTTACTTTAGGAACATCCAAGTAACTTCTCTGTGTACCAGTAAAGTGGTAATGAAAGATCAGTGATGTAGTGTCTCTTTTTTCACATCAGCAGAATAAGAGAGAGCGCCTGAATCCTCTGTTCTAACTTGTCAAACTATTGCAATGCAACAACAAAAGTCTGATTCAAACAAACATCTTATCCCTGAAGTTAGAGACTGAAAGTGTTTGTGAATAAATCTGCTGCTGCAACAGCTACTGTGGAGCTGATTCTTTGCTAAGGCAGATGCTAATGTGAGTCACTCACTGATTCAGATTCTCCTCCTCCGCAGGTACTTGGGGCTCTTCAGATTTGACTGGAGCCTCTGGTGTCACTTCCATCAGCTCACTGAACAGAAAGCACAGTATCATGGAGCAGACCATTTTGCGGGAGAAGGGAGATGTTTTCATCTATTTCTTTTTTTTCTTACCTTCCAGCCTCATCAACACTGCCCCAGTTCCAGGGTCCTCTGCCCCCTCTCTTCTCCTCAGGAGAGATGCCTCTGCAGAGTTAGAGCAGCAGTCAATGCACCAAAATAAGAGCTAACATTTATGGAGCATGGCCTCTATATGACAAAAACTTCTTACGTTCCATTGTGTCGATCATATTCTCTCTTGCCTCGCAGGTTGAAGCTGTCAGGGTTCCTTGGGTACCGTCCTCCTCCTCTTTGTCCTCTTCTATATCCAAAATCCCCTCTGCCTCTAAAGTCAGAGTTCACATTATAGTGAGGCCTGGGAAGAACAGAGTTAAACCTTTTCTAACAATCTGGCCTAAAACTGCTAACAAGATCAAACTTGATCATCATTTGCCAGTCATTTTGTTTTTTTTTATTAGAAATAAACATTCATCTTAGGGCTGGGTCATACAAACCAAAACTGTGTCATATACTTTTTTTTTTTTTTCCTTTTTCTTAGCAGCGTGATTACATAAGATGCAAAATACCTCAATGATTGTTCGCCATGGCGGCCAGACGCTGATCCGAATCAACACCAAAATCGAATCAGTTCTTCCTTTTCCCATGCTGAAGATTTCCTGAAAATTTCATCGAATTCCATCCATAACTTTTTGAGTTATTTTGTTCACAGACAGACAGACAGACAGACAGACACTCCCAAAAACATAACCTCCTTGGTGGAGGTAATAAATGAAAAACATGAAATATTTCAAATACCATAACAAGTAAAGGTGTGTATGCAGAGGCCAGTTTTAGGAGTCCGTCATAGGAAGAAATGGTTTAACTGTCTTTCAGCATGATTTACACTGAGGTCATACACGTCAACAGACTGTACTTCTTGTAGCTGTGTCATGCTTTCGCCATATTGGTTTGTGCTACCCATTTTGCAGTAGTTGACCCGTCTGAAGGACAGGCTCACGGCCCGTGAGAGTCACACTGCCTTCTTACACTTGATGTCCTCAGTCAAGTCTTTTTCAAATTAGTCATCACTTCACAAGGTTCACTTACTTCTTATGTTTTATTACCAGCGCCAAGGAGGTTATGTTTTCGGGAGAGTTTGTCTGTCTGTGAACAAAATAACTCAAAAAGTTATGGATGGATTTTGATGACATTTTCTGGAAATGTTCTGCATGGGAAAAGGAAGAACTGATTCAATTTTGGTGTTGATCTGGATTACCGTCTGGATTCACCATGACAAAAAATGCGATTTTCGTGAATAACTACTGAACTAAAATTGATATCATTATGAAACCAATTGCTAATGGTATGTTCTCATGGCCAAGGAATCTAAATATTTACATGAAATAAAGGTAGGACTAATATTTATGGTAAAAATAATATGGGAGAGGACTGTGGTGCTGGCGGAGGTCTGCACTCTGAGTGCTTTTCTAGTTTGAATTTAGGATTGTGATGTATAAATGTTGGTAACAAAAATAGCAACAACCACCACCACTTTACAGGCAAAGCAACTGCCACTTGTATTAAGTTTAATTTAATAGGAAGGAAATTTGAAGGTGTCTACTGCAGCTTATGCTGGTATGTTGGCTGAACTGGGATGTGGGCTGAAACTGGTATTCCAAGTGGCTTATTCACTGGATTTTATAATAGATAATCCTGTGGCATGTTGGCACATTACGGTTACTCCTTATTCTTGAACAATCTTTTTCACCATTTGAACTCGGAGGAACTTTAGATATTTAAACATAGCGTCAATGATGTCAATATAAGCAAAGTTGTCATAAAAGTTGTTTGAAACTATATTAATATACATCAAAAACTTGATACATCTCCCGGCCATAGTTGATGGTACTATATTTAAAGAAGAATGCCAACATCTTGAGTTATGAGTATGAGAACATACTGTGCAACAGAGAACTCTTGTGGATAGTCTTGGTTGTTTCTACGGTCTCCAAATGCCACCCTTTTTGTGCCTCTACGAGCATCCTCAACGCCATCTCCAGCCTCCAACCCTGGTCCAGGACGGGCTGGCTGCTGCTTACGGACTAAAAAAAAAACAGGTAAGTGTTATCAAGCATACAAAACACTCAAAGTCTGTGCATGTGTCACACTTTAACAAATCCTCTGCTTGTTAAACAAAAATGGGTCAGAAATGTATGTAATTTGGCAAACTACTGTTGAAATAATTTGAAAGTTAAAAGGAATTACTTTTTCTGTCTTTGCTGATTCATCAACAGTTTGTGAGCTTAAAAAGAATGAGGAAAAAAAAGCAATTTGGCTTCAGATGACCCCCACCATAAAAAAGCGAGGAATACCCGCCCAGTGCACAGCAGCTCTGCTGAGCTTGCACCATCAGCAGCTGACAAAGCCTGAGCAAACTGCCCATTCTTGGCTAGCCTGTGCGGTCTAGAAACACCTGCAGCTGCCGGAGTGATTGGGCAGTGTGGTGACAAAGCAGACAGGGCGTTTGTTACCTGGGACAGGGTCTTGAACACTGGGCGTCATGGGCAGGCGTCTGTCCCTCTGGGATTCCTTCTGTCCCTGTTTCTTCTGTTTGGCTTTCTTCTCCTCTCCCTCTTTCTTCTTTTTCTTTTTATCTTTCTCCAATTCCACCTCGCTGATCAGGTCGAATGGGTCAGCATCGTCATCCAGAAGATTCCCGAACCGGTTCGCCACAACGCAGCCGTAAGCGTCCGGAAGCATTTTAGCCTGAGGGTGGTGAGGAAAAGACTTCAAACGCTGCTTCCCTTCTCAGGGTGGACACATGTCTTACAAACCAAAACTGCGTAAATAACCCGACAACAGAAAGGTGATGAATTTGCTGTCCTGTGATCAACTAAATGGATGGAAGAGTTTGTCGACACTTTTAAATGTTTGCACGTGTGGAGACAAACGACACCACGCCCTCGCGCGCATCAATTGGCTGTTCACTAATCAATATTCATCGGACAGATTTGGCTCCAGTCCTCTGCCACTGCTGGAGGACTAATTTCTGCTTACGAGGGTTCACGGAGGGCACAGTGACAACTGAGACTCGTGTAGTCAGCAGGGAACATGTTCACAGCGGATTTCTGTGATGCAACAGAAACAAATCAGAATCGCAGATATTAAAAACAACAAGACACCGACAATTTCACCTATTTTACCCCCACTCTGGTTCACGTCACTCCGATATTTTCAGAATATTCCAAACAACAAAAGCCTAAGATAACAAAAAATATATATAAAAACGTATTTAGAGGCTCAAACAACCACGGATTATCGCTTCTGTCGCTCAATGACAGTAGTATTAAACTGAACGCAATTACAGCGAGCTATGATGTGATTCATCTAAGGCAAAAGGATTAGAAAGCATACACAATGATTTGTCCAAAATCGTACGTTTATTTATTTATTAATACTGGCTTCGTGTGTACTTGATATATAACGCGTGTTAGCTATTGGCTATTTAATTTATGCTAGTTTTTACTGTCAGTTCAGCTAGGTATATCATGGTCCCTAAAATTGGCTTTTACTTTAAACCATCTCCTAAAAGGGGTTTAGCACTTCGGTAAATGAAACAAAACACATTTCCACCCAAAGACAGTGAAGTGTCTCTAGCCTTACAGTTACTGTTTTGTTGCTATGCAGGTACCTTCTCATAATATTACCTTACTTGAGATTTAGCCTTTAGGTACAGTTGAGACAGAATCGCCAAGCTGAGCGTCATCATCATATCACAGCTCATTCTCCCAAAATTAGCATGAAAAAGATGACGACAGCTGTAGTTTCAACTTAGTTATCACTTAAACCATCATATTACTACCTAAACTTAAATATTGATATGGTATTCATCATTTACAATCAATTAAATTCATGTTTAGGTTCACTTAGGGGTTTTTTCAACAGGGAGGGCAACTTTAACTGTTGGCATGAAAATATGCACTAGTCAGCGTTGATTATTTATACTGCCTATTGTTTCCTTATCTAGCTATTAAACTTAATTACAATCTTAAAGCTTTAGTGAAGACCAAGCATAGGCAAATTAATCTGTAATTAATACACAGTGCTACTATCCCCCACTGAATCCATATGCTCCCCTCTCATCTGTGTTTGCATACACCTCTGATACCTCTGGAGGTAAATAGATGGTCAGCCTTTGACACCTGAATCCACCTGTGAAACATTCACAGTGAAGATTAAACCATATGAGTCTTAAATGTTGCAACCTGAAAAAGCGATGTGATTAGGGCTAAAAGGACATCAGGCAAAAAACATTCTTCACAAGTTTCCCCCCCTATAGTTTACACTATTTCCTCACAATATCATGTGCCACGCATTACAACATAATATATTCTTTTCTAATGATATTTTCCCATAACTATCATCATGTGCCACGCATTACAACATAATATATTCTTTTCTCATGATATTTTCCCACAACTATCACCTTGTACTGTTGTTTAAAAGGCTGCTATTACTCAAATGTCTCTGTTACTACATGACAAGTGTCAAATGAGATCTTAAGGGTTAGTAGGCTTTATATAGCTTTGTGTATGTGGAGGACAATTTATTTTTGTTCATCTATTCTTGTTTTGTTTTATTCATACTATTGTTCATTTATGTGAAAGTTGGGCTGTAACAACATGCCTTCAAGGGATATATATATATGGGTTCTCGTGTTTTTGGTGTTACACACTGCCTTACTGAACTGCAAATATGTGCAAAGTTTGATATTATCTATTATTTGCAAGTGTATTTCAAATGTGGTAAGACATATTTTAATTTCCCATTTGCGGTAAATGGATCACCTCATAAAAAAGACTCGAAATGTATCCTTTCGATAACAAATAAATAACAAGCTGTGTCATTGTCTCCTACAAGATGCACCAAGATTTATTTTAACAAAATGAAACTTAGCTTCATCTAGTGGTTAGAGGAAAAAGTACAAGTCAGTAGACATACAGATAGGTTGTGGGCTGTATAATGCTGTATCCCTGTGATATTATAAGGTCATTAGTGTAGCTATCAAGCATGATGTAATTGTTAAGTAGGATTCAATATGGGAACTTGATCCCATCAGAAAGGAAAGGGAATGGTTAGCTCCCTATGAATCAGAAACTTTATTAAGCAGCCATGCTTTTAAGGTGAATTTGCTCTTAAGGGCATTTTAATTATGCACAAAATAGTGAAATATACAATGCAATAATAAATGACTTTTTTAGGGTTAAAGCAAATGATTGGAACAAAGACCAACAAGAGCAGCAGTTGGAAAGGCTCATGAATACAGACAGACAGGCCTCTGTTTCAGCACTGTGAATAACTGAAACACCTCAGGAAACTATGACTGCATGACCACAGACTGCTTAACTATTAGGCAAAGGAAATTGCCTGGGGCCTCATGCTCCAAAGGCCCCCAGGGACAGAGGTGTGTATTTGATGTGAGAGATCAAAAAATGTCTATTTATACATTCAGGTTTTAATGTCTTCATTGGCAAAAACTTGGCAACATTTATACAAAACAGCAATGACAGCTTTAATCACATCATGTCATAATCTTTGAAAAAATAGTTTTCTTTAGTTATCAGACATTTATGTTGACAGCAAATGGTGCATTTAATATTGTCTACAAAAATTAAAATGTGAAATTGGCCTTGGGCTCAGAGATTTGGACCGGACTTTACTTCCTGAATTATTTTTGAGAAATTCTGTCAAAAATGTTTTGTTCCTTATTCAATACTTACACAAACAGCTAATAAAACTTAAATCAAATAAAATAATTAAATAATGAATAAAAAAACTATACAAATAAAAGTTTAATGGGAAAAAATATGAAATTATATAAGCATAAAAATGCAAAGATATAAAGGCTATAGCATTCAGGTGTATAATCTCATTTTTTAATTATTTAATGTAATTGATTATTTTGTTTATTTTTATTTATTTATTTATCTCAAACTTTTAAAAAGAAAACAAAAGGAAATAAAGAAATAACAAACACCAACCAAATCCAACAAGTAATATGTAAACCAAACTGTACTGTTACAGTACATTAACAAATTAAGCATGTGAGTACAAACACATGCACAGCAACCAGTTTGAGAAGGAACAGAAAGAGGCAAAGAGCTTATCTAGTCCTGCCCCTTCCTTATGAATCAGATACAATACTAAATTATAACTCAATACCTGCTGTCATTATTCATGGAAACAATGTAAATTCATGGGTAATAGTAACCCCCTTCTTCATATTAATCACCATGACAACAAACAAAACAATAAAAGCCTAAAATATGAATCATTATTCTTTCAGATGAGTACATCTCCCAGCCAATTAATCTATTTCTATTCAATCCATCATCTATGAATCACCTTTCCCTCCAGGGTCACAGGGGGCTGGAAGTGACACAGGGTAAGAGGCAGGGTCTGAACTGGTCATCAGCTGATTGACACAATCAAGGCTACCCAGGGGAGGAGGCTTCCTAGGGCCCAGCCTCGTGGGGCAAACAAAGGTTAAAAAAGTGGTCCATCCTGAATTCTAGCAAGCTTTGAAAGGTTTATTTATAAGCACTTCACTAAAATGTTGCCCATTTTAGATCACAAATCCCTTTTTTCTGATATTACTACTGTTTTTGCCAAATAATTACACGAGTTTGCAAGTTCAGTGGGACTAAACTCAGTGATGAACTGTGTTGCGAGTTAAGAACCGGAATTAATGTTGGGATGGCAGCAAATGGGGCAGCAAAAAGGGTACCAGTTAGAGGGTGATAAGCTGGGTCAAGAGGTAAATGTTAGCCAGAGGATGAGTGCACCAGTGTTTCAGATCCAGCACACCAGTTTAATTTTAACTTAAAGGAGACATATCATGCATGTTTCTCCTTTTCACTATGCCAGACTAGGATGCCTGTAAAGCATTTCTGCCCTCAGTACAAGTCATTTAGTTCCTTCATTACCCCACAACAGCGTTCTCAAAATCCTCATTTTAGGCCATTATCAAGCTCTCGTTGAAACACGAGGATCTCAGGATGACCTACAGTTACCTTGCGACGTCACAGCCCTTTGTGCTTTGATTGGTCAGTTCTATTGGGGGTAGAGCCAGCCTGTCCTTCTTCTTCTACTGTATATTCCGGCAGGCTCAAAGCAGCAACCACGTATTGAGTCCCCCTACAGGCCAGAGCTGGTAATGAGTGAGTGTGAACTAGGGATCTATATACTGCTGCTGGTGGATGTGTTCCTCGGTGACGGTTTTGTGGCTAACGGACATCACAGAGAAGGAAGTGTTTTATCAGATTACTCCAATAAAAAGAAAGGTACCTCGTGTCATCACAACAATTTAATCTCGCGGACATCTCGCAATGACCTATTTTCAGAGGCATCAAATCTCATTCTAGGATATCAGAAAAAATACAATATCTCAATTTCTGAAAATTAAGGGGGTGTAAGGACTTGTTTTCAAATTTATTATATTATATGTAAGTATTAAATCATGCATCAGCATGATATGTCTCCTTTAATCCCTTCAAAGGGTCCCCACTGTGACTTTCAGGGGCCATGCCTTTGGTTTGTGCGGCCCTGTACATACTCACCTACACTTGTGCAATGTGGAGTCACCAAAGAACCTAACAAGCACAGTGGGAGGAAGCTGGAGCACCTGGAAGGAACAGATGCACAGGGAGAACCTGCAAGCTCCACACAGTAAGGCTCCAACTAACAGGGGGTTTAAACCACCAACCGTCTTGCTGCGAGGCACATGCACTACCTACTGTGCCACCTGTGACCCAAGGGCACATGGAAGAGGGGTTCCTGTTATTCTGAGTGTCTTATGAACTATTTGAGCAATTTTCGAAGGATGAACAATAACAAAATCATCTTATTTTGAAGGGGGTTTGTATGGAACCACAGAGAAGCTAGGAGATCTCATGTCTGACCTATGTAAGAAGTCTTCCCTCCCTACTACAACTGATATATATATATATTAAAATAAAAAGGGTTGTTTCCCCCGTGATTTCAAGCTCGCTTTTCTACCACACAGTGTACCTTTTGTTCAAACATGCCCCCCTAAATTATTACGTAACTTTGGCGCCTCTGTACCGCCGTCTCTCTTCCCTTTAAATTGACCAAAAAATGTAACAACATAAACAGACGCCCTAGCGCGGGAAGGAGCCATCTGCTCGTCTGGGATGTAGAATTAACCGCCCTTCACTCTCATTGGCTCATGCACTTCCGTGAGTCCACCTCCTCTATCTCCTTATTGGGTAACCCTTACGTCAACATTTAAGAGCGCGCCTAGTGTTTAAATCTGATTGGACAAAAACTTCTACACCAATGCTTTACATGGAACGCTGTCAGTTGTCCTCATTGGCTGTCAAGCTTGGGCTCCACGTCGATCCGGCTGATGTGATTGGTCGCTTTTGACGCGTTGGGTCGGGTTTCCGCAGCTGATTGGACAGTTGAGTGCTCAGGCGCGATTTTGCAACGCGGGACAACGCTCCTGTGGGCGCACACAGGCCAGTTCAGAGGGCTGCCTGCGACAAGAAGGAAACTAACCATCACCACCACAGACTTTGGTTTCTTTTGGATACTTTGTTGCGAAGGAAGGATCAAATATCTTTTCAGAATCCTCTTTGGAAATGAAGGAAATATTCACTCCAGACTGAAAAGGCGCGCTATTTATTTCCTCCCTCAGCTCCACAGCTTTTAATCATCTCTCAAATACTTTTTAAAACAACTTTTGCTCAAAGTTTATCTTGCGTGAAATGGCAGAAAACAAACACCCGCACGTCATTTTCTGCAACGACTCTCCCAAACGAGTTCTGGTGTCTGTCATTAAGACCACGCCGATCAAGCCGGGGAAACCGGAGGCCCTGACACCCACGAGCCCCGGCTTCAGCGACTTCATGGTCTACCCGTGGAAGTGGGGGGAGAACGCCCACAATGTGAGCCTGAGCCCGGGCTCCGTGAGCGGGGCTTCGTCCCCCACCGGCACCCAGACAGCCCGGGAGGCGGACACGGCACCCTCACCGGACCAGATCAGGGTGAGTACGGGTTTCAGGACATGTGGTCATGATCCACCGAGGATGTTAAAGAGGACTAAAAGTGGTTTTGAAATAGTTTATGGCTGTTTACTACAACCTACCATAACCTACATATGATAATAAAAGCTTATTAAAGTGTAATAACACAGTGCATGTAATAAAGCTGTTCTATAGAGGGAGGAGTGCATGCACGATAATTGTAATAACAATAACATCTTTATGAGCCTAAATCTTCCCCAAACTCTCCTAATTATTGCTGCATTCAGCCCAGAGCACGAGTGACCCCTTTGTTACATTGAATCATTTAAAAGGATTCATTTTGTGACACAATATGGCCGAGATAGAGAGTCATTTAAAAAAAACGCCCGCGCATTAGGGTGTGACATGGTGGATTTTAAACCCCTCTCACTTCCTGGTTCACGAGCAGCTGCTTACATGACGTCCAGTCGCGCGCCAAAAATGTAACCGGATGTGAATACATTATGATGGAAAAACGTGCAACGAGGTGACACGTGAGATCGGATCAGAAAAGTGCAACAAATATGGGAACAAATGGAGTTTACAAGATCAGCTGGACAAATGTGACCTTCTATAGTCACTGTGTCTCATTAAATGAAAATGTAAAGCCATTTTTCTTAAAGTTTAATAAACTACACTTATCAATAGCTCCTTTCTCTTTGGTAAACTATACAAAGCCATTATTTAATAAATATTTAAGGTATGAAATAAGTCACGTCTTCATAGTATCAGGTTGCATACATATATAGGGAGGCTGCAGTAATTGTTTGCACTAAAGGGTCATTCACCAAACCAGCACTGCACACTTTCTTATACAAGCATCTGTAAAGCAATCTGATTGAAAAATGTGAGCATATGTATATTTCTAATGGGAGATTTATGATCATAACAGCCAAGTTATTCTGTGTAAAGACACCCATAAGCTTTAAACAGTGAGGAAAACACTCCAGCTAAGGTTATTGCATGAATGGTGAATAAAACAATGTACTAGACCAATATTTCAGGCACTTGGATCATTTTTCCCTTAAAATGTTTTCTGCATATTCATATCGTCCGTTCTTGTGAATCCCTTAACTTTTATTCCTGTAAAATGTTCAGTACCTTTGCAGATTATAATATATCCTGCCACTTAAATTCTTTTTCTATTCTGCTGTAAAAATATTTACAGTACTAATACCTTCTGAAAATGTTTAAAAATGGCTCTTTTTAAATAATAATGTTACTTTGAGGGATTTCACCTATGCCAGAGATGCCTAAATGTTACTACTTTAATATCAAAAACAAGAAAAGCTTTTTATCTGTGATGAGAAGAGGAGTCTTAAAATACAAGTTAATAAACTGGTATTTGCAAAGTACTGATAATCTCATGTTTTTAGGAGCCCCTGTCAGTCAGGAGCTCCCAGCCCTTTCCACGCCCCCCAACCCCCATTAAACATCCCCCCTACAGGCCAACTGTCACACAAGTAGTAGGCAGGTGCACTGTGTCAACACACATGATGGATGTATTTAAGATGAACTGTTGTTTGTTTGGACAATCATAATGTTAATTACAATGTACCTTAATTGAAAAAACTATAGATTATTCTTGCTTAATCATAATAACAGCAAGTTGATTCAATGATTATGCTGTCATTAGTTATAGGACCACTACTGTCAGTGTTCTTTGTGTCAAAACCCACTGCAACTATGGTAGTTTAAACATTATTTTACTGCCCTGTACGTTTAAAAATTATGGGTTGCATTGTAATGTTGGTAAAATATTGGTCTTAGCTGATATCAACCTAAAATGTAAAATATACAAAAGATTTGTGAATATTTACCATGGATAGATCAGCTGTAATATTGCAACATACACAAATGTACCATATTGCTGCACCTTGTAGCCACTACATTGGTGCATATAAAAATATTAAATGTTTATTTACTTGTTTTACGTTTATTCCTTACAAAAACAGACTGCCACATTGAAGCAGCAAACAATTTTGTGGAGGACTTTGTGCTCTTGATGCAGAATATCAGTACTGGGTATAATGAGCCCAGCAATATCCTTATCCAGTATTGTAAATTCCTATGAGAAATATAAAATCAAATCATATATTGCCATGCCTTTTTATTTTGTACTACTTCTGCAAGATAATACACCTTTCACTATAAGGTTTTGTTTTATTATAGTTTTATCTGGTAAGTATTGTCTGGTTATCATCCATTTGTTATATGATGGTGTTTCACTGGATAAATACCTTAACTGCATGTATTTATTAAACTTTTGTATTTGTGTTATGTCGTACCCTCAGGATGGAATACGCAGAGGGCGTCCACGGGCTGACACTGTTCGTGAGCTCATTAGCGAAGGGGAGACCTCATCCAGCCGTATTCGATGTAACATCTGCAACCGGGTGTTTCCCAGAGAGAAGTCCCTTCAGGCTCACAAGAGGACGCACACTGGTGAGAGAGACTTAGAAGAGGCTGCTAAGAATGCTCAGAGCAGGACTGAATATTGACTCACAAACAACAACAAAGAAAAGACTAATTGCTGTTTAGGGCGTGGATGAACTCTTCTTTCATTACAGTTACCACAATCATTAGTTTAATGTTTCATGTTGGACAGTTTGTGACTGTAATGTAAACTTTATCCCCATGTTTCCTGCAGGAGAGAGGCCCTACCTGTGTGACTACCCAAACTGTGGGAAGGCATTTGTCCAGAGTGGCCAGCTGAAAACACACCAAAGGCTGCACACTGGAGAGAAACCCTTTGTCTGCTCTGAGAAAGGTACTTTTGGACAATTAAACTTTGATATGCAAGAAACACCGTTAAGTAGACCATATACTGCTCAGAAGATAATGTTTGTCAGACAGAGTGAAGGAGATGATTGGATCCTTTCACTTTTGGGGACTTTCCAGTGGTGTGAAATATGGCAAATAGTATGACAGAAGGCTTCAACAGACCAAGCATTCTTTAAACATCTGGGAAGTACCTGATAAAACAGACCACAGTCACATGTTAGAATTCTGTTGTGGTGTTTCTCTGGCTACCAAACCTAAAAACAAATACATTTCAACACTTTTACCACCATCCTTTTTTTAACAAATGTCATCACAACTTTTTACATTTAAATTACCCAATCGACATAGAATAACTTCACTTCAATCACAGAGATTTCCATCTGATGCCAAACTGCATGCACTCATCCTTGTTGTCTCTTCTGCAGGATGTGGAAATCGGTTCACTCATGCTAACCGTCACTGCCCCAACCATCCATTTTCCCGCCTAAGGAGGGAGGAACCAAAAGAAGGCCAAGGGAAGGCTCAGTCTGTGGATAACAAGGCTGTAGCAGAGTGGCTGGCAAAGTAAGAACATGCACATACAGGTCCTCTTTACTGCAGCACTGGAAATCATACTTAATTATTTTTTAACCTGAAAATGAGTCAGGACATAAAAAAATCTCTTTATTTTTCACAGCCAATGAACAACAAATGTTACCAGAACTATAATGGATATTTTGTTAAATGTATACATTCTGCCAGTATAACGGCTAATACATGGGATATGTATGTCAGAAATACTGATTAAAATATTGTGAAATGTGATATCTGCAGATAATCATCGGGCAATAATCTGTTGATACAATACTGTTTTGATAATAACAGAGATCACAAAAAATCAGACAGTATAGGTACCTGCTTGATTCTACTGCATCATAAACAAAAACCCTAGTTAACAATCATGTCTGCATAATGACTTTATTTAATCACCAGAAGTACAAACTAAATTTAGCACAAACACTGGCAACATTTCAATTATTTGAGTTTGTCAAAGTTCCTAGACTTGTACATACAATTTACTTGAACGTATTGTTTTTTTATTATGGTTTGTGTCTACAAAAAGTACACAAACTCCAAAGATCTGTCATCAAAATAAAAGAGAAGCCTATTAAATTGCCCAAATACTTTGGCAGCATTTGGAAAATTAGAGGAACAAACTTTGCTCCTTATGAGTTTTACCCTTTTTCCAAATGTTGTCAACATATTTGTGTAGATGAGACCGTGTGGGAGTTTGACATTGTTTGCAATAAAAGACAAAGTTGCCTGACATTTATTGAGACTTCTTTTCTGTTACCATCTTGTCAATGTATCATTATAATGTTATCACTAACAAACTGCATGCTCTTCAAAGATAATAAATGACTGGTTTAGACTAAATTGTCAAACTATCTTGTGTTTAACAATCATTACTGTCAAGGATTCTTCATTTAAAAGATCTATTGACTGTTCATTTGGCCTGGCATCTGTTTTATGAAAACTTCTCCGATGTTCACACCTTACATCTCATTTGAAAAGATTTCCATATCCAGTGTGCACAAAGTTGAAACAGTGCCCAGCCTTAAACTCAGGGCCTCATATTATCTGCAGCACTAATAATCCTCCTTGTTTGTTCAGGTACTGGCAATCCCGTGAGCAGCGTGCTCCTACAACCACCAAGCTGAAGACACAAAGCAAAATGATCCCAGAGGACCAGGAGCAGCAGGATCCCATGGAGTTCCTCAACTCTGATGAAGAGAACGGGGAAGAAGACGAGCCCATGGAGGAGGAGAAGGGCAGCCAGGGGGGAGCAGCCAAGCGTCGCCTACAGGAGCAGCGAGAGCGTCTCCATGGCGCTTTGGCACTCATTGAGCTAGCCAATAACCTGTCTGCCTGAACACCCCCCTCTTACCTGTCCCTAATACCTCCATTCCCAACCTGCCTTCCTGCTTTATGCTGTAGCTACAAGTTCATAAATGCAGATCAATGACTAGTTCAGTTTATTCTAATGAGTTGTGAAACCAGACTGAGAGAGATCTGAATTGGACTAAGATCAGTGTTAATGCTCACCGTCTATCCAAAGTCGGTGACCGAGGTGGAGACCTGGAGGGCAACAAAAGCTTAGAAAAGCGGCAGCTACGACGACCACACTATGAGGATGCAGCACAAACCTTTTAGTTCTCAGTCCGAGGGGTGATCGTGAACTGTAGAACATACTGGACCAAGTCAGAATTATGCTAATTGTTTACTGAAAGGGTCTGCGGAAGCTGATCAGTGTTTGCTGCCAAACTGAAACTATCTTAAGCTACGTTAAGATCAACACTGAAACAAAGAGAGGGTGCTAATGTGGATCTTAAACCATCAAACTGCTATGTGCTGGATTTAAGTCTTTTTAGCTAGTTTACTAACAATCTCTTCGCTGGAAAGTGGTTCTGGGCATATAAAGCTCTATCTTTCTCAGTAAAAGACCAACAAATGATTTCCTCTGAACCATAATTGTAAACTTTGATTTGATTTTGGTAAAATCAGACAATGTAGATAACTATTTAATTCCACTGCCTCTTAAACAAAAGCACATAGACACCAATTATACCTGCAGGATAAGTTGTTGTTTCTAATTACCAAATTATGCAGACTAAATTGTGTTCTTATATTGGCTACATTCCATTATTTATGTCCTCAAAATTTCTGGACTGGTACAAATGGTTGACGTTTAACTCCATTCCAGAGTAGATTCCTGGTACATAAGTAATTTAAAAAGCATTGCACCTTCAGTTGTGTGCCCATAAAGTCATGGCTTATTAAAAAAAAAGAACCCTATTTGTTTCTGCTGTTAAAATGAGCATCTTAACATGGGGTGTACATGACTGGTGGTGCACTTGCAGTCATTTCAGCACTTCCACACTTGTTTTATTCTACAATGCACCAGTGAATATTATCATCTGACAAAAACATATTTCATTATTACACTGGGATTTTGGCACTGTTGGTGACACGTACAAAGCACCAAGGATGCCATTATAACCAGTACAAAGATTAAAGTCTTACAGAAGAATTTAACTTCACTGACAATTAAGCCACAAACATCTGGCAAAAATGCCTATCAAAATGTTATATTATATTTTAAATGTGTTTTGGCTGTCGTGGAAGTGAAAGGAAAACAAAATAATTATCAGAGCATTGGAGTGCTTCTGAGATACCAGAGAGTTTATGTTCCCCTCAGCAGTATCAGGATCACATCCATCTGATTCTCTCAGTCGGCGTTTAAGGAAACTAGTTTAAACACAGAGGTTGACCAAACTGTCGACCTCTCTGTATGGTACAGTCCAGCAGTTTGAAGCTTTTCTTGCCCACCAGGGGGTGGTACATGTCGTCTTGTGAAAGCTATGAATTATCTCTCGCAGCAGCAGGAAGGAACAAGCTAAAGCACCTTATTCAGCTTCCATTTTATCCCTCTAGGCTGCTATTATTGTAGATTTGACAACATGAAGAATGTCTCTCTTCTTTTGTCTTCTAAAGACAAAGAATGAGTACCTATTATGTTTTTAAAATTGTGTTTGCACTTTGATGGTAACGAGTTTTTTAAGTATATTATGAGTGTGTATGACTGATGTATGCGTGGATTAAGCTCAGATGGACAGAATGATACAGGGTGTGGTCCTTCATAGGAATTCAGAAACGGCATTCCAGCTGTCAGACGGCCTCCTATCATGTTTTCAGGACTCATCTCCAGCATTGGGAGGAAAACTATCAAGACAGTGGCGGTTTGGAGGAACAAGGGTTTTGATTTTGTCACTGTCAGTGTGGTGTGAAGTGAGAAAAATGGTAGGGGAGCCTGATCAGTCCAGCTTGCGATTTTTTTATTTTATTTGGTTTTGTTTTTTTTTAAGAGAATGAGAGGTGATCATTGCAAGCTTAATCCAAAGGTCTGTTTTAGCACAAAAGAAATGAATACTGACAGATTCAGCACTTGACACAATACGTACTCATCGTTTCTTGTGCATTTACTTTTAGAGAAACATGACAAGTAAACATCTTAAAGCCTTGCATAGAAAAAAAAACCTATATTATGACAATATTAAAAAATAAGCTGTTATTGCTTAACTTTACAGCTGCTTCTTACAAAAAACTTGAGCAGCTGTTTTCCAACAAGACTGGATGTATTATTTTTTACCAGACTTTGAGGTTAGACATAATTCAAGGTAAAAATCAGACCATTTTGAAATCTTCTCATTGCTGTGGCATCAAAAACACAACTTGGAGGCACACAAAGTAATGTGTCTTTTGTGTAAAATTAACAAAGCACAAGCAATTCCTAAAGTAGTCACACACTAGATATGAACCAAGACACTGACAATTCATGTGTGTAATCTAGATATTGCACATTTTTCTATCTCTGTGGCCGCAGAGTGTTGTTTTTTTAAGATAATTTAAAAGATAACATAAATTGAAAAAAGCACAGAACAACCACAAGACTTGAGGAATATCTAAGAAACTGAGGAAAGTACCGGTAAGTTGGAAACAAAATTGGAGTATGTTAGTCGCCTTATGTTTGAATTGAGCACTTGTATGAAGTCTTGGATTAAGCTTGCAATGTACTGAAGGTTAAATAAGTCATACAGTAGATGTCCAGGAAAATGGCGCCTGCTGTTTTCTGAACTGGTTTGTGTAGTGCTGGATGTTTCTCCTTCTTTAACTATAATGCAACACTACATCTTTTGACACTGTATGAAGCCTCTCGTTACTTTCCCTCCTCTCTATTTTTTTATTTGGAAACCTGCATCAGAAACCTGTCACTATGTTTGGATCTGTTTGATCTACAAATTACTCTAACAGAGTCACGGTGAAACTGGAAGGCAAGTGTAATGTTGATAATCAAAACGCCAAATGATTTATTGTACCCAATCATAGTATATTTGAAGCATTTCTAACCCTTAGTTTATTTTGTGGTTTGACAAGAGTATGGCATTTAATATATAAACGTATTTGTTAGAAGATGGAGTGTGCACAATTTGTAAAGAGAGCTTTGAAGATTGATTTTTTTTTAGATTCCGATTTTCCCCCAGCTAACATCCTCCAACAGTTTGTGTTTGTGATGTTTTTAGTGCTCGCTTGGTAGATGTTTTATTCCACATTTCAAATGTTAGATGTCTTTGTATGACTGTCCACTCTGTTTTAAAACGGCTGGTTTTCAATAAACATTCACTGAACCTTACATAAACATGTGCACTCGTGGTTAATTTATTAATGATTTCATGCGAATTATAAAATGGGTAAAAGTGAAAATGTGGGTAAAGGACTCAGATTTATGATTGAAATGAATTTACAACTAAAGTGCACTGGATAAATTAATAAGCTCCAACATGGAGCAGAACAACGCCACCTAGTGGCAAAAGCTAAAACATGCTCAATTCAGTGCACTGAGTATCTCCTTCTGGAACCGTCTGTCACATGAACCTTCAGCTCCTCAGTGACGACTGCAGGCGGTTTTTCATTAAAGGTGAGGTATGAGTACATGAGCCCACCTGACATGCTGCAAGGCAAAAGGAGAAAAGCGTTTTCATGTTAGGACATCTAAATAATTCATCAAGATTGTCTTCCAGTAGCAAAGAACCACAAATTTACCCCACTCAAGCACAAAAACACCAAAAGTGTTTAATGTTGTGAATGCTAATTGACTGAGTTTTCCCTGAAGGCCTCCAGTATTTTTCCCTCCACTCCATGAAATGCTGACAGCAGTGAATCGTCCTGCTATTAGAGACACGTATAAACAAGCAAGTCATGGAATTATCTGAATAGACTACCCAGAATATTCATGAAATTCTTTTTCTTAAATATAAAAAAGGGCTGGGGTGCTGGTTTGGCGGAGTGGTTAGCAACCAGGCACCCCATGTACTTGCTTCTGCCGGTCCAGGTTCGAATCCCGCCTGTGACCAGTTTGCAGAGTGTCTACCCCTACTCTCTCACCCACTTTCACAAGCCTATCCAGTGTCTCTCTCCTATCAAGAAAGGCACAAAATGCCCCAAAAATGACATTTAAAAATAAATATATATTTATTGAAAGGGCGGCTAGAAACTGGCAAGTTAGCCAAAGACCAAGCCCACGAATAACAGCTCACCAGCATCGAAAATATCATCTAGTGTGTAGCCCACAGATAAAAACAGGAGGGGGGCTATTATTGTAAATAGCTAGGGAGAATATTTACCTTACATGCCAACAATAAATAATTTGCCGAAAATGTGATATTCATCCACCCTTCAGTCAACAAGCATCTGTGTTTTTTAACATCATTGCTTATCAATTCAAATGACCTTGCTATATTTTAAACATGACATTCCCATTTTTAAAATTCTATGTAAACAGGTCTGATTCAGAAGGCTCCATTTGCTGGTTAAGAATGAGATTATACAAGTTAAGAGTTACAACAGAAGAGCACATAACCCTTTGAGACTTATCAAAATGTGCAAAACTCCACCTCGGCCAAGGCTTCTCTGCACTATGAAGCAAAATTTACAGGCCAGGTGGATGTTGTGAGTCCTACAAAACTATCATTGTACATGTTTCCAGATACTGTATGTGTCAAACATAGAGGTAGTTGTTCTGTGATAACCATGTACACAAATAAATTATATTTCAGTTAAATTAAGCACTAGATATGCTGACTGAGTGAAGATAATTTGTTGAGTAGGCTTCTGATGATTGCTACATTCAATGTTTTAAAGCAATGCCTTCATAACACACAGTATAAAAGATTATAAAATCTTACTTGAAGTAAAAAAAGACTTCTCACCAAATGCTGAGACCAATGAAGTTTGTCCAGGAGAAAAGGTAGTCTCCACCCACAAAGATGCCAATGTAGGCCACAGCAACATTCTTAAGAAAACACAATTGTTAGTGTTTACCTTTTTTACAGAAACTATTCTGATGAAAATATAAAATTCAGATTTCTCTTTTTAAGAATTTTTTATTTCTGTCTGTAACTTGGCAAAAAAAAAAAGTCAACTAATTTTTATTTTAAGTTTATTACTCTTGGTTCAAGTCTGGATCCAAGTCTAGCTTAATAAATTGTTGTCAAATAATTATTAACAAAGCATTAGCAAAGTTTGATGACTTATTTATCACTGCAAATAGTTTTCTTATCAGCATGTTCTTACCTTTATCGCTCCTACGACTGCAGTAGTGAGTGCTGAGTTATAATAGCTGCACAGGACTATGGAGTACATCAGGACAAACCTGGAAAAACGTAAGAGCTCTAAAATATGCACAAGTGAAGCAGAAATGACCTCAACAAAACTTTGGACACATACCCCATGAAGCAGGACATAAGGAAACAAAGAATGAATGTAGTTTGAACCCAGTCCTCAAATGCCACCGCCTGCAGGAAAAACACAAAGTAGTTAAACAAGCAGCAGGAGGCAGTAACAAAGTAAATGTACTTGAATACTGGGCATAATAGGGGTGTGTATAGGCAAGGATCTGGCATTGCATACATATCACAATGAAGAGGTTATGACATGAAATATCACAATATACTGTGATTCTACAAAACTGATAAGTCTTTTACTAAATAGTCTCTTTTTGTCAATAATTGTATTAAGAAATTAAGATATTACAGGCATGAAAAATACAGTTTCTGATCAATATTGCTAAAACTAAGCATATTGCCTGAAACATGGAAACATTTTTTTGCCTATTCCAGAAACAGAAATAACAATAATGGCAAAATAGAGATCAAGACAGTGACGGATGTTTGCATTCAATTAAACAACACAAGAGAATACAATGAGAAAGCAGAAAGAAAACATATGAGAATACAATTGTTATCAAAAGAAAGAAAACAAAGATATTGTGTTTTATTTTAAATATATTTTATGAGTTAAGTATTGTATTGCAAAATTTACAATACATTAGGATACAAATATTTCTGTACATCACTATTGTCAAAGAACATTTTTATCATTATGCATACTCGCTATTTTTGGGAGAACTGATCACCTCTTCTGCTACATTTTAAAGCAAAGATCCCTATTTTAGGATCATTCCCTCTGAGTTGGTGCTTTTGCCCTAAAGTCTGAATTTCCTTTTCTATTCTAAAATATGACCTGAGAGACTAAACAGTTTGTAGTTCTGGCTGTGCCAAAATGGTTGAAGCAGAGCAAGCACAGAGAAAATGTCCCCTGATCAGGATGTTTATTTGTGGTGGTAATGATAGTGACAATGCAGACGGATGATTATTCTGACAATGATTACAGTGACCATGGCCACCTTTAAGAACATGTTTAAGATTACTGAAGTAAATGAAAAGCAATTTTTTAATGTCTGTCTTATTGTTGAAGTACCATCCTGTGAGGAACATTTTTAAATTGTCACACGTAAAATGCATGTAAAACGTTTTTTCAACATATGTAAAGCTAGTTTAGTCAACTGTCTGACATCACATTGGCTTATTTTCCTGAAAGCATTCTTCCTGTTGAGTTCTTCAGTGTTTTTTCTGCTGTTTAAGATGCTGATTGGGCTGTGCCTCTGAAGACTGAGCTTGTTCAACTTTGCTTAGCGCTTTGCAAGATGGTTCTGCCTGATTACAATGAATCATGCTGATCCAGCTGCACTGCAAGGTAGCACTAAATCTGCAGTGGATTTTCCCTTTATAACAGTGAACTTGACAGAGTGGAAAATCTGTGTTAAAATGCAATTCAATAATAACTTTGGTGCTTAATCTCTTCCAGTTCTAGACAATTATTGTAACTGAAAAAGTTTTTTTTTGTCATAGTAGTTGGCTGAAGTTTCATCAATGGACAGAATCCACTTCCTAATATAAGATAAATATGGATTTTTCTTACTAATATTGATGAAGATGACATCAACAATGTAATTATTCTATCATATTTGCAACCATTTAACAGATTTATATAGATACTTTTTAATTATTTTTTAAACTGTAATGTAGTTTTGTCTTGTTTTATTTCACTTGGGCTAATGTCAGCAGCAATCAGATTTGAAAAATTGTAATTTAAAAAGTTTTTTATTTTTCATTATTTCAAATGAGAGTCTGGCCAGCAGATTTTACTAGCCTAGTCACTGTTACTGAGGAGAGTGGGACTAGACAAAGGGTCACATTCGGGAGAGGTTGCAGCTTGACAAACAGTCCTTTGCTGAGACATTTTGTTGTAGTTTGATAATCTATGCATTTTTCAAAAAATAGCACTTCAGCACTATAACTCTAATAACAATACAAACAATTTTCACTTGTGCAGAAACTGTGCCAGAACCACAAACATAAAAATCTACAGGTCAGTAAACATAAAGCAGTGGTTCTCAACCTTTCAAAGTCGCGACACCCAATTTAACATTCAGTACTGTCCGCGACCCCCCTCCCCCCGGAACGCATTGAAAATTCGCTGTCCACGGTGCTGAAACAACACCCGATCGATAAAATGTATGTCGGATATACAAATCAGTAATTGATTTTGAGTAATAAAATGCCTGTTTGAGACCAATCACTTGTTGTCCTTTAACGTCCGGTCGGACGCCACATTAATTTTGTGCATTTATATTTTTCCTAAATGATTTGGCGACCCCCAGAAATCATCTCGTGACCCCAATTGGGGTCGGGACCCCAAGGTTGAGAATGGCTGACATAAAGTTTAACACAGATTAAGTACCCACCTCGTGTAAATCTCCTGTAAATGCACTTGCCACCACGGTAGGGATGATAATGATAAGTGCATTATAAAACAATACACCATACTTCCCAAGACCCTTAAAAACAGTGAAATATTAGGCATGTCATGATCCAATTCATACATACATACATGGAGATACTTGTGAGACAGTTAATCAAAAAAACAGTCACTTTCCCTGCTTGTGAACATCTAAAATCAAAAGCCTTGTTCTGTGTTTCCATGTGTCTGGGTGATTTAAGGAGTGGTGAAGATCTTGTTTACTTAAAGGCTTGGCAAATGTAACACAAAACCTGTCCTGACATCCCAACAATGAGTGAAAATTAATGTTAATCTCAAAACAAAGTTTATTATGCCTACAAAAGCAATGATTTCATGGCAGAGTACTACACTGAGAAAACAGGGTTAAACTACAACCTCTTTGGCAGAGCAGCTTGAGAGTCATTCAGTCGACTATTCTGCTTCATTTGAATGGTGCTGCACCGTTTAAGAAATACAAATAAGGCAGGCCACCACACCTTCTGCCAATGAAATACAACACATTCATCTCTTTTTGTACAGAAAGAGCAGGGAAATTCACCTCAGTGCCAAGTTTCTTCTTTGTGTACACGCTGCTGGAGGCAGTGAAGGCATCATTCAACAGAATGAAAGTATATCCCTCCACATCGAAGGCTAGGTCAGAGCTGTGTGACATGAAAACAGGAAAAACAAGTGTTTTGTCTGTTGCTGAAGGATGTCATGTTGCTTTACATACCATCTTAGTATTCCCTCATACAGTCCATACCTTGCAGCAATCATGGCACCAAGAACTATGGCCATAACACTGTATACAAGACGCTTGGGAAATGTTTTTCTAAAAGGAGACAGAGACATTCAGACAAACGCTGAAACATTTTATAGGATTTATTCTACAGAAAAGATTCTTATATGTATCCCAGTGATGCCTATGTACTGTTTACTAAAACCAGTTCTACAATATTCTGCTTCCTGCTCCAGCCTTAAAAAAATCTATGCAACCCTTGTAACATAAGTGCTTATCATTTATGCCCACTCTGACTCAAGCACTAAAACTGGATAGATTTTAGAGTAGAAGGTCAAAAGTCAAGGTAATTGGGCCTCACATTCATCCCTTTGCTGGTGAGCTTTATTTTGAGAATTCTTTGATAGATATTATTTTTATAAGACGCAAATGTCAACAGTCACTCAAGAAAGACACTCTACATTTTGTAGGCAATGGATCAATGGTTAAGGTAAAGATAAAGAATGTTTTAATGATTTTTTTTCTTAAACTTCACTGTGATCATTCTGACTGAAGGATGTATTGATTAGACTGGAGGTCATTTGTAAAAACCAGGGCAGCAACCTACAAGGCTGTGAACGGAGGTCCACGGAGGAGTGCCAAACGTTGCAGTGCCCCAAGTGTCCACTTGAGGCTGGCTGCAGAAACCTGACACCTGAATGACTGTATGTGGGCAAAGATGGTTTTTACAGCATTCATACACATCTCTGTGGCCTGCTTCACAATCCAGCCTTAATCTAAAACTACAACACATCTATGAGCTCTCATAGTGAGGGAGGTAAAACATTTTCAATGCAGTCGTTTTTCTTTTATAAAGGACTAATTGAGGATTCGGGTTCTGGAAATGCAGTGTTGCTATTAGTCAGAGAGCCTTAAGTCCTGGCCCAACATGGCCTCTCTGTCTGTGAGTAAATGGAGGTAAAGTTTGGTTGAGATAGCACGTGCAGTATGGCAGGTCATTAGTGGTTATCAACACCATTCCAAAGGCTCACATGGTATGGCTTCGTCCAATTCTTTTACAGTCAATGTAAAAGCCTCATGTTTTTCCTTGTTTGCAAACAGGTCATTTCAAGTATGCCTTGGGGATTTTTTTGTTCATATGCACCCCACGTATACGTATAACTCAGAAATCTATACCTGCTACAGAATAACAAACAAAAGGAGCAAACACCTAAATAATCCTTAAACATTGAAAGTTTTGACAGTTTTCATTTTCACCAAACAACACCATTACCTTAGTATAAATACTTCCAAGATCATTGTCATCAGTATGGTGAATTTCCGCAGTACTGTAAACATGGGTAAACTGCAAAAGACATCATAGTGAACACTGTGAAACAGTTCAATCCACTTTTTTTTTTAAACAAATAACATTTTAATTCTCAACAATTAAGTTAATTAAATACCAAAAGTGCTCACAGTGATTACAAGCAGATTTGAAATGGAAAAAAATAAAATTAAGTAAAACACATAACTTCATAATTAACACCAAGTAATAAAACATAATAAAATCATACAACATACAAACTTAAAAGAAACAGTTTGTTAACAAAGAGCTAATTTCAGAAAATAAAACACATAAAACAGAGATCACATTAATCTCATACTGAATTTAGAGCCAATCAGTAAAACTATGTGATTAAAAGTAGAAAACAGGGCAAATACCCACTAAATGGTGTAAGTAGATACCTGAGTTTTTTTGTGCTTGCCAGTCCTGTTAAATGGTTCCCAACATACAGCAAAGGCAGAGGGAAAATCTGGTAGGAAAATTAGATTACTCAGTGTGTTGCAATATAAAACCCAGAAGAGTTGAGTTCAGAATACAATGGAGATGAATAAAAGGCTTACTTTTGTGAGAATACTTCTGTCAAAATCCTGAAATTGGATTGTTTTGCTCTTTTTGGCAACATAGAGTACAACAAGCGTTGTGGCCATCTGAAAATAACCATAGTATTATTACAGTGCACAGATAAGAGATTACAGTACTCCCATATTAGCTTATCTGCACTGGCTTCAGATAAAATCTAGAAAAGAAGTCTAAATTACTCTCCTTGCCTATAAAGATCTCAATGGTCAGGCAAAAATACGTCTCAAAGAGTTTGATGCCTTATAACCCCTTTAGAACATAACACTACCTTCTTTCAATATGCACGCCTACTCATGGTGGCATCAGTCTCTATAATTAGTATAGGAAGTGGAGCCTTGAATTGGGCTGAATCAGGCCTGGATGAGCCTATAGTTAAACTGCAATAGGCTTAGACTGCCAGGACACACTCTCTTCCCTTGTGCAAGTCAATCTACAGCCGTAATGAGGTGCAACCTGCCCACACATGACAAGATGGATGCAACTTGTTTACACTACCGGGTTGCTTAGGATGGGCAACCAGGTTGCATCACTCAGTCGCACTGCGTCACAAAGTTGGAAAATTTGAACTTTTAAGGCAATGGTTTGCCAGGACAACCAATCAGCATTGTTCATGTGAGCAAGTGTGTCTACTTTGCAGTGGATGTAAGCCGGAGAAGACAGAAGGGTTTGCGTGATGTATATATGACGAAGGTCAGTGAAGAAGTGGTGGTTCTCTGTGGCCCTGTCCTTCCTCGACCCGCTTATCAGCCTGAGAGACAAGCATCAACATGGCTTGAGGGGTTGAGGAAGATGGGACCGCAGAGAACCTCCTGACTTGAGGTGCAGCTGACGGACAAAGCTGAGGCAGCAGCAGGGCCATCAGCCGCAGTGTTACGGCTGGTGGATGAGTAAAAAGATTCACTTGGAATAATGTTCGCTAATACATACAAATATGTGATGTATGAAACTTGAGCAGGCATGACGCCACTTGAGCAATGCAACAATGACAAAATTAGCTATTGCACAGACATGCAACTGCTGTGAGCGATGCAATTTCAATCACTAAGTCACATTGGGTGTGAGGAAATGCTGCATTCCATGTACACGTGAGGTCCAACTCGGGACCAGGAAATGATGTTATATCTAAGATGAAGTGCATTACAGTTTCACCTGTAGTTGGAAGTTGGATAGCACTTTCACATTAATATACATACATTTTACAATGACCATTACTGTAACTTTAGCACGTAAACAATTTTTCATTTTCCATCCCCTGGAGATCCAGCAGCAGTTAGCATTATTAGCTCAAAACTAGCAAAGACAGCACTCTACAAAATGATTTTGCTCAATGGTAACATCACAGTGTTTCCAAGTGTAGATGGTGTACAATTCTATTGATGTGACTGTTACTTTAGGTAATAAAGCACTACTTTTAGTTTCTGTTTGCGCACTTAGCAGCCACATTTGTTGACAAAATTGGGGTCGGTGAGGGTTGAGCAAGTTTTATAATAGTAACTCCAGCATTAAGGGACATTGCAGATGATGTTTTTAGACTGTAAAAGGGACCACACCAATAGGTGAGCCAGCATGACTCTAGTTCTACTCGAGACTTTCTGCCTCCTTAACAGAGGTTTTATCTTGCCAGTGACAGTGACTGCCAACTGTGTCAAAGTGCTGTACTCAGGGTGGATGCAGGTTGGGTTTGGAATGAAAATGAAGTGTAAATAAATGAATAAAAAGCCAATAACATATATTTATAAAACGAAGAGAATGGAGTCTACCCACTCTTTGGATAGTGTCTTTAGTAACATTTATGATTTGGGGTTATATAATAAAGATTGATTGAATAATTTATATGATATAGGCGAGAAAAAAATCAGAACTCACCTGTCCCACTCCAAGAAACGTGTAGGAGGGAAACCTGGAGAACCAACATCAGAGGACAGGCTGTTAGTGAGTCCATTTTGACAAAGTTGAGCATAGCTTATTACATAAGCCCTCTCTAAATGTGACACATGTGAAGACGATAGCAGGACAAAGTGACTCCTACCTGAAAGTGGTCAGCACGGTTTTATTCACCATCGTGATAAGGAAGGAGCTGACTGCGTAAAACACCGCGGAGAGGATCCTCAAGTGGACGGAGTGTTCAGCAGCTTCTTGGCTGACTTTGGCGGACATTTTGTGACACTTTAAAATCCTTCTGTGAAAGTTGATCAAGTCGGAATGACTCCTGGCAAGGTGGCCGAGTCCACCTTTGAGAGCCAGGCAGTGTTGTCAAGTACGGGAGTCTAACGGTGAACACTTGTAACCAGGAAGTGACGTAACAGAAACAGCCGTTTGAGATTTTTTTTTTCATAATTTCGCTCAAAAATACCAAAATTGTGTTAATTTATTTGTTTAATAACTAAATTTGAACCTATATCTGGTGTATACAGTTATTTTTAAATACAGTGACATTTTGCTGAAAACACTGTAAGAGGGAGTCCCTCCAGAAACATTTAGAAGTCCTCGCCAGCATCCATCAGGCTGAAAAACGCATTTCAAGAAAAATTATTCAGGAACGGAAATAAATAAACCTCACAAGTAGCTTTAATATACATACACAGTGTATTAAATCGTTTTCAAATTTTGCTTATACTTCGACATAACCTCTGGAGAACAAAACGTGCTTTTTTAGAGGCAGGCCATAAAAATAATATGCTATAATAAAATAATATTTTTCATCCATCAACTTTTTTTTTACGTACATCAGACCAAACCATTGTTAAGAAAGACTCGTTAATTTTGAAAGTTTTGAACCCTTTGATCAACAGGTTTTTTTTTTGAAGATGCCACCACGTTTTTAGATCCAAAAACTGAAGCAATTCTTTATTTTCATTATACTACATGCAAAGCGTTTTTTTTTCTTTTGTTATTACAGCGTGGGGTATATCAGTGATGAGCAGCAACACTGATTCTTAAGTCTTATTTTTCTGTTCAGTGTCAAATAGGGTGACATCAGGTAAATTGGGCCATCAGGTAAAATGGGCCATTTAAGCTTTAGATGTCCCAGCCCCTCTGATTATAAGAGCCAATGAAAGCAAATAGTTTAAAATGGCTGACACAACTGTACTTGACAAGAAACAACAGATTTGGTTGGAGTGTAGTTGTTATTTTGGGAGGATTTAAGATTCAAATCCACACTGCACCAGAAAACTGCATCGTGAGTTGACTGGCATAGGGATTTCTGATAAAAATGATAAGGATGATAACTCAATTTAAAAAACGTGTATATATAAGATTTTTGATGCATAATATCTGTCTTGATGACACCTATTAGAAATAATGCTGAAAGTGTGGTATTTGGACATATCTTTTGGAATATTGATGTTTTTGTTAGTGGCCCATTTTAGCTTAACCTATTCAGCTAAAATGGGCCACCCTTTTTATCAGTAACAAACGCACACATGCACATGTTTGGAGGGAATGGGGCCTATATGTGGTCTATGGGCTCTAATTTCATGCCATTGAGCCAAAAAAAAGGTGCACTAAAAGTTTTTACTTTTTTACAGCTTTGTAAGGCTTGATTTTTCACCAACATCTGTCCTAATCATATCCATCGAAGATTATTACCTGATTTGAATGTTTCATCTTTATAAAATCAGTATTATAACCCTAAACATCATGGCTTGATATGGTACGTGATGTTTAAAGGGTAGTTTCCCTGTGAGCATTTTCAAAATTAATTGCTGTCATTAGTTATCAAATGCAAATCTAAAATAAACACGAGCTGTTTATGTATTCAGGGTCCATCATGTGAGTTACAAAGAAGTGTAGTTGGCAGAATTCTAATGGTTCAAAGTTCACGGCCTGACAAATGTTTGTTTTGCAGCAAGGCAATTCCAACAGACATGCTCCCTTTGTGAAATGTGATGACCCTGCAGGATAGGAGTCTAAAACACATGGCACTGTAAACTCACTGAATTGGTAATTTTATTCTAAAAGTGTGTTGAGAGAGCTTCGATAAATGAACATTTTTTGAGTTAAATGGGTATTTCAAACAAGATAAGATTGTGGAAATAATTTACTTGAGATATTAAACACAGCTGGAAAGCATATCTCTGACACTCTGCAAGTTACAGCCATGAAAGGGGTGAAAAATCCACAGGGTTGGTCAGATGGGAGATTTGTCCTAAATCTCCAACAGCGAAAGCAGTGACTGTTTATTTACCTTGTGAAGGGTAAAGCTTTAGAAAAACTGACTGTTTTGGCTGTTTCTTTAGAGTTTAATTCAGTAATCTTTGTTGATATATGTAGAACAAATATTTGCAGCCCTCGCACAATGGGTGTGTTTTGCAGGAGTAAGTCCAATAAATGTTTCAAACCAACTTTTTTACCAGGTCACAATACAAAAACTGATATTTGGCAATGTTCTAGTCCAAAAGAATTGAATTAATGTAGTTGCCATTCTTGTCTTAGGTAAAGTACACAGGAGTTTGCATGGAATTATGAAGTACATTAAACTGTAATTAACTCTCTAATGCCTGAAAACTCAAATTATAGCCAAAAATTATCTCTTCTTTGTAACTGAAATGTTTATATCACTTACGACTTGAAATCCTAAAGTACAAAAATGTTCATATAACTAACATATATATTTTTTGCATACGTTAGGTGTTTTTGGTGACTGATAAGCCACTTGAGGGTATTTTATAATTTATCTGATTGTATTCAGATGTTTATTTAGTAATTTGTTGATCATATTGATTAGAGAAGGCATTGTTCACAGTCTGCTCTTTTTTCATCCTTCCTTAACTTGAAAAAACGTCCGACATGGCTCTGTGGGTACAGTCCTGATGGTATTTTGGTTCTTGGTTTAAACAGCATTGATACCTGATGCAACTATTGGCCTTGGTTCATTTGGAATCTCTTTGACTACAGCATTAAAGTAAAGAACAGATTTTCAGGAAATCCTGTAAACATGTGTTAGGAAATACCGTGGCTGTCTGGGGATTTCCACACCCTGTTGATTGTTATTTTCCATTTGTTTGAATCTTAAAATGATAAAATTCATAAAACCTGATTGGCTGTGCCCACATCTTTCCACTTGAGTGCGCTCTTGTATTGGATTTCATCACACTGAAAAAGAAAACTTGTAGATTAACAGCTTCTGTCTCACAGTTTCCCTCATGACATTCAGTTTAACTCCCTGTTCTTTTCCACATCATCATTAAACAATAGTGTCTTTGTCTGTTTTAATTGTTGGACAAGCTCCAGACAGAAGTTCTTTCAAAGTAGATAAAGATAAATCAGTTTACCTTAAAGCTGTGACGATAGGTTTAAGCTGCTGAGGTATAAAATGCAATGAGCTGTCACTTTGTGTGTGTTACTAATGACTGTGAACCTGTCCTGTTTGTTTTTCAGCATCATTGTCTGACATTTTTGCTGATGTTTAATTCAGATTGTCTTCTTGCCTAACTACATTCAGCCTCAGGTCTCTATGAGGCAGCTTTATAGTTTTGATGCACTGTAAGATAATAGGTCTTAAGGTTAATATTGTAAGAAAATTAAAATACCTAACATCATCGTCATTTGACTAGTTGCACTTTAAACTTGTTTTGACTTGAGCTGTCAGATTCGGGTAAGTGTAACTGCTCATTCAGGAGCAGAAATGACTCAAAGTTTCAGACTTGGCTTGATGTTGTTTTCTGCTTTTTTAAGGGGATTAGATGAGTGATCAGTGAAAACAGCCTGCATACTTGGGACTAAAGATGATTTATAGCTCCACGTTGATGACAGTAAGTGGGCTCATGAAGCACTGGAGGTCATTCTGTCGTAACATCAACATATCAATAAATGACTTAAGGCAGTAAAAGTGGGCCCTGGTCTATTGCAACAGCCCCTCTGGCTCCTCAGTTAGAAATCAGACTTCACACAAAGTATGAACACACATTTAGAGCATATTGTCACAAGATCAAACAGACACATTAAGGAGACATTAATCAATTCCCACCCTTTAATAGTCACCTGTGGTTTGAAAAAAACATCTGAGCCATGCTTCTATCAAAAGATAACTTGTATCAATAATCAGAAGCAGTTTTTCCTTCTTATAAACCAGCATCACGATTTTCCCATGGGTGTGCAACCATAAGTGTGACTGTGTAATCACGCTTGATTACAGGTGGAGACCTGCCAGTGAAGATGCCAGGTGAGGGGCAAGTTATTTGACTCACTGTGATGTCACATGAGCCAAGAGTCTAAACATTGATTATAAGTTTCTGTTTACAGACAAGGGCGGCACGGTGGCGCAGCAGGTAGTACACGTGCCTCACAGCAAGAAGGTTCCCCGGTTTTATTCCTGGGTCAGACAGGGGCCTTTCTGTGTGAAGTTTGCATGTTCTTCCTGTGCATGCATGGGTTTTCTCCGGGCACTCCGGCTTCCTCCCACAGACCAAAAACATGCTCATTAGGTTAACTGGTGACTCTAAATTGCCCTTAGCCATGAGTGTGAGTGTGAATGGTTGCCTGTCTCTCTATGTAGCCCTGGCGACCGGTTCAGGGTGTACCCCGCCTCTCTCCCAATGATAGGGGATAGGCTCCAGCACCCCCCCCGACCCCAAAAGGGATAAAGGGTTATAGAAAATGAATGAATGTTTTCAGACAAAGGTTGACCACTGATTGAGGACAGCGTTAGCTTATGGGGGCTTATCATCACGTGGAATTGGCTCAACTCTATTCAATTTGATTTGGCTTGACTCTACACGGTTCTTTTGGTTTTCTACTGAGGATTGAACTCAATGTCTGGCACAGTTTTAGTCCAGAGAGCTTACAAGTAGGGATGTAAACATGGGAATCGAGTATGAAAGTATCAAGTCTTCACAGGAACTCTTTTGGTATTGATTTCTCCCCTAAAATATCAGCACCAAATGAGTTTTACAGCAATATGTTTATCTGGTGGACTGTTGTCTGTCCTCCAGCAACGTTCTGTCTCATGTGCCTGTGGTGACCAATCAGACGTCATCTGTCACCTTCTTCCTCCATCTTTTAGTCTTGTCTATTCTATCAGCCAAAACAAACTGATGTCTCTATGTCAACTACAAATGTAATCGTGACTATCTGTAGAAGATTAATTGTTTTGCACTGTTTTCGTATTGCCTGAAAATCATGCAGTTGTGAAGCTGATTCACTGCATGCCTTGGAAGGACTTTTTATGAAATATTTAAAAGTTGAATGCTAGGCCTAGAGTGTGTTTCAGAAACTAAGAAGTTGTTGCTTTTTCACATTTGTGCACAGAATTTTAAACCCTTATTTTCCATTTTCCTGCACTGGATGTAACCTAATGAAGAATGGTAAAATCAATGAATAACACACTGTTATTAGGAAGTAAAAGTAAAGAACAGTATTAGCACAAGGCTAGATCATGCAAAGCACAAGTGAAACCTTGCGTATCAGTAGAACACAAATTGATTCTAATTATTTTTATTGCCTGAAACCACTGCAGGTGTCAAAGTGATTAACCGCACGTTTTGGAAACATTTGAATTTGGATAAACCATGCCAAGTTTAAATGTGTTTCAGAAGCTAAAGAGTGCCATTGCTACCTTAATTTTTTGCTCATGACTGTTTAGATTTTTAGGCCTTTATTGATTGAGGAGAGACAGCAAATGGCCCTGGAAAGCATGGAAAAGATTAAATCAAGTTACAAAGCAAATGGGCCTCAGGTCAGATCTGAATATTTGCCTTCAGCATGTGACAACTTGTACTTTTACTTCTCTGTATTTTCATTTTTTTTTCATTACTTGTCACTGCAAATAAGGTAATGAATCTATTCTTGTCTTAAATTTAATCAAAAACATTATTCTCCATCGATATCTTAGGACTGCATTGGAGTTTTTTTAATGAAAATGGATGAATTGATACAAACTTTACCCAACACAAACCAATAAAGAACTTACATACAGTTATTAAGACAATAAAAATAACAAACACAGTAACTGGTCTTCCTCCCTAATCTGCACAGATCAGTTTTGGAATGAGTCCAGAAAAATCCAATATATCAGTTCAGTGAAGTTTTTACAGCCTCATCTTTCAGTAGCAGCTCATCTTGATCGGCGATGAAAGTAAATGCAGTGCAGAGTTTGATCATTATAGGACAAGACTAAACAAAGAAAGGTTGAGTTTATTTTGCTTTATTTCCAAAAAGCTCAGGGGCAATGTTCCTCATTTGTGAAAATACACAAAGATTACATATACAAAGTTCAACATGACACCCTGCAGTCTAAATATGTGCAAGTAAAACAAACATAAAAGGATTACCACCAAAGGGAGTGTTTCGCTTTCAGAAACGCTGATCCGTGTCAGCTTTAGACACTCATAAAACACTAACTAAAAACAATAGCCCAATAGATATCACATTTTGAGGAAGTTTCACATAAGTACTGTATAAATGAGGGGGTAGGAAAATTCAAAGTAACAAAACCAACGTGTTAAATGTTCTGTAAATCATCAGATCACAAAGTAAACGATATGTGTCTTCTTGTACCATCCACTGGAGTATTAAGAATTTCATGCCACTGTTAGTATTGTTTTGCTGTGATTAAAGTAGATTTTTCTACGAAACACATCAACAAATTTTTCTACAATCTTACAACAAGTTAATGTTGCCAACATATCTATGTGATTACAACAGAGCTCTTTCCCTCTGAGGCAATTCTAGTCTAATTCATGCACACTACTCGTACAGGTGAGAGCTTGAATTTAACTGGGATTGTGGTTAACAGGGATTAGACTGAAGCTTTGCCCTGGTTCCTCCCCTTTTCCAAATGCTGCTAACTTACTTGAACAATTTCGAACTTATTAAAACTAAAGCCAAATCACACACTGACACTTTGACCAACTTTTGCTGATGTGAAGGGAAACATCAAGCTTGTCCAAGAGTCTGAATGTTAATTATAAGTCCCTGTTTTCAGACAAAGGTTGACCACTGATTAAGGACCAGGTTGGAATACTAGGGGATTCAGCTTGACTGAACTTGATTTGGTTTGACTCTACACCGCTCTTTTGGTTTTCCACTGAGGATAGAGCATCGTATCTGGCAGTTTTACTCCAGAGAGAAGGTACAGTAAAAGTGGCTGATATCTCAGGAGGGGGGAACACATCTAATGGCCCTTTTCCATTAGCCCTACTCTACTCTACTCGCCTTGTGCTGCTTTTCCATTAGCCCCAGTCGCCTGCCCAACGGCGTGCAGTGTCACTTTAAACAGCTGAGCGGCACTGCGGTGACGTCATTTTGAGCGCGACACGACAATCTGTGGCTTTCTGTCACAAACTGAGTACAATAGGAAAGCAGGAGAAGGCTGCAGAGGGTAAAAAGAAATACCACTTGAGAAGCACAGGAGAGTTTTGGAAGCTATACAACAGAATGAAGCCGAGGACGAGAGCAATCGAGCTGCAAAGAAAAGACGCATGAGGGTAAGCTAATGGTAGCTACCGCTAGCATGCTAGGTCGTCGCGCTCATGACTCATCGTTGACAACATAGTCTGACCAATCAGTAGCCGGCAGTAGGTGACATCACCTTTTAGTATTGACTCAGCTCGCTTGGAACCAGAGCGGAGTCGGTACTAAAACTAGCTTGTTTTAGGAGGTACCAGGCTAGTGGAAACACGCTACAAATCGAGTAGGGACGAGTTGGGCCAAGGCGTGCTCGTGGAAAAGGGCCATAAAAGTAGAGCCAATTCTCTTTCCTATTGAGGGTAGCCAATTGAGTTGTTTTGGGCTCCCTAATGGAAGACCCAGAGTCTGTTGGAGGGTCTATGTAGTCTGCCTGGCCTGGAAACACCTTGGAATCCCCCAGGCTGAACTGGTAAATGAGGGGCAGCTGGGTTGACCTACATCCATAGCCCATCATTGGAGAAGCTGACGTCGATGGATGGATGTTTGTATCAATTCACAGTGGCACACGGTTCTGAGGGGGCACAAGAAGGCATGGAAAGACACTTTCTAAAAACGTACATACACACACACAGGTAGGCACACACACATCCATCCAGCTCCCCCAGTGGCTCCAAGTGCTCCCTTCTCACTAATACTACAGCTCTAATACTTTTTCTGGAGACAGGACGAATAGGTGTTGGTCACCCCATACCATGTATTCCCTGAGACATTCACAGTGGAGACAAGACAGTGGTGTTAATATTACTGCATGAAATGGGATGGTGAATGGGGTGCTTGTTAAAAAACTTCTCAGAAGATTGTTAGTTAAGTGCTCTAAAAAGCTCCTCAAATAGCCACCAGTTCTGGTTCTGTTCCCCTTTACCTGTTCTCATTAAATATTGTCAGTTTCTCATCATTTTGGTCTTCACCTGAAACCTCCAAATAAGTAATAAGACTCCTACTGGATATTTTTTAAACAAAAGACATCAATCAAGCTCTTAAGATGTAACAATACAGAACGAAATATACAGAGAAGTGACACTTAATCATACAGAAAATAATGCTTTAAAGGACATTTGTGACATGAAATCTTAGACAGCTGAAGTCGGCATGTTTTGCCTCTTCTTCCTCTGAAGCTTATGCAGGTATGGCTCCAGCCTTGGATGAGCACAAACAGGCTTCGTCCTGCCCCGAACTTGAAGTCTGTGGACCAAAGAGTGACAAAATCATGTTAGAGATTAAAAGTTTATCAAACTTACACAGTTTGTCACAGTAGGAAAGGAGGGCAAACAACCTACAATAGCTTGTTTCAGTTCAACAAAAGGAAAACTGATTCAATAACAGAAGATTCAAGTCCAAAAACACAATCAAAGGTCAGAATGAAATAACATGCTGCAAGAATAATAAAAAAATCATCAATGGCAAATGTGTTTGCAAGTTAGAAAAAAGACAAACCCAAACCCAGAAAACACCTGCAAAACACACAGTAAAAGTACTTGTACTGCTTGTACATACTGTATAGTCCAACGATACCAGATTCACGTGCAATTGTAAGAAAAAAATCTTGTTTTATTTGAATATCTGGTCAAAAGGACTCAAAATAAATTATACCGTGCATTCATTGATCTTTATCTGATACAATTTTATCACACATTCTGTTCATTTACGTTGGAAAAAGAGGCATCTTATAGCCAACAATAAGGCCAGACTTGTAGATTTCACACTTTTGATGGTAAAAGAAAAAAAAAGGAAAACAATCAAGTCAAGCAGCCTGTTGTCATATTCCTTTCATTCAGCATGGAGCATTTACAGTACAGTTTAAAACACATGAGCACTCTCAAACACACTCTCCCCGTTCAGAGCCCCCTGCAGGCCTGGACCACTTCTGTTTACTTCTTTGAGCTGTATTTCTGCTCCTGAAGGTGTTTCCTGGGTCTGGATTGCTTTGGATTTTGTTTTGTTTCTACCATGGATGCATTTGTTCTTTATTCTTGCAGTGCGTTACTTCATTCGCAGTGTGTTTCCGTGTTTGCATTTTGCTCTGACCTTTGGTTGTGTTTTGTACTGAAATCTTTTCTGTTTGTGAGGCTGCTTTCCTCTTATTAAAATGCAACACTGAGACATTGTAGGCTGTTTGCCCTCGTAGTTTGTTCATCAAAATAATCTTCATAAATAAACTCTACTCTCTGAACTTTTGGAACAATCTAATATGCCAGTCAAAAAATCCCAAGCAGTCACTGGCTACATGCCTCGTCAAGCCATTAATGAGTTCATTAAAAAAATATTCTAAAGGGAGATTTAAAAATTAAGCTTACATCATCAATTTAGGACTAAGATTTCCTAACTCTCTCCACTAAAGGTGGGAATGTCAATCTGGTCCAATCAGGGTGCAGATAAAGGAGAAAGTGTGAACAATTTTGAGGACCCAAGAATGACAGGGGCCCCGTTATTTAAACACTAGTACATTATTTTGTTTTCCAAATTTTCAAATAATTAACTTTTCCATATGTATGTGTGTGTGTGTGTGTGTGTGTGTGTGTGTGTGTGTGTGTGTGTTCATCTGAAGTCAATTATGTTGTCTTTTTGAACCAATGTTTGTCTTTAAACATAACATCTTGATTATAATATTTTGTTTCATTTGCAAAAGTGATAAGAGCGTTCAGGTTTTTTGAAAGATAAGTTCAGGAGATTGTGTAAAACAGTGTGCCAGAGGTTTGTTATTTAATTGCGTAATGAAGGTGTGGCTAGAACAACAATGCAGCTGATTTGCATGGTAGTGGTGAGGGGCCAAATGCCAAATCCTTTCATGAGACACTCAAGTCCTATTAGTATCCCTGCTGGAGGCTGGTACTGTGTTGGGTTCTCGACAATGGCATGACAAAGTTAATAAACCTCTGTACAATTACCTTGCTCAAATTATTTTGGCAATGCTTCCTGAAGTTTTTGAAATTGACGGTAAAGTTACCAAGATAAATAAAGTAGTGCATAACTCAGTACTACGTATTGGTCTTCATCTTCCTAGTCTCTGACTTCCTTGCTAAAGGGTTCTATGTTACTCATTGGGTACATTTCTGTTAAATAAGAGTTGAATAAATAAATAAATAAATAAATAAATAAACTTACACAATTGCGTTGATATCACAGGCACCATTGCTGTCCTGCTTCTTCCAACTGTCAACCTTATTCAGAGTGGCTTGGGAAATGGGAAATTTTGTTCTGAAACAGCATTTTGGGATTCCTGCTCCTATGATGGAAGACATATATGATGAATACAATGAAAATGTAAAAAGTTTCATAAAAATACAGTAACCAACAATAGCACTATTGTTCTAAAGCTGCCAAAACAGTGGTTACCAGCTAGTCTATATTTAGGACACACCATCTCTTCGCAATAAGAAATCCAAACTAAATTTATATCTATAAAAAAAAACATTAAACAATTTAATTCTTTTTTAAAAATACTGCTATTTGGACCTGAAGTGAAATAAAGCAGCAACAGCAGCATGACAAAATAAGCATGATTAAATAGTGCATCGGTACAAAAGTCATCAGAGCACATGTACACATATTCACCTCGTTCCTGTGATAGTACATACATGTTGGAAAAAAATGCTATAGTTTAGTTCAGACCTGAACATTTTCGAGAATTCATAAAGCCTCTCAACAACCACATCATGAAACTAAATTCAACTTCCATTTGGATACATTTATTCCTATGAAATACAAATCATTAATACAGCCTAATTATCCATAAAATTGTGTAAAACAAATGACAAAGACTGCAAAACTGCACCATGACATGTTTATCCTCACTGCATAAGAAGATTGTTGAAATGAGAGACTTATTCATAAAAATGAATACTCAACTCAACAAACTTACTGTGTATGAAAGTTAGTGGAAACCATAGATGAGGGTATTTTATTATAATTCAAAGTTTATTTAGATATCACGCCAAAGGTTTTTGGTTTGCTCTGGGTTTGGCTCCTGCCCCTCTTGACCCAAGAACAGGATAAGATAGAGTATTGATGTTTTATAGTTATTGTAAAGGTGTGTTTCCACTAAGTGGTCTAGCCTGTTACAATACACCTAAGTAGTTTTCTGAGCAGTAAGCTCACTTCCATTTCCTCACTGTTCTTTCTAATTTTAACTTAAACTAACCAGGAAAAAAAACATAAGAACATTAACAAGGGTGTGCTGGCCGGTCAGACAGTCAGAAGTATATTTTCAAAGTTACAGACATGAAACAACAAAGAAACACATCAGCCAATCAAACCAGTGTGGCACAGCGGAAACCCATCAGTCAAAGCTTCGACAGCCTGCATCATCTTTTTCCAATTCCCTTAATCTGCTGTGAAAAATACGACAACAGACCAGCTCTCCAAGACCCAGTTTTTCCTGCAGCAGACTCCAGTCTACAGGAGCAGCGTGTCTGAAGCTTCTGCCCATTTCAAGACAAACTTAGGAGCAGATTGCCATGGTAAGTTTTGTGCTCAGTCACAGAATGAAGAATCTTTCTTCCAACACTTTTCTAACGAAAACAATTTCTGAATGAGGTAAGTATGAGGAAGGCAGACTAAGTTGTGCCTTATAGATAATGAGGTGTCATGTCTATGGCTGGTCAAAGAGACATATCAGGATACATCATTTCATTATCCCTGGATCATAGTATGTATCATAATGCCAAATTCTTGTAAACACAGATTCCTACATTTGAGGGAAAATTCTCCCCCGTATTGCCACCAAAATTGTAACAAAACAAATCAGATTGCAGTAAATGGAGTGTGAGTCTGACTTTGGTTTCAGTTGGTTAATGGATTATGATGATAACATAGAAGCAACACAAAGTTAGATGAGGCATTATGGCAGAATGGTTGTACAATGGCAAAAGTTTGATAAAAAAAAAAAAAAACACTTCTGTACAACTTTAAAATAATTCACACTACTCCAAAGATCACATGCAGAACTTGTTTTACTGCTGACATAAACAGAAATTTAGTAACTTTTAACTATCCTCTAAAGATAAAACATTGCTATCATTTATCCTGACTTCTCCCCCAAATAAGAATTTAACATTTCTCATTTTTCTATAACCTGAAAAAAAGGTTTCAATGTTTTTTAATGTAAGAAACTAATAAGATAATTGGACCCCTTACCTTGAATATAAGTGACCGCAAATGCAAACAGACACACAGCTACAAGGCAAACTTTCAGATCCATGATGGATGAGTGAGTAAGAGAGCGAGTGAGTGGAGGAAATGTGTGTCTGCTCCTAAAAAACCTGCTGCTACTACATCACACACCCCTCTGCACCCACCCACTCATGAGGCCAGTGTGAGAACGTGTGTGGACTGTTTGTTGAAATTATAATTAAGCCCTGCGGAGCTTGAGGTCCTTATGAAAACAAATGTAACTTTCATTTTGAACCCATCTCCTGCTGGATGAGCTTGGGCAGAAGGTATGAACCTCTTAAACATGCCAGGACAGGTTTTATAGCCTCATCTTTAACGGAATCCTTGTTGATTGATGGAAGCAGAATTGAAACTCAAAGACAGCAAAAACAGCCATGTGAGGAAGAGGATGTAGGTCACCCTTGGGCATTTTAGAACATGAAGATTCAGCATAAACATGTTTTAGTAGTACCTTAAATGCTGCAGGGATTAGTAAGACTTAATTGATAAGATTTGGATCAGATAAAATACATTAAAAGTTCAGTTTGGACAAGTAAACATTTCACACTTTTCAGTTTTTTAGGTGTGGTTTGACAGCTTCTCATCATGATGTGCAAATTGTCTGAGCACCCAACAAAACATTATAATTTTATTTTCAGTGATGAAAAATATCAGTTATTATCTGTCATCTCCTCAGGGGAATTCCTCTGGTGGAAGAAATGGAAAATTAACTCCTTTGGTGTTGATTGGAAAGAAGGACGGTTGGAAATGGGATTAAAATAAAAGACGACATAAAAAAATATTGTCTGAATCTTAGCTGGGCTCGCTATTCATTTGCTGCCATGCAACACATACCTGATCAGACTAGACCTACTTTCTGGTATTTGCCAACTTGAAGATGATGGACTTTTATAATGATGGGGGTGGGGGGGTGGAGGTGGAACAGCACTTCTAATTGACCTAAATCATTCACCCATTCACACATGACCATCCATCACTCATGACCTACCTACAACACCAGCAACGTTAACTGTACTTCACTCATGGTTTTATGTGCAATGAAGCTTCAGGGCAAGAGGGAGCAAACTCTACATCCTGAAGCTCTAGAGGCAAGGGACACCACCCTCATTTAGCTGCATTACCAACTGTTGTAACCTCCGGCCCCCAGCCCAAGCCCTATGGAATCAGATTTGTGCCAATGGAATAAAGCAAAGCTTTCTAGAATAAAGCAAAACTTTCTAAAACTCAAACGAACAAAATGGATTTAATCAAAAATAAAACGTACTCAACCAAAAAAATTCTTGTCAAAAGCAAAAAATATCACTCATTGTGAAAACTGTTTGACTTTTTTTCTGAATTTTTGGTTTTGATTCCAGCTTTTTTGGTTTTGCTTCTCGGTTTTTTGGTTTTGATTCCAGCTTCTTTGGTTTTGCTTCTCGGTTTTTTGGTTTTGATTCCAGCTTCTTTGGTTATTCTTCTGACACAAACCTCTCGTGTGGGCGGGTTCTATGAGGGGCACGTTCCTATTGGCTGATGAGTTTTTGAGTATCAACCCTGTGAACCGGATGTTATTCAGGGCAGAGCACAGCGGAGAACAGCAAAGCAAAACAACCAAACGTGAGGAGTCGTGTGTCGTCCTGTGTTCGTGTTCTTCAAACATTCCTTAGGTAAGTATTGTTCACTGCATGGTATCCAGAAAGGTAAAGCACAGCACCGTCAGCCGACCTCGGACTGCATTAGCTTCTGTGTTCAGAGGCCGCAGCACAACAGACGAGAGGACGCATAGTTCACTACAAAGCAAGACTTAGCTTTACTTTACTAAAAGTGCTTTACCTTTCTGGATACCATGCAGTGAACAATACTTACCTAAGGTATGTTTGAAGAACACGAACACAGGACTATTACACGACTCCTCACGCTTTGGTTGTTTTGCTTTTGCTGTTCTCCGCTGTGCTCTGCCCTGAATAACATCCGGTTCACAGGGTTGATACTCAAAACTCATCAATAGAGCGCCCTCATAGAACCAGCCCACACGAGAGGTTTGTGTCAGAAGAATAACCAAAGAAGCTGGAATCAAAACCAAAAAACCGAGAAGCAAAACCAAAAAAGCTGGAATCAAAACCAAAAAACCGAGAAGCAAAACCAAAAAAGCTGGAATCAAAACCAAAAAAGCTGGAATCAAAACCAAAAAACCAAGAAGCAAAACCAAAAGAGAGAGAGAAGAAAGAATGAAGCAATGGAAACAATTCAGAAAAAAAGTCAAACAGTTTTCACAATGAGTGATATTTTTGCTTTTGACAAGAATTTTTTTGTTTGAGTACATTTTATTTTTGATTAAATCCATTTTGTTCGTTTGAGTTTTAGAAAGCTTTGCTTTATTCTAGAAAGCTTTGCTTTATTCTAGAAAGCTTTGCTTTATTCCATTGGCACAAATCTGATTCCATACAAGCCCTTACAACAGGAATAAATTAATGAATATTTATTTTGAAAATGTAAGAGTAATAAATTAAAAGAATATTTGGACACACAGAAAATCAGCACAATGGAAATTCTGCAGTTTTAGCAAACATTTCAAAAAATACATATAAAAAAACTATTAAAGTTACAGTCTAACTTTGTTAACATTTCAAAACTATTTCATTTCTACACCTACTCAAATGCAAATTAATGAATAGATTCCAGTCAGTTTACCTCCAAAGAGAAAAATCAGCAATTACATTTGTACAAGGATAAGTTTCAATTGTTGTTTTGAGGTTGTGTTATAGGGGACATCTTATGCAAAAAACACTTTTTTAGGCCTTTGAACACATTTGTGGCAATTTGTCCTTCCTCCTAGCCCACAAAAATGTGATAGTAGAAACAATACCTGTATTTAGCCACATAGCTTCACAGACAGGCTACCAGCCATAGAGAACCAAAGGGCCGAGTGGATTAATTTTATTTTTGGAGGCAATGAGCCTGTACAACCACTTTTTGACCTAAAAACTGCAAAGGTAAGGCATTCTTTATAATTTTGCAAAGGTTTTTTTGAAATTTGGTGAGGTTCTGGCTCGCCAAATTTTTGCCTCACAGGGATGAGACAACAGCAGTAAACGGTGGGGCCTCTAGCCGCATAGCTTCACAGACAGGCTACCAGCCTTGGAGAACCAAAGGGTAGAGTGGATTAATTTTATTTTTGGAGGCAATGAGCCTGCTACAACCATTTTTTTTTACCACAAAACTGCAAAGGTAAGGCATTCTTTATGATTTTGCAAAGGTTTTTTGCTTCTCTTTGGTTCTGGCTCACCAAATTTTTGCCTCACAGTGATGAGACAACAGCAGTTAACAGTGGGGCCTCTGCTTTTAAATCATATTGTATCTTGTTTGTGTGTTTTGCTTGAAGTGATGAAGTCAGCAGTGTACATGTGCTGTTTTTGTTACATGCACTTATGATTGTTTGTGGTCTGAGTGGCTTCTAGACAAGTTACTCCCCTTCATTTTGTTGTGCTCCATGCCAGCTCTGGTGCATCATAGAGTGAGCATAGATCATGTGAACAGCACACATCTCACACTGCCCCTGCGCTGGGCCTTTTTAGTGACTAAATCAAAACCCATAAAGAAATTTCCAATAACTTCATCTTCTAAGTACAGTATGGTCCAGAGGCAAACCATCATGCAAACGTCAAATCTTCAATGCTAGTGAGCTGCCAGAAGCTGGAAGACCCAATCAGCATCTTCTGCAATTCTTTATGATTTTGCAAAGGTTTTTTGCTTCTCTTTGGTTCTGGCTCACCAAATTTTTGCCTCACAGTGATGAGACAACAGCAGTAAACAGTGGGGCCTCTGATTTTAAATCATGTTGTATCTTGTTTGTGTGTTTTGCTTGAAGTGATGAAATCAGCAGTGGACATGCGCTGTTTTTGTTACATGCACTTATGATTGCTTGTGGTCTGAGTGGCTTCTAGACGAGTTGCTCCCCTTCATTTTGTTGTGCTCCATGTCAGCTCTGGTGCATCATAGAGTGAGCATAGATCATGTTAACAGCACACATCTAACATTGCCCCTGCGTTGGACCTGATTTAGTTACTAAATCAAAACCCATAAAGAAATTTCCAATAACTTTATGTTCTAAGTACAGTATGGTCCAAAGTAAACCATCATGCAAACGTCCAATCTTCAATGCTAGTGAGCAGCCAAAAGCTGGAAGACCCAATCTGCATCTTCTAGAGCAAGAAGTGATGGGAGCTACGAGCGAGATGACAGCAGGAAGTTACTGCTGGTACTGAGATTAGCATAGATGCTAACAGCTTCAGTAGCAGCTTTGTCAGATATAGACCATTATACTTTATTAAATGGAAAAATAATCAACAAAACGACAAACTATCAGTAGGTAGGATATTTTGGCACCACTTCCAACATGTTTCATAGAGAGTTATATTACCAAGTGACTCATGTTCTGTCCTTAACACTACTGTAGTAGCACCTGCCTGCTACATTATCTGATTGGACTGTAATGAATGTACATAACAAAATGATAGTCCAGATATGCTTTTGAAAGGTTCTGCTCATTCCCAAACACTTCCTATGGGCTCTCTCCCAGATGGACCGGTGAAATATATTGAATGGTCCGTCTGGCGTGTCAGGTTCAAGAGGCATAAGCTAGAAAAAACCCTCATCTTACACAAGTGTAAGAGTACTGTCTCTGAAAGGAAACACAAGAGACATCAGACAGACACACTTACGTTCTTCAAAGGTCACGTTTATGGAAATGTCACAGATCAAACAGGTCCTGTCAGAATCTGGGTGTTTCTGCAGCCCGTTCCAGCTGGAACTGAAAGACAAAGTTAACAAACCGCAGTCACACACTGTTCCTGGCACAAACATGAGCCATCTATTATCACACACAAAAGAAAACTGCATGTAGTATTTACTGAATTCACTTACACGGATTGGACATGTTGATGCAGAGAAGAGAAAATTGAGACCTTGAAGGAGGCAAGTAAAGCACTGCCATGGATGCACGATGTCACACAAACACTAGTTCTGTATTACTTCTGCTCTGCAGATGCACTGGTTAGATTTTTCTGCAAGTACTCAATGATAACAACAATCTAATGTAGCCTAAGAACACAATCTTTTAAAAAAACCCCTCTAAATATTTAGTCCTTATGTTAAATAAGTATTTAGTTTTCTTTAAACCTTGGAATTCCCCTCGTAAAAAATATCTGTCAAAGGCTTTGCAGGTAAAGGGTTAATTTAGTCAACCATGTGGCAAAAATATGAAAAGATTACAAAAAAATAGTTCATCAGCAATTTTGTTTCTATAGTCAATGTGAGATTACAATTAGTTTATTTCTGATTGTTAAATCTACTTTAGCAAACCACAGGTGACGAGCATGTTAGCAGTGTGCAGCCAATTTAAAACAATTCTACCCACGTTTCATCTTGGTTTTGCTGGAAGTCTCTATTAAGACTCAGTCCTGTCTCTCTCACACAAGGCGTGCAACTGTAAACACAACAATTAATCATCTGTTAGAGGTTTATTCATTAATAAGCATAATTGGAAGAATGACAACAGGCAGCAGAAGGTTTTGGCAGTGTTAACGTCTGTATCTTTCATTTAACAATAATGCTTCTACCACACCCAAAAAACGCTCAAGCTTTTTAACTCTGTTATTTTACTTCAAATGCCCTAAGCAGCCTTTATATCCACTCTCTTATTTACAGAGTCTTACTTCATTGACACAACCTCTTACGTAAGTGTTAAAGTAACATTTTGTTTACATTATGTGCATTAATATGTACATTTTACACATGAAGATTGATTTGTTTTCTAGAATTTTCATGTACACTCCTCGCCAAAACCTTAAGACCAGTTGAAAAATTACAAGAATTTGCATTTTTCACTGTTGAATATTAAGAAGGATCTAAGTAGAACTTCAAGAAGAAATGGGAGCACAGGCAATTCAGTGAGAACTGAATTTAAACTCAAAGATATTTCCCTTAGCTGATCAAAAGTTTAAGACCACAGCCTTTAAAAGCCCAAATCTGTGCAACAAAATTGGATTCCATGTCATTTTCTCTTAGGTATTCACACTGTCATGGCCTCCTGATGGCAAAGGAAAAAAAAGCTTTCTATCTTTGAACATGGTACGATATTTGGTATGTATAAGACACAGGACGATCCTTGACTCAGGCTGTTACTGGTGCTGCCTGCAGCTCATTTACCATCTGACAGCATCTATGATAGAAGGATTTAAAAAACATAAAATGTCTTCGAAGTCCAAATCTCTTTCAATGCCACAAAACTGCCTGCTCAGACTTTGCAAGGAAGCATCAAACATGAGACACTTAAAGGTGAAAGAATGTTTTTTTCTTTGATAAGACACAAAATTAACCTTGAAGGTCCTGATGGCCTCCAACTTTACTGTTATGACAAGGAATCTTGAGATTTTTTCTGCACAGGACAGTGGAGGGGCGGCATCATGGTTTAAGGGGCTTTTTCCTTCAATGCAACAACGGAGCTTCAGGTTGTGCAGGGGCATCAAACAGCAGTTGGCTACACAGTAATTTTGCTGCGGGCATCCCTCATGACTAAGGACCATCATCTGTGTGATAATGACTAAGAGCCCTCATCTGTGTGATAATGACTGAGGGCCATCGTCTGTGTGATAATGACTGAGGGCTATCGTCTGTGTGATAATGTATAAGGACTGTGTGAAAATGACTGAGGGCCATTGTCTGTGTAATGATGACTAAGGACCATCATCTGTGTGATAAAGACTGAGGGCCATCATCTGTGTGATAATGACTGAGGGCCATCGTCTGCGGGATAATGACTGAGGGCCATCGTCTGTGTGATAATGACTGAGGGCCTTCATCTGTGTGATAATGACTGAGGGCCCTCATCTGTGTGATAATGACTGAGGGCCCTCATCTATGTGATAAAGACTGAGGGCCATCATCTGTGTGACTGAGGGCAATCATCTGTGTGATGATGAATGAGGGCCATCATCTGTGTGATAATGACTGAGGGCCACCGTCTGTGTAATAATGACTGAGGGCCATCATCTGTGTAATAATGACTGAGGGCCATCATCTGTGTAATAATGACTGAGGGCCATCGTCTGTGTGATGACTGAGGGCCATCTTCTGTGTGATAATGACTGAGGGCCATCATCTGTGTGATGATGAATGAGGGCCATCATCTGTGTGATGATGAATGAGGGCCATCGTCTGTTTAATAATAACTAAGATCCAACAGTAAAAAATGCTAATTCTTGCATGTTTATCAACAGGTCCTACGATTTTGACTGTCAGTGTATGAAATCATTATTTATCTAACCCTCTCCATCAGGATAAGAATGCTTCACTGAAATCATTCTCCTTTGGCTTTTTCACACATGAACCCCTGAAGATTTTTTTTTTAACATTTCCTGACTTGCTCGCTCAAATTTTTCCATCACACCAGGCAACTTTTCAGAGTTTTTCTGTCAAATAATGAAGAGGTGAGGGTAAGAACAGAAAAGTTTTGTCTGTCTGCATTTGTAAAATTTCCAGACAATATCTCCAGATACTCATAAGAGAAGCAACTATTTATACAGTTTATCTGTAGTTCAGTAAAGGTGGGTGGGAGTATAATCTTAAGGATTTTGAAAAAAAAAAAAAAATCGGGGCGCAACTCAATCAGAAAAATACAAGAAATTTTCAGATGTATAATGTAAGGGTGAAAAGGCTTTTGTTGGATGTCCTTCTTGTATGCGAACATGCAAAACATCCTCTCTTGAAATTCTCTTAAACATTTTCACAACATCTTGTGGCACCTGTACTGAATATTTCCTGATGGGGGTGGGAAAAAGTAGAAGGTGGGAAGGAAAAATTCCGGTTAAAGTTCTAAATTACACTCTTGTGGACTAAAATGCCATTTATCAAATAGCCTTTTAAAACATAAGTAAATGTTTTTAACACTTTCAGGGTAACCCATCCTAAAATAACCTGACTTACTTGTTCACACATTTCTCACAGAAGATTTTTTTTTCAACTTTAAACTTGGTAATTAATGGAAATATGGAAAGGCCTTTGTTTGAATGTGCAGTGGAGGGTCATAAGAGGGCTAGCAGAATAAGTCAGGGTGTCTGAGTGACAAACCCATCAGTTTGTATTCACACATGCAGCTAACAAAAGAGAATGTAGAAAGTTTTCAGTATAACGCAGGTGAAAATAAGGCATTTGCATGATTACAAATTGACCCTTATTGTTACTTGCCTTTTGCAACATGCACTCTAGAAATTTTAAAGATTATTTAAGTGTAACCTGTGCTAAAAAGACCCTTACTTGTTTTACACTTGTTCCTCTTAGAGGGAATTTTTTGTTAAAATCTGCCTGTGAAGGTACTGCATTGGGGGAGGGGCTGGGATAGCTGGAAAATTTCAGGATAAGATAAAGATGAAAAAATCCTGCTGTTTGTGTTCACACATGCAGCTTATCCAAAATAATTCAGGAAATCTTCAGGAGTTTTGTGCAAGTGTTAATAGCGCTATTGTGCAAGCATGAAATGTCCTTTATCATGAAGCAAAATCACAGCTGGAGGGAATAAGAGCAGGTTAACTTTGATTTTGGATTTTATTGGTTCAAGGTTTGAATCTGGAGGCTCAAAGTGGAACATGGTCTTGGCTCTGGTCTGTTTCAGTATTCAGTCTGTGCTCTGTTGGCCACATGCAGCAGCCGCAGCAGCAGCTCTGCAGCCGAGCTTCCTGCAGAGCTGTCGGCCTGATCTGAGGCCTCCATTTCCCCGAGGCAGTCAGAATCCACCACACAGCTCTCTGAAGAACAAGAGAGGAAAGATATTTAATCAGACTGTGCCAATTCACCAAACACAACACCTGTAAACCTGTCTGAGCATGACATTAAAAGCAATCAAACAAACTGAACCTGAGTTACAGCAGAGTCCTGAGGCGGCGCAGTGTCCGCCCTCTGATCCACAGGGTCTCCCTCCTGCCTGGCAGGGGGTCAGCAGGTAGTTCTCCTCCACACAGTGAGCGGTTTCAGGGGACCCCAGCAAGCAACCAAGGCCCTCGCCGCAGCAGATACTGGGGCCGAAGCAGCGGCCTCTGTCTCTGGGACCACAAGACATGCACTGGAAGAAAAGTAATTAATATGACTGATTAAATTAAGAATAAAAACTGAAACTGACAAATATAAAAACACAAGAATTGATCATATTCTGTTAATAAATTTGAGAGCAATGTTGTTTGATTGAGTGTACAGTTTCATGGAGTATTTTTTGTGACTAAAGAGGAAAGATTTATACTGATAGTACGTCCTAAACATTTAAACAGACAGTTCATCCTTGTTTCTTTATTTTAAAATAACATCAGTGAGAATGGCATCATCAGAAAACAATGTTTTCAGTTGTACAGCATGATTCTGGTTGCAAATCTATATTTGCCTCAGCATGTAAAGGACAGAAAATGTTTTTTTTTGTCATCAGCAGATAAGCATAAAAATCAAATGAATTCAAACTTGATGTATGAAATTATTTTCACAGAAACTTATTGGATTACCTTTTGAAAAAATCTTCAGTAGCCCCTATGTAAAAGCAAATTATTCCATTTTGCTGTATGAATGATCATAAATGTATTTTTTTAAATTGTAAAATTATAATTACTGGTCTCCAGAGGGTGAGGCTCAAGTGTTTGATTTTATTGAAGCCTCTGGGGACATGACTCTAGTTTTAGAGTTTTAATAGAACATCCAAGTTCAATCAGCTCTTGGGCATCCTTGAAATTGTTAGAGAGAACAAACTGTCTCTAACTTTAAAAAAATCTTCTCAAACAGCTTGTAGTTAAGATGATTCCTCAGTGAGTGTGGCAGCTATCTCTTTGATGTGAAGACACCGAATGAGTGGTGGGAAAGGAGTTTTGTTGCCTTCGAGTGGTATCGGCTGAGTTATTTCTCACAGCAAACATGATGGTCTAAAGCCCACTCATGTCACATCCAGTTTCTGAGCACCGTAAAAAGTGTAAGGGATGATATTGTGCAAGTATTTGTCCTTAGATTTTTAGATGGTATTACGTATTTATGATCATAAACATCTTAGGAAGACATTTTTGTTAAACAGGGGTTTTAAATCAAATTGAAAGATAGCAACAAAACTGATTACCTTTAAAAATCTATTTTAAATTGTCATGAATGCTCCTAATACACAGGATACTCTTCAATGTATGTTGCCATTTAAAGCATAAAGGACTATGTTTGCTCTCTGTATAAATCATACAAAGCTCATAACACCTGAAGTATTTTATAATTCCCTGTTGATATATTTATCAAATGATATGACACATCACTCAGTTTCAGGATGAAAAAAAATCTCCTTGTTCTCTTAGTTCAAAAGAAATCATAATTTGATGTCAAATTCATGCATATGTCCATATCCAATGTAAAACTACTCTTCTGCTTATTCCCTGTATTTCAATGCTCTTTCAGTGGGAAAGGCTGACAGACTGATGAGGGAAATTTCTGACGTTATAAATCTATAAAAAATAAAATAAAGCATATTCAGATGGTTACCTGTTTTACCTGTTTCTGCTTTGCTAACATAATCAACATGCTGTGTATTTCTTCTTAGGGTTGTTGTGACATGTTTTAGAGTTGTATTATCTGTTTATATGTTTTTCTTTATTTCAGTGCTGTGTCCTATCTGCCTCTTATGCCACCTCTTGGCTGTATAGTCATAAATCAAAACTGGCCCTTGATTGTCCACCTGGTCAAATAAAGATTATTATTACTTTTAATATTATTATTATTTTACACAGCAGAATTTATTTTTCAATACCGGATAAGTATATGGATTTGAGATCAAATAATTATTGTAAATCATCTCTTAAATATTACAAAATACGTTTATGTCATTCAGTGTATCTGTTGAATTTTATCTACCTGTAAACAATTTAGAAGGCTAACAATATTTGCTGGCTGAAATTAAGGTAAGGGAGTTTCCAGTACATCTGAAACTTGATCCTGAAAGTGAAGAGGCTTAGGGGACACTACTTTGGGAACTTAAGCCAGCTACCACTTGGATAAAGCTTTGTGAAGCCATCAACCATGAAAATTAAGAGAAAAGTAATGTCCACAAAGATAAACCTTTGTGGCCATGAAAGTTGATTTGCTGCTATGTTTAAATAAACTCTGACTAAACAAAACGTCCACCTACTATGACAGTTGACTGGTGCTAGACAGTTTTCATTCAATGGAAAAATGAAATTTGTTTAAACTTGAACTATTCTTGTGTCATTTCTGAAATGGTACAGGATAATCTGGTCGTTGATGAAAGGTTAGGCAACCTAATATATAAATCCACAATAATGTGTAATTAATTTAAAGTGCTTTACAGAGTTAAAAAGCAAAGCAATCTGCAGCCTACCATTTACAACAATAAAAGACATGGCACTGACCTAAACTAAGACTATTTAAACATCAATACTGCCAAATGTAAGAAAATAAATGCATTTTCAATTAAAAATAAAATAAAAGGTCCAGATAGCAAAGTGTAAGTTAAACAAATAAATTAAACTTTGGATCAATAAAAAAATCTATTGCATTTTCAACCAGATAACTTGATATGAAGAGTAGTTTCAATGTTTCAGACCATAACAGTTAAAGAAAAAGAGCATAACGAAATCAAAATGATTTTAAAAAGTTCAGAGAAAGTGATGGAGCCCACCTGTCTGATCCCAGTTTCCGGCAGGGACCGTTTCCCTCCTCGCGGACAGTTCTGGATGTAGCACGCTGAGGACAGCGCGAGGAGTCCCAGGACGTACAGGGGTATGACGGAGAGGCGCATCTCTGCTGGTGCTGGAGCTGGAGCTGGTGTTGATGGAGGAGGAAACCCGGGTGGATGTCTGACTGAAGTCCAGCTCCGTTCCTCACTTATAAGCAGACAGTCATGATCTGACAAAGCGTTTGGCACTCTGACGTCACCGGCCTGCTCCTCTGCGGCGTGCACGCGCGCACGAAGGCCACCAATGTGCGTGCGCGAAGGGTCGCTGCGGATGTGGCTCTGAATAAGATGTGTGCCATCAAACAAATGTACCTGAGGGAGCCGCGCTGACAGCAGGAGATGCTGTTTATGTATTCAGCGCAGCGCCACGCTCATTTAGAGTAACTGTTCAGACTTATTCAGCTCTGAGGCCCACAATAACACGGCATGACATGGACAGCTAATTACATTAACAACAATAAACGCACTAATTAAGTACGTTTTATAATCATCAACTCATCTACCAGGACAGTCTTTTCACGGTCTGGTCCCGTGAAGGAAACTGGGGGCTTCATGACACCCTCTAGGTCACACACATTATGCTCCTCATGCCAGATGAAATTATTAATCAGCCTTACAAAATTAGCATAGCAAATAAACACAAAAATCCAGAGTTCGTTATTCCGTTTGGTGTCTCCTTGCATGCTTTGGGTTGTGTCTCCACAATTAGCAGTTGCGAGTCTGATTAGTGGGTAAATGACAAACAAAAACTGAACATCAGAGACTGCAGATTAGACTGTAAAGGACTCATTTCATTCGTACAACAGGATACAAGCATGGGACTTCATTGCAGAGGTTCTATGCCTGGATGAATATGTTGTTTTATGATGTATTATGTACCTCGAAGGGAATATATAGGACTATCAGAATTGCTCTGATATGGATGCATGTTGCATAATATGTTTCTTCCAACTTTATTGATCTGGCCATGGTGGAGCGTGATTTTGAATGACTCAAGGTCAGATCATTGGTCACAGTCAATTCAGTCACACAGTGAGTGCTGAGGCATGAGGTTTACAAGTGTATCTATAGTCCTTTACATAAACTATATTGTACATTTGTGGATGTTATTTAGGTAAACAGCCCATATTTGGCTTTAACTTTGGTACATATATCTAATTTTGATGGCCACAAGAGCGTGATCACAATTGCCTGTGTTCATAAAACCAGCTACTCCTGACCCAGCCGCAGTCTGAGGCTACGTCCACAGGTAGGTGGTTGAACTCCAGGCATGTAAGAAATACAGATGGGTGCAGCTCCTCAGCACCCTGCTTCTTTTTGTATAGAGAGTCTATAAGCTGAGAGGGATGCATAAAGAGCTGCTCAGTGTCAGTCCAGAATGATGTGAAGTGAGAGGAACTAACTGTCATAACTTTTAAAGTGTGAAAGCCCAGTAACACAGTTCAAGATTAGGCAAATTAAAACCTACCTTTTCTGTGGGTGTTTGCAAAGATGTCAGCTTGAATCATGCTTTACGCCTATTCCACATAAAAATGATTTATTTAATAATTTACTTATACGTTTTATCTGGTCTTTTACGGAAGAGTATAAGGGCCATGTTAGATGGAGAAAATAGTTTTGGAAAAGCCGAGATTAAAGTCGATATTTCGAGACTGAAGTAGAAATAACAAGAATAAAGTCAAAATACATTATATGTCGACTTTATTCTTGACTTTCGGCTTGTTTCACAAGATTTTTTCATCATTTTGACTTTTATCCTGAAATTGTATTTCAACTTTATTGCTGACATTTTAACTTTTACCTCACAATTTCCCTTATTCTCATCATTCTGACCTTAATCTTGACCTGCCAAACAATCTTTTTTTCATCTAAAATGGCCCGGAAACTCTTCCATAGTTTTTAGGATCTGCAGCATACAAAAGAAATACTTTTTGGGGGGGAAATAAAATCATCATTTTATTGATGATATCTTACCCCAGACAGAGAAATTAGGTCCATTTCATCTCGCAAGTTGACTTTTCATTTTCTCTACTAGAGCAGGTATAAAATGGATTTTCTAATTTCTCAATATCATAAGGAAATGAGACACCTAAATATGTCACGCTGTGACATGAAAATGTAAAACACAATCAAGTCCAGCAAAAAGGTAAAATTAGAGAGTGTCTCTGTTTTTGATCAATTAACTCAAAAACCTGAGAAGGAGAAGTCTTCAGTAATTGTAAAGATGTTTCTGACTGACTAAAGGAGCTGAAAAAGGAACAGGATGACTGCAGGCTTATAAAGATATTTTGTGTAACTAACTGGCAACTATCATTCTTTGATTATCTCTTATGTTTATAGCAAGTGGTTCTGAAGCCAGAATGAAATGGAGGAGAGAGGAGAAACCTGCCTGGTCCCTCTGTGTAACTGAAAGGTAGAGGAAAGCACCCCATCAGTAATGGCTGAGGCTCTGGCCATTGAGCAGGGGTCTGCAATTAAGTTTGGTCTCACCCAAATTCTTCAAATTCACCTTATGTCGGGCCAGAACATAATCAGAGGTCATTATATAAAGATAATTATTTAAAAATTGCTGACATTGTCCTAAAACAAAGAGTTTTACCTTATTTTGCCTCTATGAGCATTAAAATATTTATAAAGGGGGGAGAAAGAGAGAAAGTGCAAGTGAGTGTGAGTGCTGGGGCGATCGACACTCGGTATCTCCATTGTATACAGAATAAGAGTCAAAAAACATGAACCATGTGCTACATGTCTGTTAAACTTAGTTTATTATCACAGCACCAAGATCTTAAATGGGATTTATGAGAAAACTCTTTAAAGCTGATTTAACAGCTCTCCATAAAAAAACATCACCATGAAGGTTACCCCCCCCCCCCCCCCATATGTTTCTACGAGACAGCTTCAACCAGTAGACAGTCTGCTCCTGTCTGCTGTGCTCTCAGATAAACTAAGAAGCACCAGAAAACCTGATTAAAGTTTTGTCTCTTTTTTCACCTGTTCTGCGCTAAAGCCCCCTACATGGCTCTGTGCTGTTTTATTTCCCTTCTGCACAAATCCATAATCAGAAGGGGTCCAAGTTCATAAGAAATACAATAAACCCATAATTATGTTTTTTTTTTGTTTCACTGGATTTCTGCCTGAGCATGCTCAGTTGTAGTGTCCTGACCAATCACAGCGCAGCTATTTTGTGTCCCCTTGCTCACAAGATGGCAGTGCCCTGAGCTGCAATCACGATGTTAGCAGGACGAAACACAGTAAGTATTTTCATTGTACTCATGTAAATTATGCACTCAATTAAGATGAGCACATTTAAAAGCAAAAAATGCGTGTTATAATCAAGAAATACCAGTATGAGTTGTGCCATGTCTTCAGCAGCTCTGTATTTGGTCAGTGCTTGGCTCTGGGCTTCCTACTCTCAGCCAATGGGCTTTAGCTGCAGGAACAATGGTAGGACGTCACACTGATGGGTTCATAATGACAGTTTTCAGGGTAAGTGCCATTTCAGGCAGCTACTGACTCTATTAACAGGAGAAAAGGGAGAAGTCACAATGGCACTAACTTTTGTCTTGAGCAAAGAAGTACTCTTTTAAATGCAAGACTTGATCACAGTATCTTCAGAGTGCATTGAGGAATTCTGGTAAAACTTCTGGCCTGCGTCGACTCTTACTTCTGCAGGAGCTGATATCAGTTTGGAGGACAGAGGTCAAACTTTAAATCAAGGCAGCCTTGTAGTCATCTTTCAGTTATGAATGCAATATCTCCAGAATGCTGTATGAGTTTTTCACCAAACTTTACATTGTTTCTAGTTGGATGTGACGATGAAGAGTGCACATTCTAAAGATCAGCAGACAAAGGTAAAGGGGACGGGGTCTAAACTGCAGCTTTTGCTTGTAGATTGCAATATTTCGTGGATGTTCCAAGAGATTTGAATTCAGCTTTCCATCAATGTTCACTCCTATGACCTGATTAAATACTGAAGTTGATGGGTCAAGGTCATCGACTTTTCAGATCGTTAATACTTTTTTCCCTTTAAGTACCCAAAAGAAACACGTGTGAATCACAGACTGTAACAGAAATGGACGAATGCAGCATCAGCCATTTGTTTATCAGAAGAACACTATTGATGCTCTCTAACGGATGCTGCCATACTGCACTTCACCTCAACCTAACTCCAGTGCATCTGCTCACACGCACAAAAGCTGTGTTGCGCTTTTCCAAACAAGAAATCCTCAAGCTCCTGAAGCCGCCTTTTGAACCAGGCTATAAAGGTGTTTATTAAGACCATAAAAAGTGTCTCTGTGCACAATAATTCTGTTGTTAGGTTTCTGCAGCCAGCCTCATGAGGACACTCAGGGTACTACAGATTTTGGCACACCTGCATGGGCCCCCTTATTTCAGCTCTGGAGGTTTCCTTCTGGTGTGAATGGATAAGAGATTGTAGGCCAGAGTTCAAGGATGTTTTGAGTGGTCCTTTGCTTGTGAAGGATTTCAAGAGAGCTTTTAGGGGCCTTTATATTCTTACATTAAGAGACGAACTGATTGGGTTTTGGAGGTTATGGGTTAAAAGTTTTCAGGCATCATTTACACCATCTGCTTGTGAATATAACTTATGGTTGCATTCAATGACACTTCAAAACCAGAGTTTGAATTATCTACCAATGACAAATATTTTAGGGATGGATGTGGTACCATTGCCTTTCCTGTGCGTATGTGTGTATGCTGTATTACAGTGCAGACAGAGATCCTTAAAATGGTGTGAAAAAAATATTAAGACAACAGATCTGTAGTTCATGTCACTATAAACACTTACTCTGTAGGATTTATCTCCTGTATCATTAACTGCAGAACGAGTATAGTGTTTGTCTCTATTTCACTGCAGAGTAACTGATTTCAGCTTTTCCAGCAACTGAACGGATACAGGATCATGACCTTGTTTATGCTAAACATTGTTAGAGATACCAACATAAAAAAATATGATTTCCAACACAAAGCCAAAAAAATAAAAAATAGAGTTCAGTCCGACTTTTGTCTGTAGCCTTTTTGTGTTCAATAAAAGATAAATGAGAGGCAACTGAAGGAAGAGTTAAAAGGTAGGGAATGAATGGGACACATTTATTTAAGCACAAAGACACTAAAGAGAGTACTTAGTATGGGAAAGTGATGTAATTCAGAATACAGTTCAAAACAGACAGAGCTGAAGTTATAGTGAAAAAGATTTTTCATTCAAACACTTTCCATGACATAAATTCATGGCAGCATGTAAGGTTCAGTATTAGCATATGAAAAACACATCACACAAGCTGAACTTCATCAGCACCAAATATTTCTTCATGTTTTAAATTCTGTGTGAAATGATCCCTTAAATTGAGGACGTATGATCTGTGCAGTGGTGAATCTGGTGATGAAGTCGGGAGCAGAAGGTCAGTCATGACCCTGTCTGTTTCTGCACAATGACCGAACAGCCTTGAATCGACTCGATTTCCGTAGAAATGTTTCTGGCCTCTCGCAGTCCGAGCTCCTGTCCCCCAACCTTTTTTTTCTCCTTTGTGTGTCCTCTACCCATCCTCGTTCTGTACAATGCTTGTAGCACCAAGGCTGCAACTACACTCAACTGCACGGTGAAAAGGCGAGGGAAGAGGGAGGGGGTGGAAGGTAGAGGAGAGGAACTTTATCTTTTATATTCTCCTCTAATTTGTTTTTAGAAAGCTCTTCACTTAAGTGATGTTTTTTTTTTTTTTTTACGTCAGTGGGCAATAAAGGTGGGGGGCTTTTTGATTTTCTTTTTGTGGCAAGACTCAAGCGATTCTTTTTCAGGTTCTCTGCTAGACTTGAAATAATTATTCCATCACGGAAAACTAGAAATTGGTTTCAAACTCAGATGCTATTTTGGTGAATGCTTGACACTTAAAGTGTTACTGTATGTTTGTGACAGCATTCTGTGTTTTCAAAAGAGAGATTGAGAAGGTGACTAATAAAATAAATATCTTGAAACATCAATCTATGATCTGTTTGTTATTTCTTTTACACAGCCAGAGTGCTGAAAAACCTTGAGCACCATTCTGTCCTAACCTTTGCAGCCTTCCCTCTTGTTTGTCACAGGTTGTAAAGGTGTAGACGTACCTTTCTGAGCATCTGTCAGTGATGCACTCTGGTTATGTCACTGCGTGGGGAAGGACTCTGGCAGGAGGGACACGAGATGCAATTGTACGTCAATTCAGTAGAGGGGCTCAGCTGTTTAGATGTTCTTTGCAGGCAGGGCCCACAGAGAAAGTGTCCACAGGTGAGACGGTATATACTCAGTGCAGATTTACAGTAAACAGAGATTGAACAGGAACATGAAGAGCACGTCTTGGCACCTGGCAGGCAAAAGAAAAGAGAAACACATTTTCAAAGCTCCTAATCATTAACATAGTAAATACTTTAATTATTTGAAAATTAAACTATCTACATAAAAAAGTTGAATAATTTTTATGGGGTAAATGATGATTTTCTTACATCAATCAATCGTTATTCGTATAGCGCCCATTCATAACAAGTGTTATCTCAAGACACTTTGTAATAGAGGAGGCTGAAGACAAACTATGTACAAATATTTACATCCAACAACCAACATGAAACCATTTACCAATCAGGAATCCCTCATCATGGGGGCAAGAGAAAAACCTTCTGTTAAGCAGCAGGAATTCTTGAAAGTGGATCCCAGTCTCATGTGTGGGCAAAGGAAGGAGTAGAGCAGGGACAAGTGGACTAAAGTAAGAACTAAAGCTAGTGACAGATCCATGGGCCAATTTCACATCTGTTTCTAACACAAGCATCCTAAAAAGAACAGGTCCATTTTAGAGAAGCACAGACTGCAGAATTTTGACCAATCTATCCATATTAATAATGGCAATAATTAATTCAGATATAATGGCAGATCAGATATCTGCACAAATCCAATATTGTGCATCTTTACAAACTCTTACTTATGGCACTACAGTAGAAATAATATACTTTCTGAGAGAAGACACTGACATCTGCCAATTAAATGCAGGACTTTTGAAACTCAATCCAAAAATATTAAGGTCTTAAATTGAAAATGTTGCATTAAAGACTTATTAAAACAGCAGCATCAACCAAGCAACACAGGGAACGATGGCAGAGCAGCTCCACTGACCAATTGAAAGTTGAGTTTAGTAAAAATGATGCCTAACCTAAAAGTTCACTATATGATACATTTAGTTTGAATTGTAGAAACAAAATTGTAGGCTCAAACATTTTACCTCCAAATTCTAAAATCACTTTGATGAAGAAGAAATAAGTTTAAAGATGATCATGGTCATAACCCTGTGAATTATGTTGCAGCTTGAGCTGATTAACACTGAGCAACATAATAATAATAAGAAAAGCAGTAATTGCAAGAATAAAATAAAAAGACACTGCTTCTTAAGTTCATTCAGTTTGTTTAGTCTGTAAATGCGGAAAATATTGGCTACTCAGAGAGCCAATCACTGGACCTGCAGTTTTCATCACATGAACAGCTGTTACATTATTTGGGTACCACATCAGGAAAGTAGAGGGCCATGCAATCCTGAGGTTAATACTTCAGCAAAGATGTGACAAATCAGGCCCTCAATTATTTTGTACTTTAACATTTTTTTTTTAAACTTTATTTTTTGTTTTGCTATTTTGACTAAAACTGGACTTTTATGAACCTAAATAAGACAAAAACGAGAGGGGTACTGAACATGCTTCAAAGCCTGCAAACCACATTTAGACCCAGACACAGCACAAATGCAAATCATAGCAGGATCTCCACAGTGATCAGTCCTCTGATATAACCATAAGCTGGAGAGGAAAACTGTCAGTAAAAAAGTAAAGTGTAGATTAAACCCTTTGTCGAGCCCCACCCTCGTGGTTATTGTTGCTAGGTAAGCAAATTCTCCTGTTAAAAGGCTTATTCCTGTTAAAATAGCCCTCACTTTGACCACCTGTTATTCACTTCTAAATGACTTTATTTTTTTAACTGTCCTCAGTGAAAGAATAAAGGCAAGGATGTTGAGAGATGTGTGAATATACCTAAAAAAATCTTTAAAATTGTTTAAGCTATTAAAAATTTGAGTGTTGTCAGGTGAGAGAGATTTAGGGATTTCTTACGCTGTCCTCCTGCAAAACTTAAGATGTGTCTATTTTGATTTGTCTGACTAGACCTTTGTTAATCATGAGTCAAAGCCAACACTAGTTAGCTGCGGTTCCAGAGGAGCGCTGAATATTTCAACATGTTGTAACAAGAAGTTTCATGTTAGTATGTTCGTCAAAAAGTAATGACAGTTATTGAATCAAAGTCTTAGCATCACATGTTGTAACTATCAATACAAATATTTCCACTTACCTTAAATCATGCAAAAGTAATTGTTTGTTGTGATTGTCATTGGGTTAAATTGTCTGGATGGTCACTCAGGATTAAATCCAAAGAGGACAATATTTTTTAAATTAATTAACCTTTAGTACAGGAAAAAAGGTTGAAAATTCTTCTAGGTCCTCAAGCACACATTTAGCCATGCTAAAGTAACAAAATAATGTTCATGAATTCATTGAATCTCACAGAAAAAGATCTAGCTCAAGTTGGTTTGTCAAACCAAAGCAGCTTCCACAGCTGCTATGAGAAGAGGCTCTCTGATGGTGGGTCTGTAAACCAGTTAAAGAGTTCTCAAAGCTCTCTAGCTGGTTGCATTGCTTTTTTCAAACTTGTTATCAGGGTCAGTCTGACTGGGTTCAACATTGTCTTGCTGAGTGCTCATCTAGTACAGCAGAGTTGGACACACTTCCAACAATTAGTTAATCTTCCTCCTGTGCTTGTAAACTGGGATAAGAACAAACGAATCGTCATCAAACTATAACCACAGCTCAACTGGACATGTAATTATGCTGAGTATTTTAATGTATTGATGCCTAATTCACATCTTCTCAAAGAGTAATAAACAACCCTTTCTACAAACAATATCTTTTACCCTGTGACACTTTCATCTTCCTTGTAAACAAAGCAGACCCTTTTTTCTACACATTACCTCTGGACATACCTGAAGTTCCTGCAGTCTGATGGTTCAATGTGGTGCTTAGTGTTCCCGAGTCAGAGGTAGGCTGTTTCAGGTTTGTGGTGAAGGAGGGCCGGCCCCGCAGGGCAGTGAGAAGAGCCTCATCCAGACTGGCTGACAAACGCTGCTCATGAGAGCTGCAGCTAGAAACTGAGAGAGTTTGAGAGGGGGAGCCACATCAGCATGCCAGCTGCAGGTTTAACTAAACATTTCAGTTTGATTAGTGTACTTGTCTTTGACCGGACATATTTTACTCACCTGAAACAGTGTCATTTCTTGGTCTTTTTGTTTGAGGTAGTAGTTGATTCCCAGAGGCTGAATCCTCGGTGAGATCTTGCGTTATTCCTGCTTGAACTCGTTTCCTGCCTCTCTCAAGCTCTAAATCACTTCCTGTGGAGAGAGGCTTGTGAACCCTGGCATCATGGCTACCTTCAGTGCTATCTTTTGAGTTTATATTATGACAAGGAGAGTCTGTGGACTGCCGATTCACCTTGGGCACTAGCAGTCTGGATACCTGGGGGTTCTCTCCCTCCCCTTGCCTCCCTAACATCCCATCCTTTACCACCACCCCTTTCTGCAGGAGGAAGCGGTCGATGCGGCTCTTCAGCTGAGGGTTAGGCAGAGGCTGAGAGGTTGCTGTAAATGGTACACCAGTGAAAGGGTCGTTTGGGGGTCTACCCCATGTAGCCTCCCTCTTTTGGTGCTCCTCCAGTGTGCTGCTGTCCACTGATACACCGCTGGGCAGCAGCATGGGCAGCATCATTACCTCCTGGGTTATCGGGTCAAGGAACTCCTCTGGGATGGAAAGGTTGCTGGAGTTAGAAAGAAAACAAGCAGAGGATTATAAATACTGAAGGAAATCTATGGTTAAAATCTGTATTATATCCACAAAAAGGGTCCTGCTATTACCCTGCCAAGAGGGTTGTGTTTTTGTTGGTGAATGTTTGTCTGTCTGTTAGCAAGATTACACAAAAACTCCTGGACAGATTTTGCTTAAGTTTAGAGAACATGTTTGGAATGACTCATCTTCAAAATTATTAGATTTTGGTGGTGATCCAGTTAACCGCCATAAGCAAAAAATCATTTTTTCTGTCTAACTAATACTGATGTCAACATGATTCTTAGTGCTGGGTGTGGGTTTTCAGATTATAAGGAATCATGTTATGATGGTAACTTTATCATGGGACCATTGCTTATAGATGTAACTGCAATATGTTAGCTACCTTGGCGGAGGTTTACATTCTCTGAGTGCTTTCTAGTTAGAGTTTTTTTTTCTTCTGAAAATAAATGATTTACTACTTTGTGCAGCCAGGGATGATTTAATCAAGTTGCAAAATATCTCTTATGCCTGTGAATTAAATTACTGGAAGAAAAAAGATTAATAGGATTGACTTACCTGATCTTAATCAGTGTAGTAGCCTTCTTTTAAAAACCAGTTTACAAAACCTGATCTCCTCAAATATCTCAAATCTGATCAGATTACTTCTGAACAACTAGGCCAAAAGATCTGACAGAGCTTTTTCTCATGCACACATACCTAGGAGGTGTTGCAGCTTGAGATGGTGTTTTTTTCTGGCAGACAGAGGGCATGAATAACACAGGCTGAGTCAGTTGTCTTTGGCTGGCCTCATGGACTTTCAGAATCCTCTCCACTTCTTCTGCAGGACAGCAGCGAGCCGGTTGTCCCCAAACAACCAAAGCTTTCAGCCCTAAAGCAGACGCTGCACCGCCATATGGCACAGTGACCCTAAATTGTGTCACAGCACCCAGTGAGAGCAGGCCTCGGCTCCACAGCTGCTCTTGGCGACAGTTTGCAGGCAGTGGAGGGAGCAGGGAGAGGAATGGAGGCCTGTGTCTGTAGTTTGAACGTGTAAAACAGACGTGTGTTTCCTCCCTGAGCTCACAGCGACCAACCAGTTTAAACTCTGGTTCAGGATCGCTGGATACAAAGTTTGAACGAGGCTTGGCAGCAGTGTCCTTTTGTTGAGGCTCATCTACAGTCCGTTCACCCCACTGTTGGGCCTGAAGGCTCCACTGCTGCCCGTTGCTCTGTCCAGACTTCCTGTCAGTCAGTCTTTCTCTTTTTTGTTCAGTCTGGTCCTTTAATCGCTTTTGCTCTTTTTGCTGAGCCTGTTTGAGGTCAGAATTCTGGAAGGGGAACTGGTCAGAGCTGGTGCTGATCTCTAGTTTCTTGCAGGCTTGTCCTTTGTCCATACCCCAGGGCCACAGCTCCACATCCACCCTGCACACCTCCACCTGGAAACCAAACTTCAGAGTCACCTGGAGGAAAACAGAGGAAGAAATCACAATGATTCACTTACAATGTGAGTAAATGTGTTACTGCAGCAAACAGCTTTTGATAGTCCTGCAGTTACTAAATGGTAAAGATTTTGTTTGCATGTAATCCAAAAAATGAAAGCACCGCAAAGCCACCAGTCATGTTCAACAAAGTGATGTTCCCCTTTCACACCCACAACAATGTCCTAGCTCCTTCTCTTTTCTAGGGATGGAACGATACACTTAAACTCACGCTACGCTGCACCTCGATATGCCCGGGTCACGGTACGGTACGTCACGATACAATATCGAAAATATAAATATTACTGTGTAATTATAACTTATTTGTTTTTGTTTGAGTTGCACACAGGAAAACACAAGGCCTAACAGGCCAAACACAAATAATAACTCTCTCTAACCCTAGAGAGGTTAGAGAGTGTATGCTAACGAGTGGTAGGCTCGTTGTCGCCGTCTTTGTCTTTTTTAATGAGAAAGCAAAAATACTGCCAGACAGATGACTTGTATCCAGGCTGAGCGTCCTCAATTTCGACCTCATTCGACTCCATCATTCGGCTTTTTGGAGGCAAGGTCGTTGGTGCTAATGTTTGTTGTCGTCACTTCTGGTCACATGCGCTATTACTGGATGTGACGTTTTTATTTCGCGATCCATTTTTTTCAAACTCGATGCGTTTGTCACGTACTGTATCGCGATATATTGCCAAACGATATTTCATCCAATCCCTACTCTTTTCTGTCTCTTTCTCCATGTCCTCCCTTCTATAGGACTATTAGGGGTCTTTATCATGCTCTGGCACCAGAAAAAATCCTTATTAAAGCTCTGTCTATAAGGCAACAGGAGAAAGTTTAACAATACAGTGACACTGCTGGTGTGGTCCTTGTGATCGTACCTCTACAGGTGGGCGCAGGAAGTACTCCAGCTTGAAGCCTCGTCTCCTCAGAGCAGGGTCAGCGGACACAAGGTTTGTAACATCATAGCCATCTGCACACAGCTGAAATTAAACAACATAGCCAGAGATATAAGGATTCTTTCCTGACTGTATGGTATTTTCAATTACATGTCTTTGCCTTGAAACAAAATTAGATGAACTCCTGCAAGGAAAATACTAAAGCTCCCATGCCCTTCACAACCAACTTTCTTTGCTCTTGTGTTATTAGAAGGGGTTCAGAGAGCAGAAGAACATTACACTGTTTAACAAACTCTCAGTTCCTGGAGAAATGCTCCATACCTCTGTAAAGAAAATGGCCTTAAAACGCTCTGTGGTTTCAATTTGCTGGGGTCTGTTCTGTCATAGTGTTTTCTGCTCGGCACACGCAGACGCCATGACTGTTCTGATAGTCTGATCTGCCGCCTGTGTAACCCCATCTCCCCTCTCCCATCAGACGTCATTTGGACAGCCAATCAGCACATACCTCATTATCATAGTGTCCTGAAGCCCCACCCCAGTCCAAGTGTTTCTGAGGACAAGGGAAAAAAGCTGCATCTCTTCATCTACAAAGACTTCTTTTTTAACCAAGATGTGATGTGAATGGTTTGACATATCAAACCATGGGAGCTTAAATATGATTTAAACTGGGGCACTAAAATCACAAGTGATGACCATCATTTTAAAAATAAGGTTTGGATTCTTCCAGTTAGTTAGTTAATTGTATCAATAAGTGATTGCTGATTCTTGGCACGCTTTACTTAGACAAAGCATATGAGTGGTTATGAAAAACTTACACTGCAGAGGCTCATACGGCTGGATATGAAACAAAGTACATGATATACACTGGTCAATCCAGTGTGACAAAGGTAAGAGTGTAGAGAACAGCCTTTATACTCTCAGCATGGAGAAAAATCATTTGAGATAGCTTCATCTGAGATTAATAAAAAGAACACAAGGTTAGCTGCGATGACCTTTCCCACACACCTCTGTGTATCTCTGCTTCTTTATTTTCACACCATGCCCTACATCCCAACCATATGTTATGTCATGTCCATCTAAGATGATTCGTCCTGTTTATCTCAACTCTTATTGGATCAAATAGTACACCAGAATCAGGTGCAATGGTCTCTTATATGACACGGAACTGATGTAGGCGTGAGTTTCAAAACCAAATGTAAGACTTTCTGAGACCCACACAAGGCTAATTGAATGTCAGTTTGCACCAGATGCATGGTGCTTTTTAATTTTAAAGCCATAATATACAAGTTTCTCTCCCCAACTTTGCAAAAGAAGGCAATCTAACTGTCCAATAACTTTCAACAGGAGTAACAATGTCCAAACAGTATTCATGGATCCTGGCTGCCTGCTTTCAGTATTTTGTCATTTTGGCAGCCAGACAGTCCTTTAGCAAGAAGTAGGTGCTGTTTTCCAGTCGTAAGTTCCACATCAAATATATTTTTCAGTCAAGAGGAACAAAGATAACATGTTATGCAGCTATGTTAATACAATGGCTGTCACTGAGTGATGAAAGATGACAAAGATGGATGAAGCCAAGACAAGAAAAGAAGCCAGACCACAAAAAGTAGGACACAGGCTTTTACAGTCTGGTTTAGGTGTTACATAACAGAGGTATTTAAATCAGATACAAAGCTGGCTGCGTTGATGTTAATGGAAGAGTATGCACGTGTAGTCAGTTTCAGAAATATGGGCTGTAAAGCTGTAGACAACAGCAAAGTCATATTTAGAAAACGCTGGTTATATTTCTGTTAGGGCTGATTGATATTTGATGTATACAGTGCGTAACACATTTATTAAACCACAACCAAATGTACGGATTATGACACAGTTGCCCTGAATTAAGAGCATTGGTAATTACCGTAAATCATTTTTGTGTGTCTATAATGTTAACACACCAGCATGTAGAGGCTCTTTGACCAGAACCATATTTAGATGCTAAAATATAACTGTTATCTTATCCATGAATTTTAAAATTAACTTTTACCCCCTCCAAAAAAAAAACAACTACAGAAAAATTATAAAATACACTATTTCTCTATTACTATGTCAATTTATAGTTACAAACTTGCATTCCTGAGCAGAAAAAATAGATTTCGTGGTTAAATGTACATGATTTCTGACTTTTCAGGGAAGCCCAGGGAGCTCAAATTTGGTTATGAAAAGGTGAATTCAGTTTGAAATTGCTCATCATTGTTCAAAATGTAAATCTAACAACAATAACATGTTCATTTAAACAAGTTTTACATTTGGAGGAGAAAAATAAGTTAGGCAGACAAACTAATGCTGTTTCAACGTCTATGTGCATCGCTCAGCTTTCTTTTGAATAATTTAGGGATGCAGGACATGAGATTTCTTGTGGATGTTGCGTATACAAATATTTTTGAGACATTAAACCCTGAAATCAAGTTTTGGTTAGTGAAATTAAGTTTAAAATGTTAATCTCCGCTTAAATGTTCAATCTCCCATCTCATCCTCTTCTTGTCAGGGGTTTGTGGTTGCATTATACGTTGCAAATTGTCATGCAAATGAGCAAATCCCCAGAATGAAGTTTAAAAATTCTTTGCCACCTTAAACTTGGGAACAATCGTAGATAAACCATGACAGTTTGGTAGAATTCCTGGTCTTTAATTGAAAAATAAAATCTTAATCAGTTTAGATCTAGGACTCAAAAGCTTTAGTTCCTATTAACAAATTACAAAGTACTTTTGTTGCATATCCTAAAAGTCACCTCTTTGCCTTTCAGATCTAACATCTCTTTCTCTCCATATTTAGGGGGTTGGAAATGCTCTAATTGTCATAATTAAAATCCATCTATCCCTCATTAATGAAATCAATTTTTTAAAAAATGATGAAAAACCACCAGAAAAATATGCTGTGGGTTTTCATAAAGTACTACAATGTCTCAGTAAAAGTGACTCCTAAAATTTAAGACATCTCCTCAGCAAAAGTTGGAAATTTTCAGCAAATATGTGGCCATAAATAAAAAACAGTTCCTTGGTCATTTAATATTTTCATGATTTATGAAGAAATTCTTGCTCACAACATGTCATGTGGGGTTTGCTGCCTACCTTCAGTTCCTCTGTGTTTAGAAAACAGGAAAGCATTGACCATGGTGAATAAAACGTATAGTTACGTGACAGTTCCACCCACCTTGTTGCAGTGAACTGACGTATGGAAGTGCGGCAAACACAGATTCAAAACCATATTCTGCGACCTGTGAAAAACAACAGACTCACTTTTAAGGTGTACATCTTTTCTTTTGTCACACATGGCCAGCATGTGGGTCAAGGCAAAAAGAGGCACTGATTCATTCAACACTGACTCAGTGCTAAGGAATCTCACATTGTCCTGCATTTCTACAATATAATTACCTATTTGTAGAGTTAAGACTTTTCCGGACCTTTCACCTTTAAAAGAACGACCTTCAGAGAGAGAAAGACTAATTCACCTCTGAGAAATAACATTTAGCTGCCAGTTACCTCAAGTATGTCCTCAGCACACTGAGTAATACTGTGTTAAAGAGAAAGAAACCCACTTCCATTATGTGCTGCCTTTAAGAGTCAACAACATGAGCCCTCAGTGGTTATCACGTTATGCAATTATCTGTGCATTCAGGATAAAGTCTAAGATCTGCTACCACAACAAGATTGTGAGTGTTAAAAGACTAAGTCACTCAATTCGTTTGTCGATCGAGATAGTGTTAAAGTAAAAACAGAGCTTACTCTGTGGTTATTCACAATCATTTTTTTTATGATATATGACTGAGTTAACTGGTGAGCTCCAGCAAACTGCATGGAGGGTTGTCATAAGTAAAGGATGTGCACAGAGATTTGTGAGGCCAACATAGGGGTGGGAAATATGGCAAAAATATCATATCACGATATTTTAAAAATAAAATCACGATTTTGTCACAATTCTTTTTTTGATTTTTCTAGACTAATTTCCATGTTTGACCATCTTTTCCATATGTCTAACATATAAAACATGTAAAATCCTAAAAGAAAAAAAAAAGATAATTAAAGCCAAAGAAATTTTCTGAACAGTTTTAATTTAAATAGTGCAGTTTTTATAAAAATGTGCATTAAATGTAAACATAAAAGGTAATAACCAACAATATCAACATTATCTCTTAAAGTGCAACAATTTAAAACAAATGTTCTCTAAATGCAATGTCTATAACCTGAGTGAATAATGCAGCTGCTTTAGAACAGATTTTTGTTCAGACATCTTCAAGCTTTTATCTCCATTTCTCTTTCCTCCATGGCTTCATGCTACAAAACCAAACAAGAGATCCCACCATGCACTGCACGTAATGTGCTATGATTGGCTAGTTGGGTGCGCGTCAAAGTCTCTGCGCCCACACAGACGATCTGACGATCTTTCTGCTTTATGAGATCATCCCCACGTTATAATCCTTAATGATTTAATATCGTCATATCGCACACCACTAGGCCAACACAAACGTCAAATGCCTACACACCTAATAAGCATCAATTAATCAAAATACATAACAAATGTAAACTGATTTTCCCTCTTGGAATTAAAGCCCATGCCGTAATTTTGTTACCACACAAACACCACGAATGTTGGAGATGCAGAAGGCTGGTCTACATTGACAGTGGAAGCTCCACTTTGTCACTGAACATAAACATGAAAACATTTTCTAATTACAGTCTAATTGAAAAAAAGATACAAGCCTAGTAATTTGCCTTAACAAACAATTATGTATTGTATGAACAACATTTGAATACAGGATTTGTCATACCCCATCTTAAATGTAAGCTCTACTCGTCCCTTTCAAAAACGTTTTATTCTTGTTTCTATTTGACCTTTAACTTATAATTTTTATCCAAAAAAACAGTTTTTGCATAGGTATTTCCTGTTTTTTCCCCATTGATTAGGAAAGAAATTGTTTATTCTTTTTTCTATTTGACCTTTAACTTACAATTTTTATCCACAAAAAACAGTTTTTGCATAACTGTCTGCTTTTTTTCCCCATTGATTAGGACAGAAATTGATTTCCACTGCATCCTGACGAAGAATTATCATTCAGAAATCATTGTTGCTTGCTAAAATATCAAATGAAGAGCTTTGCAATTATTTTTTTTTCTTAAACAAAAAAATCTAATGGGAAACTGGTTATATGCTGCTATTAATAATAATAAATTTTATTTATAGAGCGTTTTTCAAAAACTCAAAGTCGCTTTACATTAAAATGTTAAAAGTGCAGGTAAAAACAAGAGTACAATAGAAAACAGATAAAAGCAAAATGGTGACAGTGCAGATTATAGACTATTAATTAAGGGGTCTAAGATGCATGTCATTTGATACTAATGTATACTACATTACAGCTAGCTTTTAGAAAGCATATTTTTTGGTAGAGTGTGACTAATATTAATCCTGGACCTGACTAGTTTTAACACAGTAATGAAACAACAGTAAACAAAGGTGCATTTACAGGTGCTGGCAACTGTTTTAAGAAATTAGGGATGGGAGAATATATCAAGTATGAGATTATTGACATAACTGTCACAAGTACTATTTAGGTATCGATTACTCCCCTGAAATGCTGATGATTACTGTAACAAAATGTTAATTGGTGTAGAAATCACTGATGTATCTCAGGCTGCAGTAATTCAACAAAATGTTTTCTCTTTTCTTTTTTCATCTAAAACTAGGTGGCATCATGACAAAAACCTGGCATTGAAAGGTTAGAATCTAGAGAAAAATTCATTAACATTTAATGTGTGTGATTAGGAATGATCAAGTCTAATGATACCCATGGATTGTTTTTTTTTTTTCTTTGTGCCAAGGCTACCCGTGTCATGTGAGTGGAGAGACCACAAAAACCTGCATTAGTGTAGTCTTTTCGTTTGTATTTGTGGAATAATGATCAAGTCATTGAAAAAAAATGTTTAAGAATAAAGCATGTAATGGTGTAATATCTGCTAAATAATTTTTCTTCTGACTAAGACTTAAAAAAGAACTTACTTTAAGACCTGATGGACTGGAGTAGATGCTGTCTTACTGTGCTTTTGGTCAATGAAGAAAGTAAAATATATGGACATTATGTAAGCACTTTAGGATTGAAATCAGTAACGATACTGAATAAAAATACATCCAGAAGTATTGAAACTGTATCGCCTGGATATTATCTGGTATAGCCATCACTGTTGGAAATAGTGGAGAGACACTAGCTCAGATGGTGTTAATCCAACACATCAAGTTTTAAGATTTTCTTCATACCCTTCACGGCAGAGGATAATGGACCCTCGTTTCTCACAGTTCTGAATTCACACAATTAACTTTTCTAAAACAATAACAGTCCTTCACTCTAGTTCAACATCCCAGCTGTAGCTTCTCAGTGGCTAAACACAACTAGCATTGCTGTTAGCACACTGCTCACGCTGGACAAAAAGGAGCAGGACAACAAGACATTACTAAACTGCAGGAACAATGCTTACTTTGCTACATCGCTCATGAACTCACCTGTTCAGGTTCTGACGTAATTTTGCGCCACAAGCTGTGCAATCAGTCACTCAAGCTAATGCTACTAGCTGTTTGCTAAGCCAAACACCAACACCTGCGGAAGCCGAGAAGGGACAAACAGCACATGCGCAACAGGAGTTGAATGAAACAGGTCAGCACCGCCTTTTCTGCATTTATTTCAAGCCTTACTCTTGCGTTTTCTTCCCTGGTATGTCTTCTGAAAGTGTGTAGCTCTTTTAACTGACCTCTCTCTTCAGCGCCTTTGACATTTTAGACCGACAGTAATGTCTTCTTGTGTAATTTGTTGATACAAGTCCACATTGAGGTCAGAGGGGTCACATCTCTTTACAAAAGACACATCTCTACTGCTCAAACATCTCAAGGGCACCTCAGTAAAAGGTGTTTTTCCTCAGGGAACAACCTCATTGTATTCACACAGTCTTACACTGTCAACAAATCCCACTCATTGCACAGTTTGTTCATCCTATTGTATCAGTCTGTAGGATCACAGATGGACTTGAAGGAGAAATTGGTATTTATGGACCATCACCAGGTTGGCTGAGACCACATGAAAGATTGCATGTCTTCAATATTTATTTGTTAATTACATAACAGTTACCTGTCACTCCAGATGGACTGTTCAATATATTTTACAAGTCTATCTGGGAAGGAGCAAGGAGAAGTGTTCAGGAAGGGCTGAACCCTTCAAAAGGTGATGGATGATAGTTCCATCAATAAACATTATCATAGCCAATTAAATAATGTCGTAGGGTTTTACTGTGCTGCAGAACGTGAACCACTTTGTAAACAAACTCTTGTTAAAATGTGTCAATTGGAAGGAAAATATCTCTATTATAGAGAAGTTTGTAGTGTTGATGTATGTTTATTTGATAAAGAAATGTGGTCACGATCAATAAAACTGCTAATGAAGCTGTTAGCATCTCTGCTAAGCCCTAAGTGCAGTCACTCCCTGCTGTCGTCTCACTCGTAGCTCCCACCTCCTTATGCTCAAAAGGACTGAGTGGGCCATGCTGCTTTGGGCCTAGAACAAACGTAGATTGGAGCTTGGCACATGAAATCAGGCAGATCTTGCTGCTGTGCAAGGTTAACATTACAGGGTAAACTGATTCTGATGGGCTTAGAGGACACAATGACATAAAGGACTATGGATTGAAAAGAACAACAAAAAAGACTATCCATAATTTACAGACTTACAAACAGAAGCTTTTGTGGTAATGAATATAGGAACATTTGGTCATGACTTTTGTGAAATTCAAAAATAAATCACAATATTTAAAATGTTTTTCATACTTGTGTTCAAGCCCACAGAGCAAGCACTGTACCAAACCATCATCAAAACATTGACCCTGTGTTATGACTTATTTCACAATAATGGCATGTCATCTTCAAGTTATGTCTTAATCTAATTGTTCATTTTTTTTACTATGAGATTAACTTTCATCTAAAATCTTGACTTTTGATCTTACCATTCTTAATCTTTCTTTAATTATTTTAACCTTTATCTGATCATTGTATCTATTTGTAGGAATTTCCAATTTTTATCCCCTATTTCCAACTTTATCTCATGTTAAAAACATTGCCGCTATATTGAGACTTTAATCCCACAATGCCATTTTATATATCTATATATGATTTTTCATTTTCATAATTTTGACTTTTTTTTTTAAAGAATTTGATCATGACTTTTTTCAAAATGTGAGTCTTTTTCAGAACTCACATTTTTGATTGCATAATAATCTTTTTATCTCAATATTTTAGCTTTTTTTGTTCAGAATTTGACAATGTATTTCACGGTTCTAACTTTAATGAATCCGTTTCTAAATTTGAATTTAAATTATAAGAAAGATTTTTTGTATTTAAAAGCATCTTATGTCATGTTTGACTTTCTCTTTATCATTTTTAATCTCAAAATATGTCTGTCTTAAATTATTACAACAAATTTTAAGCAGATTACTGTTATTAAAATCACTATTACAATTTAGAGTTTATTAATTATGTCTTAATTATCAATGCTCACCATTCTCTTTCTTTTAGTGGCAAACATGGGATTTCTACATGTTTTGTATTAATTGGGTATTGAGTATAAAACCAATCCTGCTTTTTCTTTCAGGGTTTTTGTAATTTCATGATACCAAACATATTCTCCAAGTTGATTTTGGTATCCTGATAAAATTAACTTTGATATTCATAAAACCTGTTATTTTGATTTTTTTTCTTTCCCAAGCTGGTAATGAAGGTCAAACTCTTAACACCAATTCAGGGCTTACCAAAGCTGAGACGACGAACACAAAGAAAGGGAAATAGGAATTATTCACATATCTTTATTAGTTTGCTGAATTTAAACAAAGGAGTGGTTTTTAATCAAGCCAGAACAGTACTAGAAACATAAATGCAAACAATAATGTTGAAACATGTATAAAATCCATAGCATTTTGTTCTCTAAATAATGCAATACTGTAACTACATTTATCACCTACATCAAAAGGAACATCATTTTTTGGACAGGGTTGCTATGATTGCACCATTATGGTTTGGCCAACAGGCTATCTACACAGTTTTTAAAAAATAACACATAAAGGAAAGCTCAAATGGCACATATTTTCTCTGTCAGTTCACCATAATATAATAACAGTAATAAAGATGATAATACTATGTAATACCTCAGAGATAAGTTAATATTCTTGAGCAACATCTTTGTATGCTGGCATAAACAACACATATAAAAGCCATGATATTCACATCGGAGTCTACTGTACATCAGAACTCGTGTGTAACACTACATAGTGCAGTTAGCTTGGATGCTTTCATTAAAGAGCAGACTTTACACTTTTTCATTTTTTTTAAACTTCCTTCTCCCCCTGCTTTGTCTTTAGCGGGGGTGGGCAGCTGGGCGTCACTGAGGGCCACATTCATTTCAGTCTACGAGGGCTGATAGCTACAAACTGAAGGACACTTTTGGACAATTATAACGTCTCAAAGTTTAAAGAAAGTGACAAATATAAAGCTTCTCAAATAATTTATTATTCTAACATTAATATTCTAAATTCAAATTGGAATGCTTAATTTATTGAGTCAAACAGATAAAAAAAAAACATTCATGGTGCTTTTTCAAAGCAATAGAGTATTTTAATGGTCATATGCATTTTGTTTTAACAAATGCATTAAGTAATACATGTAAAACATAATCAGAGAATGAACAGTAATATCTACAGTTATCAGTATTCAAATAATGTCATGGAGATCGTTCATTTATCCATGCTGTAATGCATTTGGTCTTTGTGTGGCATTGCACTAGGATCTTTATTTTATATTTATTTATTAATTTCACCATGTAGACTGTTTATTGACATTTAGGAAACAAACCCCAGTTCAAAAAGAGCTGGGACACAGTGTCAATTGTAAATTAAAGCAGAATACAGTGATTTACTGTTCCTTCAACTACTCTCTCTCTAATGTTTACGTGCTAACTTAAAAAAAACCCTCATATTTAATCTTAACTTAGTTCCTTGTTTTTTATTGTTGACTAGTTAACTTGTCAACTCAGTGGTAACAACAATGCATTACATCACAATGGTAGGCTTATTTTTGGGGCAGCTGCCAAAGAGGTAGAAGTCCAGATATTGAGACATGTTACACACACTTAAGGGCATATAAAACTCAAAAAGTGTATATACTGGTTCTTTTATAACATACATTCTGAATTTGATGCCTGCTTCACATTCTAAAACCAGTCAAACCAGTGGAACTTTAAACAGGTCGGTGGGTTAATGGGTAACAGGTAGCAGTGCCATTATTACGTTTAAAGTGGACACAATAGTCTGAGAATCTCCAGTTTACAACATGATAATTACGCAAATATCCAGCAGTTTATAAACAATGTTCCTCAGTGTTTAATTGCAATAAATTTAGATACTTCAAATATAATCAAAAGAGTCAGAAAACCTAAAGACATTTTTGCTTGTTGGGAGCAAAGACACCAGTACCAAATACTTGTGACTTTTGATCCCTCAGGCAGTGCTGCATAAAAACAGCAACACTATAATGTGGTAGATACCACAAATAGTTTGTTGTAAAAAAAAAAATGTAAACAAACCCAGTGCTGTCCAAAAAGCGACTCAGGAAAAGAATGGGGAACAGCCTCTTAAAGAGTGTCCTAGTGATGAACTTACACACAAAACAAAGTCAATGCCTGTATCAGGTTTGGCAGTGTCAATCCAAACATCTTTTCTGGTAGGTTCCACCAACATATGGATCTCAATTCCACAACAAAGTAGTTTAAAACAGATACAGTCAAACTAATGCTGCAAAAAACAAACAAACAAAAAACTGTTCAAGTTCCACATCCATTTCCAATCACCTGGAGTCTTGGCTTTAGGCCCAGCACAAACCAAAAATCATTCCTGTGTCAAAGCTCACAAGCTCAAACATCAGCATTTTAAACCACAGGCCCACATGAAACAAGCATTTTGGCTCTGAAACCACTGACATTAAACACAGTTTGTCTCTGCATCTACGATCGCAAGACCAGACTGAACCAAGCAGAGCAAAAGCCATAAATCAAAACTCTCCTGTTGTGTGGCCAACTTCCCCGGGCCCCAAGCTCCTCTGAGATGGACCAACTTCAAATGTAAAGGCCTGCTGTGGTCTAACAAGCCCACCTTTGGATGAAGGGGGAAATGGCTTCTCAGACTGGTATCAATGCAAAGACCATAATCAGCATCTGTGATAGAGACATAGGGGTGTGTCAGTCCCTGTGGCATGGGTAACTTGCACATCTATAGGGGCACCATTGATACTGGTTTTAAAGCAACGCCTCCAATCAGAAAACACATCAGGCACGTCCCTGCGTATTTCAACAAGACAATGCTAAGCCACATTGTGCTCCAGTTTCAACAGTGTGGGCACTCGACTGGCAGCATGTACCCTGTCTCCCACTGGGTGGTACAGACATTGTGTTGTGCAAAATGCAACAATGGAAACACTGGTGTGTTGAGTAACACAAGATGTACGTTTAGAAAAGAAATGGAAAAGAATTCCACTTTTAATACTTTAGCAAGTCACCCTCTGTTTACTCTCTGGTTGGTTCACTGATCATCCAATCAGAATCAGAAACCCCCTCACAAAGCAGCTGTTGCTAGGCTACCCGGTTAGCCAGACAACTGTTTGTGTGGACAGCTCTGTGGTGAAATTCCCTCTGATTTTTGTTACTTCAATATTGAAAATCACAAAGAAGAGATATTTTTGAACTAAAATGTTTGGTGTTTTCGGAATATTTAGCTGAAAAAGTAAAAACATTTTGTCAGTGTAAACAGCTGCTGGTAGAGGACATCACTGGTCAAATACCAGTTATGTTATTTATTACTTCAGATTTGAAGGGATTAAAACTTTTCTTCTGCCAATTTAAAATGGGTTGTCTTTCGTTACTTATGCCAAAATTGGAAAAAAAAATCGAATTTATTCTTGACATTAATAAAAATAACTTCTTTTCATTTTTTTCAAATGGGAGAAGGGCCAGCAACAAAAGATTCTGCCTTTCCTAGTAACAGTTACTAAGGGGGGCGGGGCTTGAGAGAGGATCACTTCCTGAAAAGGGTGGAGCTTGACAAAGACAAACAAATCAGTGTCCTCAGTCCCACACTTGTTGTTAAAGGAAACAGCACTGAAACCCAAAAATAAACACCCCTAACCTGTTTTTGGCAGATGTTGCAGGCATCAGATTCAGAATATGTGTATATTAAAAAAAAAAAAACAATATTTAATTTCTTGATTTTGCTGAAAACTAAGTTGAAAAGGATGTAAAAATGACTGCTCTGCTTTTATTCACCATGTTGACACATTTTCTCAACTTCTTCGTAATTTGAGTTTGTAGACTCACAGGCCAGAATAAGTTATTAGGAGGTCTGCATGTGGTCCCTGGACTGCCGGTTGCCCACCCCTGGTCTTAATGAACTATACAGAAGAAAGTAATAGTTTTTAAAGATATACAGACTCCCTTGGTTAGACTTTTTTAATGTCCTCATGTCTAGCTTTGATGAACAACTAAATTAACCCCCCAACCCGCAAAGAAATCCTTTTGCACTTAATATATCTTCACTTGCTGTATTGCCACTAGTCCCTCTATCCTCAATCTCATAAGCTGAAGCTCTTCATATGATACACACATGCACACACTCGCTCCATCTCTCTCACACTCATACACACATTTACAATCTATAACTATAATAAGTATTCTTTCTAGTTTATCATACATTCTATACTTTTTAAACTTTGGAAAAAATGACCGATTTCTCAGATTTCTTGGCTGTAAATGCACAAAGTGAATGACACAATTGTCATAATAGTTAAATTCAAATTGTGTGCTTTCATTCACATTCTTGCAGCTCAATGAGAGGAAAAGTTGCAGCTCTCCACTGAACTCTAGTGGTCATTTTTAGTCACTGCAGGCGACCTGCGGTGAAGGCAAACCAGGCTCTCCCATCATCTTAAAACTTCTATTTCTATATCCATTAGGGGTTGATTATCTGCTAAACATAACTATTTAATTCAATTTGTAGAAAATATAAACTCTGTTGCTCTTAATGACGTGTGTAAAACAATTCATGCATGTTTGGAACCTGTGCATGAAAGGATATTAAATCAAAAGATCAGGCTGTGTGTGACCTTTAACATCGATATCTGCTGGGTTTTTAAAGTAAATCAGTCCAGCCATATGTGATACGGTTCACTGATGCTATAATTAAAGCACTGGAAATGATAATCACACTCTTGATATTTAGTCTCCATCTGATTTTCAGCTTTTGTACAGAAGAGCATTTGGACCAGGCATGAGAAAAAAAAAAACTAAGAATAGGTAAATACTTTTCATCATGAACTGTGAGGAAAGTTGATGAGAAAAAGTCAAAATGTCAGAAAATTTGAAAAACGTGGAGGAAAATGTTGAAATACCATTTCAGTTTAATATTTTTGGTCATTTTAATGTAATTCTTGTCATATACATTTATCTTCAGACCCTTTTCCAAAATATTTCAAAATTTGTCTCAGAACCTCAAAAATTTCTTGACATCTTTCTCTGCCAGTTGGGCATTTTTCCCAACAGTTGATTTTTTTTCCCTGTCATTTACCCTTTTTTTTAAACACAAAGTTTTCAATTACATTGTAATATTTTCTTTTTTACAAGCATCCTATTTTATTCTTTCAACATCTTGAATTTTTATTTGAATTTTTAAATCATTTTAACTTTTACTTCATGAAATCTTCTTTTATTGATATTTTATGTTTTATGTCAACATCAGGACTTGAATCTATGTAATATTAATAAATATTTTAACAGTTCAATTTGATATTTTTGACACATAACTTAATTTTTTTGTCTCTCTTTTGTCAGCATCCAGACATTCTTGGCTTTTTGAAAAAAAAAATTACAGATTTTTTTTTCTAAAATAAACACTTTTCTTGAGATTTCAACTTTTCTGATCAATTCATTTTCTCAGCTATTATTTTTTAACAATATGACTCATTCAATTGTCATTAAAATTGTTACTCCAGTTTCCTTTTTTGCAGTTCTATGTTTCAAAATCAAACTTTGTTCTTGAAAATTTTATAGTCTTCCACCATTTAAGTTTTACTTACAAAATGGCAAATTCTGATTAACATTTTGACTTTTTCTTGCAAATTTGATACAATAGTTGATTTTTCCCACAGCATTTTTAACTCCTCAATCAACATTTCAAATTTTCTGCAGTGTTTAAAAAAATCTTTCCAACTATTGAACCTTTTTTTCCTCTATACTTTTTCTATACACCTTGTTTATTTCTCTTGAAATATGAAACTTTCCACTGATCATTTTAGTTTTTCAACATTTTGCTTTTTTTCATTTATATTGTCCTCTTCATTTTAACATTACTCAAAACAATTTAACATTTTTCCTTCACATTTTGTCCTCTTCCAAAGTATTTTGGCAGCTTTTTTTATTTTTACATTTCATGGTCTTCTTGAAGTTCACAATAAAAAAAAGCTATCTCCTCATTTTTTTCTTTTTTCTTTCTCATGCCTGACCCTAACACCCCCCTGTACTCTTGTTATTCTTTACACATGCTGGAAAAGATGGAGTAAGGCGCTCTCTGGCCAAAAATGCAGGATAACATCACACACTCTGACCACTAATTCTACTTGTACATTACCAGTGACAAAGACTTACAATGAATAAATAACCCACCGCGTTATATTCTCATTGATAATTTATGACAATATCCCTGATTGTCTTGGTCCTTTTTCAGCATGGGCGATAAAATGACCCCTGTTATTAGTGCTGTAATCTAAACATTGTCATTTAACATTTTGTTTCTCTGCCATCCATCAGTGTGACACACTTTTCATGAACACTGATTAAGTCGGATGTTGTTGTGTGCAACTTGTAAAAGAAAGGCTGCTCGGGAGGTTAAACAATCATTGGTAGATTGAGTGTGTTTTGATACTACAGTCGGCCTCTGTTGATGTTCAGTGTCTATTGTTGCTTTGAAAAGTATGTCAGACTGCTCTGATTTATTCTATTGTTTGTTTTTCACCTGTATGTCGTAGTGGTTTTGAACGAGAGGCCTTAAAACTGAGTGGATCAAGCTGGAAGATTTGTGTCTATATCTCAGTGGACTCTATCCTCTCCAGGCGTGACGGCCCCGCCCAGGGAGGAGCAAGCTGGTGGAGAGAGGGAGGTCCCTTCTGGTCCTCACAAGGCGGGGAGATGGTGAGGGCGATGGGGCCAGTCAGGGAGGGCGGGGGCTGAGGAGACAGAGGTGAGAGGGCTGGCGGTGGGGGCGGAGAGTTGGAGGAGGTGGGAGAGGTGGTGGTTGTGGTTGTAACAGTGGTGGTGGTGGATGTTGTGGTTGGTTTGGCTCCCAGCTGGCTCATTCGTTTTTCTAAAGCTTGGTTCTTCTGCAGTGTCTCCACATAGCTGAGCTGCAGCTGTGCCTGGTATTTTAAAACCCGCTCCTTCTCGTCCTGCCAGGTGTGTCGCTCCTGGTCAAAGTTTAGCGCCTGACGTTCCCGTTGCTGCCGCTCCAGACGTAGCGTGGCCTGCAGCTGCTCCAGCTGCCTGCGTAGCTCCCCTGCTTCGTCCCAGTGGCCCTCCTGGCTTCTTTGGCCATCCTGACGCAGTTGGGCCTCCTGGCAGAGCTGTGCCTCGTGACGGAGCTGAGCCTCTTGGCGCATTTGGGCCTCGTGGCAGAGCTGGGCCTCCTGACGCAGTTGGGCCTCTTGACGCAGCTGTGCTTCTTGGCGTAGTTGGGCGTCTTGACGTATTTGGGCTTCGTGGCGTAGGTGAGCTTCCTGACGGTGTTGGGGTTCTGTTCTTATCTGGGAATCCTGACGCATCCTCATGTCTGGCTGCATGTGCGCATCTTGCCGTTGATGCGCGTCCCGCCATTGAGCCTCTTCACGTTGCCTCTCTTGTCTCTGAGCTTCCTGCCTTTGAGCTTTGGCTTCATCACTCTGAAGACTCAGCAGGGTGTCGGATGTGGGGGTGAGGGAGCTGGTTGAAGGTTCTGGGGGGTTTCGTGGGCAGTGGACAGCTCCCCATGGCGGCAAAAGTCCTGCAGCAGCTAAGTTAGGGCTTATGACTACTTCTGCACCCCTGCTCACTTCATTCAGAGCTCGCTTTAAACTGAGCACCTCTGCCTCAAAAACACCCAGCTTCTCTCTGAGTACAGACACCTGGAAAAGGGGAAATAATCACAGGTAAATGCCATTTAGTGGACAACGCCATGATTGTCTTGCAAAACCTTATCTTCATGCATAAATGCAAAATATCAAGGACAATTCTGCAGGGTCTTTAAGCTGCTGTGGGCTTTTTTTGCTGGTTATAAAACAAACTGATTTCTGCTATTTCAGGGATTCCCAAATGTTCAGCTTTAGACTTAAAAATAAGTGCACAAGGGACTGAGGACCTTAACTGTCCCTGTGCTGAAAATGTCTATGCTCTCACAAGTGTGTCCTCCCTGACTACGGACAAAATCACAGCTGAACTTTCTTTTTGATGGACTTTTACATGTTACTTTTGTTTTAGGGTGCATTTCCCCATTTGACTGATTTTATTCTAAAGAAAACTAAATGTAATGTGTATAATTTTTCCAATAATTACCTCTGCCAAGGAGGTCTTGTGTTGCTGGTGTTTGTTGATTTGCTAGATTGTGAACGGGATGACTTAAAAAGTTCAGACAAGATTTGGATTAAATTTTCAAGCAATGTAAGTCATGGTGAAGGAAAAACTGATTATATTTTGGTGGTCATCTGAATTCTGCTGCAAATTTGCACATTTTTAAAAGGATTTATTAACATTGCAAGATAAGGCAACCAGTGTCAGAAAAGCCTTGGCAGAGGTTTACACTCTTGTTGATATTCTTTTATATTATCCCTGCTTTTTGGTTTAAAGGCATCTCATGACCTTTCTCTCAATATCTCGTAACCCCCCTCCAGCCCCACTATGGGAACCACTGTTTGACCTGCAAAAGCAAATAAACCATCAAAGTTAAGATTGACCGAGTTCCAGACCAACAGTAAGTGGTTCATTTGACTGTAAAGAACCAACAGGATGCAGTCTTTAATTGAAAAACACATATTACAGTCAATCAACCAATCAATCAGTCCAGTCAATCAATCTTTGTGTAGTGCCAAGTCCTAACAAATGTTATCTCAGGACACTCTACAATAGAGAATGTTGAAACCACTCACCATATTTTATAGAAATACAGAATTTACAGTAAATGCATATAAACATATTTACTGTAAATGTATAAAAATACATCTAACATATATATATCCATACACATATATATTAAAGATCAACTCGGCCACCTGCCTTAAAAATGAGAAGACAAATTTTAGAAATCTTTTGAAACCTTGTTTGAAAACAGATTTTTTTATATTTGTAATTGGACATAGAATTTGACAGGAATTAACAATTTCAAACTGGATTTACCTTTTATACATAAATTTGAGATAGCTTACTGGGCTTCTCTGAAAAGTCAGAAATTAATTAAGCACAACATTAAATTACTAAAACTATTTCTTAGGAATGAAGATAAATAACTATAATTGACATTTAAGTCAAGAAATAATGACTAGTTTGGGGTCCTGGTTTGGCAGAGTTGTTAGCAACCAGGCACGTCCCATATACATGCTTCTGCCGGTCCGGGTTAAAATCCAGCCCCCATAAGCCTATCCACTGTCATTCTCTCTCCTGTCAATAAAGGCACAAAATTCCCCAAAATAAATAAATTAGGAAATAATAAGTAGTTTATCAGTTTTTTTGTAAAACACCAAATCTGAAAATTCATGGATAATAATCGTTATATTTAGCAGTAAAATATCATTTGGTCAAAGAGCCTCTTCATACTGGTGTTTCAGCATTACAGAAACATTAAAAAAAAAATCTGTTCATTTTGTAGGCGTAAGAGCCATCTTAGGGCAGACAGTACTGCAACACTCTAAGGTAAAAGGAAGGAACATGATAAAATCGCTAAGCCTGCCTGTCTTCCCCCTTTATCTACCGTAAAGGTTCAAATACATGAGCACTTCAAATTTAAGAGAGGCTGGCGTGACCTCAGTCTCTCTCGTCTGTCCCTCCCCTTCTCTCCCTGCTTCAGACATGGAGCACCTCTGTTGTTGTTCTTGGTTTTGCTGTGTTTATGCTCTTGCAGGAGTTTTCTTGGTTTGATTGCTTTAGGCCTTTTTTAGTCTAACTTGTAGTGCGTCTCTGCTCTCGTCAATCACCATTAAATTGCCATTTGAACAAATCAATAAAGAATTTGACTGACAGCTGAAGTTTTTAATCTCAAGACTTTAATCAGTTTTAACACCTGCTGTGTATCATTTCCTGTTGTTGGTAAGTCTAAGTGTAAAACTCCTCTGCTCTGAGTGTTGATTCAAGCGTAAACGTACCTCTGACAGAGTCCTCCTCAGCTCTCCTTCACATTTTTCCAGCTCCAGACTCTTGGTGCTGTAGGAGTCCTTCAGACCCAGCATGGCCTCCTCACGCTCCCTCAGCTGGGCGTTGAGCTCCTTCAGCTGACCCCTCAGGGCCACCATCTCTCCGGCTCGCTGGGTCACTTCAGCCTGGCTCTCCCTCAGCTGCTGCTTCAGCAGGGAGATCTCCCCTGCTTTCTGACACACCTGCAGCAGACAGAGTGAAGCAATGAGTGATGTATTTATAGCATTTCGTCACTGTTGTTGCTTGTACTTGATAAGACAGCTGCTCACACATCCAAACACTCACCGATGAGTCTACCATGATGTAACCTTGATAACGCTTTACCATAACAACACAAATACTCATATCTCACCTCCCACTTGGTCTCCTCCAGACGAGGTAAGATGTCCGCCTGCTCCTTCCTGTAGTCCAAACACTTCCTTTCCAGCTCCTCTCTTTGAGCTAACAGAGCTGCCATCTCCTCCTGCAGCCTCCTTTTGTCCTGGGACAGACGGGTTATCTGGGCCTGCAGGGCAGTCTGGGAACGCTGAGCACGACGGGTGACCTGCAGATTAGAGACAGAGCTTATTTGTAGGTGATACAGGTACACATCCAGCAGTATAATACTCTGATGTCTGTTTCACACAGGAGGCATTTTGTTTGTGTGTGGGGATGGGAAGTGATAAGAATTTATCGATACCAATGCAATTAACAACGCTGCTAATCAATCCAGTTCTTTTCACTTGTTGAGTCCTGCAGATTTCCCGTGTGAGCAAATGTTGGTCTGTAGATTTTCAGTAGCAACAATTTCAAACACACAACACAGCAAAGATAGCTGCTTCTGCAAGTTGCTGGTGTTTCCACTCGCTTAAGGTTGTGCAGTGGGGGTCTTTTGTAAAAAAAAATTAAGCCACAATTCTGACCACTTCTGAACCCTGTCAGTGGAAGTGGATTGATAAGAGAATTGCTTAGCAAAAAGACTCATGATATCAGGAATTGTTTTTTGATTCCATCCCTATTTGTGTGCATTTGCTGCTCCAGTGAGTTCCTCTGACATGTTAACTTGCACGGTAAAATGAAAACAGACACAAGCTGCTGCTGTCACACAAGTAAACACATCCAGTGTGAAACAGGCCTTATGCTTTAAGACATATGACCCCGGGGCCATATGTGGCCCTCCTCCCTTAATGCTGCCTGCAAGTCAATTTTGAATATAAAAAATATATATAAAAAATTAAGAAAACATAACAGAACCTGCTAGATATTTTAACCCTGATATGCCAAACAATGCCACTGATAATTATGATAAATATTTGTTTCTCAATATACTATTGGATTGATGATATATAGTTTTTGTCTTTTTTAAAATAATTGGTGAACTATCATTGCATGAAACACATTGTTTTAAAACTCTAATATGGAGCTAGGGTAGATTAATCAGTTGGAGGAAAGATAGAAAAGTAAAATACTTGCATTTAAAAAAACAACCTGGTAAACACTTTTTGTTTTATTGCACTAAAAAAGTAGCTTTAAAAGTTTTTGGAGTGTATTAAATAATGCATCTTTACTTGCCTTTGAATCAAACATATAAATGCTGGTTAAGTTGTTGTGGGGGAGCATACAGGACAAGTTTTGACCTGGTTTTAAAACTTATGTCCAAGAGTTAGTGTATCAATACCCCCAAAACAATTGCAAATATGTGACTGAAGTGTATTTATAACTTTAAAATATCTAGAGAAAGAACCTGCTGCAGGCGTGAGGCGTAGTTCTGTCTCAGCTCGTCCATCTGACGCTCCCAGACCCGCTGCTTCTCCTCAAACACCTGGATGATCGCTGCCTCACTTTGGTCCAGGTTTCTGCGCATGTGCTGCACCTGTTGCACATGAGAGTGGCTGGGTTAGGTGATTTATTTATTATGCATTGAGATTTATCGGTCATTTTGTTTTTGTCTTTACTTGAACACACTGGGATGTTGGGATGAGTATGAGGGATTCTAAGAGGGGAAACTGCTGAGGATGTGAGTCAAACCTGAGTGGTCTGCCTTAAAGAGCTTATATTTGGCCTTGCATCAGTTTCATACTGTATATTCATTTTGGTGACTGTAAGAGTAAGTTAATAATGTTCAGAAAGAACATGTAGTTTTCATATACTGAGTACCACTGATAGTGCTGTATTCTCAGGCTGTCTGAGATGCTCTGTTAACACTCCTGCCTTTTTAAAACTCCCTTCCCCATATGGGCCTAGTCCACCCTAAATGCTTGACCAATCAACTCTGTGATAACTTGACATTTCAGCCCTGCTCGACGCCATGTTGTCAACAACTCTGCATTCATTCTACAATTGCTGCTCTGCACTGGACTTGCTCCCATGAATCACTGGTCTAATTGGGGTCGGGTGATTGAGAGGTAGAGGGCAGCTGCCAGTGCAACAAAGAGGGGACGAAGGGAAGAGGTCTTAACGTCACAGGCCTTTGTTTTGCTCAAGGAAGCCCTCTATAACCCAGAGGAGACATAATTAACACACCAAGATGGTATAATAAACTAAAAAAAGTCATGATATACCTGTGCACGAGGGCATAGTATACAACAACAGGGCTATTTGATGCCCAGGACAGAGTTTTTAAACAATATCCCCAAAAAATTTCAGCTTTTGTTTACATAGCCTGGAAGCAGAATCTCACAATTTGATAAATTTGAAGCCTATACATGTGAAATCATAAAAGAATATCATGATTATCATAGCAATAATGATTCAGAGCTATTAAAGTCAGCTACAAAAGCTTATTTTCTTTTAGTAATACCACTTCTTTGTCTCATATTACAATTGTAACACTTACACTACGAGAAAGAAAATCCCAATTCACAAAAACTGATTTTCAATCAAAACTGCACCAAATAGCTGTCATGCTACATAGATATTATTTTTGATCATTAAATCATTACATTTTTTTTTCTTTAATTATTGGAGGTGTGCCTTATGAAAATACTGCATAATTTATGGATAATGCTTTAGACCAGTGATTCTCAACTGGTGGGTCGTGACCCAAGCTGGGTTCCAGACTCTATTTACCTGCACAAAAAAAATGTTGGGATAAAAATTATGAGCTTTTATTTTGAGAGGGATTTTGTTATGCAGTGGAGTAGCGTCTTTTCACACTTCTTTATAAGAGGTGATAGTGATAGCCTGTAATGCTAATAGACACCTTTTTTATTTGAAAGGTGTTGGTTATGCATTCTAAAAATAGGTTATTAGCTAAGTGTGCATATTTTAAAGGTTTTTTGAAACAACTCCTCAGCAGCTGCACTTTTTTATTTCATGTGTGTTCATGAAAGTTCTTTTTAATCTGTTAAATTAAAAAAGATGACGTTATTGAAGTGTTTGTGTAACAGCCCCATGAGCAACGGCTTATATAGAGCTGGTCGGCATTTTTTATCAAATAAATTTGAGAAGTTCAAATGTTTTCCTCAATTTGGGTCAGAGCTTATCACTAAGGGGTGATGGTAGGGCCTGAAGCTGGACCAGTAGAGAACCTCTGCTTTAGACCACATCACCAAAAAGTATTAGACCCTGGTTTGAGAAGAAAAAAGGGTCAGCACGTGTTTTTTGATGAGAAAAAAAGTTTTATGATCATCAATCAAACACTTGAATTCCTAACATTAGTATTGACCCTGTTTTTTTTTTGTTTTTTTTACAACTGGTGCATCTCTGGGAAATAAGAAAATAGCTCCATCTATACAATATCAAACAAATGGCTGTCATGTGGCTTCACTGAACCTCCAAATATTAGTGTACAAGCTCCTTGGTGTAACAACATGAGCCTCAAAGTACATAAAATCATGAAGGTGACTTTTCTGAGTGACCTCTGACCTCTTGCTCCTTCTCCCACAAGCGGTCTTCGAGGTCCTGGATGATGTCATCTGATGACGGGGAGGGGCGCAGAGGTGCTGGGGCGTCACTTAGGTGACTCAGTCTCTGATAGGACGAGGAGCTCTTTCCCGAGGAAGACCGACCACTGTCTGAGGCGCTGAGACCGTTCTGGAGGAGAGAAGCACAGCAGGTTGTACCAAAGGTGACAGAAAAGTGTTTGAGAACAGGCAGAAAAGGTCAGGATAACTTTATTCGTGTATCCACATATGCAAAACACCTGAAAGTCTGGAAAAATCAAGGTGTGCTGCATGTGTGAACAGGTAGACAAGTTTTAACCATACCTATAATCAGAATGTTTCCTTGCATTTTTTGTGTTTACATCCAGATTTCATGCAGTTATAAAACTAAAAAAAAACGTAAACAATCCAAGTACTTAAAAAAGCCAAATATGTGTGAACAGCATCTACAATAAAGAGAGGATTAAAAAGAGATCAAATTTTCTTCTTTGATGTATTTTTGGGGCATTTTGTGCCTTTTATTGATAGGAGAGAGACAGTGGATAGGCTTGTGAAAGGGGGAGAGAGAGCAGGGGTAGGATTCGAACCTGGACCGGCAGAAGCAAGTACATGGGGTGCCTGGTTGCTAACCACTCCGCCAAACCAGCACCCAGAAAGAGATCAATTAGTTAAAATATTTTATCTCTTAATCTGGATATAAAGTGCACTGGTAAATAAGCTAAAGCTAATTTTTATGAGTCTGTAAGAACAAGAAAGAGGTTTTGACAATCTTTCTGCTTCATAATTTGCATTACATTACATTAGTACCACTGGCTTTTGCCATGTTGACCTGTGCTTATGCCACCTACATGATGACATTTGAACTCTCACTGTGCAGCGACTGTTGTGAAGGGGTGACCGATCTTGAGAGCCAACCTGCCAGCCTCCACATGTTAAATAAGGATTTTTTCCAACATATCAGTGCAACATAAGGCTTATTTATATAATGATAAAGCTGTTTTATAAAAAAACAAACTCTGAATAACGAAGGATAGTTGCCAATTAAAAGTTGCACAAGTGCTCATTAATTCTGTCTGTGGCACTGTGTTTCCCTGCACCGTTTTGAAAAAGGTGTTCTTTGCAATAAGCTAAAGTGAAATGGAGCAATCTTCAGGTTGCTTGAGGCACTGTGCAGTCTGTGATTGTGGTGGATCCACTTGGGAATATAATGGCCCATGTTCTGGCATTTTATGCTGATATAATGATCACATCTTTATGTAAGCTTGACAAACTTTTTGGATGAAAACATTGGTGTGGAAAGTGTCGCTCATGCACAGTTTTTATCACAGGCAGTGGTTATGTACTCTTTGGTCCAAAATATGACAACAAAAACAGAAACATATACCTTACATCAGTGCTTTCCAATCTATTTTGTAGTTTTATGTTATAAAGTGACGATGATGGTGACAAACAGACATGTTCAGCAGAGTATGACTCATGTTAATGCTGGATCAGAGGGACATGGGCTTGTTTCTAAACACTGAATAAAGAGAAATTAAAGAGCCCTCACTCTGTTTTATCCTCTGCTTAAGTTGGCAGAGAGTCACCTATTGGCTTTGTAACTAATTATCCCGCTACAACTTCATAGCGCAGAGGAAAATTCCGTACAAAAGGTGTGCCTACTATGCTGATGGTGTGTATTTCATCCACCAGTCATCAGTATGAACTGATCTGATATTTCTACTGATAACTGATGGCATTATTATTAGTTCTTACCTCTAAATTGAATCATTTTACATTAGGAAGTTAAGCACTCTCATGTACCTTGACTGTCCTCCAGTTACACTCTTTCAAATATTTTTGTAACTAAATCCAGAGCAAAGGTGAGGGAGTGCATAAGCACAAGGTTTAACCACAAGTTCATCTCAATTATACTTTTTCCTTCAGAAGGCCTATGTGTGCAGTCGAGCTACAAAGGCTGATATCTTAGGTTCATCCATCAAAATAAAAAAACACTGATCTCTGTTCATCCCCAAATGTTGATCATTGCTATGATTTTTTCTCTGTGGTATGTTACTGGTCTGTGGTCCAGCAGTTGGGGACCTCTGCCTTACACAAACAAACCTACAGATAAAACATATGTCCCTACAGCAGTTGCCAAAGTAATACTTTATTCATGATTTTTTTTTTCTGATTGAAAGTAGCCTAAAATTGTGAATGAAACCTATTTAACTGCCCAATACCGCTTTTACACTAAAATTAGCGGGTCAACAGGTTTTTTGAACGTGGGTTAACCTGCTAACAATTGACAGTTAACTCTTCCCACTGCTTTTTTTTTTTTTTTTTTTTTTGCATCAACATCATCAGCCCGACAAACACGTCCATATAAATAATGGAAAGGAGCATGGAGGCCGTGGACGCAGTTTTCTTTACTTTGTACTTTTGTTCCTCTTTTAAAATGTACAAATTCAGCACTGATGATACAATTGATGAAATTAGTTGCTGAGATGGCAAAGAGTCATGTAAGTTACAGACGGAGGGGTCGGGTGTGATATTATGCTGTGGGGACATTATGCCGACGTCATCCGTATCTTCATCATCTGTCATCCGTCTGAAAGGGGTACAAGTTTCAAGTCTGATCAAAGTAAAATCGACTAACTTGTCAACTAAAGTGCCTAGCTTCCTGCCGACCCACCTACAAACTTGTGCTGTTGCTTTGTCCCATCATTCTGCTTTATTCTTTCATCATGTCTGACCTCTACAGGAACTTCCTCTCCCTATCAATCCCATCCAGTAGCAAAAGTCAACCCCTGTGTGGTGCATGTGCAAATGGAAACTATAAGGTTAAATTTGCATAAAAGGTTGGGTCTTACCTGGTATCCCGGCTTCTCCAGCTTGTCCAGCCCTGCCGCTGCCCCCGCCATGCCCAACCTGTTGATGTGACTTGTGGAAGCACTGAGAGGCCCCAAAACTGCTGGGGGCCCACAACCAGACCCCGAGCCAGTATATGTTGGCAGGCTTGTGAGGGAGTTCCTCCCTGAATCAGACATCCCTCCCTGAACCACTTCAGCACCATTACCCCCTCCCTCACTCCTGCTCACCCTCACTGGACTGTCCTGGTCAAGGAGCAAGGCCTCTGGGACCTCCCCTGCTTCTGCTCCTGCTCCTGCTCCGTCCCTGCCTCTCCTGCCCCCTCTGCCCTCACTGAACCCCTCACTCCTCGCCTCTGGCTTGCCCTCACTCCCTGCCCCTCCTGCCTGGCCCACCAGGTTCTGCATGGAATGGAAGCTCTTGGGAACCACTGGCTTGAAGGCAGAGGGACGAACGAGGCCCGAGTTGTTCTGCATGGCCTGATGAAGGGATCAAACAGAGGTGGGAGGGGAAGATGAAAAATGAGAGACAGGAAGGACAGAAAAAAGAGTTTAATTTTTTATAGTAAAATCTTTGGGGGTAAAATCCAGCATTCTTTAAGTAGAAAAAACACAGTTCAAGTAAAAGCTGACATTCATTTAGTTTGTTTTCTTAATAACATACTTTTTTGAAACCAGATGTCCAATCCAGGCAAATCCACTGGCAAAGCAGTGAAATTTACCAAAACACTGCACAGGAGAAATACTACTTGACTGTCAATTAAATATAAAGTAAAACAACACTTATACAATAAAATGAAACAATAATTAAAGCAGAACAATTAAAACAAAAAAAAAAACACATAAAGCACATTACAGCACATGATAATTTGATAAAATAGAAGCCAAATCAAGACAGTAAAACACGCATCGAACAGAGACCACGTTACTCTACTGCTGCCTTAAAAACAAATGAGTAAAGGTACATTTTAAGATGAGATTTAAAAATAGCTAAGGTGGGGGAAATTCTCATTTTAGGAAGTAACTTGTTCCATAATGTAGAGCCCAACCTTATTTGCTTTTACGTAAGGGGGTGAAACAAGCTGCAAATCCAATTCAAAAATGTAAAATGAACAATAAAACCTGTAAATGAATTCTAAAGTGAGCAAGGATCAGTGAAAAGAGGCCAGGATGGGGGTGAAATGTTCCCGATTCCTAGTACCTGTTCAGACGAGCTGGAGCATTTTGGACCAACTGTTGATGTGCAATGGACGGGTGATTTACAACAACATACAGTGCATCGCAGTGGTCCAAATGTGAAGAAATAAAAGCATAAATCACTCAGAATCATTAAAAGATAAAACCTATTGGATAAAAGCCTCAGGTGATAATAACTGGATTTAAAAACAGAGTTTATCTGTTGATCCAACTTGGATTCACTGTTGAGTTTTACAACAAGATTGGTGACAGTGGGTTTAAGCGAAGCTTTAAAGAGCTCAGATCTGTTTACAGGGCACCCTCAAGTTCACTAGGGCCAAACATAGAAATTTCTGATTGGGTTTCATTAATTTGAAGAATTTACAGGCCATCTAGGCTTTTATGTCACTGATATACTCAATGAGGGTTTTAACAGATGCCATTCTTCATATATATTTAAGATAGGCTGACTGAAGGTCCTAAGGGTTTGGTTCTAGCTTATGTTTATTGAATAGCAACAACGACTAACTTCTCCACCACTTTCAACGGGGGGATCAACCCTGGCTGTCTTTTGTCTGTGCTTCACCTCAGCATCAACATGCAGGCTTAGTGCCCCAGCAGAAGGGTGCTAAATGGATGGTACTGACATTATATAACTTTTGGCTGTGGAAATGTGAGTAACCGTAAACCTTCTCCTCTCCCAGGACTCCATTAAGCCAGGGTCAATTTGATCTTAATCATCCCTGGAAAGCCAAATACAACTTTATTTTGATATTGGAGGCTTTACTCTTTGTTTCAACCATCTTTACACAGAGTGGCAGGGTAAAATGCTGAGTAAGAAAACTAGTACAAGTCTAATTGTAGAAGACACAAAATTGTGTGGTTGATTTTTAGTCTGATTTTTGGAGTACATTTATCGAACCTTATGAGTTTGCAGTTTTGCCCGATTTGTTGATCGTTATTCTTGTTGAATCATCATTAATGGATGAAGTTAGGAAGTTTGTGAATGAGAATAATGGATGAAAGGATAATGAAGCTCAAAAAAACTTTCTTTTTGAGTTATCCACTTTGGTTTTTCCTGCTTAAGCCTCGCAGAATTTGCTGTTGACATTGTATAATTGTTATCGTACATGTCCTATGGAACTAAATTAGGATGGAAGACTTTTGTCCAAAAGTTTAACTTATAAGTAAGAAAGTCATCCTGCTCTCTTTGACTGTTGTGTCCAAATCACTTTTGCCTGTGATCCCTGACTGCAGGCCTCATGTATGTCAACATTTTGAGAATGTCTTTTCTCTACTTCTTGATGTCAAAAAGATGTTTAGGTGATTAAGGGGGATAAATACAATAGTGGAAAAAGCTAATTTTGGCTCCAGCCATAGCCAATGAACACAAACTGTTTTCCTGACCCTCAGAAAACTGGGTCATACCTTTAAAAAAAGTTAAGATAACAGGTAAAAAATGATATTTGTTTTTTTTAGTCTTTGAAATTTCCAAACCTATAATAATGATCTTCGTACTCTTTCTAAAGGGCAGTAGGTGGATGTCTCATGACTAAACTGTGGGAGAATATTAGCTATTTTGTTAAAGACATTAATTAATTATTTGTTTTTTGTATAAGTAATATATTTCTAAACTTTTTGCCAGTGTTAATTATTATGACCCCATTGTTTCATGTTATCACCCCTCTTGACCCCAAAGTAAGGAGCCAGTGTGTTACATCTTTAAGTACCTGCTCCAGTTTCCCTGACACGGGCATGATCTTGGGCGGGTTGTGGTTTGGAGGGTTGTGACCACCTGGATTGTTCTCACTGTCCACTCGAGCAGCCGCCATCTCTCTGTGCTGATGTTGGTTCATGCCAACAACGTTCTTCTCGTTTCCTCCTCGACCCACGATGTTCCCACAGATGTCCAAACCTGCTGCCTGCATTTCCCTCTCTCTCTCCCTCTCCATCCTCTCATTTTCCAGCCTCTCTCTCTCCCGCTCCCTCTCTCTTTCTCTCTCTCGCTCCCTCTCCCTCTCTATCTTCTCCCTCTCTATCCTCTCCCTCTCCCTCTCTCTGGCTCTCTCCCTCTCGCGCTCCCTCTCTCGCTCCAGCCTCTCCCTCTCCACCCGTTCACGCTCCCTCTCCCGGTTCCTCTCCCTCTCTCGCTCCCTCTCCAGCCTCTCTCTGTCCCAGTCTCGGTCCCGGTCCCTGTCTCTCCCCCTCTCTCGCTGCCTTTCCCTCTCCCTCTCCCACTCCCTCTCCCGCCTGCCCGCTCCATTGCCGCAGTCTAACTGGTTGTTGTTGGACGGGGCGGTCATGGTACATTCAGTGTTGGTGGAGGATGCTGTTTCGGTGGGTCGGTCAGTTCCGGTACAGGTCCCAGTCCCGATACTAACACTCCCTCGTTCATCACTAGACACCGTCCCGTCTGATATAGTCGCCGGGGGGCGGGGTAGCCGCTCTGCGCTGCAGCTGCGGTCGGCAGGGCAACGGCGTGAGAGAGGAGGGGCCCGGGGCAGGGTGGTCCTCGTGCCCACTGACTTCATGGCAAACTCCTGCTCTCCTGCCACCCCACTGCCAACACTGCCCATAGTGGGGGTTTAAAGGTGAGGGATTAGAGGTTAGGAGTCAGGATTGGGGAGGGTCACAGAAACATTTGGAAGCAGTGTGGGTCATCACAACCTAATGCAGGTAGTGGGGGCATACACACTAGAGGAACACAGAAAAACGAAAGGAGTTATACAATTTTGTAATTGCATAATGGCTAGTTATACAATAATAGATAAAGCAGAATAGATTCCAGCCCACACACAGGGGCAGCGGGGTCCTCCCACCATGTTAAAAATGAAAAGGGTCAAATAGATAAGGCTGGACATTCATCTATACAGTGAGAGTGAGAATCAAAATGTGTGCATAAGCTCATGGATATTACTGAGAAGATCAATCACAATTGAGACAATTTCAACAATAAGAGAATATTCTGCTTTTGTGGATTCAAACACAGACAAACTAGCATTAAACAAGTCCAACGAATACTAACAACAGCCCTGCAACCAATATTATCAATTACCTATGATGTTTTAAACATCTGTGTCAGGGGTGGGTGACTGTTGACCCAGGGACTATACATGGCCCCTCTCCTCAGGTGAGTCAGATCAGATTTCAGTTTAAGGTAAATTAATCCAAAGCAATGAAAAAGCATGACAAAATACATGCTTTATATTTCAACTGGAGTTGCAAATAAAATGCTGTATACAAATATATGTATTAGCTCCTGAAAATAAAAATGTTTCCCTATTAATCCATCATCACAGGTTCATGTTTTGTTTTGGTTGAGTAGCTTAGATGACCAATTAATTAAAGTTAGCATATTACAATAAGCTTTCAAATTTGGACTTGGTTCTGAAATTAATAATAATATAGTTAAACATCCCAATGAAAGCTATTTATTTGTTTCTTCTGTTTAATCATGAATAATCATAATACGCTGGTTGTAAGTCTCCTGTGATTTATATCAATTTGGCCCCATAGCAGTGAGAAAGGCAATAATGTAGTCCTCATCTTAAAACCACTGTGTGTAACTTTTCAACCTTGAGCTTGTTGTTTCATTGTTGATGTAGTTGTAAAATAATTATCAACAGGGAGAATGCTGTCTGTTGTGCTCTTTTGTTCATCACTGTCTGATTCAGTTTTTACAGACCTTGTCAAAGACATGAAAATTCTGCTCAATATTTATAAAGGAGTGGTAGTTCTAAACTGGAGTGCATTATTTGCATTACATGTTTATTTCTCCATGAAGAGGAGCAACGTTGTATAACAGACTTACTTTACCTAATGTCAACAATTAGTTTAAAAGATAAGGCACTGCGAATAGATCCCTATGCCAATTTGGCCAACAAGTACAACTACTGCATCACTAATCCTGGTGGTGGTTCATGGCATGAATGAGAGTTACATGAGCAGAAGCTGACTGGATAAAAAATAAACTGACAGCAGCATGATGTCAAAAAACAAGTTGTGAGTGATGAAAGGTGAAAGTGACAGTAAATTGTAGCAAGGACACATGTGTATTTTGACATATCTCCTGTATTTGAAATCTTTAGGGGCAATATGTATTATTTTTAATCAGATATTGTCATACATTAATCTAAGACTTTTTGCATTACTTAAACTATTGCAGAGTGGCTGTATCGTGTTATTATCATTTTTACTGAGGGCTACATACCAATTTTTTAATTTTCAGTATTTAGACAGTGTAGTTCCCACCCCTGGTTATAATGCTTTTATAATCATTTACAGCACAATCAGAGAGGTGTTGATTCAACCATATGGCCATTTTGAGGCCACAGTTTGTATTATTTATACTGTTAAGTTAGACCACTTATGCTTAAGGACGTGAGTATCTGGGAAAAAGACTGGTGTAAGAAAACGTGATTGGGTGACTGCAGCAGGTGAGAGAGTGTACACTGAAAAGAGAGGTGGACCATACACTGATCATTGAGGCACTCCTGTGAATGACTGTGAAGTCTGGAAACTTCTCCCATCCAATAAACTCATGGATGGGAGTAGGGATGGGAATTTGTAAGATTTGATTGATACCAATGCCATTATCGATTCTGCTTATCGATATGGGTCCTTAACAATTCCCTGAGGCAAAAGTTGGCCTACATGAGATCCCAGTGGCAACATGTCAAATACATGACACAACTGATATTTATTGTCGTGCTGGATAGATAATCGCTCAGCAAGTTGCTGGTGTCTCGACTTTGGTGCTGCAAACCTCTTTATTTCATAATTAAGCCACAATTTTGACCTCATCTGCCCCCTGACTGCCATGATTTTTGACTTCTTTATTGTTACCTCTGCTGACTGCCTTTGATGACAGTGTGACATACTTGTTTGTAAAGCATGCTGAACAAAGTGGAAGGTACTAAAAAGGAAATCGATAATCAAAAAGACTAATGAAATTGATTCTTTGAGGAGTTTTTATCAATTCTCAACTGGAAGTGGTTTTCACTTCCCATCCTTAGATGGGAGAAATGCACTTTTTCTGATATTCACATCGCTTTTGGCACCCAAAATGGCATGACACAGTCCTTTAAAGCAAGAAAAGGTGGGAAGTACAAGTAAGAAAACAGCGGGGAGTGGCTACTTGTACAGGAGACTTGTGAAAGTCCAGCTGCTGTGTCAGGTTAATTTTTCTGCAAATGTCTGAGATAAATTAAGATTTAAATTTAGGAATGAGATAAATTCTATAAATGCAATGCAATTTGTGAGCAAAGGACACAACTGACAGCCTGTTCATTGATAAGTGTAAATGTATTGATGTGTATCAGGGGAAAGGGTTACAAGTATTTTCATTTGCCAAAGGAGGGGCTGGTCAAACACAGTTTGGGGACCACTGTGCAAAGATGGTTTTCAGCCTATTAAAGCGTATTCTGAGATTTCTGCAGTCAAGCAGCTATTTGCTCATTTAAAATTTGGATATACATCTTATTTCAGCTGTGGGTGATAGAACATGAGAGTGGGGGGGACTTATAGGGACCCCTACTAAACATCCTCCAATGTTCTAGTATTTAAGGTCATGAGAACATCGGAAAAAGTTTAACAAAAATGGGAGTTGTCAACACCTAATATTTGTAATTTCTTATTTTTATTTGCCAAAATTTGCTAGCAAACCCCTGCCTGCACACTTTCTAACCTGCACGAAAATACAAAAATATTTTTGCACAATTTTACAGTGTACAGGAGTTTTTGCAGTTTTAATGAAGTCATTCTTCTCCTACACACTAGCTCTGTGAGGAAATGTGGTTTTTAAAGCTCAAGTTCTTTTTGGTAAGTTTGACGATGAACATTTTTTAGACTTTATCTTTTCTGCTGAAATTATCAAAGAATTAAGTATTTTGACTTTGATATTTGGGGCAATACTACCAACTTAATTTTCACACAGGATCAGCGAGTTGAATCAAAACCTCTCTGAAATAGTTCTTACCAAGATTTATTGCAGGACTGTTGTACCGATTAAACAGAAGTCTGGATGTATATCCAGAGGCCATTTGCTTAAACTGTGCCAAATTATACTAAGAAGTGCTCACAGTATTTAGTCAAGTGCCCCATTTACATCAGCGAATGTAAACTCATTATTAAGAAACATCATTAAGTGAGATTTCAGGGATGCATATATAACCATGGTGTCATCTAAAAGTCTTCCCCTGCACCTCCTCCTGGAATGTAACGCCAAAAATGTCCAAAAATACAGCAATAAACACCTCTCACTGTTATGCAATACAATTCAGTATCTCCACAAACTGCTGCCTACAAGATGACTATAACCTCCATGTAGGTAGGATCTGTTTAAGAACTGCTGGATTTGAGTTAGTTTGAGATACTGGAAGTGTACCTAATAAACTGGCAACAGGGGTGTGTTTGGTAATTTGGAGGCCCCAGGCAAAGACTAACATAAGGCACATCTCTATTTAACCAGAAACAATAACATGGTAAAATATTTTAAGGCTTTTCAGGGATTTCTGAAGCAAAGATGCTTGATGGTCTTCAGACATGTTTCAAGCAAAAAAAGAAAATATTGTCTCTGTTGCATAAATATGGTGACAATGTCTGGAGAAGTGGAGGAAACTAGCAAGAAAACCCCTTAGTACTTGTTGGATTCACTTCTTTAATAACTGCCAACATGTTTGAAGAAAAAGACAGTGTCAAGAATTTGTTATTTATCTATATTTTTCCATAGCTGAATTTGATTTTTCTTTATTATTACTATTATTTTGCTCTAATTTATTGTTTCCAACCTGTCTGTGCAATTTAGACAGTTCTTCTTCATGACATATGAACACAGTACTTTAAGCATTTGAGATCTTTTTAAGAACCATAATGATCTTGGGTCTAACAATAATCAAAAAATTGAAGAAGAGAACTTTTAGATAGCCAAAATTAACACTTGGGCAAGTCGGTGAAACTAGAAAGAAGCACCTTGAAGCTTCCAACTTATTTATGGAATTTTTACAGTGTCATGAACATTGATTGGATTTTTTTTGGTATTTTTTAGGTGATGAAATTATATTATCATGATCAAATTAACTTAACTTTTTCAAAAATGCTCTGCTCTTATTTAATGTTGCCATCCAGCCAGGACAGCATTGATGGAAATTTTCAAAGTAATTATTGGCCTTACACAATGAAGTTGGTATTGCTCAGAAAAGTGAGTGAATCTTGCATGAAAGAAGTGGTAACCATGAGTGTAACAGAATGAGGCCAAGTGGAGATGCCAACTGCAAATCCATAAGTCCACAGAGGCCACATACAAATTTTCAAGAGTGGGTTTTTACTGCAAAACTAAGCATGTTTACAGCCTGGATAAAAAAAAAACCAAACATTTATGATCTGAAAAGTTAATGTTTTACTACTAATATTTACTCAATGGGGGATATATATATATTTTTTTAAACTAACTTGTTGATTTTTTTTCAAGATGTAAAGTCCTGTATAGTTTAAGCTCATGTTGACAGAGCTACAAACCTACACTTTGTCTCTATTTGTGACTCACATGTCCCGTCTCAACTCAGCATCTCTATCTGTTACTATGTTTATCAATGATGAGTTTCAGGCAGTGTTTTCAACATGGCAGACACAGTGCTTTGGCCTACAGTTCTGTCTGTTATGTATTTATATGTTATTTATATGTTAGTATCGATAGACAAAAGGATAAAAGCTTAAAAGACTTTTGTCTGTAGCATCTCGGCAGACACTGCAGATATGTCAGCTGCAGATATAAACACAACTGTAAATCAGATTAAACAGATTTACCTGATTAATTTTATTTGTCTTCTCATCCTCATTTTAAAATGTTAGTGTGTTCCAAGAGCTGCAAACCAGGTCAGAAAGATGTGAGAAAATCATGCGGTGTGTACGCATGATTTACACACCAGACTTTGATCATTTAATAAAGCATACAAGCATTAACTTTGTGCCCTGATCTATATCATTCTCCATGTTTCGTACCACGCCGGCCGCTGCAACCTGATTTAAGATAGATTGATTCAAATGTATTAGTCATGAGGGAAATTTATAATTATTTATTGTATCTTTTATTCAATAAATTGCCAAAAACAAATTTAAATGCGTGAAGTCAGGGTTTTTAGACTGTGAAACTTTGTTTGAGCACATTAAAAATTGGTTTGTAATTTCTTGCAGTTAATTCAGACTGTCATGTGTTGATTGCAAAGGCTCATCTCTGGATAATGATAAATTGTAATTAATTGCAAAGCACTACTACACCTGGAGTTCAGTGATGCAAATTATTTGAATGGACTGCTTAAAGGCCTCATTGATGTTATTCCTTTTAATATTGTTAGAGGAGGCTTGAGTAGCAGAGAACACATTTTACTAAACTCCTAGTTCATGGAGAAATGAATTGTGCCTCTTTAAAGAAAATGTCCCTTTAAACTCTGATTTTTACATCCTGGGGTTTATTACGTCATAGCTACACAGCCTCCACCTACATGTGGGTTTTCTGCGAATTACAGGAAGACACCATGACTGTGATGAAAGTCTGCTGCATGGCCTGGGACCTCTTCCCCCTCTCCAAACAAACATGGTTTGGGCAGCCAATCAGCAAAGAGCTCCACATAGCCTCCTTGCCCCCACAGAGCCAAGCGTTTCCAGGGGGGAAGGGAAAAGAGCTGCAACTGGTGCCTATAGAAATGATTTTTTTTATTTTTTTAACTTAATGAACTAAATCAAATCCTTGGTTAATAGACACCCAAGAAATTATGTAAATGTTCAAACACTATTAAGGTCCTAACATAACAGTTTTATTTTGTCTTTATGATTTATAACACTGCCTTGAAGCTCCCAAAAAAGCTGACTGTCTGTGATGGTCACAGACCTCCTTTCTCCATTTAGGATTTTCATTTTTTTTTCAGAATCTGCCATTGGTGTGGGTTTTATAAACTTTTCATCAAATTAAAGTACAAAAACAATTAGTAATCAGGATAATAAAATATTAATCCATTCAGTACTAGAGTGTTTTTTTTCCATTTCCTGAGAAACAGCACTTTTGGAGATAGGAAGTTAGTGCCTGACAGCCATGTTATATAGTTTGTTTTTATCAAGAAACAAGTTTCTGACGGGTGGTACATTTAGTACATTTTGTCATATCATTTATCGGCTAATATCCAACACTGTGCATTCTCACATAACATTAAAAACAAATAATTTAGAGAAAGCAAAATGATCATGTTCTGAAAGAAATACCAAAATTACAAGGCAGTTTTCCTGACACTGTCTCTAATAAGTTATCCACTCTTTCCTCACCAGTTTCATCGACTTTTCCAAACACTGCCAGCATATTTGCCCATTTCAGCCAGCTTATGGTGCATCCGAAACACACATCCTAATCCCTGACTATTTCAGACATATACCTCGTTATTTAACGCTCACTTGTTATGATTTTATCTTAAGGGGCCCTTGGAGCAAGAGGCCCCAGGCAGTTGCCTATCTTAGCTTGATGGTAAAGCTGCTTATGACTATAGTCAGTGCACATCTACTATAAATACACCTAAGTCTGAGGGAGGCATAGTTGTCAATGCTTATATGTAAGTTAGCCTACATCAGGTTTTAATCATCCCATGAGAGCCCACACATAAACATCCAGATCAGCAGAATCACACATCATCACGTTACCTTTGTTTTAACAGACAGACTAAAAGACAGAGACGCAGTCATGCCTCTGCAGCTCCCCTCCTCAGCCCATTTACTCGAGGTTTACTTCCACTTGGGTGAATAGTAGTAGTAGTAAAATACACTGCCTATCTATGTGCTGCTCTGCCTCAATCCCCTCCCCTCACGACTCCCCCCGCTCTCTCTCTCCTTCTCTCTCTCTTTTTCTCTGCATCCCTGGGCGGCAAGGGCGGCTTTAGCAGCATCCGCATCAAGCCCTGAATCGACTGCGCTCCCAAACAATTACCTCCTCGCTAGGCCTGAGACAAGAGCCGAGCAGCCGAGGCTCGCCGCATCCCCAAAATACATGGACATGAAAACGCACAGCATCATTGACATTGACAACAGCGGCTTTGATTTACCGATTGTAGCATCCTGGCGGTCCATCATCAAAGGCTACTCACTATTTTAGCAGCTCGGCGGTGCGTAAGATGGCAGCCTCAGTAACGCATCGTGCGGGCGGGCGGCGGCGTCAGTCCCGCTCGGCCCTCGGCTCTCGGTTTTCTCGGCGATGTTACCGAGGCTCCGTGAGATCAGGGGGATGCTGCCGTCGTCCGCTGTCAGCGTCGGATGCTGATGATGGAGTCGCTCGGTTGATACGCGCATCAGCTGAGAGACACACACCCACCTCTGGCCCCGCCCCTCTGGCTGGATAAAACTAACGCCCCCTTTTGGCTTCCATCCAGCTCCGCCCCTCAGGGAAAAGCCTATAGAGTCATCATATGGCCCCCCTGCATGGATGGATGATGAAACTCCACTGTATTCAGGGGCGCTGCCAAAAATTCTTGGTCCCCATCACATTGGCCCCCATCCCAGTGTTAATTTTGGCAAAACTTTTTAATGAAGTTTTGGTCTTTTTGCTTGAAATATGTTTTAATTCTAGTCAGAATTGAAGAGGCACAAGTAGGGATGGGAATTGATAAGATTTTATCAATACCAATGCTGTTAATGATCCTGCTAATCGATCCAATTCTTTAACGATTCCCTTATCGATCGATTTGCATGTGGGCAAAAGGTCTGATTTTCAGTGGCAACAATGCCAAACATACGTCACAGTATAGATAACTGTTTCTGCAAGTTGTGGTGTTTCCACTCACTTAACGTTGTGCAGTAGGTGTAATTAAAATTAAGACACAATTCTGACGCTTTTGAACCCTGTCAACTGAATGGAATTGATAAGGGAATTGATTAGCAAAAAGATTAATGATATCGATTCTTTGATGGAGCTGTTAACGATTCTCAACTGGAATTGGTTTTCGATTCCCATCCCTAGGCACACGTGCAGGGCCTGGGCGCTGCCATATCTGCAAGGCATACAAGAAGAGCACAGCTGAAGTTGGTCTCCTTGTTGTATTTTCTTACTTGGCACTATAATGACAACAGTGTGGTCACAGGGGGGCTAATGCTACGTTCCATTAACCTCTGAATTGGGAAGAGGGAAGTGGGAATTATGTCATCTCTAAGTTTTCAGCGTTACAGTTACAAAGTCGGAAAAACCTTATACCCAATACCAGGCTATTGTTAGCTGATGTTAGCACGCCCTGCATTGCAGTTCACAAATATCTATTAAGAATGTAAATAACACTATGGCACAGTTCCATATATCCAAGATGAACAATACTGTGGATACAGCTGATTCAGTGCCATAAACACTAGTTAGAAGTGCAAATAAACAGAAAATCACAGGGGCTTAATAACTGTTTACACTGGGGGCAGCCATCATTGGTTGTGAGTGGTGAAGATGCCCCAAGTTTCTAGTAGGAAATTCCGACCTTAGGGGGGTGTTCCAGTTGAAATTTCCCACTCGGAACTTGGAAGTCCTGACTCCCCAGCACAACTAGAACGCAGCATAAAATAACCTTTGGACACTGGCCTAATTCATCCGTCAGTCGTAGAAACTCGAGAGTGGTCTGCCCTTCTGGTAAGCCTTGCTGATATGGTGATGCCCAGCCCCTGTATATACTCTTGCATAAGTTAGTCAGTGAAATTGTTTTTAATTTAGTCTGTTTTTTTTAGCTGACATTATCTACTGTAAATGTATCTGTGTAATTCATGTATGTGTGTATGTATATACACATAAATATACATTCATAAGACATATATGGTTGTTGATTATTCGGCATGAAATTTAGTTACTGAATTAATCTCAAACAGGACATGGAATAATTGACATTGATACCTAATGGAGAAGGGGTGGGATTAAATAAGTCTGTACCTCTTCCTTGTCCTTTTTGAGCATGTGAATGAAATCAATTGATGTAATTTTCTCTTAAGGGAACCTTTAATTACTTTTGTACTGGTATTTTCCCACATTTGTATAAAGGTGCATAATATATAACAATTATTTTTGCATGTTCAAAATAAACTACTACTACTAAATTTAGTCGACTGAAATATGAAGCTTAAAATATAAGGCATTCTTTAAGTCATGTTTTACATTTGGATCCTACCACCATGAAGCTAAGCCAGTTGTGATTGGATGTCCCTCTTAATTCATCCAACCTTTCCACACAACCAAAGTAGCTGTGTTTCCTAACTTTTCTCTGCTTCTACATGATGAAATTAGGTCTGAGTGGATTTAGTCTCTGTCAACAATTTTAGTCTATTTTTTATCTGTTGACGAAAATGTTAGTTTATTTACACTCAACATAAATATAAATGCATGCAAAAAATATTCAAGAGCTATTAATAATTTGTATTGTTTCATTTTTCTTCCTTGACAATAATACAGATATCAGTGCATACTTTTCTGGTACTGTTATCATGTTTACATTCAGGTATCATAACCCTAATAAATGAAAAATGGCCCAGTACATGATACATTTAAAATCTTGAGGATGTTTTCCCTCCATTTAAGGGCAAGTAAATTTCTATTTTATTCCTGAGATGAATTACTCATACTTTGTGAAAACTGGTCAGACAGTTTTCATAGTAATATTTGGCTGTAATAGGACATTTAGTCATTGATTAATGCAGTTTTGAGCACCAAATCTCCTACATTTTTAGAATTGGAAAAAGATAGAAATCACATCTGAACTTTTTTGGAAAGGTAACCAAGTTGGTTCATAGTGCACAAGCTGCAGGATTTAACACAGGGTTGGAAAACTGGCGGCCCTCCTCTTATTCATTCATTCTCTATACCCGGCTATCCCTTTCGGGGTTGCGGTGGGCTGGAGCTATCCCAGCTATCATCGGGCGAGAGGCGGAGTACACCCTGAATCAGTCGCCAGTCAATCGCAGGGCCACATAGAGAGACAAACAACCATTCACACTCACACTCATACCTAAGGGCAATTTAGATTCACCAATTAACCTAATGAGCATGTTTTTGGTCTGTGGGAGGAAGCCAGAGTGGCCGGAGAAAACCCAAGCATGCACGGGAACAACATGCAGACTCCACACAGAAAGGCCCTCTCAACCCAGGAATCGAATCAGGAACCTTCTCGCTGTTAGGCACGTGCTCTACCAGCTGCGCCACCTTGTCACCCCTCCTCTCAGTCGCCGGTAAATTTAAAATGCATGCAAGTATATGTTTACAAAATCTTGCCAATCTGCCAGGATAGCATCAAAAATTGACACAGAAAGCTGTAACTGTTAAATTTCCTTTTCATACATTTAAGAAAACAAAACATACATTTGAAACCAGTTCTAGGCGACCTTCACCAAAAAGTGACCGAAACCGACTTGTATTCTGTATTTAGTCCATCAGATTGATTTTTTCAAGTTAAATCAAGGTTAAGATGATTAAAAATGTGGTCTTTTTATATGCATTTCATATATCTTCAAATAGGGAGCAAGAAATGGCTCTCTGGCAACACAGCTGCTGTGTCCCTCATGATAAAAATTTCCCATTCCTGATTTTAACACCTTTCTTTGACAAGAAAGTCCCAAAACAGAAAACAAACTGTGCAACATCCAGAATATCCATGAAGCTTTTTTTCAACATGTCAGAGGTCTGTGCAAATGAAAATAAGTTGGAAAACAACTTTTTTGAGTTTTTAGATGGTTTTTAGATTCAATGGCTTCTTTAGCAATTTACCATTAAGAAATCCTAAAAGAAGCATTTCAAACCATATTGGCTGGATTGAAAGTATAATGCTCAAACTTGCCAGCGGATGTTCATTTTTATAAATTCTTAGGATTAAATTAGCAAATAATGACAAAAAAAACCCCATTTGTTCCCTGTTAAAAATGCCTTTTTTCCCCACATTTATCTATAAAGACTACTGCTCAACTTTAGGATTTAATTTTGGACGACTACTGATCAATGTAAAATTTTACATTTGTCCACCAGATGGCCATACTTCTCCAAACAAAGATGCCTCAGTATATCAATTCTGCAAGGGGGCCTGCTAAATAAAACACAGTGCAACAAGACCAGTGTTGCTGCCAAACACTTATCCATCTCAGAGCCTAAAAATTATAAAATCATAAAATTCCATAATGCATTTTATAGGTGTTGTGTAAACGTGATGAATGATTAAAATTTGATATGTATATTTCAGGCTGAAGTCAGTTTTGAAGACTCATTTGAAGTGGACGAAATTATTTAAAACTGATTTATTTAGCTGGGATTTTTGCACATCAGTCACAGATAGAGAACAGGGGTCTGTTATAGTTTAAGACACTAGCCGTTTTTGAACCAGGCTTCAAAGATTTGCATTGAGGCTGTAAAAACCGTAATGGCCCGGCATACAATTAATAAGGTTTCATTTTTTTGTTGCAGACAAACCCTGTGGGCCCAAAATGAACACTCAGGACCCACAGGCTTTGGCACTTCCACGTGGGCCTCTGCTCACAGACCTGCTAGTCTCCCTCTGCTCACAGACTTCGGCTGACTTCCAGGACTCCAGGCAGCTTGGACTCCAACGGTGAGTGGAGCTGTGCTCCAGACAATACTGTGGATCACTTCAACAACCTGCAGGGGCACAAGGAGCACAAAACCACTGTTCTTATAAGTAAAATTACTTGAAAATTATTTTTCTTCAACACAAGTAAAAGGAGCACTCTGCCTCTACTAAAGTAAAAAGAAATACACTTCACTAAGTGATGACTCCAACAATTATTTTGGTAGAATTTTAATCAAGTTTGGCCCAACTGATTAAATTGTAAGAGTGGCAATTTATTATGTTTATGAAATAATACATTTCTGGTAGAAGTAAAAAACTGTCAATCGTGGTGTTGAATTTAAGCACAGAGTTTGACAAGGATAAATAATATAAGCACTTCACTAAGTGATCACTCCAGCCATTATTTTGGTAGAATAGCAAATTATAATCAAGTTTGGCCCAGATGATTTAATATAACCTAAAAGTGACAATTTGTTTTATGTATTAAATTATATATAACTGGTAAAAGTGAAAATCTGTTACTCATGGTGTTGAATTTAAGCACGAAGTCTGACAACGAAACATAGGATATCAAATATATGAATAATGACCATTTGCTATGGTGTACGTTGAATTTACACTAAATGTTAATAATCTATGATTTCTAAAATGTGACCAGAGCTTGGGCACATTCATACTGATCAAGAGGGAGTTTGGTCTCAAATCAGTGCCTATGGAAAAGCACCAGTTCAACCCTAAAGGCCTGGTCTAATCAGTCACACTCAATTAAAGCACAAAATCTGCCTTCTAAAAACAGTATCTGTTAAAATTGTTGTACATTGTGCTCTGCTAACATTGAGCTTTTTTCCCCTATGTCTAGCCTTATTGATATGAAATACAAATTAATTGTCAAAGTTCATAACCCTTTAAATGCTGGGTTTTTGTCGTGATTCTATTTTTTTTTTTTCAGATAAAAAAAATAGTTTTAATATCCTACATGCTAAGTATATTTCTGGATTATAACAGCCTGATGTATTATCAACACGGATTTTAATGCATTTCTGCTAAGGGTCAAAGACTCAACCTTGTACTGAAGCACCAAAAATATGCTTTTCTTGAAGTAGATATGTAAAAATACTGTAAATTGCTATTTCCCACTTTTTTAGGCTTAATTTCGAAACAAATATCTCCCCTTATCATGTACATCAAATACTAATGTATTTAATATTTTAAATGTCATGTAATTGCCATGATGCCACCATGTTTAAGCTGAAAGAAACTGAAATAGTCAGTTATATTGATTACACTATATGTCAAGTATTTTTTTGTTTTGAATTACTACAACCTTAGATATGTTAGTGATTAGCAACAACATTGATTTTTATTATTTCTCATACAACATTAAATACTTGTTTTTTTGTTGGTAAAACGATCGCATCTGGTGGAAAGTAGTAAAGATAATCAGTTTTCAAAACTCAAATACTGTAGACAGTTATGGAGAACCCACTTATCAGACCTCTGTAACTCTGTTCAACTATTACTGAGGGTCACAAAAACTGCCAAATGAAAGCTCCATTAAACTGTTGTCCATGTTAACCCACTTAACTAATTCAATCCAATTGATAAACAAAATGGAGGGAAATAAATCAATTCTGAAGTGTCAGTGCTTCTTCTGTGAATAAAGTTTTTTTTAATGTTTTGTTTAAAAAATGACTCAATAAGAGGGTTAATTTGTCAGTTAAAGCTAACAATGTTGAGTTTTTGAGTGTGAAGGTACATTTGTACATTTTTAAGTACAGTTGTATGTCTTAACGGATTGTTTGTAAAATGTTCAAATATATCAACCCATAAATATTTATCTCCTGTGATTGTATTCAATTTGGGAAAAAGGGACTGTTAAGAGTTGCTGAAGAGTTTATCTGATGACTGTAGGTAGAGGCAGGCTAGTGTGCTATCCACTGACTCCCAGTGTTTGAGTCAAGTTAAAGGATAAGTTCGGTTTCTACAGCTTTCACATTGTTCATAGAATGAAGTAGAACAATAAACTCACCCAGAAGGCTTTCCTGATCCAAACAGTGCTTCAGGAGATATTTAGATCCAAAATCGAGCAGCGGACATCCGTATAATGGTAACACATAGGGCATACAGTGCCGCTCCTAAAACTGCATTAATCGTCTAAAAAGGTCATTAGTTTCACCAATATTTCATCATGGTCCACTCGGGCTACTCCTCCACGACAGTCTGTGTCACTCCAGACATGTTGTGTGACTGTACTGACCTCTGAACTGGAGAAGAGCGCTTGCTCCGTGCCTGCGCAGTGCGGCTCATTGTTTCAGGGGAAGACAGCTGGCTACACAACAACTTTCTTCTTCCAGTTTTGTGCAAAATGGACGAATATCTATCGGATGAAGATGTTGTGAAGGAGAACTTTGAAAATGATGGGTGTCCTTACAGTTTCGAGCCAGAGTTTACAGATGAGGAGCTCATCGAAAGGAGGACGCAGAGGCAGCGCTCCAGAGAGTACTGTGCAGGCGCGGAGGCATACATTCTTCTTCTTCAGTTCAGAGGTCGGCACAGTTACAAAAACATGTCTGGGGCGACACAGACTGTCGTGGAGGAGTAGCGTGAGCGGACGATGATGAAATATTGGTGAAACTAATGAGTTTTTGGACGATTAATGCAGTTTTAGGAGCGGCGCTGTATGCCCTATGCGCTACCATTATACGGATGTCCGCTGCTCGATTTTTGGATCTAAATATCTCCCGAAGCACCGTTTGCATCAGGAAAGCCTTCTGGGTGAGTATATTGTTCTACTTCATTCAATAAACAATGTGAAAGCTGTAGAAACCAAACTTATCCTTTAAGTAGCAGTGGGCACGTTTTCTGTCTCTTGTTTCTGGACAGACAGCTGAAAGAAAGGCGTCTACCTGCTTGTCATGGACTTGAGAGTGAGGCAAGACAGGAAAACAAAAGTTGGTGTGTCTTTAACTAACATCACTGTTTCAACTTTTAAATTTCATGGGTAAGGTGTAGACTGTAGCTCACATCTGCCTCACATTATTCTGGACGATGCACAAAGTTGACAGGCATATATAAAGATATGCATAGTTAAAAAAGTACTGTTTATCTCCAGTCTTACAAGTGTGTATTTAACGGTTTGTGTTTTTGCAGCCAGCCTTGAGTAAACATTGGAATAGTTGCAGTTTCACGGATTTCTGCATTTTATTTGTTTATTAGTGCCTGCATGACATTCATGAAAGGAGCCACAGGCTGGATTTTTACTCTGACTGTCCTTATCAGTAATAAAAGCCTTTGCTGGGCTATCAACACTTTTATAGAGTTTGAAGTTGTTTCATTAACTAATCAAACAGGTCAATCATGGTGAATAATTGCTGAGGAAACTTTCAAAGGCTTTTACAGTTGCACTCATTTGATTATTTTTCCAGACACGAAGCACTGCAGCAATTGCTTATGCAGTAATAACACCCATCCATACATCATCTATATCACTTATCTCTTTCAGGGTTGCAGGAGGTCTGGAGCCTTGCCTGGCTGACATTGGGTAAGAGGCAGTTACAGGGGGAACTAGTTGCCAGCCGATCCCAGGGCCATGTGTACTGACAAATTTAACAAGCATGTTTTTGGTCTGTGGGAGGAAACCTAGAGAAAACCTACACAGGCCCGAGGAGAGCACAGCAACCTTTTTGCTGTGAGGCACATGCACATATCAGCCATGTCACTCTGTTTGCCTTAATAGGAAATAAAGAGACGTGTTTTAATTTCCTCCTGTTTTATAGCAGACCATAAAATCACCTATCTTAAATAACAGTACAGCATTAATCACTTTGACCTTTGTTTTGATCATTTGCCGCCCTGTTTATAGTCCTACAACACTTTCCCTGATTACAACATGCTGTCTTTTCTTACCTCTCTGACACAGAGAGCTGCACTACAGACCAGTCCTGTATCATGGACGAAGAAGGAGACGACCAGGTCAGCCAGTTTGAAGGCAGCGACCCCAATGACATTATCCTCAGGCTGCTGCATCTGGCCAGTCACACCTCCTCTCACCGGGTCCACCAATGAGCAACTGCCGACACCTCAAACCTTTGAAAACAAAAAGCTGGACTTGTATATGTAGTTAATGTAGTAATAGGTCTCAGTTTGTCTCCATTTCTCTGAAGTTCCTTGGTTGATATATTTTTATGAATGAAAAAGTACAAACCCAAAACCAGTGAAGTTGGCACGTTGTGTAAATCGTAAATAAAAACAGAATACAATGATTTGCAAATCCTTTTCAACTTATATTCAATTGAATACACAGCAAAGACAAGATACTTAATGAATGAACTGGTAAACTTTGTTATTTTTTGCAAATATTAGCTCATTTGGAATTTGATGCCTGCAACATGTTTCAAAAAAGCTAGAACAAGTGGCAAAAAAGACTGAGAAAGTTGAGGAATGCTCATCAAACACTTATTTGGAACATCCTACAGGTGAACAGGTTAATTTGGAACAGGTGGGTGCCATGATTGGGTATAAAAGCAGCTTCCCTGAAATGCTCAGTCAGTCATTCACAAACAAGGATGGGGCGAGGGTCACCACTTTGTGAACAAATGCGTGAGCAAATTGTCCAACAGTTTAAGAACAACATTTCTCAACAAGCTATTGCAAGGAATTTAGGGATTTCATCATCTACGGTCGGTAATATCATCAAAGGGTTCAGAGAATCTGGAGAAATGACTGCATGTAAGAGGCAAGGCCGAAAACCAACATTGAATGCCCGTGACCTTCGATCCCTCAGGCGGTACTGCATCAAAAACTGGCATCACTGTGTAAAGGATATCACCACATGGGCTCAGGAACACTTCAGAAAACCACTGTCAGTAACTACAGTTCGTGGCTACATCTGTAAGTGCAAGTTAAAACTCTACTATGCAAAGCCAAAGCCATTTATCAACAATGCCCAGAAACGCCGCCGGCATCGCTGGGCCCGAGCTCATCTAAGATGGACTGATGCAAAGTGGAAAAATGTTCTGTGGTCTGACCAGTCCACATTCAAATTGTTTTTGGAAACTGTGGTCGTCGTGTCCTCCGGACCAAAGAGGAAAAGAATCATCCGGACTGTTATGGGGCAAAGTTCAAAAGCCAGCATCTGTGATGGTATGGGGGTGTATTAGTGCCCAAGGCATGGGTAACTTACACATCTGTGAAGGCACCATTAATGCTGAAAGGTACATACGGGTTTTGGAGCAACATATGTTGCCACCCAAGCAACGTCTTTTTCATGGACGCCCCTGCTTATTTCAGCAAGACAATGCCAAGACACATTCTACACGTGTTACAACAGCGTGGCTTCGTAGTAAAAGAGGGCGGGTACTAGACTGGCCTGCCTGTAGTCCAGACCTGTCCCCCATTGAAAATGTGTGGCGCATTATGAAGCGTAAAATACAACAACGGAGACCCCGGACTGTTGAACAACTTAAGCTGTACATCAAGCAAGAATGGGAAAGAATTCCACCTGAAAAGCTTCAAAAATTGGTCTCCTCAGTTCCCAAACGTTTACTGAGTGTTGTTAAAAGGAAAGGCGATGTAACACACAGGTAAAATGCCCCTGTGCCAACTTTTTTGCACTGTGTTGCTGCCATTAAATTCTAAGTTGATGATTATTTGCAAAAGAAAACAAAGTTTCTCAGTTTGAACTTTAAGTATCTTGTCTTTGCTGTGTATTCAACTGAATATAAGTTGAAAGGATTTGCAAATCATTGTATTCTGTTTTTATTTACGATTTACACAATGTGCCAACTTTACTGGTTTTGGGTTTGTAGATGAATACTGACAGTGGTCATCCAGAAATGTGCATGCTGAAATAAAGATGTGGAGAGTACAGTGTGTTGATTTTATTTGTTTATTTACAAGCTTTGTCACTTTGCTGCAAAACGTCCACTATTCAGACAGAACAAATCAGGATCACCGATCACCAAAGCAGACAGCTGACTCGTGTCTTTGCATAGTCCTGCCAAGAGACCCCTCACATGATCCTGCATGTGTTTTGTGTGGAGTATTTTATCTTTCTAACACTCACTGACACAATATAACTGTTGCGGCACTATTAACACTTATCTTGTGCAGTCGTCACCTTTGGACCATTTTACATGTAGTTTAGAGCCATGACTATTATTCTGTGATTATCTGTTTTCACACCACATTTATCTCAGAGTCACTGATGACAAATTATTGACTTGCTTTATTGAATTATTTTGTCTTATCTTTAGCCCACTCTGTAAAGGACAGAAGAGAAGCTTATCTTACTGAACACAGGGGGTGACATCATCTGAGTGAAGTACCTGCATGAAAAAGGAGAGTAGAGTTCACAACAAAGTGAAGACGGTGAACTTCTGCACAAAATTTGAGGCAAATGTCAAAGACCTGGTACGATGGAGGGCTAGGGCCACATTCACAAAAGTAAAGCTAAAAGAATAAAGTCATAAAATTATGAGAATAAAGTCTAATTTATGAGAACAAACTTATTTTAGTCCGTAGAGGCTATTGGAAGAGCAGCAGCTGCCTGCACAAAAATGAGGAACGTCAAGCGTCGAGAGAAGTTATACTTCTGTATAGGTTTCACAAATAAGGAAATACAACTTCTTTTGGTTGTTATTTTTATTATTTAGTAAGTTTATTCTAATAAATGCATGACTTTCTTTCCCGTAACTTTGATTTATTCTCATAACTTTGAGATTATTCTAGTAAGTTTTCCGGCTTTGTGTAACTTCTGCCTTTTTTTCCTGTAATTTTATGACTTTATTCTCTTAGCTTGATGAACTCATTCTCACAACTTTTTCAACTTTATTCTTTCAAATTTATAAATATATTCTTGTAACTTTTCAACTGTAGTCTTGTAATTTTATGACTTTATTCTTGTATCTTTTCGACTTCATTCCTCCAACTTTATGACCTCATTCTCATTATTTTTAAATTATTTTTGTAACTATACTCACTTTGTAACGTACTGTTTTTATTTTCTAATGTGGGCTTAATCAATCACCACCGTTTCAATAATGAAGATGAGTAGTTAGAGCGTAAACACCAGAGTTCATAAAATAAAATCAAAACAGAAATTATGGCCCCAGTCTTGACTGTTTGCATATCAGTCTGGGCAGCATTTTTGACCTCCAGAGTCCAGTTTGTTTGACGAATGTGAAAGCTCTGACTCAAGTTCAACCATGGTGCACTTTGTCTGACCTTCTCTAGGCCATGAGCGTGCTTCAGCTGTAGTGGCCTTGGGTTGTATTCAATCTGCTATGAATACTTGAGAACTTAAAGAGTTTTGGTGACATCTGACCAAAGCAGTCAGTAAATCTGTGATCATCTCTGTTGTTCTCACATTCTCCTGAGTCCTATCACAACATGATGGAGTAATGTGAGTGCAGGCCAGTGGAGACTGGGGAGGGGTAACAGTAGTGTCTCTGCGTGATAAGGGGAAACCAGGTCTGTTGGAGAAATGTATGCCCTAGTGTGTCTTGGTAGATTAGAGAAAAACATGAAAAAATCTGCTCTCTAAGAGAAATATGTTCTTCAAATTGTTTAAGACTGGAAAGTAAAAGACTGAGGAACCAGTATATCATGTGAAAAGGAGGTATGAGGGAAGTACTGAAGGAGTTTGAGGGGAAAAAAAGACAAAAAGGGGTGAAAGGGGGGAAATGATACAAAAAGGGAACTGAAAATAGAAAAGAGAGAAGATAGAGGAAAAGAGAGGAGACAAAACAGAAGCATAACTGAAAGATTTCATCTGATCTGCTGATTTTTGGTTGTTATCCTTGCTTTGTCATAATTTTTCTTCTTCCTTTAAAAAAGACAGACTCTCTTGACCTTAAACATTTCTCTCTCATCTGGTTTAAAATTCAGATTACCCAACTATAGTCTGACCACTTGAAACATCTTTATCTTCAGGACTGGATCCTCTGAGCAGGGCTGGATGCAGTGTGCTGGATTTACCTTGATTGGGGACACCTGAGGTTAATGATTACTCAGCTCACTGAGATAGTATAAAACAGGCAGGAGGACTTTTCCACCGTTACCTTTGCTGTCTGCCATCATGTCCTTCTCTGGAAAATACCAGGTGCAGTCTCAGGAGAACTTTGAGGCTTTCATGAAAGCCATTGGTAAGATATCTGCTTACTTTCCTGACAATTTCTTCAATCAATACTTTTTTTGAAGTGCTTTGTTACACTCATTTAGTTTCTGCTAAAATTGCTTTAACTGAGAGCTTTGATTAAAGATCTCCTGCTTATTTACTCCTGGATTGTTAACCTTAAGAGAGAAACTTTATCTTTCTGAAGCCTAGCACAAATGCTTTAAACCTGAATTCTCGTGTAGGTTTGCCTGATGACCTCATTCAGAAAGGCAAAGACATCAAGACTGTCTCTGAAATTGAGGAGAATGGTGACAACTTCAAAGTGACCGTCAGTGGTGGCCCAAAGGTCCTTGTCAACAGCTTCACCATCGGACAGGAGTCTGACATCGAGACCCTCTCTGGAGACAAGATCAAGGTAAGTCAGGTTGCTAGTTTGAGGGTTTCAAATGGTTCAATTTGTGAAAACCGTCTCCTTGACAAAGCAAGCTTTAATGCTAGGCCTGGGCAATCTGCAGAATCTGTGTTCTGGCAGCATGAGGGCATTGAAAGAGCAAAGGCAAGAAATGGATCATTAACTGCAGTGGATATGCTGATGTCTCAAAATGTTTTGTTTTGGTTTTTTTTTTTTTTTTTTTTTCCTCCCCCACAGACGGTAGTAACCCGTGATGGCAACAAACTGAAGGTCAAGCTGAAGGAGGTTGAGTCGGTCACAGAACTGGTGGATAAGGACACGCTAGTCAGTGTGAGTACAAAAACCTAGACTTTCAAATTCTGACAAAATTCTTACAAATGTCTAATGTGGTTTATTTTCTTCTCTCCAGACCATGACTCTTGGTAATATCGTATACAAGAGGATAAGCAAACGCATCTAAAGACCTGCACTCTGGGGTAAATAAACATTTGAAAATGCAGAAGTGTCTTGTCGTCTTTGGACAATATGAACTTTGTGTGTGTAGATGAGGGTGATTTCAGTTTATATCTAAGGTCACTTTATCAAGATGGGGGGGGGGGGGGGGGGTGAGTGGCGTGTGGCACTTTCAAGGGCATGTATAAACTGTTAGATGTGCTGCAGAACTTTTGATAAAATGTGCACAACTACTTGGTTTGCATTAACATCTTGCGTCTCTAACAGTTTTGAGTATCTAGACAAGAAATAACGTAACTCACTGAGCAGCAGGAGGGTGGATTTTAGACAAACATGGAAGCTCAACATACTCCAAATCTGCACAAAGCAGAATTTACTTAGACTTCTGCTGAAGTGCATTCTAATGAGCAGTGTTTGCATGATTGTTAGATTTGTAGGTAAATACCCTCTGCTGCACTGACTGTGATTACAGGGAAATGAAGGGTTAAAATCTTGGTGTTGACAGAATTAAAGCAAGTGCAGAGCTGATAAGAGTCAACAAATACACTTGAGTAAACTGGAGTGAAACGCTTTATGGTGTGGGAAGTGTTTAACTTGGTGTCTACGGTATAATACCCTTGAGGCTAATTTCACACAGAACTCAACCATTAAAATACACATATTGGGAACTTCATTTCCCTCTATGGAAAATGCCTAAATAACTGCCCAAAGTCGGATTTAAAAAAAATGCAACAAGTTGACTTGAGCTAAAACACTTAAGATGGGGTTTCCCTTTAATTTTGAGTTTTAAACACTTCATTTATGTACTTTCTGCAATATTAAAAACCTAAAATTTCCTGCTTTCTGCAAATCTGCATGTTATTGGTCAATTTTAGTATTCAATTTTGGAAAGCATCTCAGGGAGAAAATACTCTTCAACACCTGGTGACTTATGTATCCTAGGCTACATCTGTCCGGTGAGACATTGTTCAAATTTTCCCTTTCCTTTCACATTTATATTTGAACTCGAGAGAACTTTGCTGATCCACATTAAACGGTACGATCAGAAAATATTCAGTTCAACTTGAGCACTGTTGACTCACTCCAGCCAGCAGTGTGAATGCAGCATTGGCTCATGATGTGCGATAAGTTATTAGCATCCTTGTTCAAACTTCTACCCAGGAAAGTCTCAGTACCAAAATTTTAATTGATCAGATTTTCCAGTGTAACAACTGTTAACACCACAATTTACATTTCTTAAATTATGTAGAATTTTTGGGTATTTTTCCAAACTTAATCACCAATAATCACATGAAGTGTTTGCACAAATGATACATTTTTTTTGTTGCCAATATATCTGTGCACATTTTCACAGTATTAACAGAGTCTGCCAAAAAATCTGACAATTCAAATAAGAAATCTTAATGTTTGGTGCTCTTATAACTAGTATTGGTCATTTATGTTCAAGATGTCATGTACATTGGACTGAGGGGAACGTAATTTGATTATTGATGACAGGAGTTTTTAAAGTGAATATGAAAAAGTGGGTTGTGCTGAAAATGAAATAGGTCTGATGTAACATATTTTTAATAAAAAGCAAAACTACAAAAGTGAAGGATATAGAAAATAACTGTGTGGTTAAATGTGCAGACCCAAACATCAGTACTCAGAAATCTGATATCAAACAAAAGGCAGGTTCTGGTTTATTGACAACAGTCCAGTGTTTACTTCTTCCGGTGGAACAAATTCTTGATTCCCTCCTCCATGGACTTTGGTTCATGCATCATGGCCATGGGTTTGTTCTTCAGAGCTGCCTCCCTCATACTGTGGTAGACGTATTCATTCTGTTTGAACATTAGAAAGACAGCAAAATGAACACAAAACATATATATATAAATATGAAATGGTGTCAGCAGAAGCCAGGTGCCAGGAAAAATGAACTTTGAAAAATGTCACCTCAACTCAAAATCAGGAAATAATGTTCTGATGAAGTGCAAAAAAATGTAGCTTTTCACAAGTTAAACATTTTTAGAAGTACTGAAGTAGTATGATGACAAAAACAGGTGCGGATATTAAACATGTAAAATGAAGTGTATGGATTTGGTCTGCTCTCCTGTAAAGTGTATTGAGATAACACTGGTTATGAACTGGCACTATACAAAGACTGATTAATTCTTATACTTCATTTTCCAGCATTATTAATGGGGGTTTGTAGAAAATGGTACCAAGCTTATAACAGATTTAGTGATCAGAGATCATATAATTGTCAGTGTTTTACTGCACCCAGTCTGTTAAAAATGGGATCATTTTGAAATAAGGTGTTCACCTCCAGGTCTTTGGTCATGGGATGAGTGGGTCCGTGGGTGACCATGAGAATGGAGTAGGCTTTACAGATCATCCCATGGCCGACCTCGATCTCTCCGGCCTGCCAGTGAGTCACTCCAGCTCGCATCGCTGCCATACCCAGAGTTACTTATTCTTGGCTTTATTGAGATATTTAGATAATAAGATAATACTTTAGATGATTTGATACATGACCTCATGGTAGTCACCTTTTAACCGAGCCTTGTCCATCTTGTCCAACATCTCAAAGCAGTAATCTGCCATCTCTTTCACCTGCTCCTCAGTGGTCTTAAATTGTAAAAGACATAAGATGGAAAATGATTTAATATGGATATAAATAAACACAGACTATCAGAAGAATACAAATGCAACACAATAAGATGTATAATCTAATCCAGGTTTGTTCAAAAACTAACAGGCTTCTAATTTTCCTATTTCATTTCAGATGGATAATTATTCATGACTTTATCTATCAAATATCACCTAATGAGGTCAAAATCTATGCACATGGCAAGGGAGGAAATACCATGAAAATGAACCCACCTGTTGCAAAATCATGTTTTTTTTATTAAAACGTACATTATAACTACCGCACTCTTATCTCATGAGGTTTGCTTATACTCGTCCTGTGCTTCATGCTCACCATGTGTGGAGACAGACACAGTAAAGCAGAGTCAAAATCCTGAAATGTGAAAAACACACTAAACTGATCAGGATTAAAGAAACACAGTTGGGGATTTGATGCCATCTAGTGGTGATTTTGAAGATTACAAACGCTTCTCTCACTGAACTATATTTTAGGATATTCATATAAAGTATAAATGTGAGATGAGTATCACCTTCATCTTTTCCAGTAGGTGCTAACATATTCTACAACCTGCTCCGTCAAGGACTCACAAATCTCCTGGGAAAAGATCATTACAGGACATGTAGTTTTTTGATTTTTAATTTTTTGTCTTTATGGAATATTAGAGAATGATTTCATGAGACCAATATGCAAATTTAATCAATTCTCTCTTGGTGACAAAGAAGGTGAAACAAGTCTTTGTCTTGGAATATCTTTTGCTTGCCTCTTATTGTACTTTGTTCAGGGGAGGGGTGTGCGATACAACTGTCTCAAATTATGAAGAATTAGAATCTGTTTACGATATACCAGTACTGAAAGACAACATGATCATCTATAGGACTCATTCTGTCTGCTAAAGTTCTTTGCTCCCCCTCTTTCCTCACGGTGAAGCAGAGTCAGGCTGAAATAAAACATTACGTTTAATAAAAAGAGCTGAGCTTCTGTTTTATAGAAGAGCTACATTATCATGTTAAAACATTTGCACAATCTGCTCAAAGTCTGAATGTGTAACAGTAGCATTAAAAGACAGAGAGCATCAGAAACAGTGTCATCAGCAGAGTCAGAGGTCATCCTGTTGGTATTCTTAGTTACAATTTTATTCTACCTTTCTTACTTTTACAAAATCATTAACTCCTCGACCTCTCTGAACAGCGATCAACCGATATGACTGCAATCTATAGTGAAACTGTCTTAGCATCTGAGTTTTTGGCTGATGAAGGAAATCTTGCCAGTAAGATTCAGACCTCAGGGCTATTTAACATGTTTTAAATAGTCTGAATAATAATTTTCATGCTTTAAATTCCACTCACATGGACTATAGAGCTTTAAGTTTCCCACGCTCTGTCTCTCACACATCGGTTTCAACACTTAAAAGTATGCTTTATCTATGAAATAACCATTACACTGCTTCTGCAGAAAAGTAAAAGCTGTAAATACATTTGCTGTTAGTAACATTACTCTTAAAGTTTTGGTGCATTTTAGAGAATACTTATTTCAATAATTTAGTAAATAAATGTTAGGAATGATTACAATAAGAATCATGGTAAAATTTAGATTGTCATAATGCCTTTGTTTTCCTTATTGCCCACTCCTATTTTAAATGGAAATTTGTACTTTGTCAGCTAGCAACGACTTCGTTTTGGGTTGTAATGTAATGCTTCTGTATAATTCTTATTTTCTTCAATCGTTTTCAAGCTGACTGTATTCTGGCCTTTCTCTTGGATGACAAAACTTTAGCAAGGGAAAAGCACTGTTCCTGTGTTGATGTAACACTGCTCTCTGCTGGTGACTCAAGTGAGCCCTGGAGGAGGTGATTTGGAAAGACTGTTATTTTCTTAAATATAAGATGTGATGGGCACAAGCTGTATGTATGTATGTATGTATCTATCTATCTCTTTCTATCCATCTATCCATCTATCCATCTATCCATCTATCTATCTATCCATCCATCCATCCATCCATCCATCCATCCATCCATCCATCCATCCATCCATCTATCTACACACACACAAACACAAACATACATATACATATATATATATATATATATACATATATACACACATATATATATATATATATGTATACACCCAACAAAAAAACGCAACACTTTTGTTTTTGCTCCCATTTTTCATGAGATGGACTTAAAGATCTAAAATTCATTCCAGATGCACAATGTTACCATTTCTCTCAAACATTGTTCACAAATCTGTCTAAATGAGTGATAGTGAGCACTTCTGCTTTGCTGAGATAATCCATCCCACCTCACAGGTGTGCCACATCAAGATGCTCATCAGACACCATGATAAATGCACAGGTGTACCTTAGACTGTCCACAATAAAAGGCCACTCTGAAATGTGCATTTTTTTTGCTTTATTGGGGGCCTGGGGACTCAGAACCAGTCAGTATCTGGTGTGACCACCATTTGCCCCATGCAGTGCAACACATCGTCTTCGCATAGAGTTTATCAGATTGTCAATTGTGGCCTGTGGAATGTTGGTACACTCCTCTTCAATGGCTGTGCGAAGTTGCTGGATATTAGTGGGAACTGGTATACGCTGTCGTATACGCCGGTCAAGCACATCCCAAACATGCTCAATGGGTGACATGTCCAGTGAGTATGCTGGCCATGCAAGAACTGGGACATTTTCAGCTTCCAAGAATTGTGTACAGATCCTTGCAACATGGGGTCGTGCATTATCTTGCTGAAACATGAGGTGATGTTCATGGATGTATGGCACAACAATGGGCCTCAGGATCTCATCACGGTATCTGTGTGCATTCAAAATGCCATCAATAAAATGCACGTGTTCTTCGTCCATAACAAATGCCTGCCCATACCATAACCCCTCCACCACCATGGGCCACTCGATCCACAACATTGACATCAGCAAAGTGCTCACCCACACGACGCCACACACGCTGTCTGCCATCTGCCCTGAACAATGTAAACCGAGATTCATCCATGAAGAGAACACCTCTCCAACGTGCCAGACGCCATCGAATGTGAGCATTTGCCCACTCAAGTCTGTTACAGCGACGATCTGGAGTCAGGTTAAGACCCTGATTAGGACGACTAGCATGCAGTTGAGCTTCCCTGAGATGGTTTCTGACAGTTTGTGCAGAAATTCTTTGGTTATGCAAACCAATTGTTTCAGCAGCTGTCTGAGTGGCTGGTCTCAGACGTTCTTGGAGGTGAACCTGCTGGATGTGGAGGTCCTGGGCTGGTGTGGTTACACGTGGTCTGCGGTTGTGAGGCCGGTTGGATGTACTGCCATATTCTCTGAAACGCCTTTGGAGACGGCTTATGGTGGAGAAATGAACATTCAATGCACGAGCAACAGATCTGGTTGACATTCCTGCTGTCAGCATGCCAATTGCACGCTCCCTCAATGCTTGCGACATCTGTGGCATTTTGCTGTGAGACAAAACTGCACATTTCAGAGTGGCCTTTTATTGTGGGCAGTATAAGGTACACCTATGCACTAATCATGGTGTCTGATGAGCATCTTGATGTGGCACACCTGTGAGGTGGGATGGATTATCTCAGTAAAGCAGAAGTGCTCACTATCAAACATTTAGACAGATTTGTGAACAACATTTGAAAGAAATGGTATTATTGTTTATCTGGAATGAATTTTAGATCTTTGAGTCCATCTCATGAAAAATAGGAGCAAAAACAAAAGTGTTGCATTTATATTTTTGTTGAGTGTATATACATTAAAAACTCAATGGACTACACTTACAGCATATAATCAAGTACTTTGAGTTACACATGTTGTAGGAAAAGTGCTATATAAATAAAGTTTGATTGATAATTAGCTGGGATTCATTAATGAAACAAGCAGTAAGCCATGTTGTAAGATTGAGTATAAATTTAAAGTTGTGTTTATGTGGACTTGCATTATTGCTCATTCTTAATTTCATTTTTAACCTTATGAATAGTGTGTCTTGGGTGCCAAGATGTATACAGTAATTGGATTAGATGTAAAAATTGTGGTGATAGGAGAAATAGACACATTACTGAGACCAAATCAAATCAAGATAATCCATTTTTAAATTATAACGCTGTTTGACCTAACACTAATGGGAACAGCATGAACCTGTGTCTAAATAATGGTTTCACATTTATTTACTGTAATTAATACTTTTGGGAAACGGCATACCTGCATTTGACTCACCTGCATCTTCCACCTAGTTGATCCAGGGGATCACGTCAGAAACCACCTTCATGCATCCGACTCCCTTTTGTTAGACTGAGATGGATCAGCAGGTCAGAAAGACAGAAGTCTGCTGGTGCTCTCTGATGGCTCCTTCCAGCCAAAGAGTGATCCTTTCAAATGTGTCTGAGCTGCAGAACAGCTTGCTTTGTTTGAAGGCATTTCTAAGTAAATCATAAAAGTTTGGTGTTTCAGTGCCTCTTTGTTTCTTGGGTGCATTTTTAATAATTGAAAAAACTAAATATTTTCAGTTTTCCTAGGATTTTGTTCTTGTGTTTGGGACCATTGTAACTTCAAATTACATTCTGTTTTGTTTCACTTCTGTTTTTCCTGCTTTATTTAATTTCAAAGCTTTTGCAAACCGTTTTTAATCTTTATTGAAAGCACAGTTTGAGCTTGTTAGGTAATGTTGTTCAACACTTCTGGAACATTTTTTTCATGAAAACATTTTTGAAGGACTTTTTGTTGCTGTTTTTCATGGCTATGTTTGCTGTTGACTTTGTTTTGCTTTTGTGATTATACCCCATGACAGATGGAAGAAACCACCTTCCTGTATGTGACACACTTGCTGTTTGACTGACCTGGAATGAGTCTATAGGTGGACTACAGTAGGACTGACCTCTGATGATGTGGTCAATGGGCTGCTGTAAGATGGCGGTGAAGCTGCAGGCAGGAGGTGCCGTCTACTAGAGACAAGCATCAGGTCTGTCGGCAGGGGCCCTGCTATGATTGGCCAATTAGAATCTTCTGGTTTGCATTTCACAATGTTTTACACATTTGTTGTGAACATTCTTGTCATCCATTTTCAATGTGGAAAATACCACTTTAATGTCAAATAACAGACAGGAACAGATACTGTCTTTACATAAGTGAACAGCACAAACAATCCTATGGTGAATTTTGCATCACTTCACTCAGCAGCTACAAAACTGAGTTTAACATTGCTGCAAAAACCCATTTAAATTGTTAAACTTAATAAACCTTGTTAGTCCCTGCCTGGATTTAGAACTGTTGACATGGTGAATCAAAAATTCTGCACAAAGATAAAACTTAAGAAATACACCAACTTTCCCCTTTTCATGTCTTGCCTCACTCCCAAATCCATAACAAGCAGGTAGACACCAGAAACGGTCCTGTGTGCTTGTTGTGACTCGTTTTTACTGCATTGTTACATTATCTTCCATTATCGTAATTTGTTCTACTCCTCAACAGAGGCTTTGTTTTGTTGACTTACTTGTGCTCGAGATGTGACGTTTGAGAACGAGTCAAGTTTTTCAAACACCTCCTAAGTGAGTGATGAGAACTGATCTGCAATTGTAAGTGAGCCCTTCATTTGTGTGTTTCTTAAATGCAAACTGCCTACAAATTCAAGAAGAGCTAACAAATGAAGGGCTCACTCACAACTGCAAATCAGTTCTGATCACTCATTGATCTGTGCAGTTGAAATGAAAATTGGTACAGCCGGGAATATGCCAATGCGCCCCATTCGGAAAGCCGCCGCCAGTGTGGGTTTGAATCTGGTGTTCCTTAAAATATTTAAGGTGAGAAAATCCAGGGGAAAATGAGGCCCTCACAAGTTTTTTGCTGTGTGTTGATGCATTTCAATCCTCATCATGCAAAATACATTTCAGCACTTTTAAATTCTTGCGTTTTAGTTTAAAGAGAGAACTTATATTTGAAGGTTATTGGTATTCTACTGGGTTTTCTGAGCATTTTCTAAACACTGTTTTGTTGTACTTCTACCTTGGTTTAGTAAATCATTAAAAAAAGTTTTTGTTGAAAATTCGTCAACAGGTATTTAGTTGAAAATTCATCCAAAGGTATTTTGTTGAAAATTGTCTTTTTTAAGTACATTATTAGTAAAAGTCCAGCCTACCAAATACAGTTGTGGTCAAAAGTTTACATACACTTGGAAAGAACATAATGCCATGGCTCTCTTTAGTTTCCAGTTATTTCTACAACTCTGATATTTCTCTGATAGAATGATTGGAACAGATACTTTTTTGTCATGAAAAAACATTCATGAAGTTTGATTCTTTTATGACTTTATTATGGGTTAATAGAAAAAGTGACTAAATCTGCTGGATCAAAAATATACATACAGCAACATAAATTAGCAATTTTGGTGACTTAGAAAGTTGTGTCAATGAAATGAGCTTCAGAACATACCCTCTTAACTTCTTGTGAATGATTATGAGTGACTATAGCCGGGGACTTCTCTGAGGCCATTTAAATACGGCTCATTGGATACAAAAAACACAAACACTACAATGGGAAAGTCAAAGGAGCTCAGCACAGATCTGAAAAAGGGAATCATTGACTTGAACAAGTCAGGAAAGTCACTTGGAGCCATTTCACAGCAGCTGCAGGTCCTAAGAGCAACAGTGCAAACAACTGTTTGTATGTATAAAGTGCATGGCACTGTTTTGTCACTGCCATGATCAGGAAGAAAATTCAAGCTATCCTGCTGCTGAGAGAAAATTGGTCGGGAGGGTGAAGAGTCAACCAAGAACCACCAAAAAGCAGATCTGCCAAGAATTAGAAGCTTCTGGAACACAGGTGTCAGTGTCCACTGTCAAGCATGTTTTGTAACGCCATGGACTGATGGGCTGCTGTGCAAGGAGGAAGCCCTTGCTCTAAAAGCAGCACCTTAAAGCTCAGCTGGAGTTTGCTGCTGATCACATAGACAAAGATAAGACCTTCTGGAGGAAAGTTCTGTGGTCAGATGTAACAAAATTCAAGCTATTTGGCCACAGTTCCCAACAATATGTTTGAAGGAGAAAAGGTGATGCCTTTAACCCCAAGAAAACCATGCCTGCCGTCAAGCACGGTGGTGGGAGTATTATGCTGTGTGGCTGTTTTGCTGCCAATGGAACTGGTGCTTTACAGAGAGTAAATGGGAGTGTGAAGAAGGAGAATTACCTTCAAATTCTTCAAGATAACCTAAAATCATCAGCTCGGAGGTTGGGTCTCGGGCGCAGTTGGGTGCTCCAACAGGACAATGACCCCAAACACAAATCAAAAGTGGTAATGGAATGGCTAAATCAGGCTAGAATGAAGGTTTTAGAATAGCCTCCCCAAAGTCCTGATCTAAACCCCATTGAGAACACCTGGACAATGCTGAAGAAACAAGTTCATGTCAGAGAGCCAACAAATTTAACTGAACTGCACCAATTCTGTCAAGAGGAGTGGTCGAAGATTCAACCAGAAGCTTGCCAGAAGCTTGTAGATGGCTACTAAAAGTGCCTAATTGAAGTGAAAATGGTCAAGGGACATGTAAGCAAATATAAGCATTGCTGTATGTATATTTTTGACCCAGCAGATTTGGTCACTGTTTCTGTTAACCCATAATAAAGTCATAAAAGAATCAAACTTCATGAATGTTTTTTATGACAAAGAAGTATCTGTTCCAATCACTCTTTCAGAGAAATATCAGAGTTGTAGAAATAACTGGAAACTCAAGAGAGCCATGACATTATGTCCTATACAAGTGTATGTAAACTTTTGACCACAACTGTAGGTACAGTATCTAGAAATAGTAACTATGGCAACTTCATGAAACTGGCACAAGCAGAAACACACCACCTTGCCACAGAAAACGCAGTCATGCAACTAAAACTTCAACTGTGGTACATGACAGCAGGTCCATTCCAAGTGTCACTCTAAAATTTTCTACCAAAACAAATGAGGCTGTAATCTGCCCCAAGGTTAGAAGGATCTGAAGGTCCACCTGAGAGACAAGCTCCAGGAAAGGTCCACCTGAAAAGTTGCTGTGACTGTTCCCTCCACAACAACCACCACTACAACAACCACCACCACTACTACTACAGCCAAATCAACTACAGTCACAGCACCCGCACCACCCCACAAGAATCAGCCGTTCTCTTGGTTGCACCCACTCTGGAGGGCAGCTCGACTCTTCAGGTGGGGTGAGGAAGAAAATCTGCCCTACCATTGATCAAAAATGGACTCCTTCCTGCGATTCCTCCTTTACAACCTGAAAATCAAGGATAAACGCAGTTCATTGTTTAGCATCACAGCTCGTCTTTCAACAAAACATTTCTCAAGACATCCTGACTTTTTTTCCACAAAGTTTGAAATCTTCTCATCCACACACTGAGGATCTCAATTTTGTTTTTTGAAAATGAGCACATCTCCAATTTTCAACACCAACTTCCTTCATCCATCAGGCAAAATACAGTTTACAGCCATGAATTATAGTCAGTTTTGAGGTGGAAATATCAATATAATAATGAATTCATGAAAACATAAAACTTCAAATCTCACTTGTGTGCTTTACATTCGTCAACATGTGCATTGTTTTAGTTATACTTGTTTGGCTTGAATGGTATTGGTAGACAACAGTGTAGTTTATATTCTTCATGAAATTAACATTTAGATTATATTTGTGTTTGTGAAACAAGATAATTTCATTTTAAATGCATGAATAAAATTCTAACATTTTTTCCTTTTTATTTATTTATCATTGTCAAACCCTGTGCTTAAATTTAACACCACAATTGACAGTGTTTTACTTCTACCAGAAATATTTAATTTCATAAACATAATAAATTGCCACTCTTACGATTTAATCAGTTGGGCCAAACTTGATTATAATTCTACCAAAATAACTGCTGAAATGATCATTAAATGAAGTGTATTTCTTTCTACTTGAGTAGAGGCAGAGTGTTACTTTTACTTGTGCTAAAGAAAAATAACACTTTTAAGACTTTTAATTACAGTGGTTTTGTGCTCCTTGTACCACTGCAGGTTGTTGAAGTGGTTCACGAGCACTATTGCCTGGAGCACAGCTCCACTCACCTTTCTGTTAGGAGGAGTTGACCAAGCTGCCTGGAGTCTGAGCCGTCAAGTTCAAGCGGCTGGAAGTCAGCTGGAGTCTGTGAGCAGAGAGCGACCACCAGGGCTGTAAGCAGAGGCCCATGTGGAAGTGCCAAAACCTGTGGGTCCTGAGTGTTCATAAAGCTTATTAATCGTATGCAGGGCAAATATGGTTTTCACGGCCTTAATCCAGCCAAAATGGTTTGAAAATACTGTCATTGGGATCTCTTAAGCTCTGTTTCCACCAGAGGGTTCAGTCTGGTTCGTCTTGGTACAGCTCGAAACCCCTATAAGCGAACCGTACCGTCCTACTTTTTGGGACCCTTGGGGTGCCAAGCATACCGATCCGACCCTAGAAGGTGGAGCTAAGAACACTGCAGTCCGCTGATAGGTTGAAGGAGACGTCACTTCCCATGCGATAGCAGAACAACACATAATCCCACCATGTTTAAATCTCCGCTCGTCTTTGTGCCACTAACTCACGCGCAACGCAGCCTTCTCTGATACAAAGCTTGGTTGCGCTTTGTAACAAAAAGCCACATGCTGATCACAAAAAAAGAAGAATTGCTGGATGCCTTCCATCGTTGGTATTGGTTTACTGTGTTCTTCTTGGTTGTATTTAATAGCTGGGTACACGGTGTCTGCTATGACGTCATGCTATTGGCATCTGGCTTAAGACGCCACCTACCAAGTAGGGTTCGGTTGGCTGTGGAAACGCAAACAGGATCAGGGTTTACCGATCCAGCCTGAGCCAAACCGTGCCAATCCATACTGGACCACTTGATGGAAACAGGGCTTTTATGGTAAACTGCTGAACAAGGATGGGAGAGCAGAGTTTTGGCTGGTAGGCACAGTGTTTAGAAGGCGTCTAATATGACAGAAAGACCAACCTTTCAACAGAAAACCACTGAATACCATATAAAAACTCCAACAAGGTGTTTTCCAACTTATTTTCATTTGCACAGACCTCTGACACATAAAAAACATCTTAATGGATATTCTGGTTGTTGCACAGTGATCTGTTTTCTATGTAGTTCCTTGTTCTCGTTAAAGGCCCTGGAAACCCACAGAGGAGTTAGTGAACAATCCCTTAATTTGACCTCTTCTCAGGTAAACAATTTCAAGAGCATATTTTGAACTAAAAAACCTTTCTGATTTATCCAAAAGAATTGGCAGTGTTTTAAAAAAGTGTCGTCATTTTTAATTATGCAAATGTGAATATTTAGCTTTTAAAACAATTATCTGTTGATTCCAATATCACTGATCATCTCATGCATCCCTAATAACCGTTTTTTTTTAACTGACCAAATATAATTACTTAAAAAATGTGTTCTTTAAGTGCTCCTTAACATATTTAGAAATCTCCTTTTTTACCTCTTTTTGTATTACTATCTTGAAAAATGAAAATACAAATAAAATATAAAATCAACACAATATATATTTCTTTAAAATCTAAATAAAGTACAGTTTTAATCTAGTTTCAAATATTTCAGTTCAAATGTTCCGGACAACTTTTTTTCTGCATATTTTATGGCCAAGTAAAACAGTCTTGCAACTCAAAGCCAAACTACTGCCTCGGGGCCTGCTTTATTTTTCTCTATATACTCCACCACTATTCCCTCAAAAATATTTTAAACAATTGTGCGGTCAAGTTTTAACATTTGCTCCATGAAAAGCAGGGTGTGTCTGCCATACACTTTAAAATAACACTGGTTTAAGAAATTATTTTCTTTTGTGTGAATTGGCTCTTCAGTCCTGAGTTAAAAATCTAAAAGTCAATCTGTTTGAAAGCTAAAAGACTTTCAAGACTATTGAAGAAACATTTTAGTATCGCATCATTTTAAAATGTGATATTAAAAGTACTGAAGAAGAATAATTCAATTTCTATTTCTGCAACCCTAGTCCCTCAACATTAGCTGACTTTATGTACAACAAACCACACAAAGTTGAACCAGACAAATATCACTAAAAACTTTCAAACAGCTTTAACACAAGGCACATGAGTCATACCTTTAGTAAAGCTCTTACCTTTAGTACAGGTGTGTTGGACAACTCCAGACTCACTGGAGGGAATTTCAGCCATCGTCTGCCTGTTTTTCATTTTACTTTTTTGCAAATGAATCAATTTCTCTTTTTCTACACCCAAACCTGGACTGGTGCTAACAAATTCCACTAACTCCTGGTCCCTCTGAGCCAATCCTCGATTCCTCTTCAGTGCGTCCTCTTAACTAAAATTGTGAATAAGTTTGTACCTGGACATTTAACCACTTCGTCGAGTGGCCTTAATTTCGCGCCACACTGGCCAGCTCACTACCCGGAAATTGAGTGCTTCGGTTCCTCCGCTGGATCGCACCTGCCTGCGCGGGGGCGGAGGAACACCATTATGTAGACCTGTGCAGCGCGTACTCCTCGGGTGAGTGTAAATAAGCTTTGGTGAATGTAATTCTGGTTAATTAAGGACTCTAGACTAGTGCCACTGTTATACAAGCAGAAATAACATTTACGCGGTTCATTCTTCAGTTAAAAAGCAGCTAACAATGAGTCGATGGGAATTCTGACTCTTTTCCATGATCTGGATCTTTTGGCTCAACTCGGTGATTAGATCGACTCTCTCCCAAACGACTCTTTATTCAGTATACCATTTTGGCAATAATAATAATGATAATCCAAATGTATCTAATACATGTATAGATTGTTTTAAGTGTATGATTAAAAAATTTAATTTTATACAAACCATAATTCCAATGAGGCAGGAAAGTTGTGTAAAACGTCAAAACAAAAAATGAAATTTGAAAATCCAATTATGAATTCAATATAGACAAGTTATACAATGTTTAACTGATTAAATTAATTCTTTATTATTTTATTGTTTATTTACCAGTGTGTTACATCACATTTCCTTTTTAACAACACTCAGGAAGCGTTTGGGAAATGAGAACACAAATTGTTGAAGCTTTGTAGATGGTCCTACGACAATCCCAGTGTCACAAGTCTGTCACCAACAGCGTGGTGCAGGGTGATGTGCATTTGTAGGCCCATCCAAAGGTTATCATTGCAGTGGTTCCCACAATTAAAAGCTTTTGGGATTTTTCACTGTGTTCAGGGATAATTGCTGATAATCAAACTTATTCAACATGATAATCACCAATAATCACAAACAAACCAACACTGTAACTGATTTTTGTCAACTTAACAGCATTTTACCATAACATCAAGAGAAAATTCTGTTTATCTTAGAACAACTTAGCAATACCAGTCAAGATATTTTTGAGTAAGTGCTTTACATTTTTGGGCAGAACAGATTTTAGTTTGAGTTAACGTATTTATTGGATAAAAACTGATGCATGTTTTTTTTTTTTTTTAAATAAAATGATATGCGAATACATGATTGGTAACAGTACATAGATAAAACAGCAAGTTCACTGAAAGAGGGTGATGGTTCTGTAAATTAGAACAAAGCAGTAAGGTTGCTGTTTGTGATAATGCAACATTGATGCTAAAAGATATTGATAATACCTTGAATAAAAATACAGTGGTATGACTATTATAGAAAATATTGTAATAATACTGAAAATTAAGATAAGTAATGCTACTGTAAAGATATTTGCAGTAACTAACTGGCATCTTGTTACCAGTAAGTTACTTAAAAATTTACAACAACTTCTTTACAATGCTTAAATGATTTTTTTGCACTTCAATTATACATACTTTTTCAAAACTTATTCATGGGCAGTTTTCTATTGATTCAGTTCACTCCATGTGTTTTTTAGAAACAACTCTGTGCTTTAATTATGATTAAAAATGATAGTTGCATTGATCATATTTTAGTTTCTCCTTTATTTAGCCTGTACTTTTGAGGGGATGTGTTTCTTATGAAATGTTGACATAAAACTGAAGACATACAGCACATTTCAAAATGCACTGATCCGTGAAGTTTAGAAAGACAATTGTGACAAAGATTGTCCATGCCCCTCACACATCATCATAATACCTGTGTTTTAACTGATAGCTGAAAACATAGAGACGCGGTCATGCCTCTGCACCTCCCCTCCTCAGCCCATTTACTCGAGGTTTACTAAGAACCCTCAGGTGACCTCTTTGAGGAATAAGGAGGACCTTTCCTACGAGAAATGCTGGTCCGTAAAAGGGACCCGACAACATATTCCCTAAACTGTGAGTATCTGTGTTAAAGCAGTGATGTTCTGTTATGTCAAAGTTTGTGTTGTGATTTCGGCAATAGAGAGAGGAAGAGCGAGCAAAGAAGAGAACACACTGGAAGAGGGTAGAAATCAGGAGGAGGATCTGTCAAACATCTCGCAGCTGTCCAACGTCACCACAGGCTCTTGATAGACGGGAGCATCTGGGGGCCAAAAATAACTTACAGGGACCGGGCCCCTACCAATGCATGAGCGGGGGTGGGGACTTTTCTACCAGTTAGAAGATTGCAAGAAAAGGATTAAAAACAAAGCTACAAAAATATTTAAGAAACAAAATGATATGTGGGATGAAGGAGAAATGTATCTGATTGAAGTTTTAAAAGTTTTAAGCTTTACTGACAAATACTTCTGCACAAGATTGCTCAGGAGACCATGAGACACATCACCACCAACCCCATTTTCTGAGTCCCTTGGTACAGATCAAGAGGTGGAGGGCTATTTTAGTGCCTTGGATGAGGAATGCGCAGTTGTCATTGAAGAACACAAAGGGCACAGATTAGTCTACGAGTTCCTCAACTACCCTCACTCTGTATATAGCCCCTCTCTCCCACTAACACGTCCCTCTCTACTCTCCTTACCAGCTTCTCAGGAACCAGAGCAGCCTCTGAACCATGGAAAACGTGGTAATATTTGACTCGCCTGGAAAGGGCAGAGGGCTGAAGGTGACCAAGGAGTTTTGGGCTGGGGATGTCATCTTTTCAGAGCCAAGTATCGCCTCCGTTGTGTTTGACAGGTACATTTTTGTATTTTGATGCTCAATGCTGGGTTATGTGTCGACATGCTTTCATGAGGAAGATACCTGCAAACTCAACAATATGTCATCAACCATTCACTAAATGTATATTTTCTAAAGCCTGTAGAGTTTTGGTGTTTTGGTTAACATATTTTAGATGTGAAATTTGACGTTTTGTTTCAATTTCATGGTTCTCCGATCAATGGTGAAGTAAAAAAGGTCAATGAATGAATGATTAGTTAAAATAATAGAGACATGGCCATATTTTACCATAAACTTATCTGATATTTCATTGTCCATCATTGGGCAGCAACTAATATTATTTTCAGCTAACAACATATGCTTATCCTTAATTTACAACTAATTTTAGTGTTTAACAGCTCACAGAGCTACAACATTGTAGCTCTCTGTAGCTTTACCATCAGCTATCACCGGTAACACCTTATATTATTTTTTAACTACTTTCCTAGCCAACAAAATGATTATTACAAAACAACAGATGATGTTAGTCTCCAAACATGCCTTTTGTTGTTCCTGTTTTATTTTGTCTTATGTTCGTTGTTTAGACCTCGTGTTTCCTTTTTTACTGTCTTAGTTCTGTTCTTCATCTTAGTTAAGTTATTTTTTGTGTTCAGGTTTTGTATCTTGTTGTTTGTTTCCTGTTTTATTTTAAATCTCTCTATACCATGAGGTGTTTTCCTGCCCTCCCTTCTGTCTGTCTCTCTGATAATGATTTCCTTCCACCTTTGTGATTGTCTCACCTGTGCTCGATGTTTCCCCTGAGTTTAGTCTCTGTGTTCCCCTTTGTCTGTTTTGGGACATTTGTCTTGCATGTTCACCAAGTCTTCAGTGCCTCAATGTTCCTCCAGAGTTTCTCCTGTTTTGTAGGTGGTTTCTGTTTTTTGTTTAACGTTTTTGTAGAGACTTTATTTTGCCTGAATGAGTTTAGTCTCTTGAGCTTGTCTTTGTTTGAGCCTGCTTTTCCTTGTTACTTTGAGTTTTGTTTTATGCTTGGACATTTTTGTTCAGGCCTATTATTTGAATTTTGATCCCTTTTTGTTAGTTTTAAAATAAAGCTTTATGTTGATCTGTATTTGGGTCCTTTACCTTTTGTTATTTGTTATTTTATTTGGGTTCATACCCCAACCATGCCCTTGCAAAAAAGACTATTACCTCATTGCTAATGGTAGTGGTAAAATCCCTTATAATGTGCTATTATCAATCATTTGACAAAAGTTAGTTTGTAATGATGGTCAACCACTTTCTGGCCATCACACTATTGGACAATATGTAAACTGTCCAGTCCACTATTAACTATCATTCGACAACAGTTAATATTAACATTTAGTAGCTTTCTAGCTAACAATCTAGTACCTAACATTACAACAACTAATGTCTGCATTCAGCTGCTTTCTAAATAAGAAATTAACTATCATTACATAACAGCTGTTTTGAGCACTTTTCTTCTTCTAGCAAACCAAAATATTACTACAGCATACAACAACTTTGAAACTGAGTTTACATTTTCATGAAAGTCACATGTGGGAAAGGAAATACCTTGCTAGTTTTACTGTACCTTTGTAGGCCAGATTGATGCTAGCTTTAGTAAACTTTTTTTTTTACTATTTATTGCCCTTTAATAGCTGAATCCCAGTGCCATAGCATATCCACTCTTGAGCTTCTGTGCTAATCTGCATGAGTGTGATATGTGGTTAAAAAAAACTGTCCATGATGTAAAAATGTATATAGACCATGTGTCAATGGAGGAGTTTTTTTGTTGTGAGGGTATGAATGAAGACTTTTTATGTCCCTGTGACATGTTGAGGGCTGTCGAAAAAAGGGATGAGTTCCTAGTTAAATTGTTTGAACTACAAGGTCTCAGAATAAGGCTCTATAATTTATTATACCAGATCTTACTTTTACCATGCTGTCACTTCACCTCTGTATTACTGATCAATTATTAATTCAGTTTATTTTCTCTCCTTGTGTCTTCTCTCCTCCTGCAGTCTTGCAGAGCGAATCTGCCACAGCTGTTTCCGCAGACAGGACAAGCTTCAGAGATGTGGACAGTGCAAGTTTGCACATTATTGTGACCGCACCTGTCAGCGTGCAGGCTGGGCTGAACACAAGATCGAATGTTCTTCCATCAAAGCTTATGGCAAAGTACCAAATGAGAACATCCGGTGAGTGAAAGGAAGAGGAACTTGTGTGTCCTAAACAAAAGTGATTATTTTGTTGCTTCATTTCTTGTTTGTTTTAAGGTGGTTTCCTATTGTCAAAGGTGGGTACACATCCCACTATATAATGAAAATATAGACAAACCAAGTTGAGTTTGCTCTGTTGCTCAATTTAATTTGAATTTTGACCCACAAAAATGAATCCCATATTCAATCTGGACACCTTTAAAGACATGCTTTTTAAATAATTTTGCCTTTATTTTTGGAAATTCTACCTATTAATTTATACACTTTAAATGTAACTGTATTTTATCTAATTATACATTTTAGCTGTGTTTGTTTTATTACTCTTAACAATCTTAATTTGATCTCACTCTGTTTTCAGTGCCAAATCTCTTAGTGTTTTATTACCCAACTCTTGTTTTTAATTATTCACTGGTTTATATAGTATATAGTTTTATTTCATAGAGTTTCTGTGTTTTAATATCATCTCCAGTGTTTTATCATTGTCAACTCATAATAGCGCTTCCTTGGTTACTCTCTCCTTTAGTTTCAAATTCTCAGATTGTTAAACTGTTTTTTTATAAAGTTATTGTTTCTTTGTTTTTGTTCAGTATGGGTTTATTTGTCTTTGTTGGTGCTGTCTACATTTGCGTTGGCACATTTGTTGTTGTATATCTTCTGTTTTTGTAAAGCACTTGTGTTAAATGTGTTGTATAAAAATTGCTATGCAAATAAAGCTTGATTTATTGATTGACCCAACAAAAACTTTGCTTTCTTGATATCCCATCATCCAATGCTTTTCTCTTCATTGTTTCTTCGTGTACAGTCTGGTTGCCCGTATCATGTGGCGTCTGGACAAAGATGGAAGTGTGATATCTGACATGCAGCTGACCACACTCGATGAGCTGGAGGACCACATTGCTGACATGCAGGAGGACGATTTGAAAGAGATGAAGGTGGACATCCACAACTTCCTGGACTACTGGCCTCGTACCAGCAAGCAGCACACGATCGATGACATCTCACATATTTTTGGAGTGGTGGGTTAAAATATTTTCACCCAGTTTGATAGCTTGATAGCTCAGTTTACATGTTGATTCAATGTTTCATTGTGCATTCACTGAAAAGCAACACAGCTAAACACGTGGCTAAAGAATGCAGAGCTGTTGAAAATGGTGCTGAACAACACTCAATGACCAATTACTACAGAAGCAGCGCAGACTGAGTCCATGGGGGGAGGGTGGCCCTAAAGTGAATGGAGCTCTGGTTGATCATCTCAGACAGAGTGTGTGACAATGTGTGAGACCTGGAAATATTTTTGAACATAGACAGTTATGGGCATACTCCAGCATCGCAAAATTTTTTATTTATTTTTTTATTGCAAAACCAATAGGATGAAAAATTATTTGGTTCCGGCAGCAATTGCTCTGTTGAATAACTCTCTATAATGTTAGTGCTTTATTTACTGCCTTTAATTGATTATTTTATTGTATTTATTGTGATTTTTGTCTGTTTACCTTGACCTTGATCAAAATCAAATAGCATCAGAATCAGAGTGAAAGCAACATATTGACACTATAAGCAAAAAGAAAAATCATTTACAAGGATTTAAAGAATGGAGCCATTGCTTACCAAAATGTTCCCTTTTCTGTGCTAATTTGCATAAATCTGCTGAAATCCTTCCACTATATAGTGAAAAAAATGAATACCACCTGCTGTCCCTGTAAACTCTGCTCTACTTAGCTAATTTTGTTAGTGTCAAAGAGCACAGAGTGCTAATCAATAAACAACCTTAGAAACGATAAGTGTTCTGATAGAAGACACCTCCTCCAAGGCATGTCCAACGATGTCAAAGTATTGCCAAAAATGATGAAAACTTCCCTATCTCCAATTTAGATCACCACCAAAATTCAACCACTTGTTCTTTGTGCCATGAAAAATGTTCCCTGAACATGTAATACAAATCTGCTGACAGCTAATTGAGTAACTTTTAAAACTGTGGAGAGCAGCCCTATCCTACAATGTTAACAATCAAAAAACATTTCCTGGATTCAGATTACCATAATGTAACTTTATTTTCCTTGTGCCATGACCAACATTCCTTGAAATTTCATCCAAATTCGTTTATCATTTTTAAGCTGTGTTGTTCACAAATGGACATAAAACAGTCCATGCACAGTTTTATTCTTAGCCCCGTGAGAGGAGAGAGAAGTGAGAGCTTCCAAGATGAGTCATATAGGAGCTGGATGCTGATAGCTTGTAAATACATTATCTACATAATTAGCTGGGGTCATGCAAACTACCTTTGATTGGGTATTTGGTTTAGGGATGCAAGGTTTAAAAAACCTGCATAAACAAAGGGATGGATGCTTCCATACTAAAACACTCACAGACACATATTCATTTCTTTAGATTTAGATTAGATGAGATAGATATTTATTTCAAACCAAACAAATTATTTCTCATGTAAAAAAAAATAACATGAAAACAATCACAGGACACCATACAACCATAAAGCCAACAGACAAAAACTACAACAACACAGCAATTGTGGTTTGAACAGGGGCGAGAAGAAGCAGAGCTTATATATTTCCAGCCCCTGACAACACAATAACAACATTAATACCAAGAGTCACAAAACACCAAGTCGCTCTCCAAAACCCCTAAACCCCACAATCATCCCATCAGTTTACATCAACATTAATGTTTTGTCATTTTCATACCATGATACAGATTTCTTCCACTAACCAAAAGTCCTTATGAAATCAGATGGTCCATGGTAGATTTATTTTAAAAACTCTGTCTTTACATGAATATTCCTCCTCTTTCTTCCAGGTGAACTGTAATGGTTTCACTGTGAGCGACCAGAGGGGCCTTCAGGCAGTCGGTGTCGGTCTTTTTCCAAATTTGTGTCTTGTGAATCATGACTGCTGGCCAAACTGCACTGTGATCCTCAATCATGGCAAGTGAGTCAAATACAAAAAATACGCTGAGTGATAAAAGCATTATTTTTGATTTTGGTTACTTAAAATGTACATAGGTTGACAAAGTCTAAATGCTTTTGTTTGTTTGTGCGTCTTTTAATGCATTATATTATAGTGTGAGTGTGTGAGTCTGTGAGTTTGTGGGTAAGTCTGTGTATGTGAGGGTCCATCAGGTTGCATTTGGTGTAAAACTGCTTCCTGTTTGTCTTTCAGTCAATCGGATGTGAATACTATGTATCATTCTCAATCGAGGTGCGTTACCTCAACCTGAGTTTTTTTAATCATTCTTCATTAGAGCATTATTAAAACTATCACCTGACATGCTTCGCCACATTTTACAACATATAACAACCATCCTTCAACCTTTACAGAAAATGAAGTCCGCCTCCGTAATGCTGTGTAGTTTGCACATTATATTTGATGCGACACCGTTTTCACATCAAAATGTCAACATCAGGGCTCTAACTTTTTTCGGCTTTTTAGAATAACCAAAAGTTGGTAGGGGTGTCTCTTCTCTCTTCCATCCACTTAATATATTTCTCTAACTGCTCGTCATTTCCACACAAAGTGTTCCTCATGTGCTGCTTGTTCTGTCACTTTGTGTGTTTTCCCACTGTGTGTCTGCCCATCATGTAAACACAGGTTGCTGTGGTCACACAACTTCACTTCCCCTCTAACACCATGTGACGCTGTGCAAAAACATGAAATTTCCATGTCTATAATAAAATTAAGTGGTTTTTAATTTTCTCAACAAATACCAGTATTTCTTATTCCAGCCTTTTACTATAATTCAGTTTAATATGCAGTTAAAGCTGCTGCGGGGAATATTCAGTTTGTATTTATGTTTGCATCCCAAAGATCAATGAAAAAATCTCTCTGCTTTCTTCCCACTTTCAAAATCAACAACTATGAAATGTAAATATCAGTCAGTATCTGAATTATCAGTGGGCAGCATGATGGTAAAGCAGGTTCGCTTGAGTGCCTCTGATGAGGAAGGTAGCTGGTTTAACTCCATATCAGGGTCTTTCTGTGTGGAGTTTGCATGGTCTCCTTGTTAAGAGTGTGGAGCCAATATTAAAATGTGATGTACAAACATTGTTGGCCACTGAATGATCAGAAAGAGTCGTCATTATCAGTGTCAAGAGTGGGATGCTGACACCTGAATGAAACTCCTCCCATCATCTGCCCAGTGAGGCTGTTTGACTCCAACTTCTCCAACTCTCTCCCTGACTTTTCAGAGTGTGTCACTTTGATGCTTGCAAGCATCTCTGAAACAACACTTGTCTCCCTACTGTGAACAAAAATACAGAATGAGAGCCAGCTACACCACTGCTGCTTGTGTTTTTTGTTGGACATCATGTCAGTTTTATGGAGCTGTGTTATAAAGACCTTGCCTACTTCAGTTAAAGTATTTCCCAAAATGGAAAACAAAGCCTAAAGTAGAGTGAAGCCAAACTGAGAAGGTACCACAAATGGTACGCATAAGTATGGTTATTGATGCTGATATTCAGTTTCATTACCGGTCCTAAATCTTCCTTTGAGACCTTTAAACATGGAGAAAAAACAGAATGCTTTTCATTTACATGTTTTTGCAAATGTTGAGAAAAACCCTCCTCCAATTAAAAAATGTGTGATTAACATGTTCATATAAATTTAAACATGTACATTCACGAGATTAAAAATGTTTTAGCAGTGAAATTTTATTCACTCCTTCAATCCGTCAACTGGATTGACTGAACTGACGATGGGACAGGGTTTCACCATCAAGATTAGTGAAACAGGTTCACCTCTGCCTGCACTTAACTCAATTTCTCTTCTTCAGGATTGAGCTGCGCTCTCTTGGTAAGATCTCAGAGGGAGAGGAGCTGATGGTCTCATATGTGGATTACTTGAATTTGTCAGAGGAGCGACAAAGGCTGCTGAAAACACAATACTACTTTGACTGCACGTGTGAGCACTGCAAGAATCGAACCAAAGACGACCTGAAGATGGGAGGAAAGGAAGAAGAAGGAGTCAAGGTTTGTTTGTGATCATTTTTATGTACTCGATTTACTACACAGACGAGGGGATGCACGAATGTTGTGTTCATAAACAGCAGAACTTTTCACATCCGAGCTCTCAGTTTGATAAATACTTCCATCGGCTGGCAGCACATAGTCAGCATGTCCTTTTTGGCACAGGAAAATAATGCTTTTATGTCAATATAAGAACAATATGCAGTGTATGTTTTGCTGCTTTAGAATAAATCCTAAAAGCTCTGCTCAAAAACATGTTTAGTGGCTCAGTGTGAATACTACTGTAAACTACAAAAGTAATATATGATCATATAAGTTCAGACAGTACTACCATAAAGAATGATGTAGAGTCAATTTATCTGAAATACAGGAAAAAATACAGTAAACCTGGAACAAAATGGAGTGCCCAGCGTTTTCTGAAACAGACTTTTGTTCTTCAGTATTTAACATCTGGATTCATGTCTTAAATGTTCCAGTTTAAATCTTTTATTGAAAAAAAATTGCAAAACGTTTTTTAAATAAACAAGAAAGATGTGGAACAGCAAAGGGGGAATGCACAACACAAAGACCCCACATAACCCTCACCACCCTCCACTCCACCTCATCCCGGGACTGTTCTGTCCAAGCTGTGTCACTCAGAAGGGAGCTGTCATATTGCTGCAGGCTATTTGTCTTGCTCACGTATTCCATGTCTTGGAGAGGGGAATGCCAGATCCTGTCAAAGTGTCTAATAATGTGAAGTGAATTCTATGTTAGTGAGAGAACTTTATTGTTTCATCTAACTACACTCAACAAGTGGGACTTATGCTCTTTTCCAGATTTTTATTTTATTTTATTTTTTCTACAGTGAGCGACTAGGACAGCAGCTGTGACTGACATTTATTAAGCTTGGAACTCTGATAAGACGAACCAAGAAAAAAAAAACAATAATGGGATCAGGTTCTAGTTTTATAGTACTGTGACAGTTCCCAAAAAGAGGAAAGCTTAGGACAGCTATCAGAGCTATGGAGAAAATTAGCCTCTTCATCAGAGCATTTGTCAAATACCGGAGACATAAAGATTTTGTGATATCTGATTTTAGTGTAAAGCAGAGTTTTGGTAACTTTAAAATAAATATAGTGACTTCTAGAGTGGGCCTGTGCTCAAAATATCAATATGGCAAAATATCGTATCGCACTCCTTTGGGATGCGTGTATCAATACGGATTCTACAGAATCGATACGGCCTAAGTATTTTGACAGTTGTTGTAAATACACTTTGGGTAATGTTAACAGTGGTACAGTTCAAGGTAGAAGACGAGCTACATAATGAAGCATATGTTCTAAATTTGAACTTAGGTCTACCATCTTTGAGGATCTGAAGTTATGTCTCTCAAGTTGTAGAACCACTTAAAACTCATCATTGTTCTTTTTCTTCTTATAAGAAAAAACTAAACTTGTCAAGAATTTTGCTCAAAGCATAGTCAATGTTCTAAATGTACGTGTATCGGGATACGTATCGTATCGTGAAGTTGCTGGAAATACCCAGCCCTAGTCTAGAGTTGGCAGAGTGCTTGTGAATATTTTTTAATGGTCTTTGCATATCTTGGTAGTGACGTTATAGAGCAGTGATAACAGATGAAATTTACCACACCCCAAATGAAGAAGGCCAACAAACTTTGCTGGCTCTATATTTTCTCCAGACAGCTGTATTGCTCTCAAAGGAGGTCATCCTCCAAATACAAGCAGGTCTCCATTTGTTCTAATGTCCAGTTCTTTCCATTGGCCTATCAAAGGTCCTTTTTATGCGTTTTGAAGTAGTGTGTAGTTTAAAATATTGCTAAAGGATTCAATTTCTGCATCATCAGTGAGTGAAGATGACAGAGTGTGAATGGGTAGATGTGACCTGTGGTGTGAAACTGCTTTAAGTAGTAAAGAGACAAGAAAAGCGCTTTATAAGCTCAATTTTATATATCATTTGAAATAAAAGTTTAAAATTGCGAAGTGTTTGTTAAATTTGGTCCTAGTCCAGTACAAATCAAGCGGAAAGGAATTGTGGTTATTATCAGAGATTTAATGGGGCAGTGATTTTATTCTGCACATGGCAAAAAGCCACAACTCAGTCCCTGCTTCAGCTCTTGTCAATGTGTGTGATAAGGACAGGCTGGAAACATGAGAGGCAGAGCTACAAGGACTATTTTAAGCAAAAGATATCGCCCAATGGACATACCTGACTCAATGTGTGACCATTCACAAGTTTGTATTACATCGCAGTGAATTACAAACACCGTCTTGTAAGTAGCATCCACTTAAGGGACCTGATTCACAAGATATTGATTTATAATCGATTCACTTGTCTACATCAGAAACTATATTTCTTTTTCATTTTTTTAATTATCAACTCCTACTTAAACATGTTCAGTTTCTCATGTGGTGTTAATTGGAGTTGGGAGAAGACAGATGTCCTTGAATGGTACAGCTTGACATTATCTCAGTCTGTGAAACACAATCACTTCACTATTTCAAGGCAAAGGTTAGCGCTCTGGTTGTGTGTGTCAGGAGTTATAAATAACAACTGCGAGAGAATTATTAGCAATAAAATACTTGAAGGAGCCTATCAAGTAGTTTTCAGACTTCTGACTAAACCTCTAACCATGTGACAAATTTAGCTGTAGTGAAAATCTACAATTTTTAGTACATGTACGTGTATTCATATTTTATCTTTATCATTCCCTCACATGTCTTTGTGATATTTGGCCAAAAAATATCACAAGAACACACTCAAACTTTGAGCAAATTGTGTAAATAGATGTTTTAGCATGATAATGTAAGTGTGGAAGAAATCCACAGCTGTTCTGTAAAGCTGGAGCACAGCTCTTTTTACTGACTACAACTTAAATCAAGGTTTTATTCCAGCCTGATTCTGCTTCACCATAAGGAAATAGGGGGAGTGTAAGGGACAAAGCAATCAGGCAAAGGACAAAGATGTCAAAAAGATATTGTTCCTTTGATTAACTTGAAAAAGAATATATATCAATAAAATAATCAACTTAAGTTGGTAGAAAATAAGCAAAACCACTGAAAGAGGTCAACTCAACAAAAAGAACTAAAGCTAAAATCTAACAAACATACTCAAACAGACCTTACAGGAGTGAGACATGCTCGGGGTTTAAAGGGACTGTAAGGAGTTTTTAAGTAATTACAAAAAAGTCTCACTTTTAGATATATGCCTGATCGAAATGCACACTTTAAGATGAGTTTCATAGCATCAAAATAGTTTATCTATAAATGCTATTCCTTAGCCTTCCGGTCAGGTCGGACAGAGCTGGACTGGCCTGGATACTCAACTTCGGGAACAAGACAATTAAAACTAGAGCAAATTTATATAATTCGGACACGTCTTAGAGCACCGGGCTGTAAGTAGTGATAATAGCCGGCTACAAAACTACAATACTAAGTTTTCCAAAAATTGCTTGTTGTCACACATCAAAAACTACCGCTACATAACTAGAAAGACATACATTACCTCGTCGCTTTGCATCCTGTAAGTTGTTGAAAAAAGAAATTGTAAAGCAATGCAGAGTTCTGAGGAAGGTCCGAGCTGCATTCATTATAGCATCACAACACACACACGCTTTGGCTTGAATTTCCGAGTTCCGAGTAGGAAACTGCAACTGGAACGCCCCCCGAAGTCGGAATTTCCTACTGGGAACTTGGTGAAGCCTCGCCACTCCTGAGTTGACAATGGAAGCTGGATGCCCCCAGTGTGAACAGTTATTTAGCTCCTGTAATAATCAATTTATTTGCACTTCTGACTGGGGTGTGTCGCTTTGCATCAGCTGTATACGTAGTATTGTTAGACTTGTATTTACAAAAATGTTGCCATAGTGATAATCACATTCTTCATACAACAACACAGGGCGTGCTAACAACAGCTAACAATAGCCCGGTAGATTGGCATGCTTTTTTCCGACTTCAACTGGAACGCCAATAAGTCGGAGATGATGTCACTCCCAGTTCCGAGGCTACTGGAACGCTGCAGTACGACAGTCGCCGTGCGTGCTCATGGGTAGCAGAGTCCTAATGTCGATGGAAACAGATTCTCCTCACAGTTCCTTTAATGAGACAAAGGACTAGTCCAACATGACCACAAGGAGGAAAAACTGAGGTGACTACAAACTAAACATCTAACAAACTCAGATCACCATCATACAGTATGATCAAGCAAGCCATTTATAGAAAAAACTAAGTTGTCTTAACTAACTGAAAAGAACACAGACAAAAGTTTAAGTAAAAAGTCCAAGCTTCTCCTTCCTTCCCACTGGATGGTCTCTTCCACTTCCTGTGGTTGGGGCTTAAAAGAACATCTTGGAGTAGTGCTCAGCCTTTTGCCAGGAAAGATCAGACAAAAAAAAACAAACAAGGGTAAGCATTACTTTGAAATTAAAACATAAATGCAAACTAGGTCATGTTGTAGAAAATTAAACCACGTGACAGCTTGTTAACTGAACTGTGTGCAACCAAATTAGAAAACTGCTGCCATAAATGCAATAAAAATGATTGTATTTCAACAACAAAGTGTGCAATTTGGTTTTTCTAACTGAATATAAAATTGGTGTTAAAACACAAAGACAAAGAAATATTAACAGTGGCAGTTTAAGCCGCCACAGGAAGCATAGAACTACAGATAGAATGAGTCCTATAGATGATCATGTTATCTTTTCATATTGGTAAACTTTAAACAGATTCTAATTCCTCATAATTTAAGACAGTTATTTCATACAACCCTAATTTGAACACAGGACAATAAGAGGCAATCAAAAAATATTCCAACCCTAATAACAAATTCTTTCACCATTTTTGTCAGCAAGACTATTTTGTTTGCAATTAGTGGGGCAAGACAATTAAGTTTGCATATTCATCTGATGACATTTTTCACAAATATTCAATAAAACATGCATGTCCTGTACTCTATCTTTTCCCAAGAGGTTTGTGAGTCCTTGACAGAGCAAAATGTAGAATATGTTAACACTGACTGGATAAATATAAATTTGATACTCATCTCACATTTCTACTTTATATGAGTACCCCAAAATATGATTCAGTGAGGGAAGCGTTTGACTGTAATCTTCAAAATCACCGCTAGATGGCATCAAATCCCCAACTGTGTTTCTTTCATCCTGATCAGTTTGGTATGTTTTTCACATTTAAGGATTTTGACTCTGCTTTACTGTGCTGTCTGTCTCCACACATGGTGAACATGAAGCACAGGACTAGTATAAGCAAACCTCATGAGATAAGAGTGCAGTATAATAGTATAATGTACTTTTAATAAAAAACATGATTTTGCAACAGGTGGGTTTATTTGTGCGATATTTCAGATCTTGTCATGTGCACAGACTTATACCTAATTAGGTGATATTTAATAAAGTGATGAATAATTAATTATCCATCCTAATGAACAGGAAACAGGAAAAATGGAAACCTGATAGTTTTTGATTTGATTACACATCCTTTTGTGTTTCATTTGTATTATTTTTCTGATAGTGTCATGTCTTTTACAATTTCAGCCCACAGAGGAGCAGGTGAAAGAGATGACAGATTACTGCTTTGAGATGTTGGACAAGATGGATAAGGCTCGGTTAAAAGGTGACTACCATGAGGTAATGTATCCAATCATCTGTAATATCAAATAAAGCCAAGCATAAGTAACTCTGGAATAAGATGTCTCAGTGTAATGGTTCAATGCTCTGCCTAGCTCTCCTAATATTCTTAACCCTATAACGCCAATTGTATCATATTTGATACATACTTTTACAATACCTCTATCTACTCAATATGATCAACAAATTAAAAAAAAAACATCAGAATACAAACAGATAAATGATAAAAAATGTCCTCAAATGGATTATCATTTGCCAAAAACACCTAATGTTTCAAATGAGATACAAAAAATCTACATGTTGAATTTAATGGACATTTTTATCTTTTTAGGATTTTAGTAGAAAGTGTAATCTATGGTCTTGGGCCTTAAAGGGTTAATATTCTTGTTTCCCTTTTGTTCTCAGGTGGTCAAATTCTGCAAAGAGTGCATACAGAAAACAGAGCCTGTCTTGGCGGACACTCACATCTACCAGCTGAGGATCTGGAGCACACTGAGTGAGGTTCAGTCTTACCTGCAGTATTTTGAGGATGCTGCAGAATACGCACGCAAAATGGTGGAAGGTTACATGTGAGTAAAGACAGTTTTCTGTTTCACAACTCACACATCAGGAGCAGTTTAGTCTGAATAACTGAATGAGTGATCAACACATATTATTTTTCTTGAAATATTTAAATAAAGGAGAAGTTTCAGGGCTAATGCTCAGCTAATAGATTGGGTGCAGTAAAACACTATCAATAATGATTATTGATGATCTGTAAAGCCTACTCCATTCTCATGGTCACCCACGGCCCCACACATCCTATTACCAAAGACCTGGAGGTGAACACCTTGTTATTTCAAAATAATCCCATTTTAAAGCAAATAATTTGTAGTTTTAAGCAGGAGAGGGCAGTGTTTGCTCTTATATATTTAATACTTTGTTTTTGATAAGTGTCAGTATATTTCAAAGTTAGAGTGAGACAATATTATTTTTCTTGAAATATTTAAATAAAGGAGAAGTTTCAGGGCTAATGCTCAGCTAATAGATTGGGTGCAGTAAAACACTATCAATAATGATTATTGATCACTAAATCTGTTATAAGTTTGTTACTATTTTCTACAAACCCCCCTTTATAATGCTGTAAAATGAAGTGTTAGCATTAATTAATCTATCAGTCTTTGTATAGTGCCAGATCATAACCAGTGTTATCTCAATACGCTTTACAGGAGAGCAGGCAGAATCCATACTCTTCATTTTATGCCTTTAATGTCAACACCTTTTTTTTTTTATTATTATACTACTTTAATGATTGTTAAACTGTTTAACATGTGAAAATCTCACATTTTTTGCACTCGGTCCGAATATAAGTTCTTGATTTTGAGTTGAGGTGACATTTTTCCAAGTTCCTTGTCTTTCCTGCCATCTGGCTTCTGCTGACACCATTTCATATTTATATTTATATATTTATGTTTTCTGTGTTCATTTTGCTGTCTTTCTACATAATGTGAGGACACTGATGACGTCTCCCTTGTGTCCTCACAGGCGATGCGTATGCAGACAGAGATGGAGCTGAGGATGTTCAAACAGAATGAATACGTCTACCACAGTATGAGGGAGGCTGCTCTGAAGAACAAACCCATGGCCATGATGCATGAACCAAAGTCCATGGAGGAGGGAATCAAGAATTTGTTCCACCGGAAGAAGTAAACACTGGACTGCTGTCAATAAACCAGAACCTGCCTTTTGTTTGATATCAACAGATTTCTGAGTACTGATGTTTGGGTCTGCACATTTAACCACACAGTTATTTTCTATATCCTTCACTTTTGTAGTTTTGCTTTTTATTAAAAATATGTTACATCAGACCTATTTCATTTTCAGCACAACCCACTTGTTCATATTCACTTTAAAAACTTACCTTTTTCTTATATCAATAATTGAATTACGTTCCCCTCAGTTCAATGTGCATGACATCTTGAACATAAAAGACCAATTCTAGTTATAAGAGCACCAAACGTTAACATATTTCTTATTTGAATTGTCAGATTTTTTGGCAGACTCTGTTAAACACTGTGAAAATGTGCACAGATATATTGGCAACTTTGGTACTAAAAATGTATCATTTGTGCAAACACTTCATGTGATTATTGGTGATTAAGTTTGGAAAAATACCCCAAAAATTCTACAGAATTTAAGCAATAACAATTGTGTTAACAGTTCTTACACTGGAAAATCTGATCAATTAAAATTTTGGTACTCAGACTTTTCTGGGTAGTAGTTTGAACAAAGATCTTAATAACTCATCGCACATCATGAGCCAATGCTGCATTCACACTGCTGGCTGGAGTTTAGAGTGCTGAATCATCTTTTTTGATTGTACCCTTAAATCTGGATCAGCAAAGTTCTCACAGAAATCTAATATAAATGTGAAATGAAAGGGAAACTTGAACAATGGCTCGCAGTTCAGATATAGCCTAGGATACATAATAAATCACCAGATTTTGATGAGTATTTTCTCCCAGAGCTGCTTTCCAAAATTGAATTGATTTGCAGAAAGCAGGGAATTTTAGGTTTAAAGATTTTTACACGGGGTGCTGGTTTGGTGGAATGGTTAGCAACCAGGCACCCCATGTACTTGCTTCTGCCGGTCCAGGTTCAAATCCAGCCTGTAGCCAATTTGCAGAGTGTCTTCCCCCACTCTCTCTCCCCCTTTCACAAGCCTATCCACTGTTTCTCTCCTATCAATAAAGGCACAAAACGGCCCAAAAATTACAGTAAAAAAGTTTTCACTATTGCAGAAAGTATAGAAATGAAGTGTTTAAAACTCAAAATTAAAGGAAAACCCCATCTTAAGTGTTTACATTCTTGATTAGCTCAAGTCAACTTGTTGCATTTTTTTAATCTGACTTTGGGCGGTTATTTAGGCATTTCCATAGAGGGAAATGAAATTCCTAATGTGTGTATTTTAATGGTTGAGTTCTGTTTAAAATTAGCCTCAAGGGTATTAAACCGTAGACACTAAGTTAAACACATCCCACACCATAAAGGATTTCACTCCAGTTTACTCTGAAGTGTATTTGTTGACTCTTATCAGCTCTGCACTTGCTTTAATTCTGTCAACACCAAGATTTTAACTCCTCAATCCCCTGTAATTAGTGTCAAAAGTGAAATTTGATTCTGCTTTGTGCTGATTAATTTTAAACAAGTCCAACTTCGATGCTTCTGTTCGTCTAAAATCCACCCTCCTGCTGCTCAGTGAGTTATGTTCAGTCATTTCTTGTAGAGATTCTCAAAATTTAGTTTCAGAGTCGGAACAATGCAAACCCAGAAATGTTGCACATTTTATTCAAAGAGTTCTGCGGCACATGGTAACACTTTGAATGCTCTCCTGTGCCTCCCATCTTTTTTGGCTTTGTCTTGACTGAATGATCTTTGAGATATAATAAAGTAAAATCACCCTCATCTACATGCACAAAGTTCATATTGTCCAGAGAACACAAGACACTTCTGAATTTTCAAATGTTTATTTCCCAGAGTGCAGGTCTTTAGATGCGTTTGCATACCTGCTTGTAAACAACATTACCAAGATTCATGGTCTGGAGAGGAAGAAAAAAAACCACATTAGACATTTGTAAGCATTTTGTCAGAATTTAAAGCCGAGGATTTTGTACTCACCGTGACAAGCATGTCCTTATCCACCAGTTCTGTGACAGACTCGGCTTCCTTCAGCTTCACCTTCAGTTTGTTGCCGTCACGCCTTACTACTGTCTGTGGAAAGAATAAGGCATATCGACACATCACCAAGTCCACTGCAGTTAATGATCATTTATTGCCTCTGCTCTTTATCAGTGCCCTCATGGTGCCAGAACAAATAGATTTTGCAGATTTTGCCCAGGTTGGGTATTTTCAAGTAGACAGGGTCGACTGTTATAACAAACTGAACTTTTTAAAACCCTCAAACTAGTGACCTGACTTACCTTGATCTTTTCTCCAGAGAGGGTCTTGATTTCAGACTCCTGTCCGATGGTGAAGCTGTTGATAAGGACCTGTGGGCCACTTGTGATGGTCACTTTGAAGTTGTCACCATTCTCCTCAATTTCAGTATCACTCTGGAGGTCTTTGCCTTTTTGGATGAGGTCATCAGGCAAACCTACATGAGAATCAAGCTTAAATCATTTGTGCACACAGGCTTCTGAAATTTAAAGTTTTGCTCTTGAAGTTAACACTCCAGGAATAACTAACAAGCAGAAGATCTCAAGTCACAGCTCTCATTTCCAGCAATTTTTGGCAGAAACTTAAGGGGTGTAACAAAGCACTTCAATTAAAAAAATGACAGATGAAATCTTCAGGAAAGTAAGAAGATATCTTACCCATGGCTTTCATGTAAGCCTCATAGTTCTCCTGAGACACCATCCGGTATTTTCCAGAGAAGGACATGATGGCAGCCAGTATATGTAACGTTACAAGAGTGTTCTGTCTTTTTTATATTATCTCAGTGAGCTGAGTAATCATTAACCTCGGGTGTCCCCAATCAAGGTAAATCCAGCACACTGCATCCAGCCCTGCTCAGAGGATCCAGTCTTTAAGATAAAGATGTTTAGACTGGCCAGACTATTTTTGGGTAATCTGAATTTTAAACCAGTCACTTGTTGATGAGAGAGAATTGTTTAAGGTCCAGAGAGTCTGTCTTTTTTAAAGGAAGAAGAAAAATGATGACAAAGCAAGGATAACAACCAAAAATCAGCAGATCAGATAAAATCTTTTAGTTATGTGTCTATGTTGTCTCCTTTTTTCCTTCTGTCTTCTCTCATTTCTATTTTCAGTTCCCTTTTGTATCATTTCACCCTTTTTTCCCCACTGGCCTGCACTCACATTACTCCATCATGTTGTGATAGGACTCAAAAGTGCGTAAGAACAACACAGACATGACCACAGATTTACTGACTGCTTTGGTCAGATATCACCTAAACTCATTAAGTGCTCAAGTATTCATGGCAGATTGAATACAACCAAGGCCACGACAGCTGAAGCACACTCATGGCCTAGAGAAGTCAAAGGCAGTGCATCATGGTTGAACTTGAGTCAGAGCTTTCACATTCGTCCAACAAACTGGACTCTGGAAGTCAAAAATTCTGCCCAGACTGGCGCACAAATAATCATGACTGTAGACCATAATCTCTATTTTGATTGTATTTGGGGCTAGCCCACATATACACCATAGTCCATGCCAGAGGGGAGTCTCCCCACCGCCCCAGGTTGTTCTACTACCTCGGCTTCTCTTCCAGCACACTCATCGTTCAAGACATGTAGATCCTTCTTCATATGACTCAAACAGGTAAGGTTTTGAATGTACGTCAATCCCAAAGAAATCATCCTCATCCTCTGTCATAAAGTCAGCCATAATCGTTAGCAATCCTCTTCTACTCGTAATCAGAGGCATTGGTGTGATGGCATAGTGAAAGACACCTCCCCAGTGGTTTGCTCATGCACTCTGCAGCTTAGTTTGTTAGCATTTCTTTCAAAGATTGCATAACATGCTAATCTTAGTCTAAAAATAGGTAACCTAACATCACATGGTCAATAAAAATACAACAATCACATCGGGCCATCTGGAGTTTATCAGTTGTCTGTAGACAGAGACAGGATCTATCCATATACTCCCAGCATTTGAGCTAAGCTAAGCTGGCAGTTGACGATCTAAGTCCATCTCTTTCTCGTTACTGGACACACAGTCAAAAGAATGGTGTCTACCTGATTGTCATGGACTTGGGACTGAGGTGAGACACACAAAAAAATGTTGGATTGTTTAAACTTCTCAACTTTACCTGGGCCTATAACCTGTAAAGATTTTGAGTTGCGCAGCTGTCAGCTGGTGCACAGAGAATAAGCAGAGCTTAAATCATGCCCTCACTCTTTAGCCTTTGCCGTGTTTTTGACGCCATGACAGCAGCTTTTGGGCTCAGCTTTTGAACTGTGAGTCACGGTCAGAGAAGTCAGACAGGGTGCCAAAGCATACGACCCATTTGCAGATCAATGTGCGGGCCACACCGGACCACAACTTTGAGCAGAGGGGAATGGCCTTAGACCAGTGGGTTGTCCTATCAACCCCTGTGAGAAGGTAGCTGAAGCGTCAGGGTGAAAGTGAGCCCACCAAGTTGATGCTCATGTGATCAAACCTTTGCTCGGAGACAGAGAAGGGCTCGAAGGGGGCCTTGGTATGGCGATGCACCTTCCGCCGCTGACAGGCCACACACAAGTCGACCCAGGCACTCACATATTTCTTTAGCCCTCGCCACACAAACTTCTCTGAGATCCGTCTCACGGGGGCTTCCTCCCAGGGTTAGAGAGAAACTGTACCGCCTCAGACACCCTGTTGCCAGTTCACCAGTACCAGTGGACCTGGCTGGCCTTTTAAGGGGTTGCACAACAGGTCTATGTCTGAATTAGCTATCGCAACCTTCTCCAGGTGCATTCTAGTGGCAGATGTCTGAAGGCCCCTGACACCCTCGTCCAAAACCAGGTCCGCACCCATGCAGAAGTTATCCAAACCCAACTGAACAATCCTGGAGAGACAGTCTGCCACCAGTTAACACTGTTGACAGATCCATTGGCAACTTACCCACAATTCTAAATCTGTAAAATTGTGATGAAAACAGTTCTATTACAATGAACAATTGGGTTGTAGAAAGTCTGGTGCTCTGAATTTTCTGTGTAGAAGTTTTATCAATGATGTTAACTCATCATACTTTATAAGCCAAGGCTGCATTTACATTACTGGCTGAAATGAGTTTAGAAATGAGTTTAAAGTACTAAAGGTGAACCGAATCTTTTTTTTTGCATATCTTTAAATGTGGATCATAGAAGTCAAACATAAATGTTAATGAAAAAAAGAGAATTTGAACAAGGGCTCATAGTACTGATATAACCTATGCATAATTAAGTGGTTAGAGTTTGCTCAATGGTATGTTCTCTCTGAGATACTTTCCAAAATTTTGTTCCAATAACATGCAGATCTGCAGAGAGTAAGGAATTTTAGGTTTAAAGGCGTTTTATCATTGCAGAAAGTAAAGCAGTGAGATGTGCAATACCCGACAAAATCAAAGGAAACCCCATCTGAAATGTATTTATTTTCTTGTTTAGCTCAATAAATGACAACTTGTCGCTTTTTTTTAAGTCAACTTTTTATTTAGGTATTTTCCATTGAGTGAAAAAAAGTTCCTGATGTGAGCATTTTTGAATGGGTGAAGAGTTGATGTTTGAATCAATTTATTTGATATTTGAAATCGCAAAAAGCAACCAATTCTTGGCACTATCTCCGATTTAATATTAACACTTTCCACACAATAAAGGGTTAAAGTCTTTGAGAGTTGCTTTATTCTGACATATAATTTAGATCCTTTCAGTTGTCATCAAATCTGAATGTGCTTAATCCTGTCAACACCACAACTTTAACTCCTCTGTTCACAGTAATTAGTGTCTTAGTGCAGCTTAAACACTTTCCCTACAATTTTAACTGAATCATGCAAACACTGCTCATTTAGTAGAGTGCACTCCAGCTTGCAGCAAAAGTCTAAGTTGATTCTGCTTTGTGCAGATTCATTTGGAGCAAGCCCAACTTCAGTGTTTCAATTAGTCTCAAATCCGACCCCCTGCTGCTCAGTAAATTATGATCTATTTCAAGTCACATTTTTTTACAGACAGCAAGATGCCAATAATGCAAACCCAGTGCAGATTTTATCCAAAGAGCTCTGTAAAGCATGATAACAGTTTAAACACTCCCCTGTGTTTTGGTATAATTTTGATAGAATAACCTTTGTGATATAATAAACTGAAATCACCCTCGTATACACGCACAGAGTTCAAATTGTCCAAAGAATACAAGACACTTTTTTATTTTCAAATGTTTATTTCCAGACTACAGGTCTTTATATGCGTTTGCTGATGTCCTTGTAAACAATATTACCAAGAGTCAGGGCCTGGAAGGAAGAGAACAAACCACATTATACACTAGTAAGCATTTTGTCAGAATTTGAAAGCCTAGGATTTTGTACTCACACTGACGAGGGTGTCCTTATCCACCAGTTCTGTGACTGAGTGGATTTCCTTCAGCTGGACCTTCAGTTTGTTGCCATCACGCCTGACCACAGTCTGTGGAAAGAATAAGGCATTTTGACACATCAGTACATCCACTGCAGTTAACGATCCATTTATTGCCTTTGCTCTTTTTTAAGGTATTTCTTGAACATTTTGTGCCTTTTATTGATAGGAGAGAGACAGTGGATAGGCTTGTGAAAGGGGGTGAGAGAGTAGGGGAAGACACTCTGCAAACTGGCTACAGGCTGGATTTGAACCTGGGCCGGCACAAGTATGTTTATGGGATGTGCCTGGTTGCTAACCACCCCGCCAAACCAGCACCCCCTTTGCTCTTTTAAATGCTCTCATGCTGCCAGAACAAAAAGATTTTTCAGATTTTGTCCTGGCCGGGCATTTTCAAGTAGACTGGGTCTGCTGTCACAACAAAGTGGACTATTTAAAGGTGTAGTGTGCAGAAACGGTAAATACATATAGGATGTAATGTTTCTATATGTAGGGAAAGTCCATTGAAATAGGTGTACAGTTGTCCCCATTAAACTTTGCTCTCTTTTTATGAAGTTAAAAAAGCTCTTTATATTTATGTACTGCGGGCCTTCCCTTTGAGGCAGCTGACGTAACGATCTGCCATGTTGTCTACTGGTGGGCTTTGGGGCCAAAATGAGCGAAACACAATTTTTTGAATACGAGTCTGGCCGCTGATCCTAAAATCTACCTGGATGCGAAGAAGAAGAAGAGGGAGAGCGGGTATTACAAGAGAAGAAGACAGCGCTGTGTTTTTTGAAGTGGAAAAGAAAAAAGTGTAATGTTGATTAGTACTGAAGGATTTACATCTGTCTAGATCAGGGGTGTGCCTACTTTGCTATTACATTGTCTCCAAATCTCTTTCATGAAGCATTGGAACATAATATCAATTATGACTCAAGACTATATCCAAAATATGTCAGCAGTAAAATCTTTGAGCTTTAAAAATCTGGGAACACTCATCATTTCATTGATTTGAAAATAGCTTTGTCGGCTTTAATTCCATATATTTTGGCTAAATTTGCTTGAATTCTGTGTTCAAGTTCAGTTAATTATGTATAATAACTTTTATTTGTCATGTAACATATGAATATTGGTATGCTAATTTTAGGACCAACTAATGTTCTCTATAGTGATATTTATCCAACATACCTTTTCCCCTGGAGAATTTCCAAAAAATTTGTAACAATGCGGCCCTCAGGCTGGGAAAAATGGTTTTATGTGGCCCTCTTGGTCATTAAAGTTGCCCACCCCTGGTCTAGATTCTCTTTCATCCAGGCCAAGGTTATCTTGAAGATCCAGAAACAAGCCAACTGGACTGTGTTGAGTTTTTGGAAGACGTTTCAGTTCTCATCTATGAAACGTCTTCCAAAAACTCAAGACAGTCCAGTTACCTTGTTTTGGAATCTTCAAGATACTGAAAGATTTAAATTGACCTGTTCACAATCCATTTTGGTCTTCACTGGCTCTCATCTCTTAGTGATGTGGTGTTTTTGTCATGGAAGGCTCATTCTAAAATTTGAACGCTGGATGTTGCTAAAATTGAAAATTTCTACACACTTCACCAAAACTTACCTTGATCTTTTCTCCAGTGAAGGTCTGAAGTTCAGACTCCTTTCCAATGGTGAAGTTGTTGACAAAGACCTTTGGGCCGCTTGTGACGGTCACTTTGAAGGTGTCACCATTCTCCACAATTTCAGTTATAGTCTTGACGCCTTTGCCTTTTTGGATGATGTCATCAGGCACACCTACATGAAAATCAGGTTTAAAGCATTTATGCTCAGGCTTCAGAAATATAAAGTTCAGCTCTTAAAGTTAACACTCCAGGAATAACTAAGCAGCAGAAAATCTCAAATCACAGTTCTCAGTTAAAGCAATTTTAGCAGAAACTTAATGAGTGTAACAAAGCACTTCAAAAAAGAATTGATTGAAGAAATCGTCAGGAAACTAAGCAGATATCTTACCCAGGGCTTTCATGAAAGCCTCATAGTTCTCCTGAGACTGCACCTCGTATTTTCCAGAGAAGGACATGATGGCAGACAGTAATGGTAACGGTAGAGGAGCCTTCCTCCCTGTTTTATACTATCTCAGTGAGCTGAGTAATCATTAACCTCAAGTGTCTCCAATTAAGGTAAATCCAGCACACTACATCCAGCCCTGCTCAGAGGTGTCAGTCCTGAAGATAAAGATGTTTACAGTGGCCAGACTGTAGTTGGGTAATCTATCATGATAATCATAACCATGGGCAAACCCATGTCCTGTCTCCTGTAGCTCATTTTGTTGCAGCTGCGTAGTGATGTCACACCAATCATATAATAGGATGTATTAGCTAACTGCTAAAGCTAAGTAACTTTTATTATTACAGCTGTATCTTTTTCAATCATCAGCCAACCACAAAACACTGCAGCTGATGGTTCGCAGCAGCAGGAATAAAAACAATCTCTCACAGGTGTTGTCATGCACTCACACAATGCTGATTGGCTCTCGCGATGCACATCACCTGAAAAAGTTCACATTTTTTCAACTTTGATTACCGAGTGCCATGACCTGGTTGTGCGCCCAAGTCATGTTCAGACTGAATTTCAAACCAGTCACTTGTGGTTGATGAGAGAGAAATGTTTAAGGTCCAGAGAGTCTTTCTTATTTAAAATGAGCTGATCAGACGAAATCTTTCAGTTATGCTTCTGTTTTGTCTCCTCTTTTTCCTTCTTTCTTCTCTCTTTGTTATTTTCAGTTCCCTTTTGTGTCATTTTCCCCCTTTCACCCTTTTTCATCTTTTTTCCTGAAACTCCCTCAGTACTTCCCTCATATACTGTCTTTTCACATGATGTTTACGGTCCTCAGTCTTTAACTTAAGAACATGAAATATTTCCCTGGGAGAGCAGATTTAATGTTCTTTTGTAGAGTTTTTCTCAAGTCTATCAAGACAGACAAGGGCATACATTTCTCCAACAGACCTGGTTTCCCCTTATCATGCAGAGGTACTACTGTTACTGCTCTCTAGTCCCCCACTGGCCTGCACTCACATTACTCCATCATGTTGTGATAGGACTCAGGAGAATTTGAGAACAACAGAGATGATCACAGATTTACTGACTGCTTTGGTCAGATATCACCAAAACTCCTTAAGTTCTCAAGTATTCATAGCAGATTGAATACAACCCAAGGCCACTACAGCTAAAGCACGCTCATGGCCTAGAGAAGGTCAGACAAAGTGCACCATGGTTGAACTTTCACATTTGTCAGACAAACTGGACTCTGGAAGTCAAACTGCTGCCCAGACTGATATGCAAACAGTCAAGACTGGGACCATAATCTCTATTTTGTTTGTATTTGATAAACTCCGGTGTTTACACTCTACTAATCTTCATAATTGAAACAGTGTTGATGCATGCCTCACATCTGATTATAATCCTTCCTGTGTCCATGGTGCATCAGGCCTCAAACATTTGCCTCACTTTATTACTTTTTTGGCCATTTTATACCTTTATTGATGGGAGAGAGACAGTGGATAGGTTTGTGGGAGGGGGTGAGAGAGTAGGGGAAGACACTCTGCAAACTGGTCACAGGTGGGATTTTAACCTGGACCGGCAGAAACAAGTACTTGGGGTGCCTGATTGCTAACCGCTCTACAAAACCAGCACCCCTGCCTCACTTTTATGTGCAGAAGTTCACCGTCTTCACTTTGTTATGAACTCTACTCTCCTTTTTCAGGCAGGTACTGCACTCTGATGATGTCACCCCCCATGTTCAGTAAGATAAGCTTCTCGTCCCTCTTTTACAGAGCAGGCTTAAGATAAGACAAAATAATTCAATAAAGCACTAAGTCAATAAAGTGTTATTAGTGTCACAATAGTTACATTGTGCCATGTGAGCGGGAAATACCCCTACTCAATAATTAATCGGTGATCCTGATTTGTTCTGTCTGAATAGTGGACGTTTTGCAGCAAAGTGACAAAGCTTGTAAATAAACAAATAAAACAACACACTGTACTCTCCACATCTTTATTTCAGCATGCACATTTCTGGATGACCACTGTCAGTACTCATCCCCTTTTTCATACATAAAAATATATCAACCAAGGAACTTCAGAGAAATGGAGACAAACTGAGACCTATTACTACATTAACTACATCTACAAGTCCAGCTTCTTGTTTTCAAAGGTTTGAGGTGTCGGCAGTTGCTCATTGGTGGACCCGGTGAGAGGAGGTGTGACTGGCCAGATGCAGCAGCCTGAGGATAATGTCATTGGGGTCGCTGCCTTCAAACTGGCTGACCTGGTCGTCTCCTTCTTCGTCCATGATACAGGACTGGTCTGTAGTGCAGCTCTCTGTGTCAGAGAGGTAAGAAAAGATAGCATGTTGGGAAAGTGTTGTAGGACTATAAACACTTGGACAAATGATCAAAACAAAGGTCAAAGTGATTCATGCTGCATGACTTGAGTACATACTGCTGTTTGAGGCTCTTGAAAGGATTTTATGGTCTGTTATAAAACAGGAGGAAATGAACATAAATCTCTTTATTTCCTATTAAGGCAAACAGACATTGAGTTAGATGACTGATATGTGCATGTGCCTTACATATCAGATATAAGAGCACATGGCCCTGGGATTGTCTGGAAACCAGTTCCCCCTGTACCCTGCCTCTTACACAATGTCAGCCAGGCAAGGCTCCAGACCTCCTGCAACCCGAAAGAGATAAGTGATATAGATGATGTATGGATGGATGTTATTACTGCCTAAGCAATTGCTGCAGTGCTTAGTGTCTGGAAAAATAATCAAATGAGTTCTACTGTAACAGCCTTTGAAAGTTTCAGTAGTTATTCACCATAATTGACCTGTTAGATTCATTAATGAAACAACTTCAAACTATAAAATTTTAAATAGCCCAATAAAGTCTTTTGTTACTGATAAGGACAGTCAGAGTAAAAATCCAGCCTGTGGCTCCTTTCATGAATGTCATGCAGGCACTAATAAATTAATAAAATGCAGAAATCCATGAAACTGCAACTATTCCAATGCTTAATCAAGGCTGGCTGCAAAAATACAAACAGTTAAATACACACTTGTAAGACTGGAGATAAACAGTACTTTTTTAACTATGCATATCTTTACATATGCTTGTCAGTTTTGTGCGTCATCCAGAATAATCTGAGGCAGACATGAGCTACAGTCTACACCTTACCCGTAAGATCAGTGTTGAGCCAAAAGGACATATTACAGAGTCAATACGACAGTAAAAACAAGTGTAACATGCTCAGAGACGACACAGACACAAACATAACAGTTGATCTGGCTTGGTTACTTTAACAAGAGACCAGGTGAATTGGTGACTGAGTTATACTTGAGTTGGCACCATTGTTGACTTTGAACATGGATGTGTTTCTGTCAGTTTGGTTTCCTTTCTATGATCTACTGATTAGTAGTGTTGATACAATTATTCAAAGGACACTTGACAATAAAGCACTGAAGGGTACACCCTTCAAAGTCATCAGTTATCATCATCACTCATGAGACCATAATACAGAGACACTTACATGATGAACAGAGGAAATGTTGTAAAAATGCTACAGATGGTGAGGTCTGGGAACTGAGCATCAGCTGCTAACAATCACTTGATTATGATATAGACTTTTACACTCAGAATTACTGTCATGTTGCAGTTTACTTCCAAGACAACAGGTAGTTGAGTACAGTCTAAGGTCTTTTGCGCTCTTTAGTGGTGTACTCCAGTAGCACATGTCTCACACAGGCAAGGGTATGATGGGACACTCATGACACCTACAAACACAAGTGCAAGGACAAACCTCATCTCCAGCTTCACAGTCAGAATAATACTGCAGTACCAAATAGCACCACAAGGTGCTCCCAGGCCTTGTCCACATTGTACATCACTAAAAGTAATCACTCTTTGGCAGCCATTGATACTTGAATGCTCAACAGTGAAAAGGACTCTTGAACTCTACAACTAATTAGGGAAGGTTATGTCTATCCTTTGCTGCCCATGTAATGATTAATATAAAGAACACATGTATATAACACATAGAGATCTTTGTTTCGAGGGCTGCACAGTCCTCGAAACGAGACAGACCAGAATCTCACTTGAAACAAAGGGGTATGAAAATTTTCCATAAAATACTGTGCTCGCTGACTCAAGGCAGAGCAGAGACAGCAGGAAGTGCATAATTATAAGTAATTATTAAATAATCAAATAAATATGTATCATGTTTTGAATTGTTGGTTGTATTTTACAATTTCTTGTCATAACAACCTAGCTTTTGCAGCTGTAGCTATGGCTATTGTCGCATCTGCTTACGTCACAGCCAGTGAGCCGCTCTGGGGGATGACACAGTGGGAGCCGAGTGGCATCTCGTTTCTCAGGAGCATGTTGTCACTCCTTTCCCTTGGCACTCAAAACAGAGGGCCAAGGGGAAGGGGGAAGATGAAAATGGAAGGGAAAGGCTAAAGGGTGGAATTGGAATTCACCCTATGTATAGCAAATATACTACGAACAAAACACTTTTAGTACACTACAAAGTAAACTAATTTAATACCTCTTTGAATTGCATTGGAACATTTTTAAGTTTATATAAGTATACTTTAAGTATTCTTTGCAAGGCCATTTTTAAACTACAAAAGTACACTTTTGAGTATACAACAAGTACACTTTTACTCGTATTTTACTAGTTTACTTGTTATATTTCAACAATACTTGTAAGTTTTACTTGTCATTTGCCTTCATGCATAGATTAAACAAAAAAGTTCTGCATCAGTCAATACTACGAACAGACTAAGGAAGAGATGCAACAGCGCTGTTTGCTTGACAGATGATATATATTGTTCAATTAATGACTTTGTTGTCATTGAATAAACATTTTCGCATGAAATACTTTAATATTAAAGTTTAAGTGTAAGTCTTAGTATTAATTTACTCAGTCTTAGATTTTCTTCATGCTTTTTGTTATTCACCAAGTATACTTAGTTAAACTATTCTTCAGTATATAAAATATAGTACATAAAAAGTAAACTTCAAGTATACTGCCTCAGTTTTAGTATAAAATAAGTCTACTCATACACATTTCAATGAACTACTTTTTGCTAAGGCTGAGCCAACCTGCTAAGTTTTACCACAGCAATAAACATAATTACAGCCTAAGATATTTTTGTCCAGTAACCTTCAGTCTACTAGTTATCAACCTGCACCATAAACTAAGAATGTTTTCATTGGGCCAATGGATCAAATAAGGCCCAAGGTGAATTTCCTGCAAGTTCACACCCAATGAGCACTCCTTAAAATCACTGAAGATATAACTGTGTGTATAAAAAAACAAACAAACAATGAAATGTCTATGCAGGTTGTCAGTCATCTAGGTCATGGCTATCCAACACTGATCAGTATGGGCTGATTCAAATTCTTGAAGATGTTGTATCCTGTTGGACCCTTACATTCAGTCATTTGAAGTCTGATATTTTACTGTGGCTTAATTGTGTCATCTGAGCTCTTATTTAAAACGTACAAATCACTTCGAGTTTCTCTGTAAGTGAAACGTGTCGTATTTGCCTTAATTTGCCCTGAAGATACTACCTCTGCTTCTGAGCAACATATCAGATGACAGTACTACACTCTGTGATCAAATAATGGTAAAATACAATATGACAATCACTAAAAAGCAATATCAAACTGCTCATACAACTTTGATCATAACACTTACGTATTTTTACTTCAAGCTGTTTTGAGAACTTATTTGTTTAAATTTGTCATTTAGGCTTTCACTGATGAGTTAAATAAAAGTGAATGTGAGATAAGTTTATTTTAAGTGTTTCAGGCTCTTTTGCAGTTGCAGCAGTTACCAGCATTAAAACTACTGCATGTATAGTTAAAAAATGTTGTCTCTCATGGTCTTGATTACTATTGTGGCCTCTATAGAGGTATCAGTATACATTTAATTCTTTTTATATCTAATTAAGACTTTCACTTTAAAAAGTGTCATGAAATCTGACTGTTTCCTCCACCACTGCTCCCTCTCTGACCTGCATCACAGCAAACTCCTGAGGCGGCGCAGCGACCTCCCTCTGATCCACAGGGTCTCCCTCCCACCTGGCAGGGGGTCAGCAGGTAGTTCTCCTCCACACAGTGAGCGGTTTCTGGGGAGCCCAGCAAGCAGCCCAGGCCCTCCCCGCAGCAGATACTGGGGCCGAAGCAGCGACCTCTGTCTCCAGGCCCACATGCCATACACTGCATGAGGAAAAGATAACCGTTACCGTGGAGGTTAGGCTTTTGACATGGTGACTATTTGTTCCACTTAGCATTTCCCGTTGTTAACTTTGGATCAGAAAAAACAATCTGTGAATGATACTCATGCGACGGATACAGTTAAGCTTTTATGCTGATTCCAGTCAACATCATACACTGTCCTAATTCAATAAATACAATAACTGAAACATTTTGACTTGTAGCCAATGGCAGAGCATCCCTATTCAAACCAGTGTCACAGTGAGGGACTGATAGTATTTGTACTTTTAGTCCTGGTTCAAACTAATCACAACTTAGAATGGCAACAGAAATCTCCTTGAATTAGGTCTTCAGGAACAATACATAAAGACCCCTAACATCCAAAGAACAAACTAAGAGAAATGCACCACAGTGATTCAGCAAATACTGTTAAGGTACCAGCAGCCATCTAAGCCCAACAAGATGATTTAATACTCAAAGCCTGTTCAGGACGGCATATTCCACTAAACAAAAACCTGCCATTTACATCCACACATCAGTTTTTTTCTGTTGTGTTTTGCTGATTTTATGGTTCTATAGTTTATTTTATTATTGTTTTGATCTTAAATCGTGTACAATGTCCTTTAATAACCTGACAGATACTTTTAAATACAACTTACTGTTATCATTACTAAGTTTATCACCTCTGATGAGTGTAAGAAGGCACTTATCATGAAAACTTGAACTTTACTATTGATCAACCAATAAACAAGCCAATGACCCCAGTACTACACCATAAATAACATCACCCCACACCATAAATAAATAACTGATGGCAATATTAGCTTAAATCAGTAATATAGTAGGAAAAGTGACCTGTACCACAGATCGCTAACAACCTATCAGCACCCTATCCTGCTCCCAATGCAACATGAATCATGTACAAAAGTGAATAAATGTGATAAGCTAATAACAATGGACAAATTTATATAGCAGCCTCTGCCATCATGGTGTGCATGTGAAGTTGGGTGTGTGTAAACGAGTTTTCAGAATCTGGTAGATGGAGAACAGCTCTGTTAAAAAGTCACTGCTATAAATTTTTGAATGACCAATCACAGGGGTGTCCAAACTATGGCCTGGGGCCTCATGATGCCCATTTTGAATCTCTGGAACAGTTGAATGAATAATGACATTTTGCTTAGAGCTGCAAAACACATCAATCATGCATGTTTTCTTCAATATTTCCTTTCACAAGGTCTTATTTGCAAAGTATATTGCAATATTAATCTTCAAGCACCAACATTTTGTAGTTTACTCTTGTTTTGAGTCTGACAGTGAAGACAAGCCATCAGTGTTACAAGAGCCCCTTGATAGTGATAACCCACCCTAAACCCTAAAACTTTAACCTTAATATGCTCAAGGTGAGGTGCAGTAAGTGACTCAGTTGTCCATGGTTGCTCCATATGAGGCCTTCAATGTAAAAAGTAAAAACAGCCCTTACCAATCAGATTTAAGTTAACCTTCAGCCCTCATCCTTTTTTATCTTTGAAAACAAAAACTAACCAAAATCCTTATTGTCCTTGTATAGCTCTGTCTCATGGATCAGTGGGAGAGTATGTTGTTTCTCCAGTCCCATTTCAGTGCAACACTTAATCCTTGACTGCTCTCACACTTGAATGTCAAAACTGACAGACATTTATTTGGCATAGCCACCTCAGTCATCGTGGTGCTAATGGCTGCATGTAAAATCACTACAAAAGCTCAAGTCTAGTCTCTTTTCTATAACCTCATTTGGGATGTTATATGGCAATAAAATCAGCTCACCTTGCGCTGTGGTGCGTCCATGATGGATCTCTTCCCTCCAATTGGACAGTTGGAGATGTAACATGCTGAGCAGACAGACAGAAGGAAAAGTAGGCACACAGACACAGCGGCTCCAGTCATTTCTGCAAAGAGAGTGGAGGACACATGAAAAAACAAAGTGGTTAAAGTCCAAATTAACAAAATGTACAGCCCAATGACATCTCTAAGATCTCATAAACTCACTTGTTTTTGGTTGCTTTATGACCTGAAGATTTCAAGTGTATTCTCAGGCTCTCCTGGTTCTTCTTCTGTCCTCGTTGCCTCTGACATTTCTTATATACCTGCAGAGCGTCTTTAGAGAGTGACACAGAAACCCAAAAGCCACTTAGTGCTCCTTAATGAAACCTTTTAAGTTTTTGTCACCTTTGGAGATGAAGATGACCAGCGGGCAGGCTCGAGGTCAAAGTGGCGACGTGGTTCTGTGGCCTGTTTTGCTTCTCGCCATTGCGAGTCATTAAAGACAGGCCTGTGCTGCGTGACCGTGCATGAAGGAGAGGATGGAAAAGTCAGAGAGGTCAAGAAGTAAATCAGGAGATGAGATTAAGCTGTAAGTATGAGAAGGTACATCTGTGGTTTTATTAAAGAGACATTCTTTTCAAGTTTAATGTATTTCATTGATCAATAATACATTCAAAATGGCAGGTTTTTTGCCTGATTTTTAAACTTTTTAAACTAAATCTACCTTGATTTTATGCCTTACCCATTTATGTAACATCATAGATTGAAAGAGCTGTGGTGGGTCACTTGGCCTCTGACCTAGTACCCCCTTAATTTGATCAGTTCACTGTCAAGGCAGAGTGGGAAGTCCTTCACAGATTGATGTATGAATGCAAGGTCAAAGGATTTTTGACCCTATCCCTCCAAAATTGTACTGATATGTCCTTGAGTGCAAAACAAAAAAAATCTGGAAGACATTTTTAAGATATAATGTTCACAAGAAGACAGCATCAGAGTCCCAATATGCAAAATCAAACAGAAATCCTCAAACACTTTATCAACATAAACAACTATAAAACCTTGAACTTTGGCTTATGACTTCCAATCTAGTTGTTTTTATACTCATATCATGTTGGTCATTTGTGCAAAATTTAGATATACAATATTTCCATATGAACGTGATCGCTTTCCACACCTGCAACTGATTTGATGGCTGCAGTCTCAAACACATCTCAGAGGTGCACAATTAGTTTGAGATCTGGTGGATGCGGAGGCTACTTGAGTTCAGTGAAGTCATAGTTTCTGTTCAAGAAACCAGTTTGAGATTATTTGAGCTTTGTGAGAGGTAATGAGGCTGCTGAGTGTAACTGTACTTTTCTGACCACCTTTTCTGACCATATCTATTTTCCAACTGGAGCATAAAGGCATGCCCTCTCCATGAAGTTAAGCAGAAACTAACAGCATTGGACTTGTTATGCAGAATCAGCTGATTTGTTAATGCTCTCATTTTGCCACAGCTGATATCCCCCAAACTGCGTGGGCCAGTGTCCTCAAAAAAGGCATCATTATTGCAAAGTTTTTGTTCGTGAAAGACATCACTTGTTGTCATTGTGAAGAATTATGAGAAGAAATTGTTGTGTTTGCTCATGTTATTGGGTTAAAAAGGAAGAGGAGATGATCAACACAGCCACTAAATCAAGAATGGACAAGACAAGCATGAGGAAAGTAAAGTAAGGACAAATCTGATGAACACTGAAGAAGTGTGGGTTGTATATAATAAAATATTTTAGAATAGCATGCCATTAGCCTGTTCTTGAACCAACGTCAGCTGTAGAATCTCAAAGTATATTTTACGTCATGCTGGCTGTGCAGTCACTTGTGGCCTTGTGGATGCATCAAGCATTAAAATGTAAAGCCCAGGCAAGTTGACGACTTCTGCCTGATGGTAAAAACTCAAATGGTGGCGAGTAAGACAGATGATGGCTAGGGTAATCAGTTTGTTGTATCTTTCTTTTTCAGGCCATATTACATGAAAAACAGACGGAAAAATGCAAAAACATATTTGGAGATTTCACAAGACAAAGCCTTTCTCTTCACCTTGGCCTTCAAACCACCATCTCTTTCCTGAGAATATCACTCTGAGCGTTTTAGTGAAGCTGCTGTTTATAAATAAACACACTGATGCCAAAAATACAATCACACGCTTACGCATGTTCCCTCTTCCAGCCATGGAGTCGTTAATTTGTGGCAGGAACTGACACACACATTGTCTAGGTCACAGGTTGATTGGTGTAATGAACTAATTAAGTCTGCTAATGATCCTCCACATCTCATAAAAGAGGACCTCACCCTTTCAATGATATGAGCTCAATTACTGCAGCTCCCTCCTGACGCACTAACTACCACCTCATCTCAATTAAAAGCAAGTTTATCACAGAAGTTGGACTTTGAGACGTGGACTGATTTCTTCAGATCATAAAACATGAAGATAAAAGTAGGATATTAAGACAAGTAAGTGACAGTTAAGTATCAGACTGATAGGATGTAAACAGAGCACACTCCTGCCTCCCAGTGGCAGCTCTGACAAATGTAAACAGTCTGGGCTGTCACATTTATAGTCTGTTTTTATTAGTTGCACTACAGAAACTGAAATTTGAGAAAGTGTATTACTGTAAGTTATGGTAAACGATATCCCCAGTTTTTCAGTAAGTTCAGGTTAACATTTTATTTCAAGATCTTAACATCAAATAAGCCAGTTTTTCTCCTAATAATTGAACATATGTCAATGCAGCATTCAGATTTGAAGTATAAAGTTCCTTTTAAATACTGTGTATTTCTACCTTTATAGAAGAAACTCAATATTATTAATAAAAATGCATCCTATCATTTTAATGTTTTATTTTATGAAACCACACATTTACTAATCTTTACTTTACATTAAAGTTCCACTGATGAAACATCCCCTAAATATGTTATTCATACCACAAAAGCTCCCAAATTATTCAAAATACGTGTCTTTATGGATAATATATGAGTTATGGCTGTTAAAAAATGTAGTAAACTTATAAAACCATGTGATTCACAGTCACACTCAGTGTTAAATATTCAAGGTTGGTTGTTCAAACACAACTGCTGTAAGTTTTCAAAAAGTGATGCCTTTAGTTCACTAATAGCTACTGATTAAAGAGCACCAGTTTTTGCTCATGCATCAGAAAACGCTTTGCTTAAAAATTGAGCAAAAGTAGATTTTTTGGGTGAAATTTAACAAAACAGCAGCTGGATCTTTTCTCACATTTACTGAGCTGAACTGGGATCACTGCATGTCACATGCACATATCTGAATAGCTGAAATAAGATTTTGTGAAGGTAGACAGAATGACCAAGACAATGACTGTCCCGGGTACCCATGCACATCAAAACTTCTGAAAACACTCAACAAATTGGACAAACTATTTGAAATGACTGACAACGTAGTTTAAGAATGATAGCAGAAACGGTCTCCACTGATATACAGTTTGAAAATTTTGCATGAAAATTAAAACATGACAAAGTGTGAGCCAAAGCGGTCCCAAAAAAAACTTCAATCAAAGAAAATGCAAATTTGTGGAGACATTTTGGAATAACCAGAAGGAAACACATTTTTTTTTAAGATGAAAATGGATCTTCAAAAGGGATGAAGGGTTTCATTTTGGAGGAGTGGGCTTCAGAAGGGTCAACATTAAATCAACACTATAACAATCAAATTCTGGAAAAACTGTGAGAAAAAAGTGTAAAGAAAAAGACCATAACTGTGAATTAGTAGTTTTATTTTTAATAAAGACAACGTGCCAGCTTACACTGTGCTCTCGATTTAACAGTTTCTGGTCCAAAGACAAATCACAGTGCTTGATCGACCTCACTGTTCAAACCCCATGTGAATTCATTCTTTCTCTTAAGTCAGGGCAAAACATAACTGCTTAAAAGGTCATAGAATTATATACCCACTTTTCGGCAGCACTGTGGCTAAATAGAGTGTATGCAAGAAAGTTGCTGCGTAAAACCCTTCATCAGCCAGGACCTTGGTGTGTGAAGTTTGAATGTTTACCCTGTGCATGTATGGGTTCTCTCCGGGAACTCCAGCTTCCACCCACAGACCAGTAAACCATGCAGTTTATGTTAATTAGTGACTCTTAATTGTCTTGATGTGTACCTGAGTGTGTGAATGGTTGTCTATCTCTGATTTGATGATTGACTAGTGACCCATCAAGGGTGTGCCCTCCCTCTCAGTTAGGATAGCCTCCAGCCCCCCCACAACCCTAAAGGTTAAAATGGGATAAGACAATGTGTGAATGGGTACTAAATAGTGTGTTCTAAATGTACAAAATATTTTTAAGCAATTAAATTAATATTTATCACCTCAAGTTAAAAAGTTGCATCTCTAACTGAACTTCAAGCAGCCTAACTTGAGCTGGATAAGCTTATTCAGATTGTTGTCACCAATTAAAGTTTTTTCAGTGGGTCTAACATTGTTCTTTTTCCAGAAATTATGACATATTAAAGTAAAATCACATAGATTTTAAACTCTCATCTAACTGTTTTTTCTCAAGTGTTGAAAGAGCAACAGAACTAAACTAAACAAACTCTGATCATCATCACTCACTTGATCACACTTCAGAGCAGCTACCATTTAAATCACTTTGTTTTTCTGGTGCACCATCACATCTTTGCTCTCCCTGGTTCCTTTTTAAGCTTTTCAAATCCCTATTTCATGGAGAAATGGAGATGTCTATCTAGTGTTTCCTTATTTTTCTGCAGGAAGGCACTCGGCTTGTTGACTTCCTCTCCCCTCCCTTCCTTCCTTCTCTCCGAAGGTACTCATCTGAAAAATGAGAACAAAGTGATTGTTCCTGTTCTCTTTCTTAAGTCACTTCAAATGCTATCCGCGGACGAGCGACTCATTGTCAGGAGAGTTGTGGAGTGAGCAGGAGGGAGACAGCGCAGGTACAGCAGCAGCAGCAGCAGCAGCAGCAGAAACACATAAGCCACAGCATCACTGAACACACTCTGCTGGTAAGTTCCTCACACACAAACACAAACACACTCTGACTGCGGCAGCCTCACACTAACTCGCTTTCATGGCACTGCCTGGCATGTGAGGAGGGGCTTCACTTAAATGGATTGTTTGGAATGCATGGACGGGCAGGGGTCTCCGCAGAGAGCACCTTTAGAGGGAGAAATGAACAGGACAATATACAGGAAAGTCTCATAACTGAATAAAGATAAACACAATGAGGACACTTTTATTTTGATTTAAATATTTGTAGAAATGTTGAATCATAGTTTTTTATTCTGCATGTGATTTACTTTTCCTCTTTTCCACCAATAATACAACAACACTCCACCCCTATTGCTTTATGCAAATTCTCATTGTTTACAATGTTTACCAGTTATTTACTGATATACAGGGTTTTTAATGTTTTTTCACAACTGAGGCTTGAAAATGATCTTCTATGAGAACATGTTACTTTGATTGGTTGATGTTTACCTTCCAAACCTGTGAGAAACAAAACAAAATGTACAAAACAGAAACCTGGGCATCACAGTTTGTGATTAACAAAAGAGAATGAAAGTATCATCTTGTTGGGAAGTAATTAATTCTTGAAAATATAAGCTACGAACACCAGGATGAGGACGACAATGATGATGCAATAACATATTTTGATAAAAATGAACAAAACTAAAAGTGCTCCAGGGGCACAGACCTCTGCCAAGGCATTTCTGATTTTCTTAACAGAATTGTGGAAAACTACTCTATCCTACAATGTCAACACATCCTTTAACACATTCTGTGATTCACTCCTGAAATCAAATAACCACCAAATCTAACAATGTCTTGTTTCATTATCAACAATCCCTGAAAATCTAAACATAATCATGTGAGAGCTTTGGAACTGTGGAGCTTAGTGCGACGAAGTGGAAAACTGCCCTATATTGCAATATTATGGAATCATATCATAAAATTCCTAGACGCAGATCTGGATTCAGATCACTACCAAACCAAAATAATGCTCTATTGTGCCTTGACCAACATTCCAGTTTAATCCAAACCCATGAAGAACTTTTTGAGTAATTGGTGACACTGTAGAAAACCACCCTATCATAGATTGACAAACAGATAAACAGCAGCAAAAACATAACCTGCATGTCAGATGTATCAACATGTTTTCATTTGATTACCAAGTGCTAAAAATTAATAATAAAAGCTGGAATGATTGGAGCTCTTACAGTTTGTTGAGGAAACAGCTGTCACAGTGCTGCTTAGCACGATTATTTTATGGACAGTGTGAAGAACAACATACAGTGTACTGTAATGTGGGTGCACATTTTTGAAATGCAATAAACTCTAAATCTAATTCTGTTTATGAGAATTAATGACACAAGTTGTAGAGGGAAGAGTAGTAGCAGCTAAAGGGGTTCCTAATAATCTAAACCAAAACAAATGATCAAGTATCTTGGGGTCTGACCCCCTCTTAGGGGAGGTTTGAGGCTCTGTCAGCTGTGATTTCATCAAGATCAGATTTACATAGACTGATAAGATACCAACTGCATATTGTCTTCAAAGGTTTTTAAAGGTAGAGTATTACAGTGTATATAAAACCATATATATATATATCTATATATCTATATATATATATATATATATATATATATATGAAGTTTTGAGTAAACATGGAGGTCAAAATATGCCCTAATGCAAAGTTATCCAGCAAACATTTGTTTAAGATAATAAAATGTCACTTTTTCCAAAAAAAATAACACTAAAGGTCTGCATACACAAATCTATATGCAAACAGTCTATTTATTGTGTTTTGTTTTGTTTTGTTTTTTTGCTCACAAGTCAAAAGACCTCTGTAAGACTTCTTCCAAAACAGAGGTGCCAATTTAGTCCAATCTCAAGTGACTGAAAGAACAGAGAGCAAAATATCATGGTAAATAAAGTGTGAACAAAATATTATCAAATTTGCTTCTTTATGAACCAGAATTTTAAGAATTTAGATTTTGCTTGAGTGAAAAGTTAACTTTATTTATAAAGTACTGGTATTGACAATAACATGCAGCTATAGGTCCTTATGAAGGAATCGCAAGAAATTCGAAAATAGCAACAAAAGTTGCAATAAAAAGTAAAAGATTGTTATTCAAAAACCAAATAAACAAAATTTTACCTGAAAAACTAAATCATTGTGTCTTTAATCCATAAAATTGTAAAAAAATAAAAATAAAATAACCATACATGCTTGTCACAAATTGACATGACTGTTGAGAGAACTATCCTCAAAACAAGACGAATAAACAAAAGTTGAGGTTACGGCCATTTTTATGCTGAAGACTTTCGTCTCTCTTCTTTAAGATGTGGAGTGGTTTATTGATCTGCAGGGGGATGCAGAGTTGAAACATGCTGCATGTTGTGGAGAAGATCTGATAATTTAATAGTTTCAGACTGAGAAAGTTACTCAAAGATAAGCTCTTGGCTATTTACAAGAATGTCATTGATATACATAAAGATAAAAAGTATGATCCAGATTTTATGCAGAAGTTAATAGTTCCTCTCTGACTATCATTATCTTTCTAACTTTAACTACCATTTTCTCCAAAGTATGTCACAGTGAAGATATGATTCACGGGTATGTGACATCCAAACACAGATGTACTTACTCTCTTATCTATTATTGAACCAGATTCAGACTTCAGATTGTTCACAGAGACACAGTTAAACATGGGGATCTTATCATTAGGGTAGAAAATGAGAAGTTCTACCTGCCAATGAAACAGATGAGTAGATCAGGAAAAAACAGTCATGTAGAAGTGAAAAGGGTGCAGGAGGTAGAGGTGAATGTTTCAGATAACTTCCTAATTTCAGGAGAGGAGGAGGTGTGTGAGAAAGAAAGAAGTGAAACGTTTCAGGTTAGAAACAATGTACATTTGGGTGTAACTTTTAATGTCACTTCTACAGAAACCGTCAAAGACGTACATTCACATCATGCAAAACAGACATAACGAATGCAGAAGCATCAGCTGCAACTCTGTGAGACTTTACCTTGACGACTGAATATTTGGTTGCATGAAAAAACACCAGAGACAAAGGGAATAGAAACACATAGATTAAACAAAAAGATTTTTTTTTTACTTGAATGATTTGGATTTCGGTTTCTTCATTCTTTTTTTTTTTTTTTTTTGTTTTGATTTGATCCACAAAATTGATTCAAACAAAACGTCCTCCACAAGAGCTTCAGACTTCAGAATGTTGAACCAGTTTTTAAATTCTCATTGTAAATGAAAATTAGAATCACATATTGATTTCTTGGAGAAAATGTGGTCTTTATGGTTGCTTCTACAGATGACATAGCAGTGAGAAGTACAAAGACAAAAAAGGGGAATCTAAAAACAAGGACAGTACAGACAAATTATCCAGTATCTGTCCCAACTTTTGGTCAAAGCAAAATTAACTGTGTATCATGGCAAAGCAAACATAATCAAACAGCTTGGTGGAAACCCATCATAAACATGTCTAATGGAGCAATAATGGCCACGAGTGGTATGTTTTTATCGAGTAGATTGTACCTATTGCACAGCGGTGAATAACACTACTGCCTCCCAGCAAGGGGGTTGCTGGTTTTAATCCTCGTTGGGTCCTTTCTCTGATATTTGCATGTTCACTCTGGGCACTCTGTAGTCTCTAAAAAAAGCCTGCTCAGTTACTTTATTGGTGACTCTGAATCGCCTGTCAGCATAAGTGTGTCAAGGTGTTAATATAAAGAAGTGATCAGTGGGGTGAAGATATGGCTGTGCTCTGGCTTACACTGAGTTTGTTGAATGAGTAAAACATTTGTCTGCTGCGGGAAACATGATGGTATTCTGTCTTCAGATATATTTACATATTCAGTTTAAAATTTAGCAGGGGGTCAGAGATACTGCACCAGAAGTTCCAGCGATAGATTTGAGTGATGCTAAACTTCCTCCATTGTATCCAACTCCTTTAAACCACCTGTTAAATCTCCTCTTCACAGAGAGAAGATGGAAACAGACAGAACAAGTTTCCCACAAGCGAGAGGTTCTTCCCTCACAGATGAACTAAGGCAATCGTCTCAGCACAGTTTCTACCTGAGACCACCTCCTCTTTACATCAAACCCCCCAAGTTCTCCCCTCACAGATATCCCAGTATTTCACCAACAGGAGACACCTTCAGTGCATTCGGCCCCCCTGCTTTCTTTCCCATGCTTGGCCCCAGCTTCAACCACAAGGATGGATCCCAAAAATGCAGAAGAAGTCCTTTCAAAGCGGACAACCAAGAAAGTGAAGCCCCTGACAGAGATGAAGAGGAACAGGAGGAGGAAAGGCAGAGTAAGAAGACAATGGACCTTACCCATAATCCCTTTTCTCTCCCTCATCCTCATGCCCCCTCCCTATCTCCAAAACTCGTCCCTGGTATGATTGAGCTGAACAGACAGCATCACAGATCACCTAGCATGAATCTGCCCGTGCAGGTGAAACAAGAGCCCCTCAGCACCTCCCCAGTGTGGCCTCCATCCCCTCTCCTCCTCCACCCTCCTTTCTTCCCATCCCTCCACCACAGCCTCCTCCCTTACCCCTTCTTCATGCCCGGCCCTGTCATGCACCTCTCTTCTGCATCTTTCTACCCAAGAGAGAGCTCTAGTGCCCGACATCACAGTCGAGAAGGACCTCCTCGCAGCGGGACCACCAGTGCAGAGAAACTTGGCATTAACATCCATGTGGACGACAGTTACTACGTCGACGTGGGGGGAGACCAGAAGAGGTGGAAGTGTCGCATGTGTGAGAAGTCCTACACCTCCAAATACAACCTGGTCACACACATCCTGGGACACAACGGTATCAAACCACACGGGTGTCACCTGTGCGGGAAGTTATTCAAGCAGCTGAGCCACCTGCACACACACCTTCTCACGCACCAGGGCATGAGGCCGCACAAGTGCCAGGTGTGCCACAAGGCCTTCACCCAGACCAGTCACCTGAAGAGGCACATGATGCAGCACAGTGATGTGAAGCCCTACAGGTACTTCAGGTTTTGTAAGCAATTGATTCCAGCCATTATCTTTTCTATATTCACTGGTTTTCTGCCTTCTTTCAGCTGTGGTGTGTGTGGCAGAGGTTTTGCATACCCCAGTGAGCTCCGGGCCCACGAGCTGAAGCATGAGAAAGGTCAAGAGAATGTGTGTGTGGAGTGCGGTCTGGATTTCCCATCTCTGGCGCAGCTTAAGAGACACCTGACGGTCCATCGTGGCCCAACTCTGTACAGGTGAGCTCTAAAGTTATTCTGTCTTTGCTGAAGTTTCTCAGTGGTTGTTGTTAAACTATTGAGTGAATATATTAAACTTCTTCAGTCTCCTATAAAGAGATGAGAAGATGGACACCAATCACACCTGCACACAAGAGGGACTGTTAAATATGTCTATCACACAATATATTTCACCAGTCTATCTGGGGAACAGCTCATAGAATGTGTTGAGGGAGAGCAGAACTTTTCAATAGCATGTCCAGCAGGTTATTGGATGATTGTACCATCAGTCATGTTCATTATAGGCTCATCAGATAATGTAGTCGGCCACTGCTACTGACACAGAGTATAATACAAAACATAAACGAAATAACCTCTAATCAGAAGAGGAGCAAAAATATTATTGCTATCAAGAAGCTCTTTCAGTATTGTTATTTGTTTTTCATGTAATAAAGAAATGAAGTCCATCAGATGAAGCTGTTAGAAAAGCTGTTAGCATCTGTGCTAATCTCTGTCTGCAGAGAAAATGTTATAAAGAGATATGCCAACACTCCAAGATGGGAGACATTTTCTCAGCCTTGTGTTTCATGAGCCCAAAGGCTGTTACAGTTGAAGGAACATGTCAAGGCATGTCTGTACAACCACAGTAAACATTAGAGTACAACATTTGAAAGCTAAAGCCACATCCACGTCATTAGATGAGCTAATCCGAAATAGCTCATGGGTATTTGGACTAAAACAGTCTGTTCTGGGTGAGGCAGGAACAGAAGGGTTGTAGAGTTGACAAAATTCAACATATGTGTGGATATTTGAGCAAAAACTGATAAAATATATTCAAAGCATATCTGGGGCCAAGGTTAACTTGTTCAAAAAAGATTTAAGTACAGGTCCTTACAGTCAAGAAAAATTATTAAAAAGACACAAGAAGATGGGGGGCTGGTTTGGCAGAGTGGTTAGCAACCATGCACATCCCATGTATTTGCATCTGCCGGTCCAGGTTTGAATCCAGCCTGTGACCAGTTTGCAGAGTGTCTTCCCCTACTCTCTCACCCCCTTTCACAAGCCTATCCACTGTCTCTCTCCTATCAATAAAGGCACAAAATGCCCCAAAAAATACATTTTAGAAAAAGACACGAGAAGATTAATTAAAAACAGCCAAAAGAAATATGATAAAAAGAATATTAAAACACTAGCCTAAAAGTTACACTGCAGTTGTTTTTATGAAAAATGTATTCTACAATCATGCATTATACTGATTTATTAAAAAAAAAAACGAATGTAAATGTGTGCTCTTATACACAAGAACAAACTTCAGATACACTGAAACAAGCATCATCATGACAGAGTGTTTTCAAAGTCATCCACTCAAAAATGTAACAATCTTTGGTTAAGAAATGGAAGATTTCCTCTAATCGGCGAGCATTTCAGTGGACTGAGAAGGACATTAGGGAAAATCTGGGGAAACAACACAAGGGGAAGAGGCTTCAGTTCAGATTTGGACCCAGGCTGCTGAAGCTTTCATACTTGACATACGACCTAAGTGGAAGATCATTGGTATCCCTGAAGATAGATTTTCTTCAGTCCATTTAGAGTTATGGACCACAATGTGCTACCAGATGACACATCAGGGTTTCATCAACCTTCTAATTTAACTCTAAAAATACAAATAAGACCCATTTCTGAGAACGTTGAATATCTTTTGTCATCTGTTATCTTCCTCTTTGTGTAAAGAGATTATTGTACACCTATTGTTCCTGCAGGTGCACAGAGTGCCAGAAGACTTTCCAGTACCCGAGCCAGCTTCAGAACCACATGATGAAACACAAGGACATCAGACCATACATCTGCAGTGAATGTGGCATGGAGTTCATCCAGTCCCACCATCTGAAACAGCACACACTCACCCACAAAGTAAGTTTGTTATAAAATCATAACAGAGGGAAATACATTCTGTCTTTTTTTAGATGGTTGAGGAAAAAGAAAGATTTTTGGTGTCGAATGACGCTTTTTTACGATGCAACTTTTAAGTTTTTCTTTGTGAGCAGTTAGGAGATGAAGTTGTGTAATTTCCATAAAAGTTGTGGCTCATGATGAGTCTTTTAACTCCTTTATCTTTACAGTGTTTGTCTCTTTTTTTCTGAAAACCCTGTGATTGAATGTAAATGAATTTACACACAAGGCCTTACTAACAAAACTTTGGGCACTGAATAATTAAAATGGGGATGATAAAGAAAACTCAGAAGCAGCTGAAGGATTCTCACCACATATCTCACACCTCTACTCTTTCATTCTGTCCTTCCTCAGGGGGTTAAGGAGCACAAGTGTCGAATCTGTGGCCGTGAGTTCACCCTGTTGGCCAACATGAAGCGTCACGTCCTCATCCACACCAACATTCGGGCCTACCAATGCCACATGTGTTTCAAGAGCTTTGTCCAAAAACAGACTCTGAAGGCTCACATGATCGTCCACTCTGACATCAAGCCATATAAATGCAAGGTTGGTCAGATAAAAACATTAAAGATTTGTCTTTCAACTTGATGATTATACAGATTTGTTTCTTGATTAGAAATAAATGAGTACACTAAAAATGCTGATGTGGCCATAGCAAAGTAATGATGGACAACATTAAGAGGAGAACATTAATCAGAAAAAAAGTCAAACAAAAAAAATGCCTTTTTCTTTTATAGATGCAAAAATTAAGTCAGGTGAGGTAGTAACACATTTTTTAACATTAAAGGTTTTGTAGAAAATCTTATTGTATATTCTTTCACAAGAACACCTTAACATCAATGGCCACCAATGAATCACAAAGTGTGTTCGACATTAGGGATGTGAACATACCCTAGTAGCAATAAAAACCAAATATATCAACCAGATTTTATGCAAAGTATGTCTGTCGTCTGAGAAGAAAGAAATGTCGGCATCCTTAAAAACAGATGTAAGATAATCACATATGGGTGATCGATAATCACACATATGTGTCACTTTGCCTGTTTCCATCCTAATTTATGTCTTATTAATAGTGCCATAAACCAGAGCGATGACTCTGAATCTTCCACTGAAAAAGTGAACATTTTTCAACATTCATTCATGCTCAAAAATGCTGGAAAACCACAGCGGAGAAAAACGCCTGGCAGGTGCTTTGTTACAGAACAATGGTAACTGGCAACACTTTTCCAGCAATGTGTCTGTGTGATTGGCCCATAAGGATGTCAGAAATGCCTTGGCTGTGGTTCGTGCTCTCTGAACACTTCTTGATTTGTTTTTCATGTTTTTTGTTGTTGCAAAAATTGTATACACTTCAAAAAGATACAAGATATGTTGAGGAATGTGTGCACCAATTTGAGAGTTTCTGGTGCCTATCTTGTGTGTACTAAGATGGCCAAACAGCTGTTTGGAAGTGAAGCTAAAATATTTGGACCTCCAAATATTGACTGGCCCCAGTAAAAGTCAGCAATGCCACCTGTTCCTTGTGAGGGTTTACTTATGGCCCTTTTCCACTAGCACGCCTAGGCCCTACTCTACTCGGCCCTACTCGATTTGCAGCGTGTTTCCACTAGCCTGGTACCTCCTAAAACAAGCTAGTTTTAGTACCGACTCCGCTCTGGATCCAAGCGAGCTGAGTCGATACTAAAAGATGATGTCATGGACTGCCGGCTACTGATTGGTCATGCAATGTCATCATCGATGAGTTATGAGCGCGACGACCTAGCATGCTAGCAGTAGCTACCGTTAGCTTACCCTCATACGTCTTTTCTTTGCAGCTCGATTGCTCTCTTTCTCAGCTTCATTTTGTTGTATAGCTTCCAAAACTCTCCTGTGCTTCTCAAGGGGTATTTCTTCTTACCCTCTGCAGCCTTCTCCTGTTTTCTTTTTTTACTTGGTTTGTGACAGAAAGCTACAGATTGTTGTGTCGCGCTCAAAATGATGTCACAGCAGTGCCGCTCAGCTGTTTACAGCAACACTGCACCCTGCTGGGCAGGGCTGATGGAAAAGCAGCACAAGGCGAGTAGAGAAGAGCGGGGTAGAGTCGAGTAGAGTAGAGTAGGGCTAATGGAAAAGGGCCATAACATTTTAGACTAAAAGTGCTGATTTTTTAGGGTAGTTTTGACTTCTTTTGTCTCTTGATGTGAAACAAGGGAGGACTTGATGTCATGATCTGTTGACATTGAATTTTTCGGCAACAGTGACTAAATTTTACACAATCATTAGAGACCCCGGGCAGCACAGTGACGCAGCAGGCAGTGTGTACGCCTCACAGCAAGAGGGTTGCTGGTTCACACCCTTGTCAGTTAGGAGTTTGTGTGGGGTTTGCATGTTTCCCCACTTGTAAGCATGAGTTTTTAGAGGCTCTGGCTTCCTCACAGAGCAAAAACATACTCATTGATTGACCAGGGTCTGATGCAGTGCAGAAACTCAACAGAGAAATCGTTCATTTTACAGTCAGTCAAACTTGTGACTCCTAAATGTTGTCTGGCCAAGACTATCAAACCTGCAGGTGCAACTGTCAGTTTGTTTGTATTGCTAATTAAGTCTAGTATTTGTTGTACCTGTATTTTTCTGGAGCCTCTGTTTTGACCTTGGTGTTTGGTGTGAGGACTCAGACGATGACCAGATAGCAGAGAGACTTTTTGGCAGAAGGACCCTCCTCGTCCATAGGAAGGATATCGCCGCACAAACTGCCTCTCTAACAATGGCCCGCCGGCCTCCCCGGAGAACAGGGCCCTCAAATAGATTTCATCTCGCTTTCTCTGCTGCTGGAGGGAGCTTCCTGTTTTCTCACGGTCCTCTTGGACAGTTTACAGTCCCTCTCTCCTCCTGAAGGAAAGGACCACCCTAATAAAAAAGAATGCAGAGGAAGGACAGCGCAGGAGTAGCCCTTCCCTGTTCTCCTCCTGGCTCTGTCTCCATGTTGCTTCCTTTCTCTCTCTGTTTTTCTTGTGTGAGTGTGTGAGTGTGTGCGAGGGAGCAAGAGCGGGAGACAAAGAGGAAAAGAGGAAAACAAGGATAGAGGGAGGAAGAAAGGGAGTGTGTCTATGTATATCTCAACGCCTGCACATTCATTCATGATTACGTATCCCTACAGCTCTCTGCATTCTCTGAATTAGTCATCTACCAAAGAAGTTTTGGCAGTAAAAGAAAAAACATAGGTGTGTTGTCCCAGTCTATTGTTCCTTTTTCCTCAATAGTTTTTACTGCTGCCAGTTGTGTAGCGCAAATGATACATTTACTCAACCTTTGCATGCAGATATAGACTGAAACACCAATTCAGACGTGTTTTAATGTCTCCTTTATGTAATTGCATGATCACTGCTCGGAAACACCTGCTGGTAAGCTTAGCTTAATCAGGGGAAAGGTTTAGCACAGTTTTTTGTTGTCTTGGTTATTTGATACATTAAAATCCATTAAAATGTGTAATACTGAGGGTTTATTAATTTTTTGATTGGTGAGGTTCTCAAGACTATTGCCTAGATGCTGTCAAGCTAACCAACAGAAACTCGTGAGGACCACTGGTGCTCAGTTTGTTTGCATGGATGTTTTTGATTTAAAAATTTAGAATATCAAGAACAGATTAAAAAGAATCACAACAATCTAGTGTTTAGGCTTTATTTTGTAGTAATTAAGTGTCACAAACTGCAGGAGCAAAGGTGGTCACCAGAGGATGTCTTTAAAAGTGAGTTGATACTCAGTAAATCTGACAGTCTGACACAAAAACCTACATAGATTATTTTTTCATTTACAGAAGCTTTTTTTTACTTTAGCCTCTTGGTTTTAAACAATATAAGAAGCCATGAGTGACCTGACCTTTGTAAGCTGTTAAGACTGCTCAGGCTTACTTTGCAGTTCAGATGAATTCAACAGATTGCACGTCATCAGGCAGATTCACCTCACAACGCTTCAGGATTCAAGTATTGTCCTTGTTCTGAAAAAAATAACCAGGCTTAGCTGTGTTCCTCTAGAGTGAAGACATAGTACTAACAAGTTCTTGGCCATTTCTGTAGTCCTTGTTTGCAGTTCGCTAGCAACCAACATTTTAAACATACAACAAGGCTTTAAAATTGAACAACAGAAAATATCAGAAGTCTCATGTACTTGTGTTCAATAATCTTATTTCAGGCATTTATCCAAAACTAGTATTCTAAATCCAATTTTCTCTAGAAGATTGGGAACCAGGTAGTGCTAAATGCTAACTAATTTCCACATTTTTGGACTCATTCCTGCACCACTCTTTTGTCCGCAGACTGTAATTTAAGGTTTGTATTCTATTTTTACATCAAACCAGATCAGAAAGTAGGACTGACAATGTGCTGGCAACCTTAACTTTACAGTATGTCATCTTTTCTGTGTGGTTGATTTCCAGAATAGGAGGGCTAACAGTTATGATGTGGAGCTGAAATTCACAGCAATTTCCCCTTGATTACTTTGTCAAGTGATCAGATATTCAGTGAGAGACACATTTTTCAAGGTCTAAAACAAATTGCTGGCTAGCTCTTGCTTTCATGTCTCAAGGTTTGTTTTGCCACAGCTATGGACATCACACTGCCAACAAAATGGAAAGGGTCTCCTTGTCTCCAAAGAGCACTTTGCACATGTAATCCTGAAGAACTTAAACAATCTTACAATTCTCTCTCTTTGGTGCAGCTTTGTGGGAAGGAGTTCAACAGGATGCATAACCTGATGGGACACATGCATCTCCACTCAGACAGCAAACCCTTCAAATGCCTCTACTGCCCGAGCAAGTTCACACTGAAGGGAAACCTAACCAGGCACATGAAGGTCAAACATGGCGTCATGGACAGAGGACTGGATGAAAGATGTAAGACTTAATATCCATGCATTATTGTTTTAATTTTTTCAATTATTGCATTACTGCTCTAAGTACTTGTTTTTCTCTTTAATTCAAGTGTTTAGGCAAAGAGGACGCTACTGCCTGTCCACACCGATGGGCCTCCTCACACGCTACAGCCAGGAGGAGCCTTTTGACCTTTCCCAGAAGCCCCCAGGCCTTCCCGGCCTCAGACTCTCGCAGTCTGATGGTGAAAGCATCCCTGGGAGCTCGTGTCAGGAGGAGGATGAGGAGAGCCTGTACAGGAGGAGCCAGTACAGCCCTGAAGTGGACCAACATGAACATGCTGGAGAAGAACAGTACTCTCCTGAACTGAAGGAAGGAGAGGAAGGAGAGCCAACTGAGAAGAAGCAGAGACAAACCTATCAGGATTCATTAGAAGAAGAGACATATGAAAGGGAGACAAAAGCACAGGGACAGACTGCAGACCTTAGAGGACAATCAGAGCATCTCCTACAGTCAGAGGAGATGGAGTATGAATCTGATTCTGATTCAGAGCTAGAAGAAGACCATGAGACAGGTTTGTATGATTCTGACACAGATTCAGAGCTATATGAAACCCCAGAGTCAGATAAGGAGGAGCAACATGAGCAGCAGATTCACGGTATCTGTGATACAATTAACCATGAAGCAGAGAGGAACCAGAGCAGAGCAGAGAGAGGTGAATTCACAGGAACATTTGTGCAGGATGGAGAAGAGGAAGTTTAAAAAATAACAGAGTTCAGAGGATGAGTGAGAAGATTAAGGTTTTAGGTTAGGTTTTATTGCCAGAGTTAGAACTGCTACCTGGCTGGTATAATAACAATAGACAATGATAAATCAAAAGAAGGGCTGTCTGTCATTTGCTGTCATGTCAGAAATATAGATCTTTTGTCTTCACCCTCAAGTCATGGAACATTTTTGAGCCAAATTTGACAAAAATCCCCCCAAATGCATAATCAGAATACTGTGTTCACAAGATTTGAGGTTTAAAAGGCCTAGACTTTTATTCCCATAATGTTAATCTTTGAGGCAAATTGACCATTTGAGCAAAATGTCTTCACTAAAATTTTACATTTACAAGCAAGGTATGAATATAATGTCCATGACCTTTGACCTATGAGCTCCAAAATCTGATTATTTCACTGTTAAGTCAGTGTAGACATTACTTCTTGAGATGGCAGGATCACAAAGACACCAAGATAACATAATGCATACAATAACAGGCAATAAAACAAAAATAATCTTGGCTGGTCTTTAAAGTAGGGGCTTCCACAGTAGTTGGGACCCCAAGAGGGTCAGAGGACAGAAGGGGCTGTGAGGTAACACGACACACCTGATGGATGGTTCAATGTATCTCACTTTTCCATCTGGGAAAGAGCACTAAGAATGTGTTTGGGAATGGGCAGAACCTTCAAAAGGATATCCATCAGGTGATTGGACAAATGCACTGTCAGTCACACTATTACAAGCCAATCAGACAATGTAGTAGGTGGTGCTACTGCCATGGTGTGAAGGACAGAACGTGAGCCACCTTGTTGAACAAACTTCCAGCAAAACACGCTCAGTCCAGCAAAACAATCCTTACTATCAGGAAGTTTGTCGTGTTTGTTTTTCATTTATTAAAGAAATGCCATCCGTATCTGATAAAACTGCTTCTGAAGCTGTTAGCATCTATGCTAATCTTTTTATTTAACAGCCACTCCCTGCGGCCTTCTTACCTATGGCTCCCACCTCTTCCTGCTCCGAAGGACTCTGATTCTCCTTTGACTCTTAAGGCTTTCTGCTTTAGGCTGCTCACAGACATTGTAGATTGGCGCTAAGCAAGTTTGATCAGTCTGATTACAGAAATTGAATCAGGCTGATCCACCTGCACTGCAAAGTTAGTTGTGAGGTGCCTCTTAAAATACAATGAGAAAAAATAAGTGTTAAGTGAATTTAAATGAGATTTTAACCATGATTGCTGTAGTAATACATATTTTTACAGCAAAAACATAGCAGTATGTTGAAGTTGAAATCGTTGAAATTAATGCTAGAAATGATGTGATGTTTTAGAATAAATGACCAAAGTCAAGAAATGCATTTTAGGCCTTGGTGGATTTCTGTTTTTTTTTTTTTTTTTTTGGTTATTACTGTTGATTTACATATGAATTGCCAGGGAAAAGCCTTATAATAATTATGCAGAGCTAGAGCATGTTACTGACACACTTTAACCACTTTCAGGGACAGTGGAGATGCTTTACCTCGATGCAATCAGTTTTGTAGACAGTAGCATCTGATAGTGGGGAAACTGCAGTATTTCTTTAAGGTGAAAATGGAGGATTAGGTTATCTGTGTCATGTTTAACTGGCCTCTCGGCTCCTAACATGGCAGCACTGCAAACTTTAGCCACATTCAGACTGACCTTGAGCTTGGCTGTGTAAAAACAAGTAATTGTTGTCTGAGTGTTAACTCATGGACTAAGACTAGTCAATTACATGTAAATTTAATTCTATCAACTTTAAATGTGACTGTAGATTTCCTCGTATTTTTCATCACAGAGGAGGGCAGTAGTTGAAGTGAAGTGTAAAAAAAAGTTACTGACATACAAACTGTGAAGATGTTTGCATGAACATATAAACACTGACAAGTTCATTTGTTTGATTGACAAAAAGAAGTTTTGTAAAAATGTAGCTTTTTGTACATATAGGACATAAATATATTTAATGATTGTCTTCTCTGCTCTACTTATTTTATAAAACTGAAAATAAGGTTTTTGTTACAAATGCTACATTTGTATTTTGTTTAATATATCGGAATTAAAGTTTATTTGATCCCTTCTTTTCAAATGTTTGAGGAAATTTACAACATCTTTTGTTCATATTCTGATGGACTTTGTTTTTGTAGTAAGATGTGTGATATTATAGTTACAGTCGTTACAAGTCAAGTAAAACTTCAGGTGATGGATCAATGTTTGTTGATAATAATTGCTCCAGCTTTTGTTCCACGTGTAAATTTGAAGATTTTTTGTACTTTGGATCGGAGCTGAGCCTGGGGTTGCGTAAAAGTGGACTGGGCTAACTTTGAGTCTGACTGGCAGCTTTAAAATCATGAGTTGTGGTTGTTTATTTGCCATGTCAGAGGCTGGACTTACCTTGAATCAACTGTTTGGGCTTTGATGAAACAGGCTAACAACAGTTTTGTTGAATTTCAATATGACACACTTTCATTTGTTTCTTCCTTAACTGTGACTTTGGACAAAATTTAAAATGAATAAAGCTCAATAAAGTATTTGTTGTCCCTCTGTTGTGTTGTGTAAAAAAAACACATTTTAGATATATGGTGTATTAGAGTAAGTATGATTGTTGGAGAAAGAAACCGTTCATCAATTAGACTTATTCCTATATATCTTCACACAGACTTCATTCTTCCCTTGCACAAGGCTGAGCTCCAGGAAAACTCTGATGTACCTTTGCTTCTGTTTGCTAAGTTTTGATCAGAATGATGAGGTTTTACCATGTGTATATGTAGTGAAATTTCAAGGTGTTGTATGTACACCCCTGAGGCTTTGTCTTTTTAATAATAATGAGATACTGTAACAGCACTGTAACAAGGTGCTGTCTACTGTGTTTTCATATACTCAGTACCCCTGATCTAGCTCTATTCTCACTCAGTCTCAGTCTGAGACTTGTCCCTTCCCCCACGTGGGCCAAGTCTGCTCTGATGGATTCAGTGCTGTTTGGCACCATGTTGTCAACAACTCTGAATTCATTTCACAGACAATGCCCTGCTTTGGGTTTGCCAGCCTAAGCCACTTGACTTAAACTATTGATGAATTAAATGCAGGGCATAATACTGGTAGGTCTTTTTGGGGGTCCTGGGGAGTTAGTCATTTCAGGCAGCACAACCTGGGGAAGGGAGAAGTCCTGATGTCACAGACTTTTCATCTGATACATGGAAGTGCTGTATCCACACTTAAGGGCATAAAACTCAAAAAAGCAAAGTAAGGGCTCTTTGAGAAACAAGACTTAAGAATGCATCTATTTTAAACATTCATCCATCCATCCATTATCGGTGCCAGTTCTATTCAGGGTTACTGAAGGCTGGAGCCTATCCCAGTTGCCACTGGGTAAGAGGCAGGGTACTCCCTGGACTTGATGTCAGTCAATCACAGGGCTGACATAGAGGGGAAAACAAGCAAGCACACTCATTTGTCACATCTATCAGCTATCTAGGGTCACAAAAAAAAAACAATTGAGCATGTTTTTATCCCGTGGGAGGATGCAGGAGTAGTCAGGAGGAGTTCATGGAGAAAATGCAAGTTCCACTTAGAAAGGCTCTAGTTGGGATTTAATTAAGGAACCATCTTGTTCATAATCCTGCTTCAAAAAGACTTGCATGTCAGAATTTCTCATGCATCTTGCATATTTAAATAACTGATGTCACTGATTTTTATCCTGTGTCAGACCAATAGAATAACAAGATGCCATCTGGATTTATCAGAGTGGTTTTACCAATTAACAAACCAATCTTTTCCCTCTAAAACAGGGATCCTCAAATATTGTTGTCCAAGCGATACACCGAAAATTAACCCAAAATCTCAAGGCACACCATATATATAGAGATACAAATAGCCTAAGATATCATCTATTTCACATGTAACAGTATCTTGTTATTCTGTACGTCTGTAAGTTTCTATTAATACATAATAAATTTTGACAGTCATTACACATTCAACCATTTTTAATTATTTTTTCATAAATTCATTTGAGCCTTTTAAAATTTCATATATTCAACAACGTTGATTTAAGCTTAATGTCTGCATTTCTTTAGTTGAGAACTAATAATTGGAAGAGATCAATAGCAACCATCTCTTCCACCCATGAATTCTGTAAATAATAAAAGAAAGCATTTTCTTTTGATGTTTCTTTCCAAATGATATAAACTGCGGCTGCACATAGCCATTTATGTACCGGAACTGAAAGGGAAAACTGAAAGTTGTTTTTCGTTTCTGCTATGACTTACGAATGAATATGGTATGATATGAATATGATGACAAAGTGGGCTAATTGAGCTCATTTTCTTAACATGCTAGTCATATTTTGTACCCCAAGGTCTTTCTCATGACTAGCTAGTTCATATTGACCTGCTTTTGATTCATTAGAATGAATCCACAATCATTTCTGCTTTATAGTATTCTGTTACCTTCTGTTGACACTGTAAGCATTGCACAAAACGCTTTGATTGCAGCCATGGCTAACACCCCTGAACCCATCTTTTTGACAACCAGTGAAATCATGCATAGTTGCAAAGACTGCAGAAACTGATAAAAAATGCTCTTCAGGATTTGACATGATCTCACTGACATGCTGCCAGCAGAGGCAGAAAAGGGTGTTTACCATCGTCTGAGATGGTGCTATTGTAAAAGACGAAAGAATAATCTGAGTCAGCTGTTGTCTTTATTATCTGATTAACATATCCAAAGAGTTCAATAAAACCAACTGATACCAACATGTTTTTTTTACAAATCATGGGATGATTTCTGTGAGTTTCAGAGAGCTTGTCTTTCTCCTCCTGCTTCCCGCTCAAAGCAGAGGAAGAGGAAGAGAAAACACCTCTCCCCTTCTCTCTTTTAGGTTTTGATCAAACAGCAGTGACGGACACAGTGGGTGTCCCAGACAAAGGCCTTGAACGTCTGTGTGACTCAGAATGAAGCATTGTTTCTCCTCATTGCAGAAGCTTCTCAGAAGACAGAAGCTCTACAGGGATAAAAAGTGATGAAAAAGTTGTCCTAAACAAGTAAGTTCATAAACAGAGTGTATCATACATCCCATTATTATTACAAAAGTGATACAGAAAAAGTTATCTTAAGTATTATTTATCAGAGTGAAGATGCTGTTGAGTTCTCGGTGCTGTGTTTTTGTGTTTTCCCTCACTTACCAGTTCAGGTAAACAGCATCATTTCTTGTCACATAAAATGCAGAACAGCAGCTTCTCTATTTTCCTACCATTGAAGACCACCATGTCCTAAAGGGCGAAACTGCAAACAGTTTGAGGAAGTTCTCACATCCTCCTCTCCTTTCCTTTCCTCACCTACACGTTTCAACCCCAACCACTGCTGCAGAGAGGAACCACATAGAGGATTGACTTGTGTTTATTTCTATTGATTATAAACCAAACTCTCTTTATAACTTAATCAATTAGCTTTTGTTCATTTAATAATGCATTGTTCACTAAAACAATGCCATTTGAAGTGCTTTGAGCACACCTGACACAACAGCAATAAACATGCATATCTTTATATGCATTCGCGTTGAATTGCTCTGTTTGAGTTTAAAGAAGTGAAACTTCAGGCAGCATGAGAATGTCAAAGGAGAGAAGATCAGTGAGACACACAGCAGAACAGGTAGCAGAGCAGGTTAAGTGTCCTGATGGGAAATATGAATATTGTGGTGACAAAAGCCTCATGTTCTGCTTTTGCATTTAAACTCACGCTCTCATTAACATCAGAATATAGGGCAATTTTACTTTATGTGTGACAGAATTTTTTGCACTTTACTAGGCAAATGATGATTGATGTTGACACAGCATTGAATAAATCTAGATGTCTGACATCTACTAGTCTGGATTAGTCCTGAACAAACATGTACACAAATGTTTATTGAGTTTGTTTTCCTGCAATGTCAAGTCATTTGCAGATTTGAATTCTTTCCCTTGTAATCTTACTATAGCAAAACTGCTTTATCACTTTTGGATATGGAAAAAGACAATAAAAACAGATACAGGCTTGCTCTCTGGGTGTAATTCTTTTTCTAAATATACACGAGTAAAGATTTTAATTTGAGTCTTTAAAGTTGCACAAAATTCCCGAAGATTGTCAGAAGCTATTGGAGTGAGTGACCAAAGCCAATAAAGTGTTTAATTTTAGTTTTAAACATTCTTTGCCCTCATAAATCTATTAAGACCAAGCACAAGCAGCTGCCAATAGTACAGTATGTTGTTACACTGTAGCTGCTTGATGAAAAGCATGGGGAAAGGTTGTATGTGATTGGGACACTTAACCCATCTTCTAATTCTTTGCACCAACACACCATCTTATAATTTTCTGAATGTGCTCAACAGTTTGCACATTAAGTATTGGCTTTATTCATTTCTTTTTACAAGGGTGAAGTAAACACTTATACCTACAGAGGAGAAAAAACTGTCATATATTCCTGGAAAGATAGCTGCATCCCTAGCAGTGTGTTTTGAGATGTTTACGTCCTGTCTGTTCTCCCTGGTGCAGCTTAGGTTGGAGCTTCCTGTTTTGCTCGAGAGAAAATGAGATGGTGCTAAAATTCTTCCACGTTTTGTTTAACTAAAGTGTCCCACCCTAATCCCAACCTGTCACCTCCTTGGACCCAAAGCCAAGAGGCTCGCTGTAATAATAGCTGTCCCAGGAATGGATGAATGGACAACCAAAACACTGAGAGGTGAGTGGGGGCAACAGGTCAACAGCATGGAGGGATTTGGTTTTGGGTTTTTTATGCCTTTATTGGTGGGAAACCCTTGTTGATGCAGTAACAAAAAGCGAAGAGAAAGAGATTAACATGTTGGAAAGAAGCCACAGTTCAATTTTAAAGCTGCATTGCTTGGAGGACCAAAAGCCTTCACACATATTCAACTTGACAGCTGGTCCATCAGTACTCTGCTGGTGACAGTCCAGGCGTACCCCACTTCTTGCTCTACAACAGCTGGGAAGGAGATCTAAATGGTAAATGGTAACTTGTCTTGAGCTAACACAGCACCTCTCTGGTCTTTCTGATTTAAAGTGCTTTCACAGCACAAGTAACATTAATTCATCCACACACTAACAGTCACTCACTGATGATGTACGTTACCAGAGTGATCCATGCTGGGTCCTACTCATTCACAGGCCACTAATGAAGCAGTGTGAGCAACTTTGGATTAAATGTCTTGCCCAAGGATGCAAAGACATGTGACAGCCAGGACTGGGGTTAAATCCAGACCCTTCTGTTTTCTGGTGGAGAGCACAACCAGACTGAGCTCCCCTGTGACCCCCAGTCAAGATACAAGATGCAATGGATGGACTTGTCTTTCAAAAACAGATGTAAAATCTAAATCACTCTTTTGCTTTCACAGCTATGATTTCATTTTTACGACTTGATTGACTGCAGTCTGTCAAATATGATTAGTCATTTTCAAAGCACTGAAAAGCTTCATGCAGCATTCATGTATGATGCAGAGTAATTGAAATTCACTTGCAGCTTTCTGCAGGATTTGTGCTACTGAGGAGATGCTGCACATTCACCTATGTATATTTATAGTCTGTCTCTTCCTTGTACCAGCAACACCCTCTAGTGTTCAGATTTTTAAATTTAGAGTTGAATCTTTTCATCCAAGACATTTTCATGACATACATCTTCCATGTGTGTTCCTTTTTTCAGCCCATGGATAACATTTAAAAAGCTTCAATCACCATAAACTAATTCATAAAAACTATGAATTTGTTGAAACTCTTTCCTTCAGGATTTATCATATTTGAAAAAAAAAAAAAAGTTTTTACATTAATTATGCGAAACATTCAAGCTAAACAAATGTATAGATAAATATACCTCAAAATGTGAAGTTTTGGTTTTTTACTCATCTCAGTTGACTCTTTCAAAAGTCCATTGTCAACCCAAATATAGTATAGCCTGACAGTCTTTTTATGATGCAATAAATATGAAATTTAGACCAATTTAGATCTTTTGTACTTAGTATGATTCATTAATCCTCAACTGAATAAATGCACTCCTGTACTCTTGGCCATACGTGGGGAGTAGCTTATTTTAAATCACCAGCCTTACATTAAATAAAAACTGCTTGAGGTTACTTCCAACATGTTTAACAATTTAAAGTCTGTCTTCATCATTGAAAATACTGGATTATGATCACATGTGTGAAGAGTGCACAAATATTGTATGCAAGAAAACTCGACTGCAAGAAAAAGTAGCTCTTTAAAAAAATCTACTCAAGTAAAAGTGTGTGACTAGTCAAACAGTTTTTTAAATTTCGGAAACTGAATTGACCCAAATCATATCATAGAACAACAGAGTTGCAAATTTGCCTCAGAAAGTGTCTGGTATTCTTTGCGAGGCTGGAGCATAAACACTGCTGAGTAATCAGCAAAAAGGTGCAAAACTGCCCCATCCCATGTCATTAACAAATTCTTCCAAAAATTCCTGGGTCCTGAATGGTACTGAATTATTTCTTCCTTGTGCCATGACCAAAGTTCCCTGTAAATGTCATTAAAAATATACCCATACGTTTTTCAGAACTCATGTTAACTGGCAGACAAACAAGCAGACAAATGCCGAAACATCACAACAAAGTGCCATGAAAGCCACGACTTCATTGTACCTTTATTTATTTTTTATATCAAATGTTGTTAATAAGCTGTAAATTACAAAGTGTGGCCAATCCTCTGTCTGATCAATTAGATAGCTTATGAAGTATCGACTTAGTTTCATTTCAGTCTTAAGTATTTTTTTCAGCGTTGAATACTTTTGCAGTGAGCTTGGTGTCAGAATTGAAGTTATACTTCTTTGGTGTTGTGACAAACTCTGATTAGGTAAACTTCAATATAATGCTCTGATTTGTACATCTAAGATCAAAACATCTCAAAATATGAGTACAAGTGTATCTGTTTAAAAATACCACATTTAAAATATCATTACACAAAATGCTACTCAGTTACAGCAACTTTAGAAAATGTTAAATATCATATCTCACCTCTAGTTATCTTCATTAAAATTTGATAAGTAATTTTTCGAATGTTTTTTTTTGGTTTATTTCTTGAAAAAAACGTCTTTGTTAAAAAATGTGCCTTAAGGTTAGGTTACAGTTCGATGTAATAACTCTATTCAATACTAAAATGTTGAAATAATAACATTAATGCTTAACTACTGGAGTCCCACATCTCTGACCGTCTTTAATCTTGGTACAGCCCGCCATTTTCCGGAAGTGAGATCCATATCAACCCCCTTCAACGGCGAGAAGATGGTATCGTCCAAAATGGCAGCCTCCGTGTTGAAGCGGTGTGTGACTGCAGCTGTCAAAGTTAAATGTTTATATCCTACTTTTTCCGGTAAGTGACCTTTCCTTTTATTTCTCTGAATCAACTGGTTGGTCTACTTGGTGTCTGTCGTTTCATTACAATATATTTTTCTTTATTTGACTATTTTTACAGGTAGAGCTAAATGTCCCCAGCTCATGTTTATAGCTAGCATTAACTGCATGGGACGTTAGCTGTTAGCTTTGGGGACCAAATTATGTTTTGTCGATAATTGCACTTTCATGTGTGTTTTTTTACAGTTGTGTTAACAGTCGTGAGTGTCAAATCAGCTCAGAATTAGTGGTGAAGCCTCTATGAACTGGTTATTTGCTTGTCTTTGCAGCCAGGAGATGGTTACTGTCGGCAGCTTATACAGACCCTAAACTATGGGAGGAGAGAGAGAGAGACCCTCAAAACTTGGGTAAGAGTGTAAAGAAATCGATGCATTTTTGTCTTATTTGTGTTGTGTAATCGTTGCAGGTTAGATAAAAGGAGGAGCTCACGAATTATCAAATTAAATGCACATCTTTATAAGACTAGTCTTACATGAACATATCACAAAATATAAAATATAATATACACAAGTGACCATTATTGATTATTATTTTGAAGTATATAAAAATAACCAGACGCTTTTGTAGGATTAGGTGGATAAAGCATACCATATATGGATTTTCATGTTTATTTTTGGTAAGATGTTGTGTTTATTTACGTTTTTGATTATATAAAACATAGATCAGGCTTATCATTATGACCACTGAAAGGTTAAGTGAATAACACTGTTTATCTCTTCATCATGGCATCTGTTGGTGGGTGGGATACATCAGGTAGGAAGTTAAAGGGATATGCCCACTTTTTTGGCTTTTCATGGCTTGCCTCCCTCCTGAGTCCAAAACAAGCAAATAGACACTGATCTTTTGACTGTGCTTGAAGGAAACACAAACCCAAAGCTCACCTATTGCTGTTAGTTTAGCTTAAACACTGGGGGTCAACGGATATAACCAGCCTACCTCTGCCTACAGTGGTCATATAAATTCTTCAGCAACTCTAAACATCTTGTGTGCTTGTTGTGACAAATTTTTTGCCCTGTTATTTTATCTTCTACTATCATTATTTTATCTTGCATGAAGTGCAAGTTGGTTCTTGTCGTTCACTTAATAGAGCTGTCACGTCTCAAACCACCTTGGAAGTAAATAAACAAAACAAAGCCTCTGTTTATGAATAGAAGAAGATAATATGATGATGATAGTAGAAGATAAGAGTAGCTGAAGAATTTAACTGATTATAGACAAAAGAAGGCTAACCATCCAGTGTTTGAGCTGACTAGCAGTGACGGAGTTTTGGCAGTCTCTTTCTGGTTCCTGCGTGCAGAGTCATAAGAACGCTGTCTATCTGCTTGTCATGGACTCAGAAGTGAGGCAAGACACTAAAAAACAAGAAAAGTTGGCATTAAGTTATATCCTTAAAGTTAATATGTTAGAACCAGGTAAAATGGGCAAGTGTAAGAATTTGAGCAAGGCTGACAGGATGGCTAGACGTTTGAGTCAGAGCATCTCCAAAACTTCAGATCTTTAAGTGTGCCCCCAAATAAGAATTACAGAGGGATTTATTGAATATTCAAGTTTTCTGGCAGTGGGTTTGAATAACCTTCAAGGAATGTCCCCCTAACTTCCTGAAATGGCTGATTCCACTGGTCCCACCTGAGTAGACGTATAAGGGTGACGGCCTACCATTGTTTTGAGAGGAATCCAAGCTCACTTGTTTGGGGGTGGAAGACTGTAAAAACAATGCAGTGCCATAAAAAAATGGTGACGCACTGCATATAACAGACCAATTAATGTGACTTGACATGATATTTAAAACTGAATTTAAAAAATCTGTAATGTGGCTTATATGCAATGTTTACAAAGATGTTAGACTTTCAGTGCATGAAAAAGATGCACATTTGAGTCCCACCTTCAGGCTAATTTAGCATTTTCACTTTGTCAACACAGGGTGGCAGCATAACTCTGCAATCTGCTGTTATGTTTGGGGTCGCTGCGTAATAGTATCGAACATTTCAGTCCTCTGTGGCATGAATAAAATATATCAGTTGCATTATGCCTAACTAGATGAGTGTATTTGGTGCTGATGTGTCACTTTTGTATGTCAAAATTTATAAATATTCCAAATAATGTGTACCATACATTTAATGATGATTCTAAAATAGTTGTTTTAACACTTACAGCTGCCCTGGCTTATACCATGGACATCACATATGAGAGGAATTTCCCTGTAAGCTCTTTGAATGTATCTCGGGTGAGTAATGCCAAAATTTTAAATGCAAGAAATATATTCATTTAGAAATCAATCAATAATTTTGAATGTACTGTAATGAAATGTACATCGGAGAAGTTTATCAAAATGTTGTTTTCTTTACAGTTTGTTGACAACATTTCATCTCGGCAGGAAATTGATCAAGCTGAGTATTATCTTTACAAGTAAGATGAGTCTCTTCCATTTTCTACATCAGTTTCTCCATCCGACTGTCTTCCTTAATAGGTCTCTCTCTTTGTTTTTGTGTGGTACCTACTTTTTCCTGCTTATGTTGGAATGAACTGTCTGTTTGGTTTGTCTATTTTGGTTTATGTTCAGTCACACGCTTTTCTTTGTTCAGGGCAAATCCAGACTTTTCCTGTTTACTCCCCCTTTCTCTGGAATCTGCTCCCATTCTTGTAATGACAAGATTTAGGGAAAATTTTCCCAAAACAGAAGAGAGCTACAAGAGCAGTGAATAAGTGATAGCACATTGTCTTTCGTAAAAAGATGAACATTTAAAGATTTCTTTTCCAAGTCAAGTGGGTCAAGCGGAATTTTAATGTTTACCAAGTTCATAATAACCAAAGTTGGCCAAAGAATACATAATAAAGCATATTCAGCATTAAGAAAATCATAGTATGAAAGTCAAATGAATTGTAAAATAGGCAAAACTTAACACATTTGGAGCTTGAAAGGATGCTTAAGGAGAAAATGGTGTATCTGGAACAATTATTTTTAATATACAGTGTAAGTGTGGGACCAGATCTTATTTGATGTGATAAAGTTCTACAGACTTCTGCAGCTATCAGAAAACACCTCTGTTAAGAAACCTTGTGAAAACACAATTAGGACCAGCTGGTTAGTTGACTTTAGTACAGTATTGTTTACTTGGAACATTTTATCTTAAAGAGCAAATTCGTGGTTAGAGACCCATGTGAATCATTCTGAGGAGAAATAATTAAGGAAACAAATTCACAAAATGTATTAAAATTTAGATACTCTATGGTGATCCCTGCAGTTATTTTGTCTGGTTGATTTTACTTCCTGATTTAAAACAACTAACTAACAGCAAAGGGAACATTTCTGTTTGGCTTCATTTTACATGAATAAATCTGAATATTAACAGTTTTATTAACAGAGAAGATCCTTTTTTTTAATAATACATATACAGTCGTCCACTGACTTTTAATTATAAACCTGTGTGGTTTTAAAGAGAGCAAAACCATGTCAGGATTAGGAGAAATAAAGACCAAAGAGAACAAACAAAATTTCAGTGTGACACAGAGAAGGTGGTAGTGAGTGAGCTAGCAATATCTGATGATTCATTATTTCACTCTTATGTAAGTGAGAGCAGAAAAGGAGCTTGTATAATTTAATGTGTTGAGTTCATTAGACCAGAAAGATGTTAATAAATAGCTGCTTTTGAAGTTCCTTTACTTTAAGCGCTTACTGGGGTCTGTGGATGTCTTTCTACTGTCAGTGGTGATCATCTCTGCTAATTAGTTCAAACAGTTGTGTTAAGCTGCAGCTGTTGTAAACATCCCTGTATCCACTTTTTCATCATAAGACAGTGTATTGATATATCTCTATAAGTAAACTGAAGAGGATGATTTTAAAAATAATTGAAGTACTGCATGAAACAAGCACCTAAAGGCTCAAAAACCTACTACTGCATATTGTTTATCAGGGTTCCCACACGTCCTGGAAAATCTGGAACATGATTGACCAATTTTCCTGTCATGGAAAACATATGGAAAATAATGAAAAAGTAAAATGTTCTGTAAAAGCTTGAACTGTCCTGGAAAATGATTTAGCTTCTTTTTACCTTGTTTTGTGAACAAAATTAGAACATAGGAAATGAAGTAAAAATGTATTTGGTAACTAATGAACAAAAAATATGAAAATACTTCTGAAATATGAGTAGATAAAATAATGCAAGGCAAGGAGTAAAATTTAAAACCTCAAAACAACTGTGACAAAAATAAATAAAAAAATGTCAAAATAAGATTTAGGCCACTTCAACAGTAAATCAGAAAAATATATGTATAAAATGCAGAGTAAATAGAATAAAAATAGGTTTAAACTGTAGATTTAAACTAATAAATACTGAGAACGTCCTCTAAAAATCCTGGAAAACATTTTTTTTTTTAAAGAATTGGGAACCCTGATAATAATTACAGTCATGTAATATGAGTTCCTTTTTCTGACATAATATGATGCTGTGTTTTTGCAGCCTCACTGAAAAGAGGCACTTTTTCAACAAAAATGTGTCCTCTGTCTTTGGAAAAACTTTTAAAATTAAGAATTACCCTACATAACAGACATTCACGGGAAAGGTTTTCTGTTAATGTCAAAATTAATTCAACCTGAAAATTGCTCTCTAAGTAGAGCGTGACAACCAGCTAACAGCTGTAAAAGCTAACATTAATATTCTAATAATTCAGAAGAGGGGAAGCTGCTCAGTGGCTTGCTTTTTGGACTGGAAGAAGCTGAGCAGCCACATTCTGGGCAGGTTTAAATCAGCATACATAGAATAGAGTCATTTAGTTAAGATGTAAGGACTGGGTGTATCACAATCTCTAAATCTCAAGGATTAGATTTGCACACATTAAACATTATTTAAGTAACTTAGGCTCCGTGCAGTAATAAGTGCTTATTTATGAGATGCAGCTATCACTTTTGGCACTCTTCTGTTGGTAAGAAACTGAACAAAAAAGGCTCTCAGCATTCTTCTGACATCTGTAAACTTCTCACACCTTTACCAACACTTTTATTATGCACCGTCAAACTCGTTGGATGGATAAAAACATTTTTCTTATTCATTTCAGGTTTCGTCATAGTCCAAACTGCTGGTACTTGAGAGACTGGACAATTCATGACTGGGTCAGACAGTGCCTGAAATACGGTGCGAGGGAGAAGGCCCTGCACACGCTAAAAAACAAGGTACAGAAGTTATTAAACCTCCTCGTAGTTTTTACTCTCTGAGTGAGCACAACATTGGAAGGGAAAGAGAAGAGTAGCTGCAATATTTGCTGTGAAAAATGAAGCCAGTGCATAGGCACAAAACCACTACAGTCCCTCAAGTGTGAGTTATTTGAAAAGGCATGAAGAAAAGGCACTTCTAAACCCAATCACACCTTTTTGCTGGCACTCCAACTTAACTGTGTATGAGCAGCAACAATCAACACATCATCAGGTTTTTCATTTGGGCTGTCGGTCAGTAAATCCCACAATACCTCAGGGAGGCTGAACACTGGCCCCTCCATCCTTTTCCACTAGCTATCCAACATGGCACATGGCACCCAAAAATCTATTTTTTCATTAGACAGGATAAAGAACAGCAAGGAGCACACAGTGAAGCACAAACATACAGAGAAATACTTGAAGGGATAGCTTATGAAGAGGAAGGGGTGAATAGGGTGAGGTTGCGTTGCCCTGATCAGCACTCACCACGCTGGATTGGCCTAATGCTCTACCTCCCTCTGCTCCATTATTGGCACGAGATAAGGAAGGAGACAGGAGCGAGGAACAAATTAGATAATTGCTTGTCTCTTAATTTAATTTGTCTAGAATTTGGCTGCTAGGGGTGGGAATAGGGTTTTATTTAAGCTAATGCCATTATTGATTCTGCCTGTTGATTCAATTCTTTATCGATTACTGTGGATTTTCTTTGCAGAAAAAGTCAGCCACCACAGGTTTTCAGAGTCAACATCATTAAAAGCATGGCAATCCTGATAAATAAGTGATTATGAAGTGCATGTCGCGTCATTTTTGTGTAAGAGCTTAAATATCTCTGTCTCCTTTCTTCCATGATTACATCATTAACCTCTATGGTGTCGTTCACGCTGACAGCCTCTGTTTAAAGAGTGACATCCTTGATTTGGATGCAGATTTTTTTCAATTTTAAAACAGATGTATAACTTGGACGAGACTGCAATGGAAGTACTTTACTCCCCCCTCCCATCCATGGTTGTGCTCCTGGTGACACCCTTTCCCTTTTGCACAACCATTCCACTGCGTTTGTGTGCCTTTAGCCACTATTAGCATTATGACAGTTTATTGTAATGCAGCCACAAATCATATCCCTTCATAAGATTAACTTTACCTGTACAATCTAAGCAACAAAGAAAGCTGATGTAGATGTAACAAGCACATCATCCTAAGTGGAGGATCCATATGACTACTGTTCCTGAAGTGAGCCCTGCTTGTGAAAAGTGGGTGTCCCTCTCTGGATTTTCTACAGGCTTAATACAGAGTCAAGGAGGGGCACAGTTGTCTCATGTGCCTTCAGTAATAAGATGCTGAAAGATATTTTGTTTGGGCCAGTGACACAAAAGTAAACCACACCCTGCAGCTTTAAGCTAGCTGTGATGGATTTTCAGCTGGAATGGTTTAACATCCCCACTGGCTACAGAAGCAGACAAAATTCCCTGCAGGTCTTGTATTATAATTTTGTTTTAATGCTGGCATATCTTTACAGATTGGTACAAACAGTTTTGCTCTCTTAAAGAAAAAAGGTAGAATTTTTATCGCTCGTACATAAACAAATAATTTTGCATTGTTCATTTTGATTAGTGACTTGATTAATTTGACAGATGACACATTAGCCAAGTTTACATGGAGCCTACTATTCTAGCCCAAACCGAATAAAAATGCTCCATATAAACACCTCAGTAAGAATAAACAGGCCAAATCCAAATAGAATTTCATTCGGTTGCACAGGGGTAGTATATTCCTTTTCCCAAACCGATTAAAAGTGAAATCCTGTCATGTAAACGGTGAATCAGAAAGTTGTCAGGCTGGGTTCTTTCTGCACATGCTCTGTCTTGATGTAAACGAGCAGTGACGTTTATTAACTTGAGTAACAGAGCACACAGCACTGGTCTGCATCTGAGAGTTTGTTTTTAATACAAACACTCAAAGAAGTAAACATTATAAGACACTTAGTCAGTGGGAAAACAATAAATACTGAACTATTTAAAAAAAGTCCATGAAAAACTCAGCGAAACCAGGATGGACCAAAATGTCGAACAAATAAGGAATCGCTGGAAAACTTGGACGGCTGGCTACTATAAGGCTAAACAGCACAACCCTCTAATAATTAAATAGAACACCTACTTACCACCATCTTTGATAAATCATGGGATGTTTAAATAGATCTGCGCACATTACGTGTCTGTAAAACAGCTGTTCCAACTAAATGTTGTGGCACGTGTAAACACCAGATTAGAATAAATCACATCACATGTAAACAGTTACCTGAGATTTTCAATCAGAATGATTTTAATCAGAATGAAAAAAAGTCTGCATGTAAAACTGGCTATTGAAGGTGCTGAATAGAAGACCTAAGAGCACACAGCATAACCTCTTTATTTGGTTCTATAGTAAACACTAGTTAAGTCGTTATAGGATTTTTTACTTAACTGTTGTTAATGGTCATTGTTGGACTTTACAATGCCAGACAACAATGGGGGATATTTTTTTACAGTAACCCTGGTTTACACAGTCTATGCTTTGTCGTTAACGTAAATGCGATCACCTGCATCATGGGAGGGTAAATCCAATCCAAAGTTCCTGATTAGAGTTATAATAAGCTGGTAGTGCAAACAGACCAAATATTCATATGAACTACTTGGCCAGTACTGAGACTAATGTGAGCAGAATGAAAAACTGTAAACCTGTTTGACATTTTAATCCCACCATGTGCCTTCTGCTTAAATGCTGTATGTAACACTATCTGGAATCAGCATCACTGAATTATTACCAAGGCACGACCGTGATCTGGTGATTTGTTTACAGTGAAGAGCTTCAGTCAGGGGCACATCTGATTGTTGGTGATATTGGTGTCATGTTTCTGTGAGATAAAATATGAGCGGTGCATCAGGAACTGAATACTCAAAGCCTTTCTGCCTGTTCCTATTTGTGTGTGTGTGTAGGTCCAGTATGGGATATTTCCAGATAATTTCACCTTCAACCTGCTCATAGATTCCTACATTAAAGACGGAGACCTTAAAGGTAAGGCCTTTTTTAAAAATCAAACCTTTTGTGGGAAAAATGTTCATTTTCTCTGTCAGACATAAAGGTGAAAAGGTTCTGACAGACTGAAATGATTCACATCATCGGGGTTTCAGATTTCTGAACTCATCTTTTTACTTTGAGTATTGCCAAAGATGACAATAGACTGTTGGTTGGATCACTTTACATCATGTTAGAACTGTTTCATTGTTTGTTGTCAAAGATGGAGATGAAGGGTCTGGTCAGGATGGGGGAAAAGGAGTATGTTTTTTTATTACATGATAGATTTATGTCAGAGATTTGAAGCCTTTTTTTTTTTTTTTAAAAAGACAAATATACTGTTTCATTTTTGTACAGACTGTTTATTTTGGACCTTTTTCTGATTAATGATATGAATAATAATCTGGAAAAAAGTTGGATAAAATACTCACTGTTCCCCAGTTGAGAATTTATTAAAACACAACAAGCCTTCCTCCTCTTCCTGTCCAACTCCTCTTCCTCTCCCACTGTTTCCCTCTTTCTCTTTTTTTCCTGTCCTCTCTCTTTATCATTCTTCTGCGTTCTTAGTCAGACAAAAGTTGTATAAACTTCTAAAATAATCTGAATTCAAAAGAAATCAAGGGGCAGAGGCCCTTTTCACAATGCTTTAATGCAACACAGCTCTGTCATTTTTACACCCCAAGACATCTGAATTGATATTAAAGTATGATATTTATGTCAATACACAGTGCAACACGGCTTTGGAGGAGTGTAAGAGAATGTGGCATGGAGTTTGTTTCACATACATACATTACACTCACAGCACTGCTATCCACTATTGTGTCCACATGCTACCCTCTCACCACTGGCAGAACCCTAATACTCCCTCCTGGAGACGAAAAGGGGGATTTGAGTTGAACCTGATTTGCTCCATCTCCAGAGGTGGTATCAGAGGTGTAACGCAAGTGAGACGAGGACACAGGCTCATCAGGGGAGAGTAGTGCTGTGACTGTGTGTGTCTGCCTTTATCTGTATTTGAAACGTGATCCGTCACACTCTCAAGCTAAATCAAACCTATACCACATGGTGATTTGACACAAATGTTCTGCCTCCGAGTGCTTAATGTCTTTAATGTTATGAGGTGAAATGATGATGGAAGTTGATGTTGATGAAAGAAGGGTAGACCACAATTTTTTGAGTAGGCTCAAAAAATCATGCCCTCTGGTGTTTAACATGTCTTCTCCACATGATGATACACTTCAGTTAACAAGTCAAAAAGTCTGCAGTATTTGGACTTTTCCCTCTCCTCCTTTATACGGTGCCAGTAGCTGCCTGAAATGGCCTCTCTCCCAAAATAGACCTACCAGTGTGACATCATGCCATTGTTTCATCAGCAGTTTAAGCCCATGGGGAAGCCCTGTGCAGAGCAGAGATGGTACATTAAATGCAAAGTTGCTGACAACATACAGCATTAAACTGACCAATTACCACAGAGCTGCCTTGTTATTCAATCATAGCAAATGGGGTCCATTTGAGAAAGAGAGCGTTAAAGGGGCAGGAGCTCAAACGGATCATCTCAGGCAGAGAGAGGATACACGTCATATCGTGCTTTTATTTTAAAATGTCTATAATTTTTGCTTCTATTTAATTTTCATTTATTGCCGAGTTGTTTTAAAGTGTATTAGTTCAGTAAATGCATTTGATGCTGTAGTTGTCAAATCAATTTATAATCATGATCTCAGTGTTGATTATAAAATAATCATGTGACTTTGCTGTTATCAAGTAATCCATTACATAATTGCAACATTTATGTTTTTTGTTGTACCTGGGCAGGTGCCTGCTCTGTGGTTGAAGAGGTGATGCTTCAGGAGGCCTTTGAGCTTTCCTCCACGCAGGTCCTGTCTCTGTATGCTCTGGGAAGTTACTTAGCAACCAGGCCACAACTGACTGTGAGTGAATCAGCCACAACTCGGGGATGCTTGTGAAAACAAATTATCAAGGAATGTACCAAAGCTTGGAAGAACATAGTGTTTACACTCATATTCTGTCATCTGAGTGATTTATAACATGCTGTCCAGCTGCTTTCAGCTGATAAGCGTGTGGATGATGCAACATAAATATGTTTCTAAATAAATTATTAGAGTCCTGCTGTTTTTCAGACGCCTGAAGAGCGAGCCCTGGGTGCATCTCTGTTCATCTGTGGACTGACACAGAAAAACACCATCGGCCACAACGCTCAGCTGCTGGGGAACGCTCTGCTCGGTGTGGATTTTAATGATTCTTCCCCACATGTTTTATTCCACTGAGAGCAGTTTTATCAGTACTCTTTCCCAATTTCTTTTGTCTGATTTATCCCTCTCTTCTTTCCTTTTGGTTCAGGCAAAGTGGAGATGTTGAATGGTATACATGCCGTTTTTAAAGGGATGCCTCTCTTTTGGGGCCATGGTTATCTGAGCCGGGCGCTGGCCGTCATGGAGGAAGTAGCTGCTGCTCCGGGTGACGTTAAGCTGTCCAAAGACACAGTAAGAACCACAACAGAGGAAAAATCTGATTTAATGTGTGTCTCACAGACATGAAAAAGGAAAATATTTTAAAAGAAAAAACCCCTTGCTCAAGTTTTTATTTTTAAAATTTAACCAGGAAAAGAAACTCATTGAGCTTAAAACATCTCCTTTTCTACTGTGCTCTGGTCAAGACAGGCAGCAGCACAGTAACAAGTTACATACAATATGAACAGCAATACAGACAAACACACAAAACATTTTTAATACTTAAAGTTCAATGAAAACAATAAGTAACAGTCAACTGACATACTGGGCTATAAAAAGAAACAAATAAAGATCCTATAAAAATCCTCAGTCCAAATGTCTGCAGCATGATGCCTCAGTCTCCAAATCATTTAACATCCTCTTTAAAGTGTCAGATGAAACCATCTCATTGAGTTTTAGGTCTTTATGAAGCTCACTCCACGCAAAGCTTCAGTTTGTAAAAGTTGGTAGTTATGAAGTAACCTGATTCAAACGCTGGACTATCATTTATAAAGTCGAGTCAGTTTGTTGTTACAGCATGTTCAAAAATAGTCTGTGTTGAGCAAAGTTCTTCACAAAGGCATATAAACATGTACAAATATACACAGAGATGAACATAAATTTAGGGCTGAATAAATAACCAACCATTATATATTTCAAACAAAGCTTGCAGATGTACATCTTTTGTAGAAATTAGAAACATTACATTATGACTTGAGCAATAAGAATTGTCAAATTACAACATAAACTCACAAAAGTGCGATATTCTTAAACCCATTTACCCCCTTTCTCAAAGGGTCTGTCTGTGTTATGTCACACAACATAAGAAAAGTAGTTACATTTTGTAAAATAGATACTGCATTTTAGTTTTTACATACACGGTTTTAAATACACATCATTGAAATGTCATCATAGTTCAGCATTAAGGAAAAGCTGTGTTTTCTTGGTCAAACAGCATGGTAATGTCCTTGGCTGGAGTTTGGTTGTCTACACCCAAACTGATTTTGGCTACTGTAAATAGAAAAATTATAGTCTTGGTCTACACAGAATTGTCTGATACTCAACATGCTCAACTCAATCATACTAAATTCAGAAATACACATATATTTTACTTTTTATTAAACAATTTAAGATTTATAGGAATTTGGCATTTATAAAACAATCTTATATTCATTTAAACATGTTTCTAACTGAGATACAGGCACAAAAAACTGCAAGAAGAGGAAGGCAAACGGTTAAGAAGAGATGAAGAGCTCTAATTAATATACATCACGATGACATGACTTTGGTTAAATGATGAGAACAGTGTTTACTAATGCAAAAATTCAGAGGAGACCCAGAGAATGTTGTTAAAAACGTCAGGATCACTTAAATAACCAAATAACTGACCAGGGATCAAAATCAGAATAAAGCATTCAGTGCTTGTTTTTTGTGTTCCGGGTGAACTACCTTATGTTTAGATAATGCAATAACATTTGATTGTTAACTTCATTCTTTACCAGTAGTGTATGAGTGTATTTATTTAATGCTTTGAAGCCACTGTGGCTTAATGCTACAGAACACACAGCACACAGCGCTGTAATTGCCTTGTGTCGGTCTCTTTTGCTAATCACAGAGGGCTAATTGCTCAGCGCTGTTTTCCTTCCAAATGTGGTGTTTCTGACGGCCTTTATTATCCTGCATTTGAGCTGCCAAACAACAATAATGTATGTCTCTCTGCTTCCCATCCCTTCTGATATTTGAGAGCTGCTATGCCAAGCAGCCTCTCTCTCTGCACTATTTTTGGATTTCCTCCATTGTTGTGTTATTTACGATTTACTTTTACTTATGCTAACTTTATTTTAATCTTAAACATATTTTAAAAACTTTGGAACTGCTGATGGTGTAATCCTGGTTCTGTGTAAACAAATAACTGTTGTGTCGTGCCCAAAATCAGCCTTCTGAGCACTTTCAGCACAGTGTGTGACCCACAGCCGTCATAGAGGCCGTTATTATGCAGGTCTTCATCATCTGAGATTAAACACGCACTGTCCCATCTTTGTTATTTCCACATATATGCATGAACACAGTCAGGTGCAGCACCTGTCATCCGACCCGGGCTGTCCACTTTAATAGTTCAGCTTCGTGCACGCTTAATGAGATTTTGAAGAGCCCGGAGCCCTGAGGATGTCTGAGAGTCACCGCCACAGGAACCAAGCGGCCCGAGTCAGACGATGGCAACACAATAATGTAGACAGAGCAGATAACGCTGCAGGACAGAGAGGAAATATTACACCTCAAATAAGGGCGCTGGTGACCGCAGCCTCAGGTGACAGCTAGTCTTTCCTCTCCATAAGATTTAGAGGTGAGTCGTCAAGTGGCATGTTAGGCCTCTTTTATCATCCCATGCCTGTTCTAAAAAAAGTCCTGTTCTTCTAAAGTGTTGAACTTTGTCTTATACAGAAAGAATGATGAAGCAGTGACTCAGTTAATTCACTCTACTCTCTGTGATGATAAGTTCATGCTGCTGTTTCATAGATGAGATACAAAATGTTAGCTTTTATACTGACATGTTTAAATGACTTAAATGACTGTTCAGAGAAGTTCATAGTAATATCAGAGTATATTTTGTTGTGGCAGCAGCAGAGAAGACTCAATATATTGTTTTTTTTTGTGGAAACACCAGATTTTTACTAAGACTGCCATTGAAGGTAGTTGGAACTTTTGCTGGAAGCCACAGTTCTGTTGCTTCATCTCATGAATGCTTTGTCTTCCTTACTTGTTTTTGACAAGCAGTAGTCATCCCATCTTCCCCAAAGTGGTGTAATAGCCTCATCAGACATTTGTGGATTGAGGAGAGACACGCTGCGCAACCCTGCCTGTCTCCACTACTCACTCGGTTTTAGATTAAAAAAAAGAATTGAATTATAAAGAATTGAGGAGGCTTTCAACAGAAGCTGCGATGCTGCATGTAGTGTATTTAAAACAAGTTAAGCAATAGGTTTTTATTCAAGTGCACCAGTAGAAAAGCATCACCAGTCAAACTATTGTTTTTTGATATAAGTTTTTTTTGTCTTTCTCTGCCGCTGCGTAACATGGTTTTGTAGTGTTTTTCTTTTTTTTGAGAACCCATGAAAGTTGAAAAATTTCATGCAACATGAAGTTGCAGTGTTCGTTTGTCACTTTCGGCTGAAGGAGACACAAAAATGCGGAGAAAGCAGTTGAGTACTGATGTGTTGGTGGTTACTGAGAGCATAAGTGAGCCTATTTTAGTTTTTTTGCCAATATTTTGTTGGCAATTGTTCTGACGTAACCACCTTCCACTTCGACTGAGCTGCAGCTTTCCAGTCCCATACGCAAGAAACTGTGATACACTGTGTATTCTGACACCTTTCCGTCAGAACCAGCCTTAACTTCTTCAGCAACTTCTTCATACATGGCAGCCTTTATGTGCATCAATTTAGCCTTGACAATCCATGACTCTGTTGCTGGTTCACCGCTGTACCTTCCTAGGACCAGTTTAGATGGATACTGACCATTGCAGACTGGGAACACCCACAAGAGCTGCAGTTTGAAAATGCTTAGACCTAGTCGTCTAGCCATCACAATTTGGCCCTTGTCAAACTCACTCAAATCCTTTCTCTTGTATGTTTTTCCTGCTTCTAACATCAACTTTGAGGACAAAATGTCCACTTGTTTCCTCATATGTCCAACCCACCAAAACGTAATGCAGAGATAACCAGTATTATTCACTTTACCTGTCAGCGGTCACAATGTTATTCCTGACTGGTATATATCGAACATATTACAAGAAGTGAGCAGCAGAGTTGGGCAGAGCTGAGCACACCATCTTTGTTTTGGTTTTTTTGTTGTTTTTTATGAGCCTTGTGGTTTCAGAACTAACATATTGTGTGTTTCATCTAATTGTCTTATAATAATGGGTGAAAAAAAGCTGTTTTTCTCTTTAAAATGTTAAAATGATCTATTTGCGTTGAAGAAGCAAAGCCTGATTTGTCATAGTTACACAATAATTTTGTTGGGATCCTTGAAATCAGAACAATGCCCTCTTCACTGTTGCCAGACAACTGGCCACAACTGTCATTCTGCCACTGTCCACACAAATGAGGAAATGTAAGCCTTTTTCATATGTTTTTGTAATGTACAGCCTACAACATATATTGGATCATCCTCTTAGAAAACAAACAAAAAGTCATATCACAAAAAAAATGGGAGAATTTGAATTGATAGTAAGAAAATATTTCATTCCTTTTCAGTTGGACTACGTGAATGATTTGCTGCAGGAGCTCTCATCTGCCTCAGACTCAGACTCATCTGGAGAAGAATCAGCAGGTGAAGAGGAGGAGAAAAAAGAGGAGGTGGATGAAGATGACAAAGCAGAGCAGGACAAACTGCCTCAATATGTCAGCAGATTTACAGTGAGTGCATTTCTTTTGCAGGGAACATATGCTTTTATTGTCAGTGTAGTGGAGTTAAAGTGGATTGGTCATGTCAAGGAAAGCATCAAGCATGAAGTAAACATTATTTCCTCGACTGAAATCCAAAGCAAAGTCTGAAAGAGGAATACCAGCTTTTTTGAGTTTAACATTTAAGATATGATTGAGATGCAACATACTTGAGATTAGAAACATCCCTGTGTATTAGGGGTGTCGAAAATAACATTTCAATCAGTGCACCATGATGCAGATGTAGATGAAGATGCATGAACACAAAGATGATCAATTGTCATTTAATCTTGCAGAGGCTGCTGCTGAACTGCAGCATCAGTTTTGTTTCTGAGGAAGGAAAAAACAGGAACCACAGGATAAATGTAACTATTTTAGTGTACAGTGGAAATATGATTTATCTAAAAATCCTTTTAATATAAAATAAAAGGAGCTCATATTTACCTGACTGCTTGAATCGTTTAACCTATAAATTAGGTAAACTGTTTGCAATGTATCTTGAAGCATTGTGATGCTTCAACGTATAAAAACGGATTGAATTGCTAAGTCAATTATAGTCATCATGTCAAGTCCTGAGACTAGTTAAGATGTACAACTCTACTATGTGTGGTAATAAATTAAGTTTGATCAGAAATGAAACAAGTAAACTGTGTTGAGAAAACATTTATTATGATTTGCCGCCATACAAATGAAGATTAATCAATAAACTAAATGAGCGAAGACGATGAAGAACCATAGTTCTACTCAGTTTAAAAAAGCCTCTGAAATTACACCAGGTCTTTTCATATCTTTCCTCCAAATCTGGTTGAAAAGTAGATTTTAATGATTGATAGAAAGGAATTTGTGAGTAAAAACATTTCAATCAACCATTAATAACAGCAAAAACTAGCCTTTTGAGAAATGGCACCATCTGAAAGTGCATCGTCAGGAAAGAAGTACTTCTACTTTGAGAAGTTTTTAATTATGTTTTCAACATACTTATAGCTGTGTTAAAAAGCCATGCCAAACTATGAACAAACAATACAAACAGGCTCAACATGGTCCTCTGTCTATGGCAAAACAACAAGCTCCTCTCATTAACTTTGATTGGACAGTGTTGCGTAAATATGCCCATGTAAGCAGAACTGACCTTTAAAAATTCTTTGAGGTGCATTTAAATGTACTGGTTTTTTTTTTCGCAGTTTGAGATTAATTACAGAGATTTAAAGTTAATAAACCCATGATAAAAATATCCAAATAATGAATTTTATGTTTTCCTATTTTACAAGCACTCTTAAGGGTCATAGAAAGTCACAAGCTGGTTGTATATGTCTCTGAAATCAATTTTGAAATGCTGCATTACTTTACAAATCACAATATAAGGACAAAAACGAATACTGCACAAAAGAAGCAGTGACAGCACTGTGAATGAATCCATGGGTACATAAGATATTTAACTCAGTAAGAGTTATTTTTATTTATTAATTTACTTTTTACTGCCATTACGTAAATGTATTTAATTTGTAATGTAGCAGTCAAGCTGGATTATACTTTCGTTACTGTAAATCAAGTCAGCAGAGCAGGCCACTTGAGTAACAACATGATTTTGTTGTTTGCATTCATATAAAAAATGAGAAGTGATCTGTTATATTTCTGTATCAGAACATTCAGACGAATGTTTTTAAAGGATGAATTTCAAAAAACAGTCTCTCATGGGGGTTCAGGAATGTCATGAGATAAGCTTGTGCGCTTTGAAATGTATTTGAAAGCAAATTCACTGCTTAAGAAACTTCCCACAAGTTTTTAAATAAAAAAATGGGGACACTTCTGGTGTTTTAATGTCTATCTGTTTTTCTTCAGGAGCTGAGGAGCAAGCTGGAGTCTCAGGGAAAAGTGGATTCTGCCTCTTTTCAGGCTTTAGTGAGCGCTATGGCTGAGCAGGAGCTGGCTGCTGCAGAGAAACTGGACTTACAACAATATGAGAGGCGACTGCAGGACTGGGAGGCTGAGAAAAAGCAGCTGGTTCTGAGGGAGAAGGAGAGCAAGGAGAGGGCAGAGCAGGAGAAGCAGGAGCGGTTAGCTGCAAAGGCTGCAGCCCAGCAGGCGCAAAGTCTCTGAAACAAGACAACCAGACTGTCTGCTAAATATGGTCACTAAATGTATGTAAACTGAAGAAAAAAAACAGTTGTATGTCTTTATAATTCTTAAATATCCACATTGTGAAAATATCTTCAGCTTCTGTTTATCCACTGTTGTGTGTTAATGTGATATTTAATGCTTTGCCCTTTTTAATAAAATCAAAGGTTCAGTAAGCAGAATTTTACACTGAAGAGTCCAATGATTCAGCACAAAGTCACTTTCTGTGTGATGTGATACTTAATCTAAGTACCTGCACTACCTCAAAGATTTACAACAACTTTTAAAGCCAGAGAAAAACTCAATTTTTACAAAAGTATCTGACCGAGTAATTATGGTTTCTTTATTGACACTGAATGCTAAATTAGTGACTGCCAGTTAAGGACACGGGAGCTGTGAACAGATGATGTCACTTTGTTCATGTCATTCATGTTTTGTGATGCTTAATATGGACCATAGTTATTTTCTACTGCTGACTGAATGTTATGTTTTCAAAACTCCCCCTGAAAAACCAACTATCCTTTCACCTTTTTTTAACCCTGAGCTGTATGACCCAACCTGACATTTACAAGTTCAGAGACTCTGCTCAGCTTGGTCCTTCTATACTTTGTACTTATTTTGTAATGTATATTTTTGAGAGTATGCACCCCAATAGCTAAATTTACTGAACATTTAACCACCATTGGGTGGTTAACCTCCTTGGGTGAGTTTCACACCAACAGGGAGAGAATCATCTAGAAATGGACCTGCTGATTTGTGATCATGCAGAGATAGTTTGCAAGCAGCTCACAGTCCAGGCCCGCTTTTGGGCTTGATGACACAGATGAATCCTAGTAGGTGTGCCTTCTCAAAAAAAAAAGTCCTGGTGCATCTGGAGAAAAATATCCATTATGATCACCTAAAGAGCTGCTCTTTGAGCAAATAACCGAAAAGGATTCTTTCGAAAATGGATTTAAATGAACGTAGAGCCCTCACTGTTGTTTTGCTGCTGGATGAAGAGTGGAAAACGTGCTCTAAAATCCAAGGACAACAAAGACCATAGAGGTCCTCATATAATAAGATATTTATCTGTAGTTTGTAATTCTTCCCCCTCTTGCAACAAATTTGAAGGTGGACTACAAAGTAAGTAAACAAAGCCCATCTCTCTTTGCAGACAGTTAATCAACCTCTAACCCATGCCAAAAAACTGCCAAAGAAAAGCATAGCACGGCATCAGAAAAGACTGCATGCCGCTGTACTGTACCATAGAAAAACAATAGTTTAGCTAGCGACACTTTTAGAGATGCTTTTTTTGTGAAACTTCAACTTTTCCCCTAATTTTCTGAAACAGAAACCATGGTTTGCTGTTGAGTTAAGCACCTTATGAAGCCCCAAGAAGAAAAAATGAAATAACCAAATGTGGGCAGAGCTGACGTTGTCCTTTGTTATTGCGCCCCCGGTGGTAGAATTTACACACTGCGCATTAAAAAAGGGCAAATATTTGTTTTTCCACTGACTGTCGAGGATATCGTAATTGGAAGTTATACACACATCAGTTGTTTGACTTGGCGTTTGGATGACCTCATGTAGGCAGAAAAGAGGGAAGCTGGGAAACATCTCACCACCACATCCTCCCACTCCTTTTCCTCTCTGCCTGCAGTCATCTGCATGTGTGTGTGTGTGTGTGTGTTTGTGTGAAAAGCATCTGTGGAGGTTTTCTCACAGGGGAGTGAAAAGAGTATTGCTCTGAAGAATTTGCTGATAAGACATCTAGAGAAAGCAAATTCTTTGCATGGAGAGGAATGTATTTATTGTTTAGCATTTAAATTCACAATAGAAGAAGTGAACCAAACATACAGCATAGGTCCTGGTTGTTTTAAAAATAATCACAATGGGGGCCTCAGTGTTTTATAAAAAATAAGTGCAATTTTAACATGAGACTAAAACAGCACCTTGACCTGCACATGGAGTAAAGCCTGGTTTGTTTAGGCTCCACAGAAAGATTAGATAATAGATCTTTGGAGGAGCGGTGCACATAATGCATTCATTGCACATTATGTAGCAGCTATTCAGTATTCAGAGCATGATCTTGGGAAACGGTGTGGTATGCAGTCCAGGATGAATGAGCGCACAATGTTAAAGCAAGAACCATTGTGGTCTGGAGGCTCCCGGCTGACTGCCCCTCTGAAAGCAGCTCTTTACTCAAAGTCAATGTTCCATAAATTTGTCATAAAATGTAGTTTAGCTGCTTGAGAGTCAATGTTTCAGGTACCATTGTATGAATGTTATACTTCTTTGAACTTATTTTTTATTGAATTTTTCTTTAGCAGTGTCAGGGCATAGCAAAACTCACCTCATTTATCAATCCTCATATCAATGTTTTCATTGTCCATTGAAAGTGGTGGTGTCCTCTTCTGTCCTCCTGAAATCAGTCAATTTTTCTGACTTCTTTACAAATTGTGTTTCCAGTTATCTTAATTTGTGCATGAGTCTCTCTATTACAACTATTTCCTTGACAGTGCACATCCACTGCTCCTCAGTTCTGATTTATACCACAATCAGGTAATTACTTTTTTACTGGTGCACATATTTTCTTTGAGTTATATCTTGTGATTAGTTCTCATACACAATATCTTTAATGTTTTGGGTATCTGACATCATATTAGTTTTTGAAAACTTTGCCAGATTTCATCCCAATACCCTTTAAATTTTGGGGCATAACCAGAATATGTGTGTTGTCTACATCAGTAGTTCCTTTTCGCAGCCCTAACCCTTTCAAACACTTGACCTCCAGCCTTGTACCCCCTACTTTCATGTAGTTAAACCAGCTAGAAAAAAAAATGTGTCTGTAAGCCTGTCAACACCCCAACCTCGCACATTTAACATGCATAACATACAAATAAAATCTCTTAGAAAGAATGATTTCACTAAATACATTTATTTACCAGGTATGTCAGTGGGCAATACCAGTTCACTTTTGAAGTGAACTCGGTTATGAAACTTGAAGCTGTTACAAACTCACCACAGCTTTGGCAGTCTGGCTGAACTTATGTTACTATAGTAATCTTAAATAATTCAGGACAAGTTTTTTTCTCCAAGATGCCTCACCAATCCATCTTTTGTCTCTGTGCCAGCACTTCAGGCCTTTATCAAAACTCAACACAAACATTTGCCTGTTTAAACTTGAACTACTGAAACAACTGCTTGAAACCTGACAGGTATTCTTGTACCCCTATGTCACGTTGTGTACCCCTGGGGGTTATGAGTACCCCAGTTTGGGGATCTTTGGTCTACATCAATGTGTTCACATGATCTCCTGCATGTGTAGATGTCATTGTCTTCCTTATCTTTAAAGTTACAAAAAATCCAACAGTATTTTTCCAGTCAAGCTCTCTCTAAACTCTGGAGCTAATGGCCGTGCACTGTGATTTACACATAATAAACCAATTTATTTTCTGTTATTTGATCTTCTACCTCTTTTTCCCATTTTTCTTTCATATACAGTGAGGAAGAGTCTGTAGATGACATCAAACCTTTTATATAAAATAGAGATTATTCTGCCCTTTTTCTTCTCATAGGCTCTCTGAAATAACCCAATAATTCCATTATCAGTGTCAGCTCTCATATCCTTCTCAAAATAATCCTTCAGTTGTAGGTCAAGATATCGTTCATTTTCATCTCGTCCAAATTTGTCCCTTAACTTTTCAACACTCTGCAGCTTACCCTGTTCCATCATTGTGCATATTGCTATGGTTGCCATGTTTGCCCATTGCTTAAAACCTTTATTGATTGTCCCTGGTATAAACCTGGAATCAAACACAAACCAACCCAACATCCCTATCTCTTTCTCCTATTCATTCCTCTCAACTACTGTATTCCATATTTCAGTTGTGGTTTTAGTTTTATATCCAAACGGCTACCTATTTTTTTCAGTAGTCCTTTGTGTGCTAGTAAATTTTGTACCTCCAAATCTTTCACACCATGTTCTATATTTTCCATCTGACAACAAACTCAGGAGGTTTTCCTTTTTAAAGGCTAAATGAACATACAGAATGAGGAAGAATGTTGATTAAAGCGGTTTTGAATTTGCTGGTGCCAGGCAGGCTGGTTTGCATACTAAAATAATGCAGATGTTCTGGAATTTTTATGAATAAAAATCTCTGCGGTTCACAGAAAACAGAAAAAATATATCCTGAAAAGCAGTTTGGAAGGTGAAGGTAGTAGAGGTGCAGAGAGAATGGCTTGACTGGATCACAAACACGAGAGGAAACATTACTCAAATGGCCGCTCATTTAGAGGTCCCATGTCCTGCTGTTTATGACTCTTAACATAATGTTTTGGGTGTCTATGAAAGCAAGGACAAATTGAAAAAAGGAAACATTTTAATCTCTGTTTAGGGTCAGATGAAGCTCTTTTTCCTTCCCCTTTGAAAACGCTTGGATCTGGGTGGGCTGGGAAGCCATGATGATGAGCTCTGCACTGATTGGCTGCCCATACAATGCCTGTTGTTGGAGAGGAGGAGGGATTTCAGGCTGTGCAGTGTCCTTTCAAACAACAGTCCTGTTGTCTGCCTGTGACCGCAGGCACATATTTTTTGGAAGTTAGTTAAGTACCATATAATCTGTTAAAGCTGAATGAAACAGCTTTTATGTAAAAAAAGGAATTAATGTTGACTAAGGAAAAAAAGTTTCTTAAGAGTAAAGGCAGAATTGTTCTTATATTCCAGCACCCGCAAATAGGAGACACTTCCTGGGGCAGATGTTTGCTTGGCCGACAGCTGGCCTAAGTGGAAGATAAAAACATTAGAGCAGAGTGATAGAAAACCAAATCCACATTTACTTTCAAGTATGGGGCATGGTCAGATCCGGCTCATGAGAATTAAAAGATGTATATCTTGTTTGGAGCAGGACTGAAACAGAAGTTTTTAAGAAAAACAAAATTAACGCCAGTTTTAGAGGGAAGTTCAAAATTATGCTCTTCAGAAACCTAGGATCAATGTGAACCTGTGAAAAAGAGGGAAAATATTGGGCCTTTAAAGCTGATTTTGTTTCTTTGTTACCTGAACATGGGAGAAAATATATATAGTTTTATTTAAATTTATGCCCGTTTAGTGAATTTCCTTTAACTGCTTTTTTTTGTTTGTTTCCAGTTTGCCAATTGTCCCTTTTGGCCAGAAACCTTGAAAATATGTTCTAGGGACATTTGGCACCAGTGTAAACTGGTTAATAAGATGTCAAGTATTTAACTTGTACAATAAAGCATCTACATACTGACAAATGTCAAATGTCAAATATTTTAGAAACACGTAAGAGTTCCTGGTGGAAATTACAACAATTCACTTAAATATTTTTTAATTCACTATCATTAAGGATGTGACAAAAAACATGTTCTTTACCTTTGCAGATTTACACATAGAGACCTAATTATTAACCACTGCGAAGATTTTCTGTCTTTGTGTACCCTTTTACATATCATAGCTGATGGCTGTAAGCTACAAAATCAAAATCAAAATATTGATTTTTGGCACTGCGATAAGTGTCTGTTTTGTCACTTAGAAAGCATTCAAAACAAAAATTATACAACTATCTTGTTAAACTATTGCACACCATATCATTTCACATATCTGCTGTGACTGTCCTGCTGATTTAATAAGCGCCTGAATGTTGATGTAGCCTGGGGATAAAGCCATGACATTATCTTCACACCATCCAATCTCCAAAGCATTTTGTCTAACGGTAGCTTCTCTCAGTAAGATTCTTGTCTCTGAACTATAAAGCTTGTGTAAGCGTGTAAAAGCTGGAGATGATCAATTAGCTTTTATCATCCTCTGGCCTCAAGCTTTTTTTTTATGATCACTGATTCAAGAATAACAGCATTTACTTTTATAGCTTGTGTAAGGAGTCACTTCAGGGGACTGATCACGCAGGTGAGATGAGAGTACAAAGTCAGGAAGTTTGACATCTGCATCACTGGTTATCTGATGCACATGGCCTTTTAGGTGTGTTTTCTTAGAGGAGGGGCTGTTTTTGAGAACACAGTTATTTGAGATTTGCAAACATTACAAGAGAAAAGGGATCTTTTATAGACACAATCACTTGATTTGCTCTTGGCTCCAGTGTACGGATAAAAACATGTTTCTAATTAATCTTTTGTTACTGATCGAGGTTGACTGCTTAATATTGAACAATTTAAACCAATAATGTCCAATTCATCTGTCTGTCAGTTTTCTGACCATTCTTGGCTTTAATGTGTCAAGACTTGCATTGCTCATATATTAAACTAATATATTGGGCACACCTGAAGCACCCATTAGAGATTTGATTTATTTGGTGTCTGACTGTTATTTTGTTATCATTTGATTTTGAATAACCCATTAACACCATGAGAGAATGGCCCTGAAGTGGCCAGTTAGGTCTGTGGACCTATTGAAAATCTGTGGTGGATTTTCAAAAAGCCTGTTTCAAAGCATAAACCAATAATAATAATAATAATAATAATAATAATAATAATAATAATAATAATAATAATAATAATAATAATGATAATAATAATAATAATAATAATAATAATAATAATAATAATAATAATAATAATAATGAAGGCAGTCATTTAAGAAGATTGGGACCAGGCTGGGAGCCCACAGCAGTGTGAAATTCTCGTAGAGAACTTGCCAGCCAGGATTTGAGCTCTACTGTGTGCTAATGACAGGATTACTAAATATTAATTTGATGATGTGAGGACTTCCTTATTTTTGGTTCAGTTTGGATCACATTCTATGTATTTGTTAACTTTGTTGGCAACAGTGTTGAGAACTGACATGTTGAAACTGTAAAGGATTTTACAGGATTTTACAAAGGATACTTTTGCTATTTTTTCTTGGTAATAATATCTTTCTATGTATGTATGTATGTATGTATGTATGTATGTATGTATGTATCCATCTATCCATCCATCCATCCATCCATACATACATACATACATACATACATACATACATACATGTAAATATCTTGCAATACTGGTCAATGACATTTTAAGCCCCATTTGAGTCTGACTGACTCAAATGGGGCTAAGAAGTTTTGGGAAGGTGGTCAGACAAAGATTTTCATCCCTTTAGATGAAATTGAAATATTTTCCCTTATATCACATTATTACATAAAACAGCCAAAGTGCTTTGTGCACTTCTTTACATCACCCTTTACCCTGTAAGATGAAATCTATTTTTTTGCTGATGATGATTAATTCGTGGTATTTTGCAGTCGAGTCTGTAGCAGGATTTATCCAAAGGACAACAACATCAATGTGTGACACTCGTCTGGTTGTCTGGTTTATCTCTCAATTTTATATCTTATCTTCCCTCCAACCTTAAATGCCTCCAATGTGAAGACTGAGTGGATAACCAGCTATCTATATAACCAAATAATTTTGATTGAACACGTTTTCTTGAGAAAACATGACTGAAATTTCTCTGCTTTGTTATCCAAACCGACCAGCTCCTCGTTCAAAGGCAAAACACTTCACACAGCCACATTTTGTCAACACAGCTTTGTGAAATAATCAAAATCCCATCGAGGTGATTTGGTTCTCTTGTCTGAAAGTGTTCAGAGCTTTCCTCCTGCATGAGTGTACAGACAGCACTCCTGCTACGTTATGATGAAAAAATGTTTTCATAGTCTTCAATCCTGTAAAAGATATAAACCAAACCAAAGAAGTAATACTCTTCTTACTGCTGAGAAACTGCCAGCTGGAATTTCCCTGATTAAAATAAATAAGCTACCAGGTTAGAGACATGAACTGTCCCACAAATACAAGGATGCTTCTCATGTGATTGCCTCTAATGGAAAGCCCGGTCAATCTGGTCGTGTAAATATTAGCAGTAGCTGCTCTTAATGTGTGGTTGAGTCTCTCTCCCTGTGAACAGTCAATCACAGTTATGTCTACATGCAGTGGTACACTTTCACATCAGCATTGTGCACTGATGCATTGACAGTGTTTTTCCAAGCTGAGTAAAAGGTTTGAATGGATTAAGAATTTGAAAGCAGGTCTCCTTAATGTTGCTGTCTGAGTCTTGCAGTTATTTGCATCACTCCTAAATTAAGTCTACTGTCTGAACGTAAGCCATGCTGGTTGACCTAACACAAGGTGGCTATATCCTTAGATTGAAATCACAGAGTAACTCATTGTGGTGTAATATAAACAATATGATACATTACAATTCAATATAAAATATGTGACAATACTATATAAAACAACTTTAAGCAATATTGTACGATGAAATATGAAGTTAAACAGTAAATTACTGTATCCAGTTCAGCAAGGGCGTAGGTTGGATTTTGACATTGGTGGGGACATAAAGTGCACCAAGACGGCACCCCTGAAAGATGATGTGTTTGCATTTATGACTGTTTTTTAATGTCATGTACAAACAAGCAAACTATCTTATTCAGAAAAACTTTTCTACCGGAATATAATTTACCTCCAGCCTTTCCTCCTAAATCTGTACTGTCTGTTCCTTGACAAAAATATATTGATGCATGACATGTAGACAGTGGGACAATTTGGAATCAATCAGAAATTTTGACGGTATGGTTATAATCTGATAAAATCCAGTATATAACAAAAACCAAAATGGACTACAGATAAGCATATTCCCCAACAATATGAAACAAAATGAATGTATAAAGTCATGTTATTAATCCCAGGCTTTATTGTATTTTTTATTGTTGGTCTGAAGTGGTTGCTGCCTTTCAATACACAAATAATATACAGATAAATAAAATAAACAAAACATGTATCTCTTTGGCATTAAATATAAGCATTTTTTAGTTATAAAGTTATATACTATGCTTGTGCTTTATGTTCGGGACCATACGGTAGTGGCATAGTATTGATAGGGACGTGTCCCTAGTGTCCCTACCCAATTCTATGCCCCTGCAGTACAGTAAAAAATAAAAAAAATATGTAGTTATGGTACAATATGGACAATATAAAACTTTACAAAACTATTTGATACAATATGGTACATTATGATACCACGTAATACAATGAAATACAGGATGTTACTGTATAACTAATAAAAAACAATATGATATGATACAGTAAAGTAGGAAGCACAACAATACAGTGTAATACAAGATCAACTATAATAGGATAAAACTGAATAAGAATACAAGGTAGTACAGCAGGAAACATAAAATGATATAAGACATTAAAGTACCATAAGGATCAGAGCATTACAGGATGATGAAATCTAATACAATACAATATAATCCAATACAACACCATATGATACAAGACAAACTAACGCTAACTAACTAACAGATACAGTAAGATATAAGCTTAATAAGTGCAGTTGCCTCACAGCCAGAAGGTTTCTGGATGGACCTGCAGCTGGATGGAGCTTTTTTTCTACATGGGGTCTACATTTACTTCTTGTGCCGTGATAGGCTCACAACAGGAAGCTCTTCACCTACATACCCTAAACTTGCTTATTAGATTTAGGGGTGGCAGTATGGTCCCCTTGACCATATAAGGTGACCTGTGCTGAGGGATTGCCCATAAATTAGATTAGCGTTGTATTGTCTCAGTATTATTATTGCTATTTGCTGGTGCATCACAATGAGAGGAAAATGCATAATGGCGACTGTCGTAATGCTGCGTTCCAGTAACCTCGGAACTGGGAGTGACATCATCTTAGACTTATCGGCGTTCCAGTTGAAGTCGAAAAAAAAACATGCCGATCTACCAGGCTATTGTTAGCTGTTGTTAGCACGCCCTGCGTAGTTGTTCCCAAATATCACATGAAGAATGTGATTATCACTATGGCAGCATTTTTGTAAATATAAGTCTAACAATATTATGTATACAGCTGATCTAGAGCGACACACCCCAGTCAGAAGTGAAAATAAATTGATTATTACAGCAGCTAAATAACTGTTCACACTGGGGGCATCCATCTTTGATTGTCAACTCGGGGGTGGCGAGGTTTCACCGAGTTCCCAGTAGGAAATTCCGACTTCGGGGAACATTCCAGTTGCAGTTTCCTACTCGGAACTTGGAAATTCCTACTTCTGACTACAACTGGAACGCACCAAAAGATGTGACCCAAACCAAAGCCTGTGTTTGTGGTGATGCTAATAAATGCAGCTTGGACCTTCCTCAGAACTCTGCATTGCTTTACAACTTGTTTTTCAACAACTTAGAGAATGCAAAGCGACGACGTAATGTATCTCTTTCTGGTTACGTAGCGGTAGTTTTTGATGTGTGACAACAAGCAATTTTTGGAAAACTTAGTATCGTAGTTTTGTAGCCAGCTACATATCGCTACTTACAGCCCAGTGCTCTAAGACGTGTCTGAATAATATAAATTTTCTGTAGTTTTAATTGTCTTGTTCCCGAAGGCCAGTCCAGCTCTGTCCGACCCGACCGGAAGACTAAGGAATAGCATTTATAGATAACCTATTTTGATGCTATGAAACTCATCTTAAAGTGTGTATTTCGATCAGGCATATATCTAAAAGTGAGACTTTTTTGTCCCTTTAAGTGAAAGTTGAAAACTCAACTGTTTAGGGAACACTAATGCACTTAGTTTGACTTAAATCCTCTGTTGTCCTCAGTAGTAGAACAACATGGAGGGTGAACAGCTGAGCACCAAGTACCTTGATGCTTAATGTGATGTTAATGCCACTGACATAAGAAATGATAATTATGATGATGAAGAGAGTAATGGTAATGGTGATGTTATTGGGGTGACCTGACAAGATTTTCTGTCAATTGCTTGGATAAAAATATCGAATAATAAAGATAATAATAGATACATAAATAAATGATTTAAAAAAATAGCTAAAAAAAAATGACACTACTTCTAGCACTATGGCAGCACGACAGTCCAATCAGATGTAAAGCACTTTTTTGCACAAGCTTCATTTATCCAAAATTGCCTCTTTCAGAATTTAAGAAATGATCTTCTTTTGTATGAATGTATGGGATATTGACTGGATTACAGTTTTTTTAGACTTTCATTTGGGTAAAAGTGTGTAAAAACTCGCTCACCAACCTGGAAGATGATCCAAAGTACTATTTTATGAAAAAAAGATGATTGTAAAAAAATGGAGGTAGGACTGTTTTGTGCCAAACAGTAATGTTATGTTGTTACCTATGGCCTAAGTTCTTACTTGTGTTGAACTTACTCTTAGATGTTCATTGTTTTGGACAAAAGCTTCTGCTAAATTATGTTATACCATTTTAGTATTGTATCATGAGTTAGGATGATGATATGATATGACTGTGCAATAAGAGGCACTTCCCCATCCAGGAAATTAGATGAGGATTCAAACAGCATACTTGGTGCTCATTTTGTGCAAGAACTGCATAAACATGAAATAATCGGAGAAAAAGGTTTAAAAAAAAAAAAGATAACAGTGTAATTGTAATGAGGGTACTGGTTGAGTGGGGTAGGTACAATGCATGAAGGCTCTTGCCTTGGGTGGATGGCATAGGTTTGGTTCTTGCTGGGGGCCCTTTTTCCGCATGTCTTCCCCTGAGTAACATTGTTCAGCTTTGATTAATTTGAAGTTGAAGACTTGTTTCTTGTATGTGCAATTCTTTGTTTATGTTAAATGCAAAGTAACTGACTTTGTAATGAACTGAAGTCTACTAACAGCACCAACTATATCCAATGTAATCCACAAACTCAGTAGAATATAAATGAGCTGATTAAAGTGTTTGTGTGTTTTGCTCATTTATTCGTTTTTGCCCTCTGGCTCTTACTTTACACCATTATCCTTAATATATGCAGCATCAGCGCTGTGACATCCTGAATGGCCTTTTTTCCCCTTCGTGCTCTAATGGGCAGCTTGAGTCGTCTGGACCAGAACAATGAGCCATAAATGTCCTTAAATGTCTCTCCATGTTAATGATCAACATTGTCTGCAATGGTAGACATGTTGAGAAAAGTGGAGTGACGTTTGCTTTTACAAAACCCCAAATGAAAGTCAGGAAAAAATGTTTAAAGGAAATTATACAACAGTTTTTTTTTCTGATTGGATGTGAGGGTTTTAAAAATAGTGAAATAAGCAGTATTATAAATGTAAAACATACAAAATAAATAACTAAATAATAATATTGTGAATATGGATAAATATATTTAAAAAAAAAAATAAGAAAAGGAAACAAAAAAACAATGTGTTCATGTTTTAATATTTGTATGTGTGTTTCTGTGTGCATGCTCATATGTCCAAACATGTTCAGGTTCAAGTCATTGTCCATAGATCCTCACACATTTTAACATCTTTAGGCACTACAGTCTCATAGTTCTGCATTTCTCCCAGTACCTAGGGCAGGGTCTGTCCTCTGAGAGCCTGCTCCTTTTGTGCTGACCTGTCCCTGTAGCTGATCTGTGGTCACTGAATCTGTACCTCCTCAGGACCGATCTTTAGTAGTGCTCAGGTGTTAGGTTTCTTTTGTTGAATGATAACTTGATTTGGTCTAGTCTTTGGGTATTTGGGTCCTGAGTCTGTTTTGGCTATATTGAGTGGTTGCTGTGGTCCTGGTCCTCTCTGGGCTGGTTCTTGTAATTTGGGAGAAGCCTTTGGTCCAACAGGTTGAGGGGACTTTTCTTTGGCTTCAGCTCTTGGCAGCTCTGGGCAATGTGATGGTAGAACTGGGGGTCACTTGTTTTCAATTGTTCAATTTTAAGAACTCTGGAAAATCTGTTTCTGTTGAACTGATGTTCAGGCAAAATATATATATATATATATATATATATATATATATATATTATATATATATATATATATATATACATATATATATATATATATATATATATATATATATATATATATATATATATATATATATATATATATATATATATATATATATATATATATATATATATATATATATATATATATATATATATATATATATATTAGGGATGTAACACGTTACAGGCAAAATATGTGTAATACATACAGTATATAGTATATAGTACAAATGCCCCCCATATATATATAACTATATATATATATATATATATATAACTATATATATATATATATATATATATATATATATATATATAGATAACGTTACATCCCTAATATATATATATATATATATATATATATTAGGGATGTAACGGTTACCGGTAAAATGGTAAACCGCGATAAAATTTCCTACGATAATCATTACCGTGTCCAATTAAAATGATCGTTATATCGTGCTTGATCACCACACTGCCTCAGTAACGCACGGTGATGATACTCTTTGCCTGGAAAAGCCGGAACTATGTATCTGTCCTCGATTAAGGAACCTCACGCAAGGTGCACATGCGCAGTTTGCATTGTTTGGCCTCTGAGTCTGACACATTTATTGACAAAAAAGACAAAAGAACTGTTATGAATATAACAATAAAGGGGTTAAATGATTTCAATTCTGTGTAAAAGTACTTTTAGAACATTTTAAGCACACTGCATCAATACCGCGATAATAATGATAACCGTGATAATTTTGGTTACAATAACCGTGATACAAAATTTCCATATCGTTACATCCCTAATATACATATATATATATATATATATATATATATATATATATATATACATACATATATATATATATATATATATGAACCCGGCACGCATAAATATAAATAAAAACAGAACACAATGATTTGAAATTCCTTTTCAACTTATATTCAATTGAATACACTGCAAAGACAAGACATTCAATGTTCAAACTGAGAAACTTTATTTTCTTTTGCAAATTATCATCAACTTAGAATTTAATGGCAGCAACACATTGCAAAAAAAGTTGGCACAGGGGCATTTTTACCACTGTGTTACATCACCTTTCCTTTTAACAACACTCAGTAAACGTTTGGGAACTGAGGAGACCAATTTTTGAAGCTTTTTGGGTGGAATTCTTTCCCATTCTTGCTTGATGTACAGCTTAAGTTGTTCAACAGTCCGGGGTCTCCGTTGTTGTATTTTACGCTTCATATTGCACCACACATTTTCAATGGGGGACAGGTCTGGACTACAGGCAGACCAGTCTAGTACCCGCACTCTTTTACTACGAAGCCACGCTGTTGTAACACGTGCAGAATGTGTCTTGGCATTGTCTTGCTGAAATAAGCAGGGGCGTCCATGAAAAAGACGTTGCTTGGATGGCAACATATGTTGCTCCAAAACCTGTATGTACCTTTCAGCATTAATGGTGCCTTCACAGATGTGTAAGTTACCCATGCCTTGGGCACTAATACACCCCCATACCATCACAGATGCTGGCTTTTGAACTTTGCGCCTATAACAGTCCGGCTGGTTCTTTTCCTCTTTGGTCCGGAGGACACGACGACCACAGTTTCCAAAAACAATTTAAAATGTGGACTCCTCAGACCACAGAACACTTTTCCACTTTGCATCAGTCCATCTTAGATGAGCTCGGGCCCAGCGAAGCCGGCGGAGTTTCTGGGTGTTGTTGATAAATGGCTTTTGCTTTGCATAGTAGAGTTTTAACTTGCACTTACAGATGTAGCGACGAACTGTAGTTACTGACAGTGGTTTTCTGAAGTGTTCCTGAGCCCATGTGGTGATATTCTTTACACAGTGATGCAAACTCCACACAGAATGGCTCTGACCTACACAGGGTTCGAACCATCAGCCTTCTTGCTGTGTGGCATCCATATATAAAACAGTTACAGTTACAGTCACATTAAATGGACTTCTCTCTATGGACTGGTATGACATATCTCTCACGACCAGCTGCTTTTCTAAGCAACAGTGTTTTGTTTTTAACAACAGTTATCTACCAAGGAGTAACAGAACATTTACATTTATAAGTGGTTGATTAGATCACATTTATCACACAGCTAGGGAAAATTGATGTTCTCAATAAGCTTTAAACCTGATTTTACCCATTTTCAGTCTTACATCCTCAAAGGTGAACTGTCCCCTCTGTGTCTGTTTGAGGACTGTAAATAACAGTATAAACAGAAATGTTGACTTTAGCCGCATGTTTTTCTTTCAGAGCAATCAAGGTTACATTTACAAGGGTAAACACTTAGTACATAGGGTATAGAGCTGCAATGGACAAGCATACATATGAGGGCTGCATGAAAAATTAAAAAATAAACAGCAGGGTTGACCAAAGTGAGTAATCTCAAAAAGCAGACTGCACATTCCCGTTTCCATGCTGGCATCACTTGTCAAACAGCGTGCCAGTTCAAACACTTTACATTCGATTGGTTGCACAGCGGCTTTGTCATGCTGAGCCAGATTGCATATGGATGTTATCTTCAAATCTAGCAGAGCCCAGAATAAACACATCCAAAGCCTCTGTAAACCAACATGTAAAAACATGCTGCAGGCCGAGGGTCCTCAGGGATAACAAGCGGGGCCACCTGGGCTTACATTCTTAAGGATGATGGGAGTCTGAGGCTGATGTCAAGTGGGGTGACTCTGCTCATGATGGTTTGGTACGAACTGCAAGCTAATCTATTTTAAAGTGCCAGTTCAAGGCTTAAAATAACAATGTATTAATGATTCTCTGGACTGAGGGTCGTGGAAATAAGTTGTCATGTGATTTTCTTGTAAAGTGTGGAACATCATCCTCAAATGACCAGAGCAGTGACTTGGCATGTTAACCCCTGAGTGCTGTAGAGTGGTGCAGGAATGAGGTATAAAAGGCAGAAGTGAGTTTACATTTTAGCATGTCCAGTTCCCACATCTTAGAGCATCTTTTTGGATAAATATTTGAAATAAAGCCTGTTGTGAAAGTTAATTTTGCAATGCTAAATACATCTGATACTGTCCCACTTTTGAGTTTTAAAGTGCTGCTATGTTTTAAAAGGAGAGTTGCTGACAAACTGCTAACACAGACTAAAACATAACCAGGTCCCCTAATGCAGTTATGTGTGACCACTTTTTTAACAGACGATAAATACATGCACCACGGCCACTGGAACCAACTTGATCAGGTCATCCGATTTAGAGTAAATTCTCAAATAAGAGGGTACAAAACAGTGCTGTGCATTGGAAATGTAGTAGCTGCTTCGTAATCAAACTTTTGTGTTGCAAGATCCATTATAGCTTGTTAATAGCTTTAAACACTCAAGAACACTCTAACATTCAAGCTTGTTTCACTAATTGTGAAATTAGGTTTGTTGAAGGTTTGGTTAGGATATTCTACCAACTTCAGATGAGAATGAGCCAGATGTTTGTTCAGCACCAGTGGAAAGAATATGTAAGGGGATGTTAATGTAGCCATAGTAAACATTAGAGTGCAATGTTAAAGAGCTAAGGCTACAACCAATCCTTGAGAGTGGTCAGACCCAGCTTATGATGATTTACACTAAAACAGCCTGTTCTGTGCAGGGATGAAACAAAGGCGTTTATTGGCAGGCCAAGGTCTAATGTATTGGTGAATTTCTATTTTTCTATAATTATGATAACTGCTATTTGTTAAATAAAGGCTTCAAACTGTTGAATTACATGAAGATGCTGCTATCCTCTGATCCAGAAACACTCCAAAGTGCTTTTAACCAAGTCACACTTTTATATCTTGTATTTCCCAGAGTTTACACATCTGTATCAACAAGCAATGGTTGATATGGCCTAAAAATGAAATGAAACAATACAGGGTTTACAGCCTCATCTGCATGGATGCATAGTTATAACTTCCATGCCAGTTCTTTTTGTTCAGAAACAGAGCTGATCTCTATCACTGAGGCCAATATTCATTGGCGTGAGCCGAAAAAAAAAAACAATACAAAAATCCTGTACTATCATTTTAACTTAGAGGTACCTGTTTTTTTTACTCCTCTACAATTGTTTGCCTTTGATTTAAAATAAAATACAAAGGTTTTCTGAGGAGCAGTTGTTAAAATGAAGTATCTTACTCTACAGCAAGTTGGAGGAGAAAGACATTTCTGACATGCAGTGTTGTTCTTTTCATTTTAACCCTGAAAAAAGTGTTTGGGAATTTATTTTCTCTTTCCCTTCTCAAAAGTACAAATTCCACACAAACAGAGGTCCACTCAGCTTTGTCACTGTATATTTCTGATAAAAAGCAGAGGTCATATTGATGAAAAATTTGATTCAGTTGTTTGTGGTTCCTGCTTCCAGTTTATTGCAGGTTATCTGACTTTGACAAACAAATCCAGGAAAAGCACATTCATGAGAAGTCTAATCTTTCAAATCTACTTACAGCACATTCTGCTAAGCTCGAAACCAGACGTAGGCACAAAGAGAAATACAACAGAAGTCCTAAATCATTAGTGATTTACACTTGCGCACAGGCCTGCATTGACACACAAACACGTTATGTAACAGCTGTTTCGAAAGTGTGGACATGTTCAGGCTAATTATGTTGCATACAGTCAATGGTACGCTTAAGAAAATGTTATTTCTCAAGGCTTTGCCAAGACTTTTATCGCACTGGGTTTCCCCCCCTTCACTGTGTTTGAATGAATGGCAGATAGTGGCAGCAAAGAAAACAAGAAGTGTGTTTTTAGAGAGCAAAGGGTCAGCGTGGAGGGATGACGTCAGGCAGGGCTCAGGGTCTCAGTCCATCAGAGTTCAACTTGTTCTGTGAGAGCAGTCGCAGTCTGAAGAAGGGGAGGGGACATATGGAAGGAGAGGACAGAGAGTCTCCATGTTATTTAACTCATACAGAGCTGCACATATTTATGTTCCCAGCTGAATCGTCTTATGGGATGCTTTAATAAGACATTTCAAAAGATCTAATGTTCACGGCAATGTCTGCGTCATATGATCAAGCTTTCCCAGAGTCTGCTTTGCTTTCCGTTACATTCATTGACAGCAAGAATCTGTCAGCAGGATACTTATTTTGTCTTTGGATTTCGATATTTTCTGTGTTTTTACCACTCAAGCCTCTTTTACTGCATTTTTAGGCTTTCAATAGTATACCCCTTACCCATACAACAGGTGTCGAGAGCTGCCACCAGAGGTATTGGACCCTATTTTGATGGAAGGATTTTTTAAAAGTCCTCTCTTATTATTGTGCCACTATACTCAAAAAAACACAAACAGAGAGCACTTTATAATATATTTTAATGTTCAGATTAAAGTGTTTTTTCACTGAAGAATTCCATAACATAATAAACAATCCAAAGAGTGAGTCAGACAGAACTGTTGACTAAACATCAAATACTTTTTAGCTCAATCAGTTTATATTTTTCCTTTTCTGGGAATCCTTGGTTCTGTTCTCTACTGTATGGCTTAAATGCACCCTACAGCCTGTTTTATTATATGTGAGCATAATGATCAGTGAAATTCATTATTATGTATCATAAATGTTGCTCCATGTTCCAACAAAATCTGAAATCTTGTGTGTATTTTCTTGTTTATTGGCTGTACACACACTATTAATCATACCAAGTAGAGATGGAACAAAGCCGCACCGTCTCTCAGCTCTCTCTGCCCCTATTTGAATTGAATTTTTGGACACATACTCTGATGTTAAATGGTAAAGGTAGTCTGCTGTGCATTTAATGTGAATAAAACAAATTCAGTAAAGAGTGTTTTTTGATGTCATGTATGTGTGCCGATCTCTCTAATGATATATCTGTAAAGGTTATAGGCCAAAGTCATGAGGGAATTTTTCAAGAGAGAAATGCACTCATGCTCACCACTTACTGATGTGCTAATTTAAATGTTTTGATATGAACTGTCTGCTTTGCACACAGTGTCGCAAGACCTGATATTATGTCAGGGACACTTGTGCCCCCACTGTCTGTCATCAGGACGTGCTGTTTGTTTACTCTGAGATAAATAACAGGCACAAAACAAATTATACCCTGGTTATCTTTTTGGGTTTTGATTACATGAAAATGTGAGCTGAATATCAACATGCTGATAAAATCCTTCTGAAACATGATCCTGGAAGCAATCTCTTCACCCTCATATTGTTTTTTGAAAATAATTTTAGAAATAATGCTTATCATTTGATTGAGTCATACTTTATTATCTACCAATGTGCAGGTTTTTGAATTTACCATACTGTCACTGTGAGATGTTTAGCATTAAACAGCACAGACTGTGCTGAGCCATTTGACATTTTGAGTAATATTTTCTCCATAGACACAAGATTGTATTCCCAAAATCAATTTGATGTAACCTTTAACAGACAAATCATTACCTCTAAGGGTCAGAACAATAGTATGTTTCAGTGTCCCATAAGATTTTAAATTGGTGTGTGTGACTGAATAATTAAACTATTGATTTTTTATTATTTTTTTCCAACTTACTTTCAGCCTTAAAGCATGAAAAATTATATGAAGTATTTTCAAGTGTTTCATTTTATTCATTTTAGATCGGTTTCTTTATGAGATGTAACTTCTGTGACAATCAAAAAATGTACTCCATGTACATTTGTTTGCAGGCTCTGTTGCACTTGTGTATAACTGGGACTGAGTTTGTTGAGTCCAGGACCTCAGTCTGAACTGCTGATGAGGGCTGAAGTGAGACTGAGGGGAGGGACTGAACCCTGCTGCTTGAAGACAGAGAGCTTTATTTCAATGAAGTCACTGCTGTCTGTAGCCTGCTTTTACCTCTCTGTTCTGGTGAGAGATACCTGCTACTGCCCTCACATGCCAGCTGAGGATTTATTCCTGACACATCACTGAAACAGTGGAGATCACAGCAGCATGATGCGCTCCTCAGGGTTGATAATTGACAGAAGAACCTTCAAGAATGAGGAGCACACAGTTTTTTCTGTTTTTGGAAAGGTCATCTTCTCGCTTAAATAAGTTTATAATTCTGGACTGCAGTCACCGGCTTTAAACGCATTTTTGTCTTTAAGTCTCCAAAGACACAATGCATAATCAGACGATGGCAGTGAGGACCATGGTACCCACCATTCCGTCAATCATGTTTATTTTCGGTGTGGTTGGGAACGTCATCGCCATCGTGGTTCTGTGTAAATCTCGCAAAGAACAGAAAGAAACCACGTTTTACACTCTGGTGTGTGGACTTGCAGTCACGGACTTGCTTGGCACTCTGCTTGCCAGTCCGGTCACCATCGCCATCTATGTGAAAGGCTCCTGGCCTGGGGAGGACCCACTGTGCCAATATTTTGGATTCTGCATGCTCTTCTTCTCTTTGGCGGGTCTCAGCATCATTTGCGCCATGTCTATAGAGAGATACATCGCCATAAACCATGCTTACTTCTACAATGACTACGTGGACCAGAAGCTGGCGGGGTTGACCCTCCTGGCCATCTACATCTCTAATGCGCTTTTTTGCGCGCTGCCCATCGTCGGGTTTGGACAGGTGAAGAAACAGTACCCACAGACTTGGTGCTTTTTGGAATGGAGAAGCAACAAGACCAGCGACGCAGCCTACTCGTATATGTACGCGGGTTTCAGCTCTCTCTTAACCCTCGTGACTGTGATCTGTAACGTACTGGTGTGCGGGGCTTTGATCCGGATGCACCGGCTTTACGTGCGCAGGACATCACTGGGAACCGATCTGGCGCGTAACGTGGACCCGCGGAGGAGAGGACGCAGCTTCGGGCGTCTGGCAGGAGCAGAGATTCAGATGTTCATTTTGCTCATTGGCACATCAGCAGTGGTGCTCGTCTGCTCTATCCCACTTGTAGTAAGTTTCCTTCTTAACTGTTTTTAGTTTCTTAGGCGTTTACGCGCACGTTACGCACGACTCTTTACCAAATATCCAGGGCTGATTAGATATAAAACATTTTGGTCAGATGCACATCAGCAGTGATGCTTTTCTGCTCCATCACACCTCTTGAATGCACTGTTTTTTCAGTTTATTTGGGCATGTCCACTTGTTTTACGCACGGCTCTTTTACCAAACCACCACGGTTTATTCGACATAAAACATTTCTCTCAAAAACACGTAAGCAGTGTTGCTCCTCTGGCTTGCCTCACTTGTCGTAAGCCAGTGTTTTCTTACCTTGTTTGTTCCATGTCTACCTTTTACGCATGTTTTACGCGCGGCTTTCATACCCACCAATTTGAATTATGTTATATTTTGGTTCTGTATTGTCGCTTATTAACTTCAGATCATACGTGTGCCACACCTCTTGAGTATCATCTGCATCTTTCTAATCTTTTATGCACGTTTACTTTCATAAATATACTCAGTTATTATAAGTACTAACATACTTAGTTTTATTCATAGACTTTTTTTATCCCATGCTCAGTGGATTTTGTTTTGATTTGCGACTTTGGGCCTGAATAACTTAAATATATTTAATATTGCGATCATGGCAGATCCACAGCATCCGCTTTGGTGTGAATACACTGGAAAAGGCCTAAAACAGGCATCAGCACACAACACTGATCACACATGACCTTGGCACACTGCACTTTAAGACCATGATGCTTGATCTGGCTTATATGAAATCATGCCATGCTCTAATGATAATATATATTTATTTATTCACTCTTATTTTGATATTTAATTCTGACTGACCTCTTCATGTTGTTATGTGTTATTCTGTGTGGTTGTCTTTTGTAGTTTGTGTTTTATGACTTCTCTCCATTGCAAATTCCCCCAGTGGTCATAAAGGATTTTATTCATTCAATAATCTCCAGTTCATAAGATTATAATTCTGGTTTCCTACAAGACTTAGATTAATTGAGATATCTAGAAAACAGACAAATTTACTTGTCACAATGGCATAATGAACTAAAATAAAATATATGCTTTCATGTATTTTGTTCAGTTGTATGTTTTGATCCATCTGTGGTAAAAACTACAACATGTTTTACTGAATAAGTTGAAGCAGTTTAATTCAGTTAATTTAATTTCATTAAGTCGGCACTGGGATCCTTGTGGCTGGACCAGTTGAGAAAGCCTGATCCGTATATCTTTTCAGCCTGTATTTTCTTTTCCCATGCAGGCTCGGGTGTTTTTGAACCAGCTGTTTAAAATTCCAGTGGAGCTGCGGTTGGACAAAAATCCTGATCTACAAGCAATTCGCTTCGCCTCTTTCAACCCTATCCTTGATCCCTGGATCTACATCCTTCTCCGAAAGGCTGTCCTCCTAAAAGTCATTGAGAAAATCAAATGCTTATTTTGCAAAATGGGAGCACGAGGACAGCAGGGACAGGGGAACTGTCACTGTATAGACTCTCAACGATTCTCCTCTGTCAACTCGAACCGGGACTCACACTCTCTTGTTCCTCACAACCTTAAAGATGCCTCCAGCATCTCCCAGACCTTTCTTTACCTGCCAGAGGGAACTGAATTATATGGCGGAGGCTGTCAGGGAGCAGACAGGCTCTCTAGATCAGCACATTCATCAGTTCGAGACTCTAAAGCCTCTTATTCGTCTGAGCAGGGGAGTACTGAGGCTGAAAACAAAGACAGGTCGATTGAAAACAGGGACATTTCAGCTCTGCAGCACCCAAAAGATCCAGCGCTCCAGGTGTCATTGAGGACAGAGACAGTGGAGGAAAAAAGCATCTGAGTGAGCTCTGATGAGGAGAACCTCTCCACTAAGTGTTTTTTTATGAACATTTAAACCTCTTAAATACAGAAGAATATTAGGGTCAGACTTGATTCGGACAAAAAGAAAGGTGGGACATGTTTTTTCATTATTCACTTTGGAAAAGCCAAATGCAAAGAAAAAAAACAAACAAACAATGCACATGTGTGTTTCTACGGGTGCTCTAGCATCCTCCCACAGACCAAAGCCATGCCTCCTTATAGGTGACTCTAAATTTAATTGGATGGGGCCTTTGCTGAAGCATCAGCGACACCAGAATAGCCATTTAAAACTCATAGGAAACTCTATGTTATTGCAACACACAGTGCTAAGACTTTGGCTGGACGAAAGATAACAAAGCATTACAGCTGTGCATCTTCACTATTCCACTGTGTGATTTGATTATTATTAATTACTAAACAGTTCAGTTCAATATCACGATACATCACAATGTAATGCAGTGGGTAGCATCGTGGATCATTAAATAACTGCACCAGGCCAATTTTATGTGAAAAAATACAAGCAGTCGGATATATATGAATTATTTTATAAATGAGAATTTCACTTAAAACCAAAATAAATACATTCGAAAGGTCTCATCTTCATTACTGTTTCATTTTTCCTTGGAAACAAAACTGATACTTCAGTCCAACCCTGCACTGCAAGATAAAATGATAACAGAAAAGAGTAAATTTGAGAAAAGCAGATTCACTTAAAATGGCCAAGCTGTTGTAGGTTTTTTAAAAGTAAAGTAAAAAGTTACTTTTAACATTAAGTATTAACAAAATAATTGTATGATTAAATAAAAATAATTCAGGATGCTCCATCAGTAACCTGCCAAACACTGTTCTCATCATTTCTCTGTCTTTTTTGTCTTAACTGTTAAAGTAGATAATGGAAAAACTCCCCCCTCCTTTCCTACCCTGATGTTGTTCTGTACCAAAAACTGAGGGAGGCACATAAGAATAAGTTCTCTTTTGAAGTCTTGTACATGAATTCTGAAGGACAAAAATGAAGCTCTGTCAGTCTGTGTTCCCTGTTTCAGCTTCCTGCTACCTCAGTGATGACTTAATCTGTCTCTGTTAGCAGATTTGAGCATGTTTGTCTCGACCCACTTCTATGTATGACACAGTGTAATTGATGGAAAAGCTATTATCCCTAATTTCAGCCATTATTTTGGAAATTGTTTTGGAATCTGAGTGCAACTCATTCTGGTAAAAATACAGTGTTTGGAGTCATCGTATGAGTAACCCACTGGCACTCGTTCTCTCATCGTAAAGGCTGACTCATCTAAAACAATGTGCAGTAATAGTAAAATGAAGGACATGTTCTGGTGAATAATCAGTTTTTCTCTCTCTGTAGTGTGTGCAAAAATCTGTCTTCTTCAATCACAAAAAGTGATTTTTCAATTTTCCATGGAGAGGAGAAATACTCATGTGCTTAAGTCATTCATATCAAGCTGATCCAATCTGACTAGGTATTTCTATCCACAGCTAGAAAACATAGTAGACTCAGTTGTGTATTTATTTATTCATTCATTGTGCATTTGTAGATGGACTAATAGGACAAAATCCTGTAGAAAAAAATGCGACACACTGCAGCATAGGATTGGGCAGCAGATGGAGTAGATGTGTTGATAAGCTTAAAAGGGGAAAAACACAAGTAGAAAAGCTTTATTTGGTTACACTCACCAACATGAAAAACATTTGAAACTGAAGAAAGGAAGAAAAATAATTCTTAGATGGTACTAGATAGCTTTTCCTCAGCTGTAAATGATGATGATGATGATGATTAGTAGTCGTAGTGGTAGTAGTAGTAGTACCATTACTGTCATCATGATCTTAATAATAATAATATTTTAAATCCGTCCTGGTTATTATATCATCATACTGGTTGGTCTACATCCCTTTTCTGTACTGCAGTTTCCCTTTTTCTAATTTCTCATATTCAGCATGTTCTTATGATGCTTTCAGCTTTTCACGATTGCCCAATCTTCTGAATCATGCCCGACATGTAAACATTGATGTCATTTTGTTAATTTTGCAGCTTTGGAGCACAGTCTACCTCCCTCTCCCTGTTATTACATCAACTCCACATTGTTGCTCTATACTGATGAACATTCTTTGCTTCCTTGTTGCTGTTCTTTTTGTAGATGCTTGTTTGTGCGTTTAAGTGTTGAGAGCCAAACTATCACTCAGTGTTATAGAATTTACTTAAAGGTACATTTTAGAATAACGGACCTCTGAAATGAGGTCTTTTAATTTATTATTTGGTTAATGCCAATGCACTTTGTTTTGCATATTGTTTATATTTTCATATAGGATTAAATATGTGGATTTACTGAATAGTTTTGTTTTTAATTGTTGTGCCATGTAAACCAGCAGGCCTTAAAGTTCGTACCAGAAGATCTAACACCGCCTCCATCATGAAAAATCACAGCCCAAATTTGAAAAATCTCAACCACTCAAATGTATTTCTTGGAGAGTGAAGATCCACTTAAAGTTCAAGTTAAGAACCGCTGATAGAACAACACGTGTGTGTGTGTGTGTGTGTGTGTGTGTGTGAAATAATGTCATAGAAATGTTTGTCTAGGAATACAGAAGTGTACCGTTTATAATCCAGCTGCAAATTAATCCTCTGCCTATTATTTCAAAGCAAACACAGCCTCTGACTGGTCATCATATCTTGTCAACATAAAGCGGAAGTCGATAATATGAGCACAAAGTTTCTCACACTTTTTTTTTTACCATTTAAAGGTTGAAAAGATCACTGACATCATCTCATGACCCCCATAAGCAAGAATAAATCCCCCCAAGGACACAATTTCAAAGTGTACTGACAGATGAACGGAAATGTACATCTCAGGGTTGAAGTTCAGACATATTAGGGCCTTAATGACATCGATAATGTGTCTAAAAGCATTTGCTGAATTCTCAGAAACACAGATAGGGGAATAACAGAGAGGGTAAGTGAACGGAAAAACAGAAACTGGGTCCCAGGAAATAAACCTGGCTAAAAGAGCTTCTCTCCTGAAACAACAAACACTATCTAAGGCTCCAATTCATTGCAATTAAGCTTAAACAAGCAACGCAGAAGCTTAAACAAACACAGTGCAGAGCTGCTGGAGTATCAGAGGATCCTCCTGACTCTGAGAAAAACACACAATAACAGAAAAATGTGAGAAATGGGATCATACTCTGGCATGAAACAGGGATGCACGGGGAAGATAGTCCACTTTTGCTGGTGGTGATTCTCTATGCAGGGCATATTTTTGAGATTAGGAGGTGCCAGAACGATATGAGGCCCTTTATATGTCTAAACATATAAACAAAATACCCCGAGGCTTTGAAGAGCAGACTTTTCAATCATCAGTCACAGTTGTAACCAAATAACAGAAAGAGCTGAAACTGCGTAAATGTTTGGACATCTTTTAGTGAATAATTATTTTCTGACTTCAGACATCAACAAGGCATTTTCCTCAATAGAATTGGTGTGCACTGGATATTTTTTCTCTTTTCAGACCATTCTCTGTAAGCCTTAGAGATGGTAGGACATGAAAATTCCAGTAAATCAGTAATTTTGAAATACTCAGACCAGCCCACGTCTCTCCAACAGCCATGCCATGTCCAAGGTAACTTAAATCACCTTTTCCCACACTCTAACGCACTGTTAGCCTTCAGCAGGACGTTTTGGCAATGTCTCCAAATGCTATGAGTTGCCATGAGTTTACTGTGTGTGCCATGTGATTGGCTGATTAGCTATTTACATACAAAAAAGTGGCATCTATGTATGTCAATGTTAACTTTAATTATATCGCACATATAAATAGCCAGCGGCCTACCAAAGTGCTTTACAGTAGTAGAGGCAGACACAGTAAAAACAGTAAGACAATAAAAACCAGTATGAGTAATAAAAACAAATATAAGCAATATGAACAGAAAACAATTCAGAATAAATATGTTTAATAACCAGTTAAACTAAAAAAAGCTTAATAAAAGTGACTATACTCTGCCAAAGGCCAATGTGAACAATACTTCTTTAGCTGTGTTTTAATCGTAGAGAGGATATCAGCAGGCCTTACATTTAAAGGTAACATGTTCCACAGAGTGGGAGCAGCAATCCTAGTTTTCAAACAGGATTGAGGAACGTCCATGTATGTTCAAACATGTATGTATGCATCTATCTATCTATCTATCTATCTATCTATCTATCTATCTATCTATCTATCTATCTATCTATCTATCTATCTATCTATCTATCTATCTATCTATCTATCTATCTATCTATCTATCTATCTATCTGTCTATCTATCTGTCTGTCTGTCTGTCTGTCTGTCTGTCTGACTGCATGATTGCTCTAATAGTCTCCTAACTTAATAATAACATCTGCCAAAATCTTGAGGCCCCTTGATCACAAGCAACCGGCCTCCTTTGCTTAATGGTAACCCCCCCTCTGTTCTCTAAGGGACCTTATTACATGTTTTGTGAAACAACCTGAGTCATGGTTGAACAGCTGTACAATCACATCTCATTCTCACTAATCTCTGACCTTTCTGGCTTTAACCATCAGAGGTACAAGAAGGTTATCCTGATGGATATTTAAAGGCGATTGGAGCTGATGTGTGTGTAAGAGGATCCTGAACAACCCAAGAGGAAACCTGTGATGCTGCTTTACATCAGCAGCCCCTGTCAGCGATGCTGTCCCCTCTGTGCTTTCTGATAAACAGCAGAAGACACCTGCTGCTCCTCCATGTTCATCATCAAACTCTGAGTATAAAGACAGAACAAAAAGCAGAAGTGATGCAGGAACTGATAAATGTTTGGCAACCTGTGCTCCTCCCCTGGAGTGATGGAGAAAATAGGAGCAAAATTCAATTTAAAGAGAAAACAGAATCATGCAGAGTCTGTTTGGAGCAGTTATGTGATCCAATACAGTCTACAATATTTGAAGAGTCATGATCATACATGCACAGAAATAACGTGCCTTAAAGGTCCAAAGCTTGTCTTTGTGGTTATACTTTATTGTCCCCCTTAACTGGATAACAAGTAAGTACTGTTTTGTTTTTTTACCTTAGAGGGCTACTTCAGCAGTTTTGAATCTGAGTTGTAGGATGTAGTACTTTAAAATGAGCCATGAGATGTCGAGTTAAATGAAAGTGTGTGCAAAACATTCCAGAGGAATTTAATTTTCCTCCTGGAAGTCTGTGTGTATCACACTATTGTAAGATCCAGCAAATAGCCATGTGCGATCTTGGCTGGTGTAACACCTCAAATAATACCATGATGTAATCTTTGTCCTCACCATGCAGGGCTCTGGAAGATTTATCAGCACCCTAACCCACCAACCCCTTTTCAGCCTTCTGATTGGTTTGGTGAGAGAGCCCCTTCTCTTAGCAGCCGTTGTCGAGGTAGTCTTTAGTAGTCCTGCTTTTGTAGTCAGCCAAACTCCAGTCTCTGCCTGGTCTATTCATCAATTGCAGTGAGATTCCAACTCTATTTTTCTCACTTTATTTGATCCAAAGGTGTGCTTTTACTGTTTGTTAGAGAAACTGGAGGATCATAATCAATGACCTTTAAAAAAAAAATTCTACCCTAAACTGAGGGTTTATTATAAAATATATATATTTTTTGTTCATCCCTGTAGACACATCACCATTTTAACCCACTGACAATCTTTAAGAATCCTTACAAACGATGAGATTAGGAGAAAGCCTTAATGAGGAGATTTATTAATGGCAGACTTGTGTTACCAGCCATATTAGCATAACATAATGTTTAAACCACATTTCTGAGACATCAATATTAATTTAGAAATCACTACTTTCCCACTTTTGTACTTTCACTGTTTGGCAAGTCTGGACCATAAGGAGTCATATAAAACACCGGGTTGTCGGCCTTTTGTTGTTCATACATTTAGCTTCCCCTGGGAATATGGGAGGATTTTGTGGATCTAGCATATGTATAAAAGTGCTTTCTTAAAAAAAATAAAAACAAAAGGAAAAAAATCTGGAGGGATCCATTCATACAACATATCACTTTTGAGCTCTTATGGGCTGAGGCCTACTCCAGCTGGCATTGGGTGAGAGACAGGGTACACCCTGGACCAGTCGCCAGCCAATCACAGGGCCACATAGAGAGGCAGACAACTACTCATAGTCCCACCACCACCATAGGGCAAATTGATTTACAGGAAGAAGCCAGGCTGACACAGGGTTTGAACCAGCAACCTTCCTGCTGTGAGGCATACACACTACCTGCTGCACCGCTGTGTCACCCCAGACTGGAGGGACACAGCGACTCTAGAAAAACAAAATAACAGAATAATAGTAGATACTCATGAAAGATAAATTGGTAAACTTTCAATCTTGAGCGTCCCCATTTGTCCACTAAGGTCACCTGCAGTTGAGCTCACTGAAGCTGGAGGATGTGAAGAGCTCCACGCCAAAGAATAATTCCCCTCCTGACTGTTTAATCCTTAACAAATACACAGAATGCAGAGGCACTTGTTTCAGAGATTTGGAAGCAGAAATATGTCCACCACAGAGTTCCCATGAAATCAGCCACTTGTTGCTAACTTTGATGTCTGCTCTTATATAACACCCGTGCAGCTACAGTAGGAAAATCTTCACCACACAATGACCTGTCCGACAACAAGTCAAACAGGGACAGTTTTGTGGTTAGTTTGAACACACTTTAAATGTGTGTTGCTTTTAAATTACAAAGTTGACATTAGTGTGAGCAGCCTCATCAGTGAAATAGACACTTTTTTCACTTGTATACATTAGACTGGACTTTTTGACTTTAAAGTAATTTTTGGACACTGTTTCATGCTTGGTGCAAAATAACACAAAACAACTACCCACCAAACACAAAAGAACAACACAAAAAGGAAATATATATATATATATATTAAATTAGTCTCTAAGTTCAAGGGTAACATGTATCCCCCTAGAGGTGGATGAAGAATCAAAATGAAGGAATATGTGTGATTTATCTTGCTTGTGTGGAGGTTGAAATTGTTCCAAAGTTTTTATAAGACACCAAGAGTGGTTCATTTTTGTCCAGACTTATGCATGGAAAGTTCTCAAATGTCTGGCCTGTATGCTCTCTCCCTTTGTGCATTAGATAGCAATGCAATGATTGTCGTTGGCTTTTGTAAAGAAAGCCCACTGAGCTGTGTTAGAGCAGCCTCAGGCTTTCATTGTGTTTTGACATGACTTTTATAATTTGTTAAACTGTGGCTCTGTAAAAAAAATCATCCTTTAGCCTTTCATTAAAGCTCTTGTAGCTATATGACTGATGGATCCCCATTTAGGTTTTGTGCCAAAGGGTGATTTGGTGGATATTTCTCGAACTGTAGATCAGAAAAGTCTGTTGCTGGGTTTAAAATACAGTATGTTGGTCCTAACTCAGTTATACTGTTTGTTATATATATCTCTAATTGCCTGGCCATAATCTGCTTTGTATCAACTTGCCAGAACTGTGTGTTCTTGTGTTGTGACTTTACACCCCCTCCTCTCCAGCTTTTGTATGATTTTTTTTCATATATTTATATAAAACAGTATAAGCCTGTCAAATACTGCGACTTTTGAACTGTTCATATATTCCCAAATATACATTTTGAGAGAAGAGTCTAGCAGTGCAGTTATGATTATCTGGAACTGCTTTTCCTGAATTTTGAAATAGATAAAAATTCATAAACCCTTAAAATTAGGACAAATCATTTACTTTGCATCAAACAATGTGATCCTTGTATGTGCAATACATCCACAAATGCTCTTGCCCAGAGTATATACATTTAATTTAAGTAAATATGGTGCTAAAGAAGTTGTCTGTCACATTTTTGTTGTTATTTTTATATATCATAAGGGGTGTGTTTTAACACTAATTTGTTCAAACAGTCATTTTTGTTTTAGGTTACAAAAGCATGAGTCGTGTTCTGGACAAACCCCTGCTGTAACCAACAGGCTGTCTGCGATACAAAGACAATTAGAGCAATGACTTTGGCTCCATTTATGTTGTATTTATTTCATTTGTTAGCAGAATGCTGCTCAAAAGAGCTGAACCATTTCAGGTCATTTACAAATATCCATGTGTTAACCTGCATTAGGATTCAGTGTGCTGAGACATTTAACCAATTTATTTCCAATTCATATCAGTCACAGACATCTTAGAACGTTAATCATGAATGCAAATAACAGGGTATTGAAAAACGCATCTGTGAGCAATCCAAAGAAAAGAGCTAACATCATCGAGTCATGTGGCACTCATTCTGCAGCTCTCACACTGCAGGAACAGATTTAGTTGATTTCAGCTACATGTCATGTCCCCTCACTAAGACATGAACAGACAACAGAGATTTTCTGCTTACAATGTTTTTTTAGTGCTTTAATAACAAGTTAAAATGTGATTAGGTTGATATCTTGAGAGAAAATTCTTATTGCACAATCAGATAAGGACATTATCAAATTGCAAAGACCCCAAAACAAAACAGTTGTGTTTCTTTTCCTGATTTTTATCTGAGATCAGAGCACAGCTCCAGGGTACACTGAAGGGATTTTGACAACTTTGGCATCTGACTGAGGTTAAAAAATGTATCAAAAACAATCGCCCCCTCTTTAACTTTAACTGTGATCCTTAACTCTTAAGTGGCGTGTGATCAGATGTATTTGAGGAATAAACGCTGTGTTGGTATAAATATCCGGAATAGTCCATAACATGAAATCTGTGCATTATTAATTACATTCAGATTTTTACTGCGTGGGCCATTTGGTCCCCAGATACTGCTGTTGGAGTTGAAGGGAAGAGTCTCATATTTCAAATCATCTTTCCCCAATCATGCTATTTGCTAAAGAAGTTAAATTGCATACTGAATGATGTATGATTCTGACGTGAATTAATGAGCAGTAAAATTGTAAAAACATGGAATGCTGTTAAGAAGTAAATGAAAGGGGCTCACTGCTAGTTGACCATGAGCTTCAGAATTTGCACAAATTCCATTTTAATATGAGAAATGTCATGGTTAGATCTGTTGGAAAATTACTTTTTAATGGTTAGTAGATTAACTTAAGTGCAATATTTTTCATTTTCACTGGAGTATTTCCTGGCTGCGCAGACATGATCACGAAGCCAACGGTGCAGCCAAATGTAATTTTTTCATCTTGTAGTTAAATCAATATTATTGTTTTTCTATCTTTCTTGTCTGCTTTGTGTTGCACATCAGCCATTTGCAATAAAGAATGAATAAGTGCAATTTTTCTGGCCAGTCAGTTTGCGTGCAGTGTTAGACCCTTTGAGATCTTTGGAAAAGGGTTATGTTAACTCTGGACCGAACTTAGATGAGCTATTTCCCTCTAATTTTAGACATGTTCTTAAGCTATGCTGACAGGCTGCTGGGTCAAGCTTGATATTTCATGCAGACAAAAGAGAGAGTGTTCCCTGCATATTTAATTTTAATTAAAAGGGGAAGAAGAACAACAAACCATCCTTCATTATGATGTCCAGTGCTGCGTCCAAAAATTACTCCTTATTCACAACATGTACATTATGGAATGAACACACCATTTTGTCATGGTGTCCTACATCTGAGAGAGCATCATACAGTGGACACGTAATGCAATGTGAAAATAAATGAAAAAACGTCAAAAAAGTTAGTTAGTAAGTAAGTTATTTTGTTTGTTCTTTTGTTTGTTCGTTTGTCCCTGTGGGGACATTGGGGCAGGAATCATTGACATTCAGCAACAAAACACAATTTTACCACTATAAATAAACAGTCAGAAGAGCAAGACAGACATACTAGATAGATAGATAGATAGATAGATAGATAGATAGATAGATAGATAGATAGATAGATAGATAGATAGATAGATAGATAGATAGATAGATAGATAGATAGATAGATAGATAGATAGATGGATAGATGGATGGACAAATAGATAGATAGATGGACAAATAGACAGATTCGGGATACTCGCATGAATATGGAATTCTCTTACCTGAAGGTCCACTTAGATGTTTCCTCTGTGTCAGATTTTCTCAGAAAAGACTGTTTTAATGTAAATCTTCATGAACTCTGAACGGTCACACCCTTCTCATGAAGAAGACGTGGCTTACTCTTTCCAAGGCTGTGCTCTAATGTTTACTGTGGGTGAACAGACATGTGTGGAGCCAGTTTTAGTTGAAAAGACACATGGGGGTATCCTTCATCTGGGATAGGTGGAATATACCCTAATAGCATAATAAGGGATAACTTCATACAGACTGTTGATACATATTTCCAGCTGATTCATTGTCTGTAATAATACAGATCCAGTCTACAATGACCGTGCTTGGCTCAAAGCTGGTTGGCCAAATCAGCTGTGAGCTGCAAGCAAAATGACAGCAGAAAGTGACAGCTTGGACAGAGATTAGCATGTACGCTGGCAGCTTCAGTAGCAGCTTCATCAGATCTACATTTCTTTACAACATGAACAGCAAACAATGCTTAAAGCATTTCTCGATAGAGAGAATTATTATGCTCCCCTTCCAACATGTTTTGGTGATTATCATTTTTCATTTAATTTTTTTCCTCAAAAACAAATTTCCAATACTTTCAGCTTTATGAAGCCATGGTTTAGTCCCTTTTTGTAATGTCCCTCTGAATCGAATGACCAGATCAAGTTGATGTCCATGGCTGTGGTTAACAAGTATGTATCGTCGTTTATTGAAAAACAGCTGGAAGTTATTGCATTATGGTCTCCAGACATATTGGTAGACATTATTAACAGTTTAGCACTACTATCATCCATTCGACATTGAACATTAAAATTGTATCAGTATTCACAATGAACCATATTTCAGGTTTTTATAAAAAAAAAAACCTTTTCAAATTCCCGCAGATTTTTTGGTCTTCACTTTTGAATTTTGGGACTAATTTCTGCACCACTCTGTTGTTTCATGTTGAAGCTTAGCTGGGTCAGCTGGCATATACAAATGCAGCTAATGCTACAGAAATCCAGCTCTCTTGACCGTTCAACACAGCTGCGATAACTGATCTACTGCTACCTAACATGAGCATTACACCAACTAAAATTCAGCATGTGTTGACGGATACAAGGACTCGGCTATTCCTGCAAAAGATTCATTTAGTGTTTTTGGCTGGGAAAAACATGCTTTTCATCCACCTTGGCTGGTGAGTCAAAAAGTTAGCTCTGGACTTAGTGTACTGCCACTTCATTACTGTGTGAATGAACTCTTAATGGTCAGTACATCATAGAAACACAATTTAAAAGTTGCTTGTGTCAGAATTAAGTCCAAAGTGTGATGGTAAATAGCTTAACCACATTGTCTCGGGTCTGCAGAAAAGTGCTCCAACAGAGTCACATGCTTGTACTGGAACCCATCAGCATTTCCCAGCCTGCGATGTGTCTCTGCCAACTCCCCCCTCTCTCAGTGATTCTTGGAACAGTCAGCATTTTTTTCTTCCAGTCACTTAAATTTAAGCATTTTCTCCTTCATTTCTCAAATAATCATTACCCATGCAATCCCATATTAATAGCTGAGTTTCATTTTCCTCACCATTTCTCCTAATCATTTATAGCTCACTTAAAAACAGGTTAATTTAGCCACAGAGCTTCTCCAGACCCTGTTTGGGTTTAGCTGCTGCTTTGCCTGCAGATCAGATTTCAGACCCTCATTCAGAGGTTCCCCTACAAATGCTGCTCACCCACTTTGTTGATGGCTTTAGTGCAGCTCATATCCTGAGTTGTTTCAGGATTTCAACACGTCATTACTCAAACTAAGTTTCTCTGAGTGCCAGTGTATGCAGTGACAGAAGTATTAAAGCAGGTCATTCATCACATGCTGTGTGCGTGGGGAGGCAAACAGGGTTATTAATCACAGGGTCTTTATAAGGTTATACATGTGTTGAGTGCCGTGTTATTGAAACTGATTGTAGGGTAATTTCACAGAAGTAAAATATGATTGTTTATGTGGGATGTTAGACATAACATGCTGAAGTTTCACCTGAAACATAGCCTTTTCTTAAAGGGACTGTGAGGAGTTTCTAAGTAATAACAAAAAAGTCTCACTTTTAGATATATGCCTGATCGAAATACACACTTTAAGATGAGTTTTATAGCAACAAAATAGGTTATCTATAAATGCTATTTCTTAGCCTTCCGGTCGGGTCAGACAGGGCTGGCCTGGATACTCAACTTCGGGAACAAGACAATTAAAACTAGAGCAAATTTATATTATTCGGACACGTCTTTGAGCACCGGGCTGTAAGTAGCGATATATAGCTGGCTACAAAACTACGATACTAAGTTTTCCAAAAATTGCTTGTTGTCACAAATCAAAAAATACCGCTACGTAACTAGAAAGAGATACGTTACCTCATCGATTTGCACCCTGTAAGTTGTTGAAAAAAGAAGTTGTAAATCAATGCAGAGTTCTGAGGAAGGTCCGAACTGCATTTTTATTAGCATCACAACACACACACGCTTTGGCTTGTGGTGCGTTCAAGTTGTAGTCAGAAGTAGGAATTTCCAAGTAGGAAACTCGGAAATTCCTACTGGGAACTCGGTGAAACCTCGCCACCCCGAGTTTACAATCAAAGATGTATGCCCCCAGTGTGAACAGTTATTTAGCTCCTGTAATAATCCATTTATTTGCACTTCTGACTGGGGTGTGTCGCTCTAGATCAGCTGTATACATAATATTGTTAGACTTATATTTACAAAAATGCTGCCATAGTGATAATCACATTCTTCATACAACAACGCAGGGCGTGCTAACAACACCTAATAATAGCCTGGTAGATCGGCATGTTTTTTTCCGCCTTCAACTGTAACGCCGATAAGTCGGAGATGGTGTCACTCCCAGTTCCGAGGTTACTGGTACGCAGCATTACGACAGTCGCCGCGCGTGCTCATGGGTAGCAGAGTCTTTATTTTGCCGGAAACAGATTCTCCTCACAGTCCCTTTAACATGTTGATGATATGGGCTGCACGTTAGCATAGCAGGCTGTTCCTGTGCCTCGCAACAAGGAGGCTGCTGGTTCAAGCCACATGTTGGTCAGTGCTTTTCTGTGTGGAGTGTACATGTTCTCCCTTTGAATGCATGGGTTCTCTCCAGGCCCTCTCACTTCCTCTTACAGACCAAAACGTGCAAATAAGGTGACTTGTTGACTTTAAATTGCCCATAGTTGTGGGTGAGTGTGTGAATGGTGTTGATCTCTCCATGTTGACCAGTTTAGGGTGTACCCTGATCTTTCCCAGTGTTTGCTTGATGAGAGACCAGCTCCTGTAACCTCAAAAGAAACGAGTGGTATAAATAATGGATGAATGGAGATTGTTCATGGACTTGATTCAGAACTCCAAATAAATTAAATGTTTAATTTATAATGTGTAACAAAGTGTGGGAAAAAAATCTTATTAGTAACAGGCCTAAAATTGCTATGTAAATATTGCAATTTTGAATCAAATGATTTTAATCTCACAAACAACTTTTAAAAGTATGAGATATTGATTAATTCTTCAACTTTAAACTCTGTCAGTCCCACTCTGAGTACACAACCTTATTTCCTCAAATAAAAAAGACAGTGAATATTTTTTAAATCTGGATTTCACAATCAGGCAACTGTCATCCAGTAAACAGTAATACTGATATAACTGATTTTTATATTTTGTTCAGGGTCAGAGTTTAAATAAATGCAAGAAATAGGATGTGTTTAAGAAGTGATGCTGGAAAAATAACCCCTGGATGACAACAAAACAGTGACAGTTTCCCTTTAAATGAGTTAAAAAATTGTGATTCAAATAAGTTCCCAAAAAGTGGACTTAGGGTTTTTAAAGTCTTTTTTGTTTGATGCAGCATTAGAGATCTTATATAACTTTTTATACTCAAATTCAGAAACCTGAGTACAAATACACACCTGGAGGGAAAATGAATACCAATGCATTAAAATGAAAATATATATGTAAAGTTTTTAAGTGTTGAGAACTTGAACATGGAGCACCTTTGCTAGTTAAGGATAAAACCTCATAAATTCTCAAAAAAAAAGAAAATAATAATAATCTGTATTTTGTATTACGCCTACATAACTGGCAAGAGTATTCCAGACTACAACCAGAGATAATCAAAAATAGCAAACATGCAAACCCAAGAATAACAGTTAACTTCATCAGAAAAAATAACAGTGTTTATTTGCAGCCTTAAAACCATGCAGATCCTTCCACTGTAAAGATCATGACGTTTTTGCTGGCTATTCAAAAACAGACTGTATCATGTCAGTTGTGCTTCTGAGTGGATTGCATGCATGGGAACCTCTCAAGAGGCTGCATTATCTGGAAAATATGATTAAGTTAAAAGGGTCAACAGGAGAACCAAGATAACAACAGTGACAGGCCATAAATCAACCGCTGCTGTCCACCTGAGAAGCTTTACGAAGAAAGTAACTTAAAAATATCAGAAAATCAGTGGGAACAAAGCACTTCTGTAGATCTAATGAGGAAAGCACCGAGTATTGTGAATGTAATCCATCATGATAAACGTTTTTATTGCACATTTCCATTCTTGTTTGAATTGAGCCCTCATTTCTTCCACAACAGGCATCCTCATTTATTTCCACTGTTCAGCCCAGCTGTAATTGCTGTTGGCGTGAATCAACATGGATGTAAGTATTTTAGCAGTGTTTGACTGGGAACAGAGTATATTTACATTTACTTGTACCAACTATATCAAATGTTGCTTGTGATTGCACTTTTCAGGGGAAAAAATAAAAACATTATAATTTGAAAGAGTGCAAAGGTGGAACAAGCCCTGCATTAATTTTCAGAGCAGTGTCCCAAAAACCTCTCAATAAGGGAAATGGTGACACTACTCTTTACCTAAAATGTTGAGAGTAGAGTGCACCACTGTCTTGTGGTTAGCTAAGTGAATCTACTGGGCGTTGCACTGCATATCAGCTGACCCTTGAAATGTTATTCCTCAGACTGAAACAGACTTTGAAAAGTGAATCATTTCACATCCTGAGCTTGATTGAGACGGTATGAAAAGTTACTCATCTCTCACCTATTTAACAGGTGCAAATGAGTTATTGCTCTGTCTGCTTGGTCCATCTATTCTTCTGAATTCTGCCTTTTGAGTTCACAAATAAACTCAAATTTATTTCTGTAAGTGGTCACAACAACCAAAACTTGAGTTCTTATTTGATTTTGTTGACTGCTGTAGTATGTTCAGTCGCTAACGTTCAGAAAACCTTCTAGTTTTCAATCACTGAGCACTCCTGATCCACCTCTAGACCCTCTCTATCTGAGACATTCTGTTGGAGCTCTTGTCACTTCAAGGCAGGAGACGACAGTAAGAAGTGACTGCTTGTACAGAGATTAGCATAGATGCTAACATCCCAGTTATTTTTGCTCCTCTTCTGGTATGTTTGTGGGAGATTTTGTTCTACAAAGTGGTTTATGTGTTGCACTTAACACCACAGCAGTAGTACCCGCCTACTACAGTATATGATTAGCCTGTAGTCAATGTGCAACAATGGTATAGACACATGTCTGATATGCTTTTGATAGGTTTTGACCATTTCCAAACACTAGTGTGTAATGTTAGTTTAAATACCAAAACTATCAAATCTCAAGTGGTTAGAAGGAGGGATAAATTGTCATGAAAAAACCTGCAGGTCACTTTGACAGATGTGGAAAATCATCAGAAGTTTTGTGCAAGATCGAGAAAGCCAAGATAAAGTGTCAACTATCAGATTTTAAACATACCTGTTTAATCGTGGCACCTGGTGTTTCCCCCCTGTAATCATGCCTCTGCATTTTCTGCACTGTGCTGGTGGGGACTCTGTGGGGGATTGTTTCAAGGTTTTACATGGCATGACCATGAGCTGATGTCCTCTGAATGGCAATCCTTTATTGCAAGCACTTTAAGAGACATATTATGTGATTAAAGGAAGCATCAGACAAAGAAAATAATAATTGGGGTCATAGGATCTGGACCTCACTTGAACTACACTTCAATGCAAGTTTTCCCTCAAAGTGCCCATATCTTTCTCAGTTAAATCAAAGACAAAAGAAAGCAGGAAGTTCACTTTAAATGTTGAAAGATGCTGATGAAAGGGGGCTTGAAATGGACACCAAAAACTGGAGATCTATGCCAAGCTTCAAAGGCTATGATATGGTCTAAACCTGGACTGATGATTGATCCTGATAAGTTTGTTTTTCTTTTTCTTCCTTCTGGCTCGTCAAACCATGAACTTTGCATCACAACCTGAACTTTTCTCAGAAAGTGGAGAGCAAATGGCATGGGTAATTTTCGTTTTTTGGATTCAAGACTGTTTTCGCAACATTTAGAACCACTATTTTCCATGGAAAGTCACTGCTAAAGAGTCAGCTCAAGGAACCAAAAATGGAAGAAACATGAATATGTAAACCTCATTGAAGCAAAGAGATGACTGGACACAACATTTTTATAAAATCACCTACCAAACTTTATTATTTTGAAAAATTAAACTTCAGAAGGAATTTAAACCAACCGTGTTATACTGTTTTATTTCATTTTGGTTCAAAAGCTTATATTATGCTTTTTTTTAATTATTTTATATGCCTTTAGTATGTTTCTGTCATGTGACACAGCCATTCCATGCACAAGCAATGTCTGCAGCATCAGGACATCTCCTTTTAAAATGTGTTTACGCATGGTGCCAGTATAGTTTTCTTAAACAGCTTATTCACCCAGCAGCTCTCAGTGCTACCATTGTTTCATCTGCAAGTAAAGAACATTGGTTCAGGATGGCAAGCGCAGAACAGAGCAGAGACAAAAGAATGAACACAGAGTTGATGACAATATGACACTGGGCAGTGCTGAACTGACCATTTACCGCACATGACAGGAGCCTTTAAGGGGCAGGAGGTCTAGCAGAGTGTTTCTGGCAGACTGAGAATACAGGTGGATCAGGTTACTCAGTAAATGAAAAAGAAATGTTTGAACATGAGTTATTGTGAACATACTCAGCAGTTATCAAAACTGAATATATTAACCTAATTTAAGACAAAATTCAATCAATACAAATTCTGTCTCTATCTTCCAAATACGTATGAGATTAAACATTTAGAGAAGTGGGTGAAACTTCCAAGGACTAGAAGAACTTGTTCTTGTGCAATGTAGGCAGTGCTCTCTTTCTTTTGATTGAAATAAAAATTCAGAGGCCTGGTAAACTGTATGTCATTTCAAGGGGATTCTCTTCAAATTCAGGGTCCTAGCTCTCAAGTCAACGCAGATTTCAGCCTGACTGTGTATCTGTCTCACCAAATACTATCTGGTACACACTAGATAGTTTTAATAGTTTTTTTTTCTTTTGATGTCCCTTTGGGGACTCTGTGGCCATGCATAGGAGACAATGAAAATAACCAATAGGCAGAAAAGCTCAACCTCCATTTGAGGGACTTTTTTTATTAGAGCTTTTTAACGTCTTGTACTGATTGTGAGCACGAGGTTTATGCTGGACCATCAAAGTACACATTGTGTGCACATAAATCATGCACATTGGTAGTGTTATTGTGAATTAATAGCTCTTTTTTTTCAATCCCACAATGAATACCCAGCTCAACACATTTTTGATGCCACACCTTATGGGTAACAGCTGTCAGCTAGTTCAAGCTGGGGTCGGTAATTTTGGAAAACTAGCATGAATTTGAATGTAGCATCTCCTAAGGGCTCCGACTAGCCCCTCTCACCCCTCCACCAAAAGAAACAAAAAACACCTCTTCATTTCGGGTTTATTTAAAAAGGCATTGTGATTTGCATTACTAACATTTGTACTGAGTAAAACATTACAGGTTTTTTTTTGTAATGCCTCACATAACTATGTTACAGTAAAAAGGAATGCATTACAGTAATCACATTACTTTTGTAATGCATTACTTCCAACACTGGTTACCTCTGCCAAGGAGGTTATGTTTTCGGGAGAGTTTGTTTGTCTGTCTGTCTGTCTGTCTGTCTGTCTGTGAACAAAATAACTCAAAAAGTAATGGATGGATTTTTTGGAAATTTTCAAGAAATGTTCAGCATGGGAAAAGGAAGAACTGATTCGATTTTGGTGTTGATCCGGATCAGTGTCTGGCCGCCATGGCGAAAAATGTGATTTTGTGAATAACTACTGAACTAAAATAGATATCATTATGAATCTAATTGCTAATGGTATGTTTTCATGGTCAAGGAATCTAAATATTTCAATGAAATAAAGGTAGGACTAATGTTTATGGTCAAAATCAAAATTATGCTTTTCTAGTTATTATTTAGTCACCTGCAAACCATTCTGGCAATAAGGAGTCTATTTTTTCTGCTTCAGTTCTGCCAGCACTGCTCTTTGTCAGTACCCTCATTTACCACAGCATTTACCATGATGTACATGCTCATTCACTAGTAAGGACCACACCATCAACAGGATGAATTTGACAATTATTTATTGCGTACAGTGGATAACAAACGACATAGTGGGTACGTGAAGCGTATGACGGTTTGGGGAAACTTCACGGGGAATTCGTCGTAGCTCCCGGGCACAACGAACCCCCTCTTTAAGGCCCTGAGGGAGGAAGAAAGAAGTTTTAGATAAGGGGAGGGAGGGAGGGGTGCGTTGAGTGTGCGAAACAAGAGGGAAGTGAACGGTTAGAATTTATAGGAACACGGGAAGAGGCGTGGTTGAGGTGTGGTCCCCTCCTGAAACTCTGCTTTAAGCTTCACTTAAAACTACAAGGGCCGATGAGATCAGAGCCAACACTTCAAACTCAGACCACATTCTGCTGCTCAATAAAAGATAATTTTGACACCCTTATTATGCAGAAATGTTGCCTCTGTTTTTGTGCGACCATGACAGTATCTAAGACTGAGCTTGTGGTTTTGATAATCAAGAAAAAACATGGCTGGATTTTTGCGTGCACAAGGTCTTTCCCTCTCAAACCACTTACCTCCTTATAGCCTCCATTCTGCAGAATGAAACACACTTTGAGCTGAGTTGCACTGATTCAAACATGATCTGATGAAGCAGAGTCAAATCTGCATCCATATGGAGGAATATAAAGACTCAATTACATTTTGTGGCGTGCTGAGGAATTCTATTGGGTTTGCACTTCTTAATGGTGACTCCAAGGTGTCAGTTCAAGAAACACTTCTGCCTCTCTTCGTCGAACTAATTTGCACAGCCACTGTGGCCCTGTCACTTGTCACCCTCCCACCCCCGCAGCCACACACGCGCACACACAGGATAAACAAAACACCTTAACCTTGTTGAATGAATCCTTGTTTAGATTTCACCCGGATCTGTTCCTCTAATCAAAACATAACTTGACCATAATCACGAACTCTGAATCTTTCGGCTAAGCTACATGACAGTGGCTTTGTTCCTCACGTATCCTGCTGTGTCAATCCATTTCCTCTTCATTTCCTTCTGTGCATCCGTTGTGTACAGCTGGACCCTCCACCGTGTTTGTTTTCAGGGAATTTGCAGAGTGTCATCAGTATCACAGAGCTGCAGTGCTGTTATCACGTAGTTTCCTTCCAAACGGAATAGAAAATAAACATGAGCGGCTTTGGAAAAGTAATTAAGCTTTTAATATTAAGTCCATGAAAGGATCTGAGGTTCAGAGTTCCTGTTTACCCTGCTACTTGATGTTTGTATCTTTAAAGCATAACAGAGTCAGTAAGTCTACTTAATTTCTCAATGTGGTTAATCAGGGTTTGGTACCTTTTTAGCCGCTGCTCAACAGGTGACAGTGGTTAATTGTTGCTGATTGCCAAACATTTGTTCAGCCAGTTTGTCTTTTGTGTCATTTGTCATTCATTTTGAGGATCTTGTAGAACGAAACATTTCCCAGATCCTACAAAAAGATTCTCACTGGGAGCTGTAATGTACAGTGTGCAGACTTTTCCTCTTTTTTTCAGGTGATGGCTTCTCTGTCCTGCACCTGTAGAAATGTTGCCTATGTGCTAACACTGGTTTTATTTTTTATTTTTCTCTTTTTTTTTTTTTTTTTACATGTTTTTTACATTTCTGCTTCCTTCATTTAATCTTATTTTCAAGAACCACAATAGTAAAACAAGTCTTATAAGAATTTGAATTGCTTCCAAGGATTCTTTTAGCAGAGCCATTACGGTCAAAACTTTAGCAACAGTACCATGAAAAAAAGATCTGACCCTCTTTTTTTCCAGAACTACAGTACAGCAGTCGTTTGGCACCACAGGTTATATAATGGCTTGACACTGAAAGCTCAGTGGGAGGTCCAGAAGAAGGGCAGATGCTTGACCTTCAAAATTCTGAGCTCATCTTCAATTCAAAGTGTAGGTGTGACAAAACTTCACAGTAACTATAAACATGTACCTCCAGTTTTTTGTTTCTTTATTGTTTGACAAAAATGCCACAAAGATTATTTTAGATGTGGTATTTAAAAGCAAGGAATGAATAAGATAGGACAGTTTTCCCACATTGTTGCTGATATCTTGGCTAAGACTGTAAGAAACGTGAAGGGTTTTGTTCCATGAGCGCTTGTAGTTAGAATTGGTTTGGCCAGTTTGTATAAATATGTATGAATTGTGTATGCATGTTTCCTGACTGGTTTTACTCTTATTCCCCTCTGTATTGCTTGTTCCTTTTTTCTTGTTACAGCACTTTCGTGAACATTTGCTTATTTTTTAAAGTACTAAATTAATACATTTAATTTCACATTTAACAGCTTCTTTTTCTTGTCTGCCATTTTTATCTCCTTGAAGTTTTCATTGTTTTTTATGAATCACAGGTGATCACTGCAGTGAGACATATTTGTTTTGTAAGACATGGAACTAAAGGTGCTGATAATGCAATCATGACGTACAAAAGTAAAATTAATGAATCCCTCAGACTGGTGGAAAACAGTTCTCAGTGGAAACCAGCTCACATTTCCAATCCCCAGTCATGATAGCATGCTTGCTATCTTGGATATGTTGCTAAAGGAGACATATCATGCTTGTTTCTCCTTTTCACTATGCCAGACTACGATGCCTGTAAAGCATTTCTGCCCTCAGTACAAGTCATTTAGTTCCTTCACAATAGCGATCTCAAAATCCTCATTTTAGGCCATTATCAAGCTCTCGTTGAAACACTGTTTCCAGGCTGACCTAAAGTTACCTCGCAACGTCACAGCCCTTTGTGCTCTGATTGGTCAGTTCTATCGGGGGTAGAGCTAGAGTGCCTTGAGAGAGAGAGTGGCGACAGCTCCGTTCACTGCAATGGTTCAGTTTTTTCACTGCAATGGCGGAACATGGAGCCCCTCAAAAGTTCCCGGAAGTTAGCAGAAGCTAACTGCCGCTCAATGTATTTCAATGGAGAGCATGTACGGAGCAACACTTGTTCCAGGTAAGACGTTTAAATAATGGCATTTTCATACCAGTAGGGCATTGTAATTAAATCGACATGAATAATTAATTAGGTTAGCGTATTTTCCCGTCTAGATTATTAGATTTAGAGAATGTTAATAGATAAAAGTTTAGGCTAGCACACTGGATAACGATAACAACCCGTGCAACAGGTGGATAACTGTAAATTCTGCTCTCTAACTATAACTTAATCCAGCCCTGTCGATTTATAGTAGCAAGATTAATGTGCAGGGGTTGTGATTGCAGCTGTTAACAGCTATGTTTGTGGATTGAAAGAGAGCAGAACCTAATTGACACAACACAAACCAAGTTTATCTGCATAGTTATATTTTTCATACATGTGTATCATGTGTGTCATGTAACAAGTTCTATTCTTGACATTATTCCCTTGGTGTATGTATAGTAATGATTATGGAAACAAGGCTTTACTGTGAAAGCGACACCTGACGTGATCATTCAATGTGCATGCAGCTTTGCGCTCCCTCTTCACTCAATCCTGCTCCGGGATTGGCTGCAGCTGTCCTGAATTGATTGATGATTTCAGAGCGGTCCAGTCAAGCAGGGGGAAAGGCAACGGAGAAGAAAGGAAAAATAAAGTGTTTGGTGTTAAAGATAAGAATTAAATACAAATAGCCACTGTTGACCATTTATTTTTGTAAGTTTTGGTTGATTTTGAGCTGTTTGCATGCATTTTTTTGAGGAAAAGAAATTCCACTGTTTATTTGCCTTTCTGTTTTTGGTGTCGGTGGGACCAGCAGCAAATAGAAGTTTTGATGCCATCTACACTGTCGTTGCTCCGTTTCATCTCCCTTGTGGTTATTCGGCCTAATGCTTCAATCTGATCTTTGGTTAACATTTTCCTAATTTTTCTGTCCTTAATTTTCATTGTCCTCTTGAGAACTGCATTTTCCTGCCTTACTTTTCTCAGTGCTGCTCTTTTTTTTATTTAAATCATATTTTCTTGTTTTTGAGTTGTTTTAGGAGCTGTGATTCAATGGTTGGTGTCTCCTGCTGTCCTGAATGGCTGATGTGAGCTCTCCTGTCTCTTGCTGGTCTTGACAAACTGGTCAGCCTCAAAATGTGCCTGGGGAGTGACTTCAGCTTAATTCTCACACTCAACAACTCACTTTTATCGAGGAGTACAGACCTGTAGAATATATCCCATAGTGGTTGAATACACACTATGAGGCCCAATTCCAATCTGCCCCCTAAAAACTCAGACCCTGAACCCTAATTAATTACCTGACGTCGGCTGTAAGTGACTAAGGGTCCAAATGCTGTAACCATGAAAGAGCAGCACATACCCACTCTCGTGACATGTTACCTTGACAACAAAATGTTGTTGATGCAGAAAGGGCTCATTCGCTGACTTGATCTGTCAGTGAGTCCTTGAGGGGTTGGATTGGAATTGGGATTTAGATAGTATATTATATATTATAAATTTCAAGTTTCCTAGTGGTCTGGTATTTGAAAGTGTGTCATTGTGCAAATGCATTGTTTGAATGTGATTACCTCACATTTTTTTGTTGTTAAAATCTGTCTGTCACAGCTAAATTGCTCCTTCTGATTTTAGCCACCCATGTCTGTCTTCTGTCCCTGTTTTTGGGAAAGCTGTACATGCGGATGGCTTTCTCTGAGCGGCTGGAGCAACCCCATGCAGCGCAGTACACCATGGTGAAGACTGTATCAAGGACATCATAGTGGAAATGACACAAACAGCTTGTCGTGCTGATCTGTTTGACTTCTGTCAAAGTTTTGAAGGAATTCATTGCGGTCTTCAGTTCATTGGGAAAATGCAGTTGTGTGATTAACTATGCATTCCTCAGAGTATGTATGGGATAAGCAGGAATAGTCAGACAGTGATAGAACTCAGTTTATTTGCAATAAGTTCATATATTAGAACACAGTTATCAGTATGCTGTTGCAAGTCAAGACCTTTTGTGTAGTGAACTGACAAATAATTGCTTGTCACCTGTTAGTGTGCCTTACTCAAGTCTGAAAGTTTAGAAAAAGGGGGAATATTTTTTCTTTCATGGCTGAGGATATATATTCATGTGAATGTGTAAAATATAAGTACTTGTTTAGTATTATAATGTTTGCTCTGAGGATGTTTTTCTTTAATTTCATTAAAATTATCATTATTTATTGATTTCATTGTATTCTTAGTGTACATTTGCATATGTATATATATATATATATATACATATATATGTGTGAATATATATATATACATATATATGTATATGTATATGTACATATGTGTATATATATGTGTATTCATATGTGTATATATATATATCTGTATATATATGTATATATATATGTGTATATATATGTATGTTTATATGTGTATATATATATATATATTTATATATATATATATATATATATATATATATATATATGTATATATATATATATATATATATATATATATATATATATATATATATATATATATATATATATATATATATATATATATATATATATATATATGTATATATATATATATATATATATATATATATATATATATATATATATATATATATATATTCTGCAGCACTGTCTGGTCATGGGGAGGGGTATTGCGTGTTATGTTGAAAGTTAAAAATTTCAATAAAATGTTTATTAAAAAAAAGAAAAAGGAGGAAATATCAGTTTATTGCTGCCAACAAATACAGGTTTATTAAAGTTATAACAGGTCAAAGCAATTAACACAAGCATATATATTTATAAGGAGGATAAGAAACTGATAAAATTTCATTTATTTGCAATGAATTCATATATTAGAATACAATTATCATTATGCTGCAGTAAATCCAGACGTATTACGTAGTTAGCTGACAAATAATTGGTTGTCATCTGTTAGTGTGCCTCACTAAAGTCTGAAAGTTTTGGAAAAAAAAAAAGGAAATATCAGTTTATTGCTGACAACAAATGCACAGGTTTAGTAAAGTGAGAACAAGTCAAAGCAATTAATAAAATTAATAAGGAGGTAAAGAGGTAGGAAACAGTGATAGAAACAAATTTGCAATGAATATATATTAGAACAGTCATTGTGCTGTTGTGAGTGAGATTTATTGTGTAGTAGTCAATTGGAAAATCACTGTCATCTGTCAGTCTGCCTCACTCGTCTTTATAAAATCTACAGAAATATTACGATTTTATTGCTGTCAATGAATATACAGGTTTAGTAAACTTAGCAGAGTTAAAAGCAATTAACATTAACAGAAAAAATTACAACACACAGTATTTATTTGACATTATTTACCGAACACCGTGGTTTTCCTGTTACTTTTGTATTGACCGCCAACCACTTCCGGGAACTTTTGGAGGCTACGTGGACCACGTGATCGGCCAGCTTTTTGAACTTCCGTTGTCGCCACTCTCTCTCTCAAGGCACTCTAGGTAGAGCCAGCTTGTCCTTCTTCTTCTACTGTATTTTCCGGCAGGCTCAAAGCAGGGACTGCATATTGAGTCCCCCTACAGGCCAGAGCTGGTAATGAGTGAGTGTGAGCTAGGGATCTATATACTGCTGCTGGACGAATGTGTTCCTCGGTGACGGTTCTGTGGCTAACGGACATCACAGAGGAGGAAGTGTTTTATCAGATTACTCCAATAAAAAGGAAGGTACCTCGTGTCGTCACGACGATTTAAATCTCGCGGGCATCTCGCAATGACCTACTTTCAGAGGCATCAAATCTCGTTGTAGGATATCAGAAAAAATACAATATCTAATTTTTTGAAAATTAAGGGGGTGTAAGGTCTTCTTTTCAAATTTATTATATCATATGTAAGTATTAAATCATGCATCAGCATGATATGTCTCCTTTAACAGACAACAACAGCGACTTTTAAACCAAAATCTTGATCCTCCTGTTCAACACAGACAGACTTCCACTGTAACATACATGTGAAAAAGCTTCTTCTCCTGTTTATGTGACAAAGGGCTTTAAGGGTGATTCTCAAGAATCAAAAAGGAAAGGACAAGTAGAGTTCAAGTGTTATCAGTCTGTACTGATCAGTGGCTTAGTAAGGACGTGAGTGTTGAGATTCAAACCCGTCTCAATCTGTGTTCAAAGACAATAGAGATAAAGGCTTCGTCTGAAGTTTTGTATCTGAAGCCCCTATGGACATGCACACCCATGACATCCTATCTGGTCTCTGTAGTCTGAAGAGCTTTCTTTGCTCTCGATGAATCTGGAGAAAATGGCTAAAACTCTGCTGGTTTTTGGATAAACATCTTGACAGACTTCATAGAGCTCATTTTCCTGCATGCCTGACTGATATGCATCTTATCCTCTTCCTAATCTTCAGCGCAAGCCACAAAAAAGGTTGTAGGAAAGGCACTGCATATCTCTTCAGTCCTGAAATATTACCATGGGTGCATTTTCTTCCATTATCCTTGTAGTTTCTGTTATAGCGTATAACTCCTGTTTCTCAATATAATATCGTGATCCATTTTCATTTATTTTTTGGAGCACAATTCTGCAAGTAAGAATACATCGTGGAGCAGCATTAAAGTGGATAATATAACACAAGAGTTTGACACATGCAATGACTTTACAGTGAAAGACTCTCAATCAAACTGCAAAACAAACAACATTGTTTGGTTTTGAAGTCATGCTGTGATTTTAAGGTACAGTATAAGTATTTGCAGGTGCAATGGGCAAACTGTTCCAAATCAGTGTAGTTCTCTGAGAATTTAGCCCCATATTTTCCATTAATCATTGGTTCAAAGTTCCATCAGAGGGGAGCAGACAGAAAGGAGGGAGAAAAAGACGAGTGAGGAAAACAGAAAGAAGAAAATGAGGACAAGCAAGAGAGAGCTTTCAGGGTTGATAATGGCTGAAAAAATGTCTGGGCTTAATGTCCGCTGTACAGCCAGAAGAAATATTTTGGTTTAAAGTGAAGACAGAAAGACTTAAAGAAGGGAATAAAAACTGAAAGTCTTAATAAACTGTTGAGAGCACTTAAAACATAAGCGTTGTTTATTCAGTGTGTACCTTGTATAATTTTAGACATGGGTATGTTGGTATAATAGGGCTTAAGGGCCAGCAAGTGTTGAAAGTTCTTGTTAACAAGAAGTTTAGGTGAATTCATTTTGCATGTATCTCATTGGTGTTAAAATATAATTCCTTTTTTAGTCATTTTATGAAACAGGATACAATAGAAACTGAAACACCCGCCGATGTGCAAAACTATCAATTTATATTTTAAAAAAACTGGACACCATTATGACATTCAAAATAAGGTGAGAGTTGTGGACAATCATCTAAGGAATTCCCTAATTGTAAAAAAAAAAAAAAAAAGAGAGGAAAAATCACTTCAGTAGAAGTTTTTAATACAACAAACTCTTATTCCCCTTTGGTGAACTTATGTAACCTTCAAAGTGGCAACATGTCTTTAGATCCAATCTGGTTGAAAGTGTCTCCCTCTGCTGGCTGAAATATAAAAGTATAACAGAGCTGCAGATGTACTGAGAATAAACTTCTGAGTGGTCTCAACACTGAACTTAGTTGACCTCACAGTATCCCAGTTAATTATAAAACCAAGTCACTCACACTTTGTAAATTTCTCCCCTGCAAAAGATGTTTTAAGAGTTTATCACATAGGGAACAACAGAGGGAGAAAATATTCAATTTAAAATTTAATTGTAATGTTTGTGCCATACTGTGGACCTACGGTGGGATTTTACAGTACTTGCCTACAGTATATAGGTTACTGTATTGTAGATACTGTCCTATTTCAGACTTTAGGGGCATATGTCCGTTGCACATGGAATAATTCTGCATAAAGGCTTAACTTCTGAAGTCACAAATTGTAATATATATTTTAACAATGACGATCTGAATACACAAGAGAAAAACCTCAATCGAGGTACAGCAGCTTTTGCAGCCAAAATCTCACAAGGGCAAACAGTGCTTACAGCTTGTTTTAAAACTCTTAAAAGTTATTTCACATATCACCAATTGTTGAAAAAGTCTTTGGCCACAGCGATTTAATCAATCATGGTTAAATAGCCTATGTCAGTGCAATGATCAGTTCTTCGACAGACTTCATGTGTTGTACAGACTTAATGGCTCCCACACCATCTTGTTGGTGCAACAATTTAAGCAAATGGAGAAACAGAATTGACATGGCCACTAGAGGTCAGTGTTGATTACTAAATAAATATGCACCTGACATGCTCTCATCCTTGCTCTCAAAGAAAAGGGAAAGAAATCCTTTTGAAAAAGTTGCAAAAAAAAAAACAAACAAAAAAAACAGAGAGAGAGCCTTTAGACATTCTGCATTATATTATTATTATTATTATTATTATTATTATTATTATTATTATTATTATTAATAATTTTATTATTATTATTATTATTACTGACACAAGCCCTGAATATATTTTTTAAGATATTTATTCATTTCAAGTAATATATCATTTCTAACATTATTTTCTTTTTAGTTATCATATTCAAACGAGGAAAGTGAACAGCATCAAAATTCATTCCTGACTATTTTACTACTTTTTATTTTCACTGTACTTATTGAGAGGTAGTTAATTTCGCAAACTTTACAGCATTACTGTTTTTTTATTTGGTTGTTAATGACCTAAAAGATAAAAAAGAATAATCATTTTAATACAGTCCTTTGCCGCCCAGGCTGTCTGAGTGCTACCTGCAGCTGTTTGTTATTGGGCAGCATAACAACTGGATTTATTTGAGGCAACAAAATGTATCCCTCACTTTAGTAACAAACTGGGGTCACAAACATGAAACTGAAGTTCTGACTCTCCTCTTTCTGTCATTTCAGGACGATATTTAGACAAAATCAAAGATCGTCGCGAAAGTGCTGACTGTGCTCAAATTCAAGCTACCAGGTGGCCGCAGGCCTCAGGCATAGGAGCCGGAAGTAGACGTTAGCTGCTAGCTTCATGCTTGTCGACTAATTGGCCATGTTGTGGATACAAAGTGAAGAGGCATAGGCGATGCTGGCAGGTGAGTGGGTCTGCCATTTAAAAAAAATAAAACTTTTATGCATAACCTCCCCACCTCCTAATAACACCTAAGCCACTAATCCTTAAAGTATATATTTTTTAAATATTTTCTACTTTATGCAGCTAAAAATTATTCAAATCTCAATTATTTTCATGATTGTGGCCTGACAAAAACGTACTGACTCAGTCTTACATCAAACCAAAGCAGTAAAACTAACTTTCATGTTATGCTTGCATAAATAGCCTATTAGTAGGCCTATGTCGTTTTTTAAAGGATGGTAATAATGAAGTGCAGTGGGGAGGGAGAACCTGTCAAATAGTTTATGATTGAAATTTAAGAATTAAAAACAATACATTTAAAACTGTTAAGATTAAGAACTCTGTTTTTGCTGTGGTTTAAAAATGGTATGCAGGTAATTTTATTTTCTCTGTTTATTTTGCTCAGTAAATTAATAAGCTTAAAAAATATGTAAGATGACTCCCGTTAGAATCAAACCTTTTGATGGTTGTTAGTGACTCATAACCCTGCGTTACAAAAGCTTTAAGCTGTTCTTTTAATTTCTCAAACATATTGTCAATAATCCAAATGGGTCTCTATATTACAGCTACATTATTTGGCCATGTTGCCAAAGTCAGGATAATCTGTAGCAGAAACCAAGATCCGTCACAGGCCTACATGGTAGAAACCTCCACCATAGGGACGTATTTTGAATGACTTAAAATGGTTAATAGTTGAATGGTGTTCATTATGTCTTCATTTTCTTAGAAATTGTTTTATTTTTTCTTTTATCTCAGACTTCTGTTTTTAAAAATGGTGAACTTGATGCAGTAAACACATTGAATGGACTTCAATTACTGGCAAGGATTTGTCATTATAATTATGATAACCATGAGGGATTTCATACAAATGTACTGATTTATAAAGAAAAAGTTATCAGACATTATACAAATGTGGCACACTGCTTCTATCTTGCATTAATGTAAACAGTTTTATGAAGTAACAAATACCATGTGGTAAGGTGGAATATGGCACTTTAGGATACAGCATGCCACTTAAAGGGTCGCAGTTGCTGCTTAAAAGACAGACCTGCCACAAATTCCCTAGCAGCCTGTTGCATTTAGATCTCAGTACTACTGGGAAAAGATACATGAAGTGCTACTCAGGTGTGGGCAACTAAGAAAAAATGTTACAAATTCAATGTGCAGATCCAACATTGTGTATTGAACAGGTCTGAGGCGCTCAGAGGTGTTGATTGTGGATAGCCTTTATTTCATTTGGGCTACAGACTGAAAATCAACACATTTCAAAGCTTTCACCAGGACAGGTACAATATGAAATTGCTGTAACAAAGAAACAATTTCCTTAGTGTGGCATGTATAAAAATGTTTCAAGTTCCAGTGAAGGCAATATAAAAATTTTGAGCAAAAGCATTTAATGATGACCTCTGTTTTTATAACCAAAAATGGCAAAGGAGACTTGCACTTAGAACTTAGAAACTTGCTTGATTGGAAGTCATTGTTATCTAAAATTAGGGTCTATGCTAATATGCTTGTCTATTTTAACCCAAGCTACATCTCATCAGTGATAAGTAGTGTTTAAAATGCTTGAACTGAACAGCTATTAGGTTGTTTTCCTTATTCTTTAGTCGTTAAACTGCTTAAAATGAGCTGTATTGGGGAGCTTTTTTGAGTTTGCGTCATCTCCACGTCAAAGGGGGCTTCTCCTTGTGGTCAGGTTTCAGCTGATTATCATTTTTAATGAGGTCAGACCCTCTTCCTCTGCTCTAGGTCAGAATAAGCTGCAGAGAGGGGCTTCCCCAGCCACTTGCCAAATAGCAGTCTTTGAGCTCTCTGACTTGGACTTGTCCTGCCAGCGAGTCAATTATGGGCGGTCACGGGTCACATTAATCAAGTTTCACAGGAACTGCAGGAATCGGTTACAGTTACAAGGTAGTAAATAAATTAAAGATGCCCACAAAAAAGAAAAAAACAAAACCAAGTGCAGAAGAGGAAACCAAAGAGGTTGATGACGACGACTCAGAGGATCAGGAACCCAAGATCAAGAAGAAGAGTAAGCAGGTAAGTGAGTCAGAGGATGCCAGAAGACTGAAGAAGAAGAAGAAGTCTAAAGACAGTGATGAAGAAGGATATAGTTCAGACACGTCAGGGCCTGATGTGAGGAGCGCCAAGAACAAAGACAGAGATAAAGAAAAGGTCAAGAAGAAGAAAAGAAAGAAGAGAGCCACAGAGGAGACCGGGGATGAGGTGAGCAACAAGTCCCAGAGCTCAGACAATGAGGATCACAACAATGACTCGTGGAGTAAGAAGAAAAGAGAAGAACTCCCTGATGTGATTGAAATCACCAAGAAAGGATCAAAAAAGTCCTCAGACGAAGACAAGATGGGGTCGAAAACGAAGAAGTCCAAAGACGAAGACAAGAAGTCCAAGAAGGACTCGGAGAAGGAGGAAGAACAAGCAGCAGATGAAGAAGAGGGGAAGAAGAAAAAGAAAGACAAGAAGAAAAAGGGCTCGGACAAGGGAGATAGTGATGAGGACAACAAGAAGACGAAAGGAAAGAAGAAGAAGATTGAAAACTATGTTGAAATCTATGAGAATGAACTTCGCAACTATGAGCCAGAGAAAGTAGAGAACTATGAAGATGAGTACCACAAAAAGAAAGGTAACTAGAATCTTTCTAACTAACTTTAATACATCATAACGAGTAGAGAGAGCATGCTCTCGTTCATTTATTGAATGGTAGAAACATGACTCTTGAACACTTGAATGCTTGATTGCAGTTACGTGATTCTTAGTGGCTCATGCATTTGGTTTATGTTATGGTAACACAACACTGGCTGAGGGAGTATCCGTGTATCATCCGTATGTTATCCCAGCCTACAGCCATATGACACCTGCCACTCAGATGTGTAGCAACACATCCTAATAATTGACTCCAGTCCTCTGAAGTCCTCCCTTGGCTCTGTGTTAAATATTATAATTCCAAACTGAAGATTTACAGAACTTTAATCAGATTGTTAACATAATGAAATAAAATCAGTGCAGTTCAAATCAAACATCAACACCAAAAATGTTGTGCAATTAAAATGCACTGTGTCAATTCTGACACCAGGAGTCTCTAAAGAAAAACAGCAAGAAGTTGGCATGTTTCCAACTTAAAATGTGAAAAGTACTCAAGAGGCCAAAGTGACATCAACTTTTTGGTGACGGATATTGGCTTATGAGCCAAATCAGCTGCAGCCGCTATGTTGGAGTCTCTGCCTCGAACCAGCTTTTGAAAAAAATGTTGTTGCCCTGAACTGTTTATTACCTTTAATCATTTATAAAATCAAAATCATTTGGTTATGATACAATTCAGCCCCTGTGCAACATGAAGACATGAACACATGACCTTTTCTAGTAGCAATATGCTCATTGTGAAAGTCAAGGCTAATACTGATAATTTAATACAGTTTAGCTCATAGCAAATACTTATGTAAGTTTTTTAAATAACTGCTTTGGTTAAATTATTTCACAGTTCTCTTTAACTTAAACAGCTTGAGTTGTTTAGGTTGTTAGCTTGAAGCCACTAAAAGGGCTTTACTCATGCCATCTGTGCAACAGTAACAGATTGTTGGAAGGTCCCATATTATGTACAATACACTTTGTAATGTTTTATATTCAAATATGTGTCTATGGCCGATCTACAAACCCAACCAAACTGCAAAATATCCCTCTCCCTCTTTTGCTCACTCCACCTCACATAAAATGGGCACTAAGACTGATTGATTAATTCCCCTAAAATGTCATATTGGAATATGCCACTAACCCCTCGTGACAGACAGTCCCTGAGCTATTTGTATCACTTAAGTTAACACTGGGGCATAGCATTGGAAAGCTGAAGCCTCTTGACATGTTCAAGTCCAAGACAAGTTCATGTCCTGAAATATTTATGTCTAATGAAACAGGAAAACTAAATTTGAGCAAACTTTAATGCAATATAACTTTAGCAATTACCATGATTGCTAATGTTCCTTTACAAAACAGGCTGATAAAGATTAAAATTATCTTGGTTATTCAGTGTGCTCAAGCAAAAGTGATTTCCTGCTGTGGCTTTAAAGCAGATTTATCTGTAGTTTACTTGATTTAACTAGCCTTTTGATGTATTCAGTAAATTATTGACTTGAAACAAGCATAAAATATTGATTGATAAAAACCATGTCCTATGAATAAATCTCATAAAAACCATGATACAAGCTCTCTGTTTGCGTAACTTCGTTTGATAAGACTTTTGATGAATCTTGGTAGCCATTTCTAGCTTATGAGGAAAGAAAACCAAAAACACAGAGATACATGCTTCCATATTGCAGCAGTCCTCTATGAATTATGGAAAATGTTTATCACTGTAGTACCTTCTTCATGTTTCCTTGTTTGTCCATCTGCTTTCTTTTTCACTCTCATTTGTGTTGTCAATAATTGCAGTGTATGAGGTTGTGACCATCACTGGTGACGAGAGAGGGGCAGGGACCGATGCTAACGTGTTTGTCACTCTGTTTGGAGAATATGGCATCACTCCAAAAGTTCACCTGGCTAGCAAGTAAGTCTCTGAATATTGTTACTGGAGCAAGATACTGTGCTGTCTGTAACTAAAGATGGACATTGAAAATGAGCTCAGGTTATAAATGCTGCAGTGTGCAGCAATGTTCTCTTACTTCATACTGTCCATAATCAGATGAACATGAAATAAATTGTTAGGTCATCTTTAGGATTTGAGTAAAATAAAAAGGAAGGATAGAAACTGTGTATCACCCAGAATGTAGGGCTGAGCAATGGATAAAAAATCATGTAGTGATATTTTTACATAGAATGGCAGTGGCTGTGTAGCAAAATATGCTTGTATGTATGCTGTTTTTTGCTAGAAATTACAAATGGCTGTCAGAATATGAGAATTACAAACTTTGACATGATTTAGAAAATTAAACAATAATGATGCCAGTTTGATAAAATATTAAAACAATGGCAACACTAAGATTGAGGTTTAAAATTTCTATCCCTTGAGTACAGTGTGTTATATGTTCAAGATATTTTTTATGAAATCTCCACTATTTCAATGATCAACACTTCTAAAAGGACAAACTTTTTAACGTCTTCAGTCGTATGTTTTAACCTAAAATGATATAAACTTTTTCCAGTTCCACCCTTTTTTCCAAATATTGTTATTTGTCTTTTTAAATTAGACAGTTTACAGGACTTTGCTAGACGATACAGATTAAAACAATACCTTACCCTATATTGAATGTTAATGAATTTTATTTTTTGTTGTTGCAGCATCAAATAGGTTTAAAAAATGTTTGACTTTTACCAAATATATCATTCTTGTTTGATAGATCAATATGAGCATAATGGTAATTGTGTGTTTAGATTTAACATCTCAAATAGGTTATCTTGAGGTCAATAAGCAAATTACTGTTAGTGGTCCTAATTTAGCCCATCTTCCTGAACAATAGACTCGGAAATTGTATCAGCACCAACATATTAATGTTATAGTGTCTTATCCTCAGTCCTGTCTAATGAAATATCACTACATAAACTCTATGTTGTCCGATCTTATACACAAGAAGCTATAATTGAAGTGTTAGACCACTTATTTGGTTAAGCTGATTTTATTCATGAAGTAAAACTTTGTGTTATTTCTTTCTCCTCGACAGCACTGAGAAGAAGTATGTACTTCAAAATTAACTTGTTGTGGTTATTTGAAAGGCATGATAGCTCAGAGAACAGACTGCTGTGGTGTGGAGTTAAATTTGCTCTGCATGGTTTGCATGAGTTGCTGTTTTGTCTCATTGTGCAGTGTGGAAACATGTTTCCTTTGATTCTTTTGAGTCCATTAGGTAGCAGTGACCTGTAATAAGTAATATTATTGTGGAATAAATTCTATTTACATATTTCCTTTTTCTACAGGAGCCGCACAGCTTTTGAAAGAGCTAAAACAGATGTTTTCAGGATCAGAACTCACAACGTTGGGCCATTAAAAAAGATAAGGTATGATTGACCTAAATATCCAATTTGAAAAAAAAAAAAAACATTTCCTCATTTTTTCCTCGTACAACATATTTTTTTTACAGTGTAACACAGATGATCCAGAGCCTGAAAACAATATGTATCCTGGAATAGACATAGTTAGTAGTGTTTTCTCCACTTACATCTACGTTGATTCAGCTGTTTGTCTCATGTATTTAAGGATTGAGCATGACAACACCGGCATGAATGCTAGCTGGTTCTTGGACAGAGTGGTGGTGACGGACGTGATCAGGCCTCACCTGAGGTTCTACTTTGCTTGCAACAACTGGCTTAGTAAGGTGGAGGGAGACAACCTTTTTGTCAGGGACCTGCTGGGAAGCATGGATCCCATGGACATGCCCAAATGTATGTATGGCATTTAAAAATTAGATTTTCACTTGAGGAAAGCCATTTCCTTATTTTTATTGTCTGAAGATAAAAGAAAGTTGTCATAGGATTTTCATAGTGATCATGTAAATTGGCTAGCTCAAGACTCAAACCGTGTATAATACAGATTCTTATATTTATTTCCCCCATGATGCATTAAAAAGGCGGTAGCAGAAGCCAAAGATCTCCAAAGACATGATATTTCAGTGTCTTAAGATGCAGGATACTTAAATGCTTGTCCTTGCTGTTTGTTTTTACTAAATAGAACAAAAGTAGTTATGATTCCATAGAAGATGTAGTCAATGTCAACAGTTTATGCATATTGAGATATATCATGCCATATCATGCCTTTTGTATCATGATATGTAAGCTATCATGACATAGCTGGAAATATCCAACCCCATCTTAGATGTATGTGGATGAAATTGACGTCTCACATCATTTCATACATGATCTATGACACTGATTATTGTTTGTCTAATGTAAATCTCTGACATTTGTTCTGATTCTAGATAATAAATATGCAGTTACAGTTTTTACTGCGGATCTAAAAGGCAGTGGGACTGATGCAGATGTCTTCATCAATATCTTTGGGGAGTTTGGGGACACAGGTAAACTATTGTGTTACAGGAATCTAATATTGAGTTTTCTGAAGTTAAAGGCTTGGTTTTAGTTTATGACCACCTGGTGTTTAGTTTGACTCTGAATTTTCATTGTTTTGTTGTTGAAGGAGAGAGGCGACTTGACAATGACAAGAATAACTTTGAAAAGGCCTCAGAGGACAAGTTTACAATTGATGCACCAAACCTTGGCAAAGTGAGGAAGATCACCATTGGCCATAACAACAGAGGCTCCTCAGCAGGGTGGTTTGTGGACAAGGTAAGTATCAGAACAGACAGATAACGTTTTTAAGCCTCCTTAAGCACAATGTACTAAATACACGTTACTACTGCCGAGAACAAAGCCCTCTTCACCCTTGTGGTTGGACTGATTACAAAAGAATAAGATGTGTTACTTTCATTTGTTACATCATGTGTAACTTACATGTCTTACAGTGCCTTATCTTGAAACAAAACTCTGTCTTAAGGTCTTACTGTAGCTCATTCTATTCAGCTTTGCCTCTGCAGAGGTACTTAAGACATGTGATCCCCTTGTTTCCTCCCCGTCGCCTCATTTGAGACTGGTGTCCCGACTCCTCCAATACACACAGTGTGTGAGGTTGAGGGATGACTTCATTCTAACAGACTCGTGCATGCACAAGCTCACGCATACACACACAGGGCACACCTTTTGTCATTCTACCCTCTTTGTAAAGAGAAACCATGACCCATTAAGAGATTGTCTTACATCAAACGGAGAGATGAGTTTGTAGACTTGCAGCACGGACTGATATCAAAGTTCATCCTTGACAGTTACTGTGAATTGTGGCCTTTCGTTTTCTGCCTTTGGGATACATGCTACTCATTCATACCGTATATATATACAGCGGGCACAGAAAGTATTCAGACCCCCTTAAATTTTTCACATTTTGTTGTATTGCAGCCATTACCTAAAATCATTTAAATTCATTTTTTTCCTTATTAATGTACACAAAGCACCCCATATTGACAAAAAACAACAGAATTGTAGAAATTTTTGCGGATTTATTAAAAAAGAAAAATTGAAATATCACATGGTCATAAGTATTCAGACCCTTTTCTGTGACACTTGTTTTTTTTAACTGAGGCATTGTCCATTTTTTCCGATCATCCTTGAGATGAGTCGACACCTTCGTTGGAGTCAAGCTGTGGTTGATTGTATTGATTGGACTTGATTAGGAAAAGCACACACCTGTCTCTATAAGACCTTTCAGCTCACAGTGCATGTCAGAAGAAATGAGAAGCATGAGGTCGAATGAACTGCCTGAAGAACTCAGAAACAGAATTGTGGAAAGGCACAGATCTGGCCAAGGCTACAAAATAATTTCTGCTGCACTTAAGGTTCCTAAGAGCGCAGTGGCCTCCATGATCCTTAAATGGAAGAAGTTTGGGACAACAGGAACTCTTCCTAGAGCTGAGCAATCGTGGGAGAAGAGCCTTGGTGAGAGAGGTAAAGAAGAACCCGAAGATCACTGTACCTGAACTCCAGAGACCCAATGGGGAGATGGGAGAAAGTTCATGTAAGTCAACCATCACTGCAGCCCTCCACCAGTCAGGGCTTTATGGCAAAGTGGGCCAACAGAAGCCTCTCCTCAGCGCAAGACACATGAAAGCCTGCATAGAGTTTGCCAAAAAAAAAAACATTAAGGACTCCCAGACTATGAGAAATAAGATTCTCTGGTCTGATGAGACCAAGATCGAACTTTTTGGCCTTAATTCTAAGAGGTGTGTGTGGAGGAAACCAGGCACTGCTCATCAGTGCCCCCACATATAACCCCCACAGTGAAGCATGGTGGTGCAGCATCATGCTGTGGGGATGTTTTTCAGCTGCACGGACAGGATGACTGGTTGCAATTAAAGGAAAGATGAATGCGGCCAAATGAGATATCCTGGACAAAAACCTTTTCCAGAGTGCTAAGGATCTCAGACTGGCCCGAGGGTTCACATTCCAACAAGACATTGACCCTAAGCACACAGCTAAAATAACGAAGGAGTGGCTTCAGAACTACTCTGTGACTGTTCTCGATGGCCCAGCCAGAGCCATGACTTAAACCCAATGGAGCATCTCTGGAGAGACCTGAAAATGGCCGTCCACCAATGTTCACCATCCAACCTGACAGAACTGCAGAGGATCTGCAGGAGGAATGGCCGAGGATCCCCAAATCCAGGTGTGAGAAACTTGTTGCATCACTCCCAAGAAGACTCGTGGCTGTATCAGCTCAAAAGGGGGCTCCTACTCAGTACTGAGCAAAAGGTCTGAAAACTTATGATCATGTGATTCTTCAGTTTTTCTTTTTTAATAAATCTTCAAAAATATTAACACTTCTGTTGTTTTTGTCGGTATGGGGTGCTTTGTGTACATTAATGAGGAAAACAATGAATTTAAATGGTTTTAGGTAATGGCTGCAAACCAAAATGTGCAAAATTTAAGGGGATCTGAATACTTTCTGTATATATATATAAATATATATATATATATATATATATATATATATTTATATATATATATATATATATATTTAGATATTTGAGGCATATAGTTTCTATTTACTAATCTACTCAAGCTCCATATTGTGCTGTAATTGTTGCAGTTTTTTTTTAAGTTAACTGTTTTGTTGGATATTTTTCTTACATTTTATAAAGTTGTCGAATTACTCACCAGTGTAAGTATTTTTAGCTAGTTGAGGAATCAAGTAACAATTACTTTGTCAGTAGTCATCAAACGTAAATGTATGGACATTCAACCCTAACCTTGTAATGACTATGTAGCATGCAAACTTCATGCTTCCTCTAAAGCCACTTTCATAGGTGTGGGAAGACCTTACATGCATCTAAACCAATAAAACACGTACAAACACTTAACTTTCGGGTGTCGTTCCCATTTATTGAAAGTAACTGATAGAAAATGAATTCAACTTTGGAGACAAAAGAATTGAAGCTTACACACTTGTTCACTGGCAAACACCTTCGTATATGGTCTCGCTAATGATCTCTCGTGACCAACTGTCCCAGCATGGTGCTCAAATTAATCCCAACTAAAATAAACACCTAATTTAAACAATATATTTAAATATTTCAGCAAAACATTGATGCTAATGACAATGAAATTCTAACAATTATGTCCAGCCTCGAAGTTGTCTTGATATACATGGAAAACTCAATATCTCTCATAGATATGCTTTATTTTAAAAATTCACTTTAAGATGGAACTAAACTATGTAGTTATGGTTTCAGCTCAGTAACAGTTTTAGTCTCTAAGCTTATTCAGGTTGTCACAAGATTATGTACAACTGTTCATCCTATTGTGTTTTGTACATTTGTATTTTTCTTGTTATTTGTACAGGTAATTGTGGATGACATGGGAAACAAAACAGTGTACGAATTTCCAATAAATCGTTGGTTTGCTCTGGATGAGGATGATGGAAAGATTCAGAGAGACATCTTGGTGGGGGCTAGCCAGGCATGAAGAACAGTGGCAAGGTAATGGGAGGATACTCACAGTATATAATACTTATTTGAAATACTAAAATGCAATAAAATCAAACAAGGTAAATATAGATGTGAAATTCATTGTACAAAAGGAAAAGGTTGTATAAATTTTAGTCCAGCATCAGCCAGCATGGTTTGTGTTTCACTATAACTTCATGTTATGTACAACTGTCCTTCTTGTATTTGCTTCTTTAATGCACTACCAAAAAGCTGCTAAAAAGTGCTGGCAGTGCTTGTGTTTTTTTAGTTCAAACATGTTGTAGTATGTGAAGATTGTACGTGTAGACAATCCTTTTCCTCCTGTGTTTAGAAAAATTATTCTGTTCATGAGGGACGGGAGTTAAAAACAAAAGTTATCCGATAGATCATTTTTTATCCTAGGGGATCAACATCGTTTGCCTTTTCGCTTAACACTTCCACTATGTACTATCAATGTCTAAGTAACAAAAGCTTTGCAAGTCTATAATTTAATGCTTTCTTCAGAGGCAGTCAGTACAAATAACAACAAAGAAGGTAAATAAGTAATCATGGTAGACAGGAGGCAAAAGAAGTTAAAAAAAAATGGTTTGACTTTACAAAGCTTTACACACTACGTACAATGTCTTTGTGTTATTCAAAAAAATGTAGAAACAGCTTCAACAAGCATGTTTGTCCATGTAAGTGTTTGGCATTGTTGACACAGGAAAACTCTATAAGCAGAATTTATCGAATGGAATAAATCCTCAGAAATCATGAAGCATATTTATCCATATAAAAAAAGCCTAAATTCATAGATGCATTGTTACTCAATTAAACTAGCAAGCAGTGATCTCCCTGACATGGAAAAAGGTTCTCATCATCCCTCTGCAATGATCACTTCCATTACAAAGTCTTTTCAGCAAGTCTGACCGGTGGAACAGTTTGACTTTTGATTATGTTAACTTGTTTTAACTTACATTCTCTGATAATGTTTCTTTGTTAAGTTTCAGTTAGGACGTATCTCAATAACTAATGCTGATGCCATTGTGAAAAAAAAAATGAAAGATGCAAAGACTCTTGCCTTTTTGTAAGAACAGTAATCACAAACATAGGGGTTCAAGGTTAATAAGGTCACTCTTTAAACTTTAAGAGCAAGTCCTGTCCCAAACATTTTCAGGTTTTGTATTACCAGTGTATCGTATGATTTCGACATAGTGAAGAATTTTCTAGCCTAAAATGCTATGCTCCCATGAAAAGTGAGTTTATGACAATCTTAACCCTGGCTTTAGTTCTTCAAACAGTGTTTTCAGTATCTTTATACATACTGCCCCACGTGTATGAAAGGCTAAAAACCACAAAGAGCTACATTTTCAAATATGTGTGTGAACATAAGGGCAGTGTTAATAATTACTAATAATAATCATAAGATTACTTTTACAGACAGATGTTTGCAAAGTAGTTTGACTCATGGATGAATGCTTTCATTTAGAAAACATTTTAACAACTGAGACAGGATATTGTATGTTTTCAAACTGCGGCTTATCAAAACTTATGCAGAAGATGAACCACTATAACAGTCACAGATACAACACACTATAACAAACATCACAGACTTACAGAAGCACGCTGTAATTCATGGCCATAGGTTTTTTTGTAAAATCATGGGCTTGTTTTTGGGTTAAGAAGGGTATGTAGCTCTTGACAGTGCATTTTAAATACAGTATCCATTTAATATCAGTAATGATAGCATTCATGTAGAGAGAAAAAAAGGGAAAAAATGAATACATGCAAAAACACACATTTTTTCCACAATATTTAGGCAATATCACTCCACACGATCATTTTTTACCTTTTTTTTTCATGATCACTTAGTTTGCAGGCAATTTCACCATCTCCTCATTTAAAATATGTCTTCAATGAATATGGTGATAAAATCTTTATTGTGATATTTCTTGGGAACAACAATCTTGAGTTGAAAATCTAATATTGTCACAGGCCTACTCTATACCCCATATTGTCATTTAGATTAAAAGTATACAATTCTGATTTTTTAATTACATATTGCTCTGCTCTAAGTAGTAACGAAAATGATAAACTATGATTTCATCAAATTTTCTTAAATGTATTTGACCCAGGTGTTTCTGGAGGGAGGAAAGTTTGAGAGAGGCCTGACAGACATCTTTAATGTTGAGATTGCTGCACTCCTCAGTCCCCTCAGCAGGGTCACTATCGGACATGACAATGATGGAGTCAGTGCTGGGTGGTTCTGTGATAAGGTACTTTAGATATGCACACACTTACATCCTTACATTAATCATACAGACTGCTTTTCAACCATAAAACTATTTTCTTTCAGGTGGTGGTGTATTGTCCATTCACAGGAATAGAGCAGACTTTCCCATGTAGTAAATGGCTGGATGAGAAGGAGGGAGATGGGCTTATTGAGCGAGAGCTTTATGAAATGGTCTCACTCAGGCAGAAAAGACAAAAGAGTGAGTTCAATGTTCATAATTATGGATTTCAGCAGCAGTAATTGCTGTCATTTTGTTTTAATGTACTGAAACACTAAGCAAAAGCATTTAAAACTCCATTTGGAGCTCCAACATTTATCTCAGGCATTTGGATGGTGACTCAGCAGGCTGTCCACTTTTACTCTACCCTGGTGTTTTAGGTGTGTTGTTTTCTCTATTGCTTTTTGCTAGAATATTGTTTTTTAAAATAAATGGTTTACAAAGAGCATAATGTAAGCATTAGCTTGCAGAGCCCATATTATGCTTTTCTCGACACCAGAACATTCCCTCCCCTCTTATTTCTGGCACCAGTAGCTGACTAAAAAATGTACCCCCCTTCCCTGAAAAGACTTACCAGTGTGATGTACTATAGGCCTGTGCTCAAAATATCGATACAGCAAAATATCGTATTGCACTCCTTTGGGATACGTGTATCGATACGGATTCTACAGAATCGATATGGCCTAAATATTTTGACAGTTGTTGTAAATACACTTTGGATAATGTTAACAGTGGTAACAAGGTAGAAGACAAGCTACATAATGAAGCATTTGTTCTAAATTTGAACTTAGGTCTACCATCTTTGAGGATCTGAATTTATGTCTCTCAAGTTGTAGAACCACTTAAAACTCATCCTGGTTCTTTTTTTTCTTATAAGAAAAAACTAAACTTGTAAAGAATTTTGCTTAAAGCATAGTCAATGTTCACAATTTACATGTATCGGGATACGATCGTATCCTGGCCTTAGTATCGGGATACGTATCGTATCGTGAAGTTGCTGGAAATACCCAGCCCTAATGTGCTACCATTGTTCTGTCATCAGTTTGAGCCCATTGGCTCATAGAAAGAATGCAGAATTGTTGACAACATGGGACTGTGCAGCTCTGAACTGACCAATTAACATAGAGTTGGCCTGTTCAGAGTGGACTGGGCCAGCAATCGAGCTTTAAAGGGACAGGAGCTTCAGCAGAGCATTTCAGACAGCGAGAGAATACAGCTTTAAAAGGAGTTCTCTCTACTCTGATGATGAAAACCACAAGGCTTTTTTGATCCTTACAGATCATGAAGATGACAGCAGTGATCCGATAGGGACACATAACCCTGATATAAGAGAAAATATGGGCTCTTTAACGTTAAAGTCCAAACAGGAAAAAGTAAATACATATCCTTCCATCACATCCATCTGTGATCATAAGACTCACAATGAGGAGCTGTCTGTTGTTATTATTGACCACAACAACATTATGGATTCTTCTTTCTGAGATTATTTTACATAATCTTAATAATTCAGAGGCTTCACTTAAAGTTTGAGGGAATATCATTAGTCAAACCTGAATATATAATCATTTAATCTTAACAGAATGTGATGAATATACTGCATGCCCAGAGAGCACCAACCTTTGCAAAGGCATTTCTGACAGTGTGAGCTGAGTTATTATGGACAGTACTAAAAACTTCTCTGTCATGCAACATAACAATTCCTTTAAAAATTCCTGGATCTGGATCCATACTCAGATCACCATCACAATCTTTTCACTTCTTCCTTGTGCCATCACCAAATTCCCTGAAATATTCATTTAACTCTGTTGAGAACATTTGAGTAATGTTGCAGACAGACAGAAAAGCAAATTCACAAACAAATGGACAAATGTCACCAAAAACAAAACCTCCTTTGCAAAATTAAATTGAACTTTAAAATTACTTAAAGCTTAAGTTATTACCTCTGCCAAGGAGGTTATGTTTATGTCAGTATGTCTGTTTGTCTGTTTGTCTGTTAGCAAGATTGAGCAAAAGCTACTGGATGGATTTTCATGAAAATACATTTTGGTGGTGATCCGATCCAGATTGACATCACAAAAGACATTTAAGTTTCAAACGGCAATTATATTTTATTTGCAAACTGACAGATGTCTAGTTTTACAAGCCTATGTCACTGCATTTCCCAGCTTCCCTTGCAATGCCAGGGGAGGAGTCCTCCATGCCGCTCCGTCTGCTCTCTGTACACTGTCTCACAGAGGTGGAGCACGTTGAAAAGCCAATCAGCAGTGAAAGCTGTGCATGCAGGTCTGTTCACAGACATAGCAGAGGAGAGAAATTGCTGAGAGAGAAAGCCCAGCGCTGCTCTAGAGCCTTGGTTTCTAAGATAAATTAAGACAGCAGTCCCCCGAAATTGTGATAAACATCCCAGTCCTCTACAACTCTCAGCCACTAGTAACATTACTGTGAGCCCATTAACAGGCGTGCAGCTCTGCTCGCTCACAGGCCTTCAGTCACTAAAAATAGTGCTGCTGATAATGTCAATACAGAAATAGTCTGTCATAGCAGAAGTCTGTGTGAGTGTAAAAACCTAACCTTAAAATCCCATATAGATTGAATGCACTGTGCACCAAAGTGCTGTAGTTTTGCTCTCACCGACAGGATGAAGCCCCACGGCAAGCACAACACCAACACCTGCACAAGCAGCAGCAAACTGGTTCAGTCAACAAGTTATAAGGCCCGCTACTGACTAGGTCATTCTGTTGGATGATATTTGTATCAACAGTAATCATACTTTTTGCAGATTGAAGTTTTTCATTTCAATATGTACGTATAAAATAGATATAGGACTATAATGTTGAGTGGAAATCACAATTTATGGGTGGAACTGAGCTGCTTTGCCGAGGTCTGCACTCTCTGAGTGCTTTTTCAGTTTGAGTTTTTCTTGACAGCACAGGAAAGAGTGAGCTACTGAACCTCTTATACTCACAGAATCAAACAAGTTATGCATCTTTCCCTCAGAGCACCCCTGGTCTTTGTGGATCTGGACATCAGATTTGTCTGGTGCAGGAACAGATGCAGAAGTCTTCTTTCAGGTTTATGGGGAAAAAGGCAAGAGTGATGAGATCAGACTGGACAACAAGACAGACAATTTTGAACAGGGACAGCTTGATAGGTTCATGGTAAGTGTGTTTATTTTCATTCCAGTTACTACTACATTAATACTCAAGACTGAAAATGAACAGTTTGTACCTTAATGTGATGTTACAGGTTGAACTACCTGATTTAGGAAACTTGAACAAACTTCGTATCTGGCATGAGAAGAGAAATCCTTTTGCAGGATGGCATCTCAGTAAGGTAAGAAAACTGTTATTTTGTCAATTATGTTGAGTATTTATATCATACCACTACAAAAATGTACCAATTTCTTTTTAACGCTGACTAACACATCTAATTAGTTAAGTTGAAGACATTTTTCTTGCATGTTTTAACCCTTTTCCATCCTGCATCACTGTAATATCATGGAATTAGCTCGAGGCAAAATATGAAAAGTCGCTATTGGTTACCAGGCAGCACAGGATTCTAACTGTTTACTTTATACAGCAACGGGGATCAATGTGCAAAAAATTAATTTGATTTTGTCTCCTTTATTGCTAATTGTGAAGGGAATTTCAGTTCCATCTAGAGATCTCAGTCAGTTGGATCAACTCAGTAATAAGAGCCAGTGTTAAAGCTTTAAAACAGCTTTTCTTTTGTTACCATGTTGTTTTTTGTAGATGTAGATTTTGTTTATTTTTACACCTTTAAAACATAAACAATTCAAACTGAGCTGTTTAAAGTATTCAGAGAGAAAATATTAACTCGAATACTTAAAATGTATCCATAAAATTTAAAATCAAAGATCTTTAAAAGCTCTGTTTTACCATTTAGGCAACCCTGATGAAGACACTGACAAAGGAGAAGTATACATTTCCTTGTGAGCGCTGGCTGGACACAAATGAAGATGATAACGAGGTTGTGAGAGAACTTCCTGGCACAGGGGAACTGGTCCCTGATTCACTGCCATGTAAGATAATTTAGCCATTTTCAACATGAACCACTACAGTGTGCTAGAATCAAGAGAGAGGTAAATTTGAATGAATTTTGTGTCCCAAAATCTGCAGTGATCAAATACAGAGTGACAGTTTGCACCGGGACTGTTGGTGGGAGTGGAACGGATGCATCTGTTTTTCTAAATCTCATCGGAGACCTGGGAGACACTGGAGACCGACAGCTGATCAACTGCAAAAACAACGTCAACAAATTTGAGAAGGGCAATGTGGGTACATCCAGTGCATGGTTGTACTGGATTATTTGGTTATTCCTCTCTTTGACACATGAGAAAGGATCCAGACATCGCATTTTCTTACTGTTTTGTCTTCCAGCTGGACGAGTTTATAATAGAGGCAGTAACCATTGGGCAGGTCCGCAGGGTGAGGATCGGGCACGATGGCAGAGGTGGAGGCTGCGGCTGGTTCCTCGATAAAGTGGTTGTAAGAGAGGAAGGACAGGCTGAGGCCCATGCTGTGGAGTTTCCCTGCCACAGGTTTGTAATTCTTAGTACAAACAAATACTAAAGTGAAGGGTTTTCATCCAGGAGTGGATGTGAAACATAACTCTGTTCAACTTGCTCTGCAGGTGGCTGGACCGGAATGAAGATGATGGACAGATTGTCAGAGAGTTGGTGCCATTCTCAGATGGGCAGCGTCTGTACAGTAAGATGGATGGAGCATTCATTTTTTCTCCAACATTGAGATTAAACCTCACCTGATCCTGATGTTTGTGTGTGTCTGTGTCAGACACTAGCTACCACATTGCAGTAAAGACGGGTGACATTCCTGGCGGCAGCTCTGACTCCAACGTGTTTGTCAAGCTCTACGGAGAGAAAGGAAACACCAGCAAGATGTCACTCGTTGTCTCTGACAACAACCTGGGGAACTACTTTGAGACGGGTCGGATTGACATCTTCACAGTGGATACCTTTGATATTGGACAGGTGACTCTGCCAAGGCATCAGCTATTTAGTTTTTACTCATCTGATGCTAATGCACTCTGAGAGACTTAGGAAAGAATTTGTTAAGATACATAGTGAAAGATTTTGTCCAGAGATATTTGGAAAAGAACAGTCATGCTGTTAAAAACAAAAGTATACACTCAGTGGGGGTGCAGGTTAGGTATGATCCAATCATATTTTTGTTTCTAAAACTGTTATTTATTTTAAGCTGGTATTAAATATTATGTGTTTTAAAATTAAAGCTTTTGTTCATTCTGCCTAGATTTGTTGTTTATTGGGAGCTTGCAGCTTAGTCAAATAAACAAAAAGCTCCAAAATTATCCTTTTGCGTAGAAATAGAAATCCAGATCCAATTTAAAGTACTTCATGGACAAATCTTTTACACACTCCCCCATTAAATAAGCCTTTTGTTGCTTGCTTTTTAATCTTACTCCAGATCAACCGGCTAATGATTGGCCACTCAAATGAAGGCATGCGTGCAGGCTGGTTCTTGGACAGCGTTCAGATCATGGTTCCAGTTCATGGAAGGCATTACATGTTCCCCAGTCACCGCTGGCTGGATGAGGACGAGGCTGACGGCAAGACAGAGGTGGAGATTTACCCCAGCGAGATTCTGGAGATGGAACAATGTAGGCAGCGCTCTCAAAACCTCAGACACACCACACCAATATACACACACATACTCGCAGCTGATTCATGCTGACATTAAGACTTCTTTGTTACAGGTCTTGTATCTTGGAACTAATCCTGTAGTTTCCAGTTGCTTTTGAAACAAACATGAAGACTGTATTCAATCAGTCTGTTTTTAAATGTGATACAGTTAACCCAATTTAAAAGTCTTTTCCACTTCTCTCAATGTTGTTGCCATTTAGTATCTTCAAGTTTCTCTAATTTTGATACCATTGATACCATTTATTTGAGATTTTATCATTTTGAAACACTTGGTATTCAGGACTGTAGACATTTTTGATTACCTTGGACAATTGTCTTTTTGGTTTAAACATTTTTATTGAGAAATGCATGTATGAAATCAAGTATGTGGATACATGTTGTTATTTCCCTTTTTTGTGTTTTTTTTACAAAAGCAATAAATGCATATAAAGAAAAGAAAAACCCTTCCCACCCTAACCTTACATGAACTAGGGACACATTAATTTATATATAAAATATAATTTAAGAGAGAATTGAAAACTGAGGTATCACTTGGCAATGCATGTTAGCCTAACAAAGTTGCATGTTATACAGCAGTACAGTATACACGTAATTTAGTTTTAATTGACACATGCACACTACAACAGTCCATATACTGGGAGGAATTTGATGGACAAAACATGGCAGCCAGACATTTTCACATCCAAACTCCATCCTTAGATCCTCCCTTCACACTATTAAGGCGAGAACAAGGATGGAGTGCTGAGTATGTAGAGTAGACATAGTAAACATTCACTTTTACTAAGGTTCACCCTGTACCCTGAGAATGTCTCAAATCTAATCAATACCTGGAGAATAAGGGGCACAATTTAACAAATGTGTCTTTGTTCTTTGTCTCCCTGTTTTTTCTAGTCATCAACTATGAGGTTACCGTCCTGACTGGAGATGTGACATTTGCTGGCACCAATGCCAAAGTGTTCATCCAAATGTATGGGGAAAAAGGAAAGACTGAGGTTCTCAGGCTGGAAAGCAGATCCAACAACTTTGAAAGGGACACTACAGAAATCTTCAAAGTAAATGGCTTTAAATTTCTACAATTGCAGGCCTGGGTTTTGTCAAAGGGGTGTTTGAAAAAAACCTTTTAACTTTTATCCAGACAGAGGCCAAAGATGTGGGAAAGATCTTCAAGATCCGCATCGGTCATGACGGGTCTGGGATTGGATCTGGCTGGTTCCTAGAGACAGTGGATGTCAAACGTCTGATCTTGGCCATGGTGCCTAAGGAGAAGAAGAAGGAGGATAAGAAGAAGAAAAAGAAAAAGAAGAAGGATGAGGAAGAAGAGGAGGAAGATGGAGGAGAGGAGATGCAGGAAGTGGTTCTGACCTACCATTTTCCTTGCTCACGTTGGCTGGCCGGAGGAGAGGAGGATGGAGAGCTGGTGGTGGAGCTGCTGCCGGAGGATGCAGAGGACCTGGAAAGTATGACACGCATACAACACTTTGTTGTAAAGAGTGGTGTTGATTCTCCATGCTCAATGTCACAATTTAACTTTTCTTGGATAAGCAACAACAAAACTGTGAATGTACCACAAAACAGTACAAGCGTATTGTCAGTGTTTAATGCATGAAATGAAAACAGCACAGAAAAGACTGAAGTTATTTTAGAGTAATGATGCAGGAGAAACCCAATTGTGAACACCAAAATAGATGTCATACCATCTACAGTCCAGTGTATTCACGGATCTAACTCATCAACAATTTTGCTCTCTGTCACATGAATGCTTTTTAAAGGGATAGTTTGTGTTTTTTCAAAGTGGGGTCGTAAATCTATGTTCAGCATGTTACCCTCAGGAGATGCCTGTCGCCATGATCCTATTATTGAGCAACCAGTTGATGTACAGCCCGTCTACACATAATTCCTGAGGTGTTGGCTTGTACTTAGTAATTCACTGTAAATCTGGATTAAATTCACGGCAGTGTATGTGACACAGACCACTTATTAGATGTAAATATGTATTTTAAGTATTCCAGCATTGACTATTCACTGTCCACTCAAATTCTGTTATGTGATCCTATTTTCTTGCACCTTAAATTTTAGTTTTCCCAGTATGATTTACATTGCTTTGATTTGAATTTTAGAGAGTCAAAGGTGTAGAGATTTGCATAAACAATAATTTAACTGCAGTGAGCTTGTTTAACTGACAAGCATATAGGTTGTTTGGACTAAAATATGAAGAAACATCAGGAAAAACAACTTCTTTTATGTATCTGAAAATCAGTGAAAGCCCATCTGAAATCAGCGTTGTCAGAAAACAGAACACTGAATGCAGAGTCTGACTGTGTCCTGTATGACCATTTAAAGACAACACTGCTCCAGACAGACGCAGTGTCATGCCGCTCAAGGCACACACTCAGTTATGCGTGATGCATCTCTATTGAGAGTTCCCAGCTAATAACAATCAATTCTCCTACGGCTTTTCAATAGTTAGACCAACAGTCCTTTAATTGCTCAGGCATGCTTGCTGTGATTGTTTATTTATCAGCAGTTGGTGTGCACTAATGTGTATGGCATCTTGAAATTTTCATTTTGGCTATTAGGCTATAGGATAAGAGAGTTATAATTTCATCAGTACAGGGCATTTAACCAAACTTTCAGAGCTGAAATCATTTAAGATGCCCTCTGACCTGACATATGGTGGACAGAATTTATAATACAATGCGTATTAATACCCCCCAAAAATAAGCTTATATCAAAATGGAAGCATACATACAAACATTTTTCTGATGTACTTTCCTCTTTCTTATTTTTCAGCAAATAAACCCAGTAATTATGGCTAAATGAAAAATATATTGCAATATATATTTTTCATTTAGCCCTATCGTCCACTGTTGACCTGGTAGTCTTGCTTTGTCCGATTTGACACAGTTTCCTGACCGACATTCAGGACGGATTAAAGAGGTGTTTGTAACGTATCCCCTCTGTTGTCTGACAGTCAACACCTATGAAGTGTGCGTCTTCACTGGGGACATGCTGGGTGCTGGGACTGACTCCAAAGTCTTCATAAATATTTATGGAGAAAACGGAGACACTGGAGAGCGCTACCTGAGGGATTCTGACAACATCAACAAATTTGAGCGAGGACAGGTATGAAGGCTTAAACAAAGATTTCACTTCTGTTTACATCCACCAAAGATACAGGAGAGAGACTGGATGAGATTCAAAGATTCTATCATTGTATAAAATGGGTGATTAAGCAAAGTACTGGATAATTGTAAACCGGCTTAATGAAATTATGTGTGCTCAGTTATCTAAAATATGTTAACAGTGAGCATCAAATACGACTTAACAATTAGCCATGAAATAATTTCTGGCTTGATCAATGTAGAAATGCTATTTTGATCCTGGGTTTCACATCCAAGGAAACATTTCATCAGGGCTGAACAAATTTATCCTGTTTCTTGGAGGGTGTCCTGCTGAAAATTAACCAGCAGATAGTCAAAGACTGAAGCACCTCCACGCAACATGATCCTCACAGTAAGGTGTGGGTGGGAGTGTTTTCTGGTTGGATTACAAGCTCCTCTGCAGGCAAGCCAGCTGTGACTGAGAGCAGCTATGAAGAGTCTCCTGTGTTAATGAACCTGTCCTACTTTTACTCATGACTTTATCCAAACCTGTAAATTATTGATCCTCACATTATGCCTGGCACGCCATAATGATGCCCACAGACAATTAGGTTTGTTTCTTCTCACAGATCAAGAGCAACAATAGCTTTTAGTCGCTAGGCAGAGGAGTGATGAGATTTCTTTCTCAGGAAAGCTACTGAAATAATGCAACACAAATGTTAATAGTTGTCACACTGTATCATGCTAGTTCTCAACTCTAAGCTATAGAAGAAAAAAGGATTAGAGGAATTGAACATTGACATTTAAGACACCCAGTGTTTCCACAAATAACCTGAGCCCAGATGTGGAGGAGTAGCATGGACCACTTTCTCTCTCTCTCTCTCTTTTTTTTCTCAGTCTCTGATGTCACAGGTTTCAGATTATAATTTAAATATGCATATGTACCTGAAAAATTGATGCAAGTACAGCAAGCTACAACGCCATTTGTAAGCTGTAGCCTACAGATGTGAAGACCAATAAACCTATTTTCCAAGACGCCATGAATTCCTCTATTGATGATGATCAATTATCCAAACTTTTTCATCAAGAGCTGCATACATAAATATCATCAGCTTTTAGGATGAAGGTGTGGCCTGTAAGTTTTCATTGGCGATCACTCTTTGTCAAAGTAAGAATGACATTCCAGCAGCGGCAGAGAGGGAAGACCTGACAGCATATTCCACATTCAGACTCAAAACAAGATAAAACTGCAAGACTTTGCCAGACTTTTAGGCTTTTTGCGTTTGAAGTTAAACAACGCAATGTACTTTGGGAGAACTAAAGAAGAAAGTAGAGTTTCTTAGACAGCACAAACCTACGCTAAAGCATTTTTGACATTCTTAGGTGGGTTGTCTTTGAGAATAGGGAAAACAGCCCTATCGCACATCCTTATAATTCCTTTATTAAAATTCCTGGACCTGCGTCTGAATTCAGATGACCACCAAGTTCTACTCACCTGTCCGCCATGATCAACATTCACTGAAAAATTCATCCAAATCCTTTGAGAACTTTTTGAATTATCTTGCTCACAGACTGACAAAAAACAGGCTGTGAGCTACAAAAACATAACCTACCTCATGAGTGATTAGTCACTTCAGGTATATAACTGAACTGTGTTTGCTGTTAATTTACTGCGCAGGAGGATGTTTTCACCATTACAGCTGTTGATCTGGGCCCTTTAAAGAAGCTACGAATCCGTCATGACAACACTCACTCTAATTCAGCTTGGTACCTGGATCGTGTTGAGATAGTGGACACGAAGGATGATATAACGTAGGTAAAACCAACTTTAGTTTGCATGGATTGTTTTCTGTTAGTCAGTTCTGTTAGCATTGGAAAGGTTATAATTTCATTCAGTCTTCCAAACCATTATGAACAAAATAAAATTTTGTTTTTGCCTAACCAAATGTATGCTTTGCCTTCACAGATATTTTTTTCCTTGTAACCGCTGGCTGGCAGTGGACGAGGATGATGGACAGATCGCAAGAGAGCTGGTTCCTGTGGATGAGGCCTTCATGAAGAAAGACGAGGATGAGGAGGGGGCAGGCGCCAAACTGGGCCTTGAGCAAAAATGTAACACAGTTTTAAAGCTGGCTCAGGTCTCAAATATGTATGTTACAAGCAGAGGGAAGGGATAAAAAGGAGCCTTGTTAAAGTATTAATCCCCGTGTTGCTTTCTTTGACATTCAGGTGTAGACAGAAACAAAGAGGGATGTGTATTGGTGTAAAGATAAAAAGGAATCAAATATTGACATGAAAAATTTATCTTGCAGCAATGTCTACTACCTACACCCTCAAAATAAAAACTGGAGAGAAGAAGTATGCTGGGACAGATGCCAATGTCTTTGCCATTTTGTTTGGAGAAAATGATGACACAGGTATCGAAACTCAACAGTACCTTTAATCTCATCATTTAGCCTCATGATTTTTATTTTTAAAAAGTAGAAGCATGTATCTGATCCATATTTACAGGCATATGTATACTGTTAAAAGTTTGGTTATTTATACAAAATATACCAAGTCTAAAGGCTGAAGAACTTGATCTATAGGCTGCTACAAACAATGAACTACTCAGATTTTTATCTAATATAAGGTTTTCAAGACATCACCAAGTCAAAAAACTCTTTTTGAGGTCATAAGTGAGACAAAACATGGCCACATCCCCATTATTTGTGATATCTGGCTTATCAGAAGAAAATGTGCATAAAGTAAGAGAGGTCTCTCCCAATGTTAGTGTGTTTTTGTTTGATGCAGTCTTTACAACGTTAGTGTGTTTTTGTTTGCAATGGTGTGAAATCTGTGAACCAAACCCATTTGCAATGCCAAATTATTGTGCCAAGACTGTTTGAATAGATGGGTCTCAGCTCTCTTATTTTTATGACCCTGGTGCATTTCTTAGAAACATGGGAGCAAATTTGAGTCTTAGTCTTACATCTTTAATTTTGCTACCAATAACAGACAGCCTGTAACAATGTTGGGTTTAGTATGGTCGTCACACCATAGTTTAACACAGAATTTATATGAAAAAGAAGAAGAAGACATACTTTATTAATCCCACACGGGAAATTCAGTTTCTTTATATGTCTATATATCGTATATCCAAGACGGAGGGCTAAATATTTGTATATTTTAAATCCTGGACTCACACTCTTCATGACTCAGTAAATTGATGACCAGAGTAGATTTTTTGTAAAGAAAACGTAAACTGTTTTGTTCAAATGATTAAAAAATGACAAGTCAGCATTTCCAGATTGTAATATGTGCATGGGTGACACGGACATGACCACAAGGTAAACAAGTATAAACTGGAAGTTTATCAAACACCACATTGACATAAATTAGATGTGGTTTTAGTTAAATTTCAAACATAAATTCCAAATACAGAAACTTCATTAAAAGCCACTCAGAGGATTCAAAGATAAGATATAAGACTTGGTATAGAGCAGGTTTGTCAAAACCATGGCCCAGGGTCCAACTGTGGCCTGTGGTCCACCTTTACTTGGGGCAGAGCAAATTTGAAAAAAGATCCCCCCATCTTTTTTTAAAAGTGGCCCACAAGGAAAAAGTTATAGAGTATTACATAGCTGCTGCAAGCACACTGAAAGTGATGTTTTTTTGTTCATCGCAGGAATCATCAACCTAAAGGCTTGTAAAAACTACAAGAACAAGTTTGAAAAGGGGATGATCAATGAGTTCACTGTGGAAGCAGTTGATTTGGGCGACTTGGAGAAGCTGCGAATCGGGCATGACAACTCGGGTAGGGTCGACAAGTTGTGTAATAAACTTTCATGATAGGCATGCTGCATTTGAACATAATTACCAAGACTCTCCCATACACTCAGGTGGTTCAGCTGGTTGGTTCTTGGACTGGGTTGAGGTCGATGCCCCCTCGCAGGGTCAGAGACTGCGTTTCCCATGTGGTCGCTGGTTGGACAAAGGAGAGGACGATGGTGCTGTTGTGAGAGACCTCTATCCTGCTGAGTTACAGACAGAATTCTACATGCCATGTGAGTGAAGGGCCCCTGGAGGTACTCAAATCCATTAGTGAAATACGCACTTTGCTGAATGAGAACTCCTCCTGTAAATTAGCATATTTATACTCTGATATGAGTGAGGACACATTAGTGGTAAAGTATGTTTAAAGCACTCTACAGGATGTAAAGGAGAGTGTTTTGGCACAGTTTGGATTTAACCTTTAACAAGAGTTGTAATGTCACTGTGCTGGCCTCCTTCTACTCTACACTACAGAAACAGAGCTGCGCTTCTCGTCTTACAGTTGAACTAGTACAAGCCAAACAGATGCAGCTGTACATGCTTCTTCCTCAATGTCATCTAGTTTTACAGTGTTAAACAAATTTAACAGACCACAACCCCAAATATAAGTTTTATGCCGAAGCTACCCTAAATTACCAGCATTGGTAACTATTAAAATCGTGTTTTATGTTTCTAAAATGTTTCATATGGCAGTAGGTAGAAGCTCTTTCACTAAAATGATATTTTTTATGGAAAAATATAATTTTACAATGCAGTTTAGCATTTAAAGACCAGAAGTGTTTAGACTTAAAAAATTAAGATAGTATCCAAGAAAAACATTTGCTTGAAGTATTTAATTATAATTATTATTTTGAGGGTCAATGATTGGCAGCAACATTGATTTTGATGGGATATTTTTGTCAGTGTACAATAAAAATTAAACACACTTGTTGTCATAAGGACAAAAAATGACGAAAAAGGACGAAAAAACAACAAGCTCAACCTGTTATATCCATATCAATTATTAACTGTTTTTATGAGATGTTAAAATCCTTAAATTATGACTAATATTTGATTTATGTATTTCAGGTTAAAGTTGTTTAAAGAATGTATTGAAATTGAAAAAAATATCCATATATATTATTTTTAGCTGATATTTTTTGTCATTAGGAACAAATGCATTAGGACATTTAAGGTACTCCTCAGGGTTAAACTATATTCAACCATAAACTTGATTAATTATTACTTGTGTCAACAAAACTAATCTGTCCCCCTCTCTTTTATTTTGCAGTTGTGCCTTATGAAATAAAGATATTCACCAGTGATGTGTTTGGCGCGGGCACTGACGCAGATGTGTTCATAGTTTTATACGGACGTAACGCACTGTGTACGCAGCAGAAACACCTTTGTGTAAACAAGAGAGAAAGGCGTTTATACTTTGAGAGAGGGGCTGAAGATATGTTCATAGTGGAGGTGAGTTTGTGTTTTTTGACCACACGTCACTTTAGACAGCAGATGTACCCTCTCAAATCTGTGCTGTCTTTCCCAGCTGGAGGATATCGGTGATGTAATTGAGAAAATCCGGATAGGACACGACAACAGGGGCACAAACCCAGGGTGGCACCTTGACAGAGTAGAGATCAGACGACAGCTCAGAAAAGGAAAGGTACTTAAAGATCAAATTGTGTCTAAACCTGCATGGAAAAAATGCCAAGATGAGTTTTTGTGACAATTTTCATGTTGGTGGTTTTTACACCTACACCGCGGTTGCTTTGTTTCAGTTCAGTTAAAAAACAAATGTGCACATTTCCTTTGGATCATTTTGTGTTCACATGGCAGTATTGAAAGTGGATCAAATCATAAAGAAAAGGCAAGGCAAGCCTTACATCATTACATCATAGCCAGCGTTGCTATGACTACTAATCATGCACTGCATCATAGGAAGGAAACTAGCAGGCCAAGCTACCCATGTAATGAGTAATTGTTCAACAGAGGAGGTCAAATGTCTCATGAATGATTATATGGATAAACAAATGTATCAATGCTTAACACACCTTTTGATATAAATGTTAACAAATGCAGTGCCAAAAGAAGAGCACCTTTTAATGCTCACCCATGTCTACAGCAGACCACAGAGGACATCAGATAGCATGATAACTCATTACACCATTGCACCTGTGGAAGTGCTTGCAAAGAAACTTTCAGAGATGCAGAAAAATAGAGAGCAGCTTTTGAAAGGCTCGATATAATTCTGGGAGCTAAACAAGTTTTTGAATGAATCAATGTTGTAAAACCTTGTGAAGATTTGCTGTTAAGACGGCGAGTAAAGTTAACTTGTGATACTCATGTTAAGTTGTGCCTGTGGACAGACAATGACTCAGTGTGAACCCAAATAGTATAACGTACTTCTTTGTTGTTGGCCTGGTTGTCATAATGCAAATGTTACTACTTCTGCTGCTTATGCTACCACTGCAGTGTGATGAGTTAACTCTCCACTCTATTTGCTGCTGGGTCAGTTTTGTCCTCAATGCAAATGTATAACTCCAGGGGTGATTTAGAAACAAGCCCAGACCACCTCTTTCTGGAGAGCTCAGCACAGTTATTTGCACCAAAACTGAACTCAATAGCCGTGTATATTAGAACAAACAGTGCCCAACACTGAATGCCAACTTGTACCAGAACAAATCTCCCAAATGATCTTTGTGTGAAACTACCAAAGGAATTTAGTTACCAGCATTAACCTGTTGATTGTGATAGCATTTGGGGCCAGATTAAGCTTGTTACGTCTTTTGAATATGATTGGCTAAATGCTATTTTGTGATTTAAGGAACAGGATCATTAATCTAGCAGCTTCTCCCTGCATTCATACTGGTGGAAAATAACAGCTCTGCCACCTCCTCGAATCTTTCAGCTGATTTTAAATATTCAAAGCAATTCAAAAGTGATCAACACCTTGTAATGTCAAAGAGTAACAATTTTTGCCTGACTTTTAGCTATCTTTTTTACATTGGTTAAGCTACTGTTTCCTGTTCAGATATATTTTCATTTAAAAAGGAAAATAAGGTACTTTAGCTTTTTCTTAAAAAACCACATGATTAAAGACCATGATGGATCACAATATAGAATTGATATTTAGCAATGAATTATGGTTAAGTATGGGAATTTAAAACCAATTCCATGTGAGAATTGATACCAACTTTCTCAAGGAATTGGTATTATTTCCTCTTGTTGCTAAACAATTGCCTTGTCAATGCATCCTTAAGGATATCGTGCCCTTTTCAAAGAGAGCCAGCCATGATGCCTTTTATTAGATAATGTGATTGCGGCAGACAGAAACAGAAGTGGACACAATTTTGACTTAATCTTACTCAAAATGACAGCACAATATCCAGTCACTGTGATTTTCTGGAAACACCAGCAACTTGCAGAAACACTGGTCTATGCAGCATGGCATTGAGTTTCACGAGTGCCATGTGTCTGACGTTGTTGCCACTGAAAACTTGTGTAGTCCTGCTCACACAGCTAAACTAAGGGAATCATTGATAGGCAGAGTCAATAATAGCATTTGTGCCAATAAAATCATTTCAGTTTTTATCTCATGCCTCACAGCTTGACACACGATGACCTGTTTTTCAAAACTGTTTCTATTTAATGGTAGGGTTCAGAGACAACCATTTTTCCTTGTGAGTGCTGGTTGGCTAAGTCTGAGGATGATGGGGAGACGATAAGGGAGCTGGTCCCCTCGGACATCATCACAGAGAAACTTCTCAGAGATGGGAAGCTAAAAACCACTGAAACAGAAGTGGAGGATGCGCTGGAAAGTAGGTTTGCTCATATGCCATTGGGGGTTACTCCGTGTGCTCTACGACAAAATAAGATGATGATATTTCCCACCACTGTATTATGACATTTTTTTTGTGACAGAAGTGGTTTCTAGCTGCTTTGTTACCTGCTTAGGTAGTTTTTCACATCATTTAACAGACTGGCTAGTTACATTAATGTTATGTTTTATTATCACTGCAGTTAGTTGCCTTCAAAGAAAAACATGCATAAAAACACAAAGAATCCAGCTATTAAAAGGTCAAGTGGAGCATATTGGACATTTACCTGAGGACCCAAACCAGGGTCAAAAGAGTGTTTTTTTCTATTTGCCCAGTTTGAATAAATTAAATGAAATGCATCACAAAACATTTTAAGCCTTGTAATAGTCTCAAAATGATGGATGTGCATATAAGCACATCTTTGCCATACTTCAGTCTTGTGCACTACCTTTCTGCCCTCATGTGGCAAAAATCAATAGCTGTTTGTAGGTTTTATTGAGGTTTTTATGGTTGTGTTGACAATATGATTGCTTTTTTTTTTAAATATGATGTGCCTATTTTAGTATGATAGGGAAATTTTATATGCATGTTAAAAAAATGTCATTAATTATTGTTACTTTACCTAAAAATTTTATGGTCACAATTAAGTTCTTTATCATAAAAGAATGACAAATTTTAGATACGTCATGTCTGAAAATGAATACACTACAAAGATACTTTAGGATCCTGCGTTTACATATCATGAGTGATATATTGCACATTTTAATTGTAATTCCACATATAGCTGTAAAATTGTGAAACTCTTGAGCTCAATTTAAAGGGACTGATATGAATTAAAAACATCTTGAATATAATGAAATGACACTGATAAAGTGAAAAGATGATGCCAAAAACAAAACACTGGTAATACTGACTATGTGTCTAATCCACTGGTGGGCAACTGGCTGCCTGGGGGCCACACATGGCACTCCAACGCACTTTATGCGGCTCCTATTTCCAAAAATTAACAAATAATGAACATAAAGAATAAATAGCCAAATCTGCAAAATGTGATTCAGCCTGAGAAACCAATACTATGTTGTGCCCAACTAAGATATGTTATATGTCATATCTATATAACTTTTTATTGATTGGTATATAAGTTATGTATTTTGCAAGTGTTTAAGAACTTACTTTGCCATAGTTGTGTCTGTATACTGTATTTCAAAAAAGGTTATGGTAATATATATCTGTGCTTTACAAATTGGCAGAAATGCATTGTTTTGTTGAGTTTAAAATTAGATTAACTCAACTTTAATTAAGTGATGGACATAAAACTGTATTTTTTTGTGTTTGAGTTAAAGTTTAGAAGTGTTGTAATCAATTAAATTAAAAGCTTTTTTTTTCCTTTTTTCCTTAATGAGAGTTGGGGTTTTATGTGGCTCTCTTGGTGATCAAAGGTGCCAATCTCATCTCAACATATTCCACAAAAATAACCTTAAATTCCCAAACTACACTAAAAAGTAAACACCTTTGTGATTCATCCTCACCCCTGTGGTGCAGTCACCACCACTGGAAGTTGCTCTACCCAAAAGCCTTCTTCACACATGAATTTTCTCGTAAACTGAGCACAACTTACCAAAACATTTTCCAGACCTGCTTTTTCACACTTAGTCCCCACAGCAGAAACATTCCCTGTAGTTTGTGTGACAGGTAGTGGAGAGGTGGGAGGGGTTGTAATACTGGGGGGCCAGCATAATAATTTCAGGGTCCAGTTGAAGTGAAAAATACTGCTGTTTCATTATTTTATTTTGCAGGGTTACATTAGCTTTTATTGTCTGTGGACACTCGCACAACATTTAAAAACCTGTCAATGTCTGTAGTCTTTTAATAAAATAACTGAATTTTATTGCCATCACAGCTCGAACATACAAGGTGTCAGTGCGGACTGGTGATATGTACGGAGCAGGAACCGATGCCAATGTTTTTCTCACCATTTACGGGGACCTGGGAGACACAGGAGAGCGCAAACTGGCCAAATCTGAGAACAACAAGAACAAGTTTGAGAGAGGAGAGGTATATGAGAAAAGGTGTGGGACGTTATGCCTGATCACTGCTGGATCCTGAAGGTTTCTAAATTTGTTTTTTTTCTCTTCACAGGTGGACAGATTCACTATAGAGGCAGTGGACTTGGGCCAAGTGTTTAAGATCCGTATCCGTCATGACAACTCCATGGTTGGGGCTGACTGGTACTTGGATCAGGTGGAGGTGCTGGATGTAGAGACAGAGGAGGTGTACATGTTCCTGTGTGAGCGCTGGCTGTCTACCAAAAAAGAAGACAAATTCATTGACAGGACCTTCTTTGTTAAGGTTTGTTAAATGTATTATAAGAATATTATATTAGAATATAGAATAATGTTTTTATTTGTATTTACAATTGTAAAGTATGGGTAGGTAGTACCTCGGGTTTTCAGGAAGCAAATCATAGGACGTGTTGTGTGTCATGTGTTTCAGGATTATGAAGGTGAAAGAAACACTGATCCTTATTCCAAGAAAATTGCTCAGGCCAAATTGGGGCTGGACAAAAACGCCAACAAGAAGAAAAAGAAGAAAAAGGCTGCAGTGGTGGAGGAGGGTCCAAGTAAGTCCAAAACGCTGATCATGGTCATTTTTCTCAAGATACAAACTTGATGTGATTAAATTAGAGATACACTTGCTTTTAACTACCCACATGTGTACACCCAATTGCTGTCCTGTGTCTGCTCCAACACCAAAAGTTAGCACTACATTCAAAGACAGTGGGTACGTTAATGAGGCAGAGGGAACATGACAGTAAACGCAGTGGCGGGGAAACAATAACAAAGTTTAGAAGACAGAATTATTGACCAAGTCTGCAGTGATCAAAACATGCATGGTGTGCCATTATCACTGCACTACAACATACATGAAGGTAAAAGATCATTATAGAAGTAACTTTCAAAACTACAAAACCAAATGGGAAAAGTCTAATACCACTGCGACCATGCAGAGAAGAACATGGTGGAGAAACAGAGTGAAGACACTAGCCAAATTCACAGTGCCTTTACGCGATGAGACTCAGTTAAATTTACACCTCGGGACATTTGCATAAATTCCGCAAGGCCGTACCATCTGTGCTGATTGACGCAGTAATATGGCTTGCATGCATGCAGCATGGTGCGTGTCCCCACATACACAAATAGACATTCACTCACATCGCTTCTGCCTCCACTTGAATCCTCATGCCCCCCTCTGGAGACGAAACAAATTAGGGAATCACTTGTTGCCCCCTTTCAATCTTCAACATTCAAAGTGGAGGCAAAACGTCACAGGGGTGTAAATGTTGCGTCTTGAGATGGTAGTGTGAATTTGGTTATTGATTCTGTTGTTGCTTCTCAGAGCCATTTTTCTGAGTCACTAAAATCAGCCATTTTGATCACTTTCACTGTCAACATGTCATTAACTCAGAATATTTGTCTACTCCCCCTATGCTGTTTTGTTAACTGATTAGATGTCTTCAGCGTATTTTTTTTCAATAAAGGAATGCCCCATTGCCGACATCATGAATGCAAATTGTGCTTTTACTATTACTGTATCTTATTCAGAGTTAGATGTAAATTTCTTGAAGCCTGTGTCAAGCATTAACGCACTGAAAAAGCTGATGTACTTGGCAAAAAGTAAACTGAAATAAGTCTGTGTACCAGAGTTAAAACAAAAACATAGTTTAGTCTGGGGATGATGAATGGTCAGAGGTACTCAGAGTCGCTGAGCACAGTGTGTTAGCAGGATGTGGAGCATTTGGCATGCATCTCACCTTGATCCATTATACTTTTTAATGCAGGACCTCAACCTTTTTACTTCTGTAAAAAAGACCACCCATTATTTCACACAGTATTCACATTCTGAATTTTTGCCATGGGAAGTCAAAGTTAATAAAGATTTGCATTTGCAGGTGTATTCGCTCTTACTTCTGCTTCCTGCCAAACTTTTTGTCTTATGTCTGCAAATTCTGCCCACAAAACTAATATGGAGAACTTGGTGGTAGCAGTCTCAGAGCCACTTGGATAACTGGTTTACTACATATTGCAGCTTTGAGACGGATATTTCAGATCCTGCAGATTTACGTAGTCATTGTGTTTTAGGATGAACTCACTGGAAAGTGGGCTGTGGCCTAAGTTGTCCTCTTCAGACTCCTCTCTGGACTGATTCTAACAGCATCATCTCAACTTTCTGATGTGATTGCATAAATATAAAGTTCAGTATAAACTGATCCTGAGAATGATCCTCTGTGATCTGATGGGGCAACAGCTTGGATCTGAACACAATTACAAATTGTGTCTCATGTGATAGCCAGAAAACCAGAATGAAAACTTTTAGATATGCATCACAATGCTAGGAATGACATTTACCCTGCTAGACATTGTTTGTGGGGAAGCACGGCTAAACAAATGCAGGGCTAAAACTCAAGCGATCTTTGACCTTGGACAAACTTAAGCACTGACATCTACAGGATTCTTTTTGAAAAAATCCTCAGACCAGTAACGTAAAAGGGGGTGTAAACATCAGCAGGAAAAAGTCTTTAAAAAATGTACAATATTCATGTAAAACTTAGCATTTCAATATGATATATGTTATTAAAATGATGGTACATTCCGTGGCTCACAGCATAATGATAGTATAGCTATATTTAATTTGGCTTATTGGAGGTTTTTTTTTGTGCTTGCTTTCTGTGATTTATATACAAGTTACTGTAAAATCCCTTTTTTTTGCACAGAGCAGGATAAAAATGCCAACAGGGGGAATGAGCAGCAGCTACTTAGAGGATAATTAAACCACCTACTAACATCTTAAAAGCTCCATATTTAACACATTTTATATTATTTATGTAATCATTAGGACGCCTGTTTAAAGAATTTGTAGCATAGCAAAGAGAATGTCTATCTCACAAGAAGCTCTATGTCTTTGCTGACTATATTAAATTGTAGTCCACATATTTATACCCTTTAATCTCATGGTGAAGACAAGACCCCTGAGTATGAACAGAGTGTAAATAATATTTTTCTTGCTCACATTTTGCTCTTTCAGTCATTCCGTATCACTTCACCATATCCACCGGGACTGACCGCGATGCTTTCACAACAGCCAGAGTTTACATCATCATCATAGGCCCCAGTGAAGTGGAGACAGACCGGCTGTGGCTGGACCTGCCAGAGGGGAAGAGAGCGTTCACAGCTGGAAGCATGGAGCACTTCGTGTCCTATGGAACTGACGTAGGAGAGATCAAGAGGGTGGAAGTGAGAATCTGGGACTCTCTGTTTTTAAATCTGTGAAGCTGCCTCCTCACAAACACTGTTGTTAAAAAATTTAAATAAAGCCATTCTAGCTCAGTAATAATTAATTCCAGCTCAGCGTTCTTGTACCTACATCAAACAAAATCAAATGCTATATAAATTCCCTTCTCTTTCTTTCTCTCTGCGTCTCCTCAGCTTGGCCATAACGGTGTCACACCAGAGAGCTGCTGGTTGGTGGATGAGCTGTCGGTTGCCGTGCCAACCAAAGGTATCAAGTACATCTTTCCATGTAAGTGCTGGCTGGCTAAGGACAGAGGAGATGGTCTGACTGCCAGGCTGTTCAACGTGCTGGACTCCAGCACCATCAACATTATCCGCAAAGTGAGTCACAGTAACAGAAATCCAAAACCGTGGAGGACATTAATGTTAAATAAAAACAGAATATGTCTCAGCCTCTGATGTGTTGTCTGCTGTGTTTTATAGGTTATTTATTCTGCAACAGTTGTCACGGGTGATACTCAGTATGCAGGCACTGATACCAACATTTTCCTCACCGTGTTTGGAGCCAACGGGAGCACAGAGGAAATGCTGCTGCCAAAAAATGTGGACAGGTCAGTCCCCCAATAACTCCTGACTGTACTGATAGCTGCTTACCAATGGAAACATGGGGAATACATATGTTTGTTTTCATGCCAGGGTACAGCTGATATATTACCATGACAGTGGATCTAAAATCATGGAATGAAACTCAATGATGAGCCTTTTGTCCGTATCTGCTAACCGACCAATCTTGTTATAATCATGCTTCTTGCTATCTTGCATAAGTGAGAGTGCATTAAAAGCTGATGGCTTTAGTTTCACCTGTACTGCAGCACTTTTCACACTTCCTATGTCCCTGCATTGTACACCACATCTTCAGATATAGTTATACTTTGTCGAGACCAAAGCCACAAGCAACAAAAAGGTACAAATGGATTAAACAAGGTAAAAAAAAAACTATCCACGTATCTACCTGTTGTGGTGGATCCATTATCCGTGCTTATCCTGTGGAGGGCTGGAGCCTGTCCCATCTGACAAGAGGTGTGGTACACTCTGAAGTGCCAATCGCAGGGCCACATAGAGAGGCAGACAACCATCCATGCTCACACTAATATCCAAGGGCAACTTAGAGTCACCAATTGACCTAAAGAGCATGTTTTTGGTCTGTGGGAGGATGTCGGTATGCCTATGCGAGAGAACCCATGCATGCATGGGGAGAACATGCAAACTTAACAAAGAAAAGCCTGACTGACATGAGTATTGAACCAGCAACCTCCTTGCTGTGGGGCACATGCACTAGCTGCTGTGACACCATGCCCCTTTTTAAAAATTGAATTCCATTAATTTCTCCTTTAGTGATATGTATTGCAGTTGTTTGGATAAAAGACAGGCAACTGATATAATGCAGCTATTTTTTACTTATATTTTTTTTTTGTTTAGTTAAAAACAATATATATAATTCTATGTTTATTCGTCATTATCATAACAACAGAATGAGGTGCTTTCAACATTGATAAAACACTCACTGAATATGCACCTTGTACAGTTAGCATCTACCTCAAGCATCATGTCAGTGTGTCTGTGATGGTAACCACGTAAAGCTGCTGCTTGGAGTACAAACATGAAACAGATCATGAATGTGTTCAGTCCTCTGACTGCTGAAGGGGATTTTAGACAGACTTTCATTTATTACTGGTCATGAAATGGGAAACATTTATTTATAAGAATTTATACCTCAGTAAGAGTTTTTCACATGAAACTAAAGAAAATGTAGCACAAGTTTGAGAGGTGCTAAAAAGAAGACTTTGCTCCATAGCAAAGAACCAGGCTAGCTAAAATAGGTTGATTAGCTTCTTAATGTAGCCAGACAGTTATCATACTGATGTGTGTGTCCCCTTGACTTTGTGCATTAGAGTTTTTTTGAATAAGAATAAATAATACATTTTATCTAAAAGCACCTTTCATGATACTCAAGGATGCTGTATACGATTATAAAAAACAGTAACAATAAAATCAGCAATAAAATCAATAATTAAATCATCAAAACACAACAGACAATGGTATGGTATGGGGAAGAGGTGGTACATTATTGTTGAATGGAGTATTCAGTCCTGAACAGGTGGGTTTTATTGGAGTTTAAGTATCTGAGATGCAATGTTGTATAAAGTTTTCTGCGCATTGGTGTCCTTTAGGTTTGAAAGAGGTCAGGAAGACACGTTCAGTCTGGAGATTGACGACATTGCTCCTCTAAAGAAGATCAGAGTTCGGATCGACGGCAGTGGAAGTCGTCCTGACTGGTTTCTGGACAGGGTAATATAAAGGGTTATTATGATCTATTAGAAAACTACTCTGTTTTGATGCTACTTTTTATTGTAAAATGTAAAACATAGAGTATCAGTAGGAGAAGTTTCAGGAAGTGTATTTCATTTTGTTAAGAATAACGCCTTTAATTTTTTTATTGTTAATTCAGAACATGGTTGAAAATCTTTTCACAACAAATGTTTTGTGCAGCTATACAGAACATAAAGGGTCTCAAATGGAGTCTAAAACAGCAAGTAATCTTGAATACATTTTACTAATAAGACTTTTGTGGTCTTTTAACTATATGATGTGCTTTTTTTTATTAATGCTCGTTAGTATTTTAGGACAGAGGTGTAAGTTTTCTGTTGTCCACAACAGATCATTAATGTAAAAAGAAACTACTATATGGGAAATATATAGCATTTTTTATTTTGTTGTATCAACAAATAGGAAAGTTGAATTACTTGCAGCTAAGTTCTTTACAAAAAGAAGTCAGAAAATGTCAACATACCTTTTAGAAAATTCTAAGTATGTCCTTAAATATCACAGTCCTTAACACTGGGAGTTTCATTTCTCTCTGTCATGCATAATTTGCTGCAGCTAAATGTGAGGTTCAGAGATTGAATCTATTACACTTTCTGTATCTGAATGGACTTAATCAGGTGGTATATTTTGACATTCATTCAGATCCTGATGAGAAACCTGACCACAGAGGAGGTGTATGAGTTTACATATGAGAACTGGCTGTCAAAAACAAAAGGGCCTAAAAGGACGAAGGTGTGTGAGCTGGCTGCTGTGGTGGACGAGGAGGACATGGTGGAGAAAACAACCTACTTCATCCAGGTCCAGACCAGTGATGTGGGAGGTGGGTGACAGGATTCATAAGATTATCTACGTGATATACTCTACCTACGCTGTGCAATAATGCAACGCTATCAGGTTTAATACTAAATCTACTCCAAAATACCTCTGATTATTCAGGGGCCGGCACAGACGCCAACGTGTTCCTAATTGTGTTTGGGGAGTTTGGTGACACAGGAATGCTGGCCTTGAAGGAGAGCACCAACAGGAACAAGTTTGAGCGTAAAATGAAAGATGTGTTCAGATTCCCTGACATGCTCAGTCTGGGTGAGCTGTCCAAGGTCCGAGTGTGGCATGACAACAAAGGTCAGTTCATCCAGTGGTATTTTACAGGGCAAATGTGGTGTCTACTCACTTATATTCTTTGTCTCCATTAAGTACCCACCTCTGCTCTGCATTGTGTTTTTTTTGTTTTTTCTTAAAATGACAAAGGCACAAGCTGCCTTACTTTACGTCTGATATTTGCTAAAGCCTCGTTCAGAGGCAGAGCTTGATGAGTCGTACTTTGTGATTCTCTGGGATATTCATAATGCAAATAGGACAAATAGGTGATTTGCAAACCCTACATTCAGTTGAGTGCACTACAGAGACAAGATATTGATGTTCAAACTGACAAACTTTATTGTAATTTTACAAATATTCACCAATGTTGAATTTGATGCCTGTTAGACACTTCCAGAAAAGCTTAGATGGGTGCATGTTTACTACTGTGTTACATCACTTTTGCTTTTAACACTTAATTTGCGTTTGGGAACTGAAAACACAGATTGAAGCTTTGTAGGTGAAGTTCTTTCCCGTTCTTGCCTGATGAATGACTTCAGTTGCTCAACAGTTTGGTGTCTACGTTGCTCTCTATTTTTGTAACGTGTAGAATTGGAATTAGGGTTTGTGTAAGATTGCTTCAGTCCTAATTGATATGTTTATCTGTTTTGTTTATTTTCAGTTATTTTAGTATTAACGGTATGTATATAACATGGATGGAAACATTTAATACTTTGTTGGATGAAATCATAGTAGGTTTTGTCTGCCCCTGCTGTAATCAGGCCCTGCTCCTGGTTGGCACCTCGAGTACATCGATGTGAAAGACGAGACCATGGATCAGACCTTCAGGTTCCCCTGTGACCGCTGGTTGGCCAAGAGTGAAGACGATGGGCAGATCATGAGGGAGCTGGCCTGTGCCAACAACGACTCCATAGACCTTAGTGACAAAACCAGTCAGTAAAACTGGAAATCCTCATTTTTCATATCTAAGGCTAATTACGAGTTTTAAGGTGGGAAATTGCAGGAAGTTATAATTTGTCTCTCTGTGTTTCCACAGAATATGAAATTGCCACAACAACCGCAGACACAGACGATGCCTCCACCATAGAAAATGCTTTTATTGTTTTAGAGGGAAGGAAAACTCGCTCCAAAGAGTTTGTTCTGGAGAACAAGAAAAAGAAGTTCTTAAGGTGCGTCCTCAAAGACAGTTAAGGTGTTCACAGTACAGCCCTACAACGTGGCCTTACATAAGCTCCCCTCTTTCACATGCTTTGTTTTTCTTCTTTTTATCTCATAGCTTTCTTCTCTCTTCATTGAGGTTCTTTTCTCAGGAGAGTGAATCCCAGAAGACACACAAAAAGAAAAACTTGCAGGCAGACCAGTTTAACTGTTCAGAGCCCCAAATTCTGCCCGTGGTTGTAATTTTTTTTTTCTTTTCACAGCGGTGCCACTGACACGTTTGAGTTCTCATCAAAGCATGTGGGGGAGATAGCCGGCATCTGCCTCGGCCATGTGACAAAAGACGGGAAGAAAGTGAAGAATGAGGCTTTCTGGCACGTCAAGGAGGTGGTTGTGACAGAAATGGAGCTGGGGAACAAGTGAGCGGAGCTTCATACATCCTATATAATGTTATATAACATTTGACAGTTGTGATGTGAATCCAAACCTTCCATCTATGTTTAGGTATTTCTTCCACTGTGATGCTCAAATCCCCCTGGCAGCCAAAAAGGACCAGTTCCTGACGTTTGAGTGCTACAAGTCTGTTGAGAGCTTTGCCAGCAAAGTGCGCAACCTTGTGCCTGTCAAGTACGAAGTCATTGTCATCACCGGGGACATTAAAGGGGGTGGCACGGACTCTGATGTCTTCATCACCATCTATGGCGTCAACGGTGACTCAGGCAAACGTCATCTGCATCAGAAGTTCCGTAACCTTTTCGAGCGAGGCAGAACAGACCGCTTCCTGCTGGAGATGCTGGACCTTGGGGAGCTGCTGAGGGTCAGAGTGGAGCACAGCAACAAGGGCTCAAACTGTGGGTGGTTTTTAGAGTGTGTGGAGGTGACCAACACCGCCAACTCAGTGACAACCATCTTCCAGTGTGGGAAGTGGCTGGACAGTTCTAAGGCAGACGGGCAGGTTTACCGAGTGCTTTACCCAAGATATTAGGAGGACACAAGACAGGGAGAGTTGGTGAGCATTACCAAAGAGACATTTGAGTCACCAGTTGATTTGTTTAAATGCTTCAGACAAGCCTCATCACTCCTAAGTCCAGTTCAGACCAAAAATTCATGGCAAGATCAGTTAAAACTTGCTTGCAACTAGCTGCTCTGCAATGTACTCAAAAGTTGTTAACTCATACTACTGCAACTTAGGGAGATGTTTTACTGTTTCCATTGCAGCAACTTTTTTGAGCTTCAGTTTTTATTCTCTTTTATCAAGTGCATAAAATACGTAGCACACAGCAGCTGTGAGCTACAATTGAATCAAGACTGAGGTGCTTCACCATAGGTGCTGCACCAATTCATTTATCCCATATTTGGTCCATTGGAGCAGATTTGCCATTTAAAGGAATTGATGTTACTAGGGATGTCCCGATCCGATATTGATATCGGATATTGGTCAAAAAAACAAATATCGGATTATGTCGGCCTGCATCCTAAATCTCCGATATCAGCACTCCGATACAAGCAGTCTATTCTAATATATTTATTTTTTATTTTATTCAGTTGTAGAATATGCTTATGTTTAAGTTCAACACAGTGGTTATTTTGCAATTGGTGAAATATGTTTTTGTTTGATTTATTGAGGTCACTTTTCAGGGTCTTCTAATATTTTTTATTCATGTTGTTTTAATTGTAGTATATTCTTATGTTTAAGGTTAAAATTTATTTAACCTATTGGTTAATAACAAATGGGTCAGTTTTTCTCATACCTACTTTTGCTGACTACTGTTCTCTGTTTGAGTAATCTGACCTGATCAAGCCTTTTCTTACAGTCCATACTACAAAATAGGTAATAAAAGTCTGTATGATTCCTGCTGATATCGTATCGGATTGATATCGGTATCGGCCAATACTCAAGGCTGCAATATTGGTATCGTATCGGAGTTGAAATAGTTGTATCGGGACACCCCTAGATGTTACCTCGATGAGCAAACATTTAAAACTTGTTTTACACCAGGGAATGGCTGATGATAACACTACACTGCCTGGGAGCAGATGCGCCGTAAATGTTTATAGACGTGAAAATGTTCTGTGGCTCAGTGGTCTCCAACCAACAGGCTCTGATTTGGTTGCAGGCTGTGAAGATTTTAATTTTACCCTGTTAATGATAAGCAGCGACTCTTTGGTCTGAACTGGACTTTATTCATATTGTACCATGCTTTTTTTAAGTTTGTGCCAACTGTTGAAAGTTGCTCATCTTCCAGCATCATGAAAAAGCCAATCGTTCAATCTTCAAATAAACTAAAAAACAGACTGAACACTATTCATATATCTCGTCTTTATTACCTCTGCAAAGAAGGTTGTGTTTTTGCCACTGTATGTTTGTTTTTATGCTTGTTTGTTAACAAAATTACTGGACTGATTTTGCCTATATTTTAAGTAGATTTTTGTAATCTTCCAACTTAAAAATGATTAGATTTTGGTGGTTGTCCAGATAACTACCATTAGTCAGCGATCATTTTAGCGCAGTAACTGTCTATCTAATAATTTTAACAGCATGATTCTGACCGCTAGGTGTGTTTTTTTTTAGAGCCAAGGAATCAGATTATAATCGTAACGTTATCATGATACTATTGCTTACAGATGTAACAGCAATATGTGAGCTACCTTGGTGGAGGTTCACACTTTCTGAGTGCTTTCTTGTTTATTTATCCTTTTTTTTATCCTCGGTTGAACATTTTTAGACAAATGCACACATCCTTGTATATGTTACTGATCCCCTGAACTGTTCTCTGCAGTTCGAAAAGAAAGAACAATATTGTCACACAAAACGCTGTTATTATATCCAAAATCGTAGTGGTTTAGTACATTAAAACATGATGTGCTCACACAGGGAAAACTACTTAATGAACATTACAGAGCGGGCACTATTTCACTGAAAATAGTTTCTCTCTGTGGTCTTGATGGACAGTTTTTGCATCGCACATGGGAAATGTAAAAGCCCCCCTGTGTTACAAAGGATTTAAAACTAAGTGTCCCAGAAGAAAAAAAAACTAGCAACTACAGCCTTGGAAGAACATTTTTCTTTCCCTTTGTGACTTTTAATTGACAGAGCTGCAGCTTGATTGGCATTTAACAGAGCCAGTATTGTGTCTCTAAAAAAATGTTAGTTTATGTACAAGGCATTAGACCCCCTTCAGTGGGATGTTTTATGTGTTTTTGATTGGAACATCTTTGTTTCTCATTATATGCCACATATAAACATAACTGTCCATTTCTAACTTCTTAAGAAAAAGGAAGCAGAGTATGAGGGAAATAGAAGTTTAAGAACGGCGGTGTTACATTTAATGAGAAAAGTATTTCCCCTGAAGACACTTAGGAGCTGTCATGCAGATTTGTGTTCAGTTATTTAGCTTGAAACACTTTATCAAAACACTTACATCACTGTCAGCATGTACAAGACACTTCCTGCATGACAATGACTTTTATTTATGTTATCAACAAATGTTTTGGATTCAGTCCCTCTGGCTTTATGTATTATTTCTGTCTCGATGTGATCTCTGAGATATCATCTGTACAACTCTTGAGAGTTTTTTTTTTTTTTTTAGATAATCGCCAATTGAAAGATAATAAATACACTAAGGATGACCCAGTATGCTTTCTGTTGCCAGTATAGGTTATCTACTGGGTAGATGGGCTGGTACAAATCATATTTTGTGTTTTGTGTTGGTTTAGCAGATGATATTACTTGGCTTTGGGGTGTACAGGAACCTTATGAAAGAAGCACAAACTATTTATTATAATTCTCATTAGGTGTTATTGCTTAGTTCTTTAGAGCAAAAGAAAAAGGATACTGCAGAGCAGCAGTATGCCAAGTATCCTACAGTACAGAGAACTGCATAACACAAAGTGTTCAGTTATATCATATTTTAATTGATGTAAACAAAGAACATCGATGAATATCAAGCAAGAGGAATTATTAAGCATATCTAATAGACCTAATGTTGCAAAAAGTCAAATGAGTAAAAGAAAATCTCCCATATAGATTTAGCTGGATTATGTATACAACTATGTATGTAGTTGTTTTAAATGGATTTAGCAGGACTTTGGAGCTGATGTAGTTGTTTACATTTAGTTACCTGGATTGTGTAGTTGATGTAGTTTTATATTTCTTCATGAGCATGAATGAGTAGTTGTTGTTGTTTCTTATTGATTTAGCTGCATTATGTAGCTAATGTATTTGTCTTATATTTAATCGGCTGCATTATGTGGCTGAAGTAGTTATGTCATAATGATTTAGCAGACTTATTTTGTTCATTGATAGATCTTGAAAAACAGTTTTCAGCTTCTCCCAACAGAATCTATTCAAGTCTCTTAACAAAATATATATTTTATCTGTTAAAGTTTTGTTTGAAAACATCTTGATGTTTTATTTCTGCCTCTTTTAACATTTCTGCACAACTTCAGCACAGATTTCAACACTTACTTTTTAGTTAAGATTTTTCAGATGGATCAAAGTGCCATTTTTTATTCAAATATGGCAGGATAAACAGAGGAGCTGCAGATTTATCTGACCAACACTTAAAATTATTATTAAATTTCAGGTGCAAAATAAAAAAACGGGCATCCTGCTTTTTATTTTACAGAGATGGAGCTGATCAAAAATGCTGTTTGTGACTAAATGTATTACTGACATGTAACTCAAACAACCTCACTTTACAAAACAATCTGTTGATTAAAATACACACCTTTAGTTAGGTATGTCTGTATTACTAAATTCACACAAAGGTTTAACTGGTTTATGACTTTTGTGTTTTTTGTCTCTCGTCTATTTATTCATTGAAATGTGAAAACATTTTTTTCTTTCATCTTTATCCAACAGTAGTATTCATATTAAAACACAAATGTCCCATTTGGTGCACATAAATAGGGATATTGTAACCAGAGTATTAAACTGTCAGTGTTCAGCAGTGAAACACTGGTCAATTATCTTAACCTTACCTTTAAAATCTTTTGTGCTAACAAAGTCTTTAAGTTTTAGTTGATCATTTACTTGGATTAAGTTGACCACACAAAATCTTTTTAGTAGTTCAATAGGCTTCTGTTAATAAGCCGATACTAGCCTTTTGATGTTATTTGAGATGTTGTAGGTCTAAAAAAGTACTTTTCTGCATGAGTTGAGAAATGAGGAGATGATAAGAGAATGCATGAAAACCCCACAGAGTAGTTGTCAGCATTTTAGGCAGTTTATTTGAAAAACACATACAAAAAGATCATATACAAGACAATAAATAAAAAAGAGACAGAACAGTTTGGGTTAAGCTATGCAACTTTTTGCATCATCATTAGTAATAAATACAGTACAAAATCCACCCAGAGTGAATCTAAAGATTTCCACAATATTCACTGATCATGTTATTCTTCATTATGATTTAGCTATTGCTTTCATATTATTGATACATACTTCTACTTTTCTATAAAATACTCAAGATCATAAAACATTGCGCGGTTACAGCAAAACAGCAGTGTGTTGTACAAAGATGGCCACATCCCTTTTTCACTGGCAGGTTAATAATCAACATTTTTTCAGCAGCAAAGAAACATCTGAAATATTCAAGAAGGTACAGCATCATATTAAACACGTCTACAGAGCTACTCCCACATACACATAGGAAAACCTGAGAAGGACATGCATTAAAAAGCTTGTGCTTTAAGTTCTACTGTTCATTCCGGTTCATCAGCTTGAGTTAATACTATGGCTACTGTCCAGTTCACTCTGGAGTAAATGGGGTACACTGTGGAGGACGTGGGGTAAGGCCAGTGAGAGCACGAAATGAAATCAGAAGAATAATAATCATAGTAAGACCAGCCAGCGTCATTCCAATCCATTACATGTTATATTCATTTGCAGGATTAGTAGAGTATTAATAAGAAATGCACACCGAAAACATAGTTAGCTTATTATACCCAGGTGTAAATCACGCTATCTATATTGTATAACCACAGTACACCAGAAATTTGCTCAATAAGACCAATGGCTCAAGTTAGCATGTTAGATACTTCCCATGATCCCACACAAAGCTATTGCAAGCAAAGGAACATATTAATACCGCTCGTTATGTGGGTCCTAAATAAGAGTAATAAGCACTGAATTGAGATCCAGATATAATGGAATATCATGTAATGGTAAATTCATGTAAATCAAAAATTTAAAAAAATATATATGACTGATTATGAAAATAAAGCAGTATTGTATAACAAATGCAAGCTAATTGTGGTGCCATACTAAGACAAAAAAGGGTTTTTACTCCCTCATATCTGCTTTGAAACAAAGCAGTGATGATATAATGATACACAAACATATTCAAAATGAAATAGAGGTGACATGAGTGGAATGTAATCCAGATCAACAGCACCATGCTGGCTAGAAAATGTGTCGGGAAACACCCGGCCCCCAAAAAGTCCGATTTTCAACAAGTTTCTTTTTTTTCTCCTTTGAAAAGAAAACACAGACGGCATGCAAAAGCATCCCCACCGACCAATGCATAATGAGGTATTCTTTTTTTTATATTTTGTGTTATTTTAAATAAATATATTGATTAAATTGCAAAGTTATGAGATAGAGACATTAAATATTCCACCACGATAGCTAGCTAGCTACAGTTAGTAATAAATAATGATTGTTAAATACTTAAGGCATCTTTAATCACAGCATTCTATGTGAACTAGCAAACCTCCATTTTCATCCATCTGTACTTTTTTGGATGGAGGTCTCACACACAAAAAAAGAAAAAAAAACGCAACACAAACAATCAAGTTATCCTCCAATAATACAACAGGAAGCATGAGAATACTCGTAACTGAATAGAAAACACAAAATCTAGGACGAGAAGAACCCACACCACCAAAACAAAAAATCAGGCAACTCCATATTATAGTGCATTTACAAAACACAAGCTACATTAGAACAACAATAAATATGTTTTTGCAGCATTGCAGCTTTTTCTTCACTATGGTTAAAATGGACAGGGACTCGGCATATTAGTACCATGTCCAGATTGGCATGTGAGCAAAAAAGTACAAGTCATAAGGAAAAGAAAACAATGGCAGAAACATAAAGACAAGTAAACTAAAAATCATGTTAAGAACAATTGTTTGGTATTTTTCAAATGGATGGCTTTTTCTCCCTTTCACCCTCCTTCAAGTGAACTACGCCGACATGGTTCATGCATGATAAAGAGAAAACGGCTTCTAGCACTGAACGGGTCACAGTTGTTCTAGCAATACCATACACTACTACCATGGGGGGAAGGGGGGTGGGGGACAATCGTACACATTCTAGCAAAGATCACAGGCAAACTAGTTTGTATTTTTCCCTGTAACACCAGACACAGTATTTTTTAATTTTATCAAACAGCGGGAGCAACAACCTAGATTGAAATGAAAAAGGAGCCGATACACGACAAGAGGCAATTCACTGTGTGTAGAAATCCCATGTGCTTGTTCGATAGGCAATAAGGTTCTGGTAAAAGGTCATAAAAATGTCCCATTGTAGTCACTCTGATGGCAAGACTCAGGCACTGCATCCTCAAGCCCGTGCCGGCCTCTCATGCCATGACTGCACCATGGCATGAGCGAGGCAACACAGAGGAGTTGCAGTTAGATACGGATCCTCTAGCAGCTCTTTGAATCCTTGAAACTTGGAGTATCAGGAGAGAAATGCTACATCGGTGTGAGATCCGAGTCTAAGGGCAACTTTGGTCTACTCTGAGTGAGCAGGGAAGGGGGTTTGAGAAGGTGAGAGGGGGCTGAGGGGAATAGAGTGGTGCAGTAATGAGTCCTAAAACCCACATTTGTATTCTAGCACATCTGGTCCCATTGTCTCAAAGTCCATGAGGTTTATGAACAAGTTTTCTTTGAGATATCTAAAATAAGGTCTGTGGTAAACATAAGCTTAAAGAGATATTTTACAAGCTTCAGTATACAGCCTGAAATGCAGTGAACGGTGTGTTCGATTGAAACTAGTGTTGACTCACCGTGTTTATGTGACAAAGGGCAGGGGGTTAATTTTATGTCCTCATTCATAATTGAGCCCATCAATATATTATCCCCTGAAAGTCTGCGTTTTTCTCCTGAAACACTATTGAATTTGTTTTGTTGATATGCCCACCTCTGTATGACAGCTCTGGATGCTGTGAGGCTTCCACGGATAAAATCAGTGGAAACATTTTTCTAGATGTCATACACACACACTCTTTCAAGGGAAAGAAACTTATAAAAATGTTGAAAAGCTTCTTGAAATTTAATACATTTTGTATTTTATGGTATTTGTGGGCTGAATTCAAATGAATGAAGAGGGCAATTTTAAACCCTCCCTATTTGCCTCTCTGGCAAACAATCCCAATGAGTCAACTAATATTTATTGTCAACACAAATAACAATATTTTAGTTCTCAAAGTGTGAGGTGGGAGCAAGAGGACTTCAGGGAAGGTGAAAAAGCAAACTATTAAAGAAATCTGCAGAACCAAATTCTGATGATTAAGATATTTAATATTTGCTCTGCTGGTAGAGAAAAGAGGAAGCCAGCCCACAATCACTGCTATTTATTGTTTTGGGTGTTTGAAATTGGTCTTTATTACTCTTTGTTATTTATAAGTGTGAGAAAATGCAATGGCCAGAATCTGTAAGAAAAGAGACAATTATTTTTTCTTTATTAAAAATTGACATTTTCAGTCTGTATTTTTGTTTCTTTTTAAATTATTCAGTAAGAATTTTTACTAAATATTAAAAAAAAAGAACTTAAAATCATTATTTAAAAAGTCAAATATGCTACTGGATCTTTAATGTAAGCTTTTTTCCATTTTTTTTTTCAGAAAACTGTGATACAAGAAAAGATGCTTTTGTTTTTATAATGATGAAATGCCTCCAGAAAGATACTTAAACAAGGTTGTTTTAGAGCATGATAAATTATTACCAATACATACTGAAATTTTTTAATGGTTATTATTCATATCTTTGGGGGCATTGCAGGGTTGTAGACATTCGTTTTTTACAGAGGTGGCTCAGTCCTCCACACCTTAAAAACTCCTGATTTAAAACATGTTGAATTTTGAGAAATATCACTTTCAGGGTACCCAAGCGCAAGATACTCTGTGCCGTGCTCAAGCTTCTGTTACCTCCTAAAGTCCAGTTACTTTGTGTAATGTGAGTCCTCCTTGCTGTAGCAAGGCACAGATCACAGATCCTGACCCTTAAACTTGAAAGAGGTCTGATTCAGCAGAACATGGTCCACTTGCACTTAAACAAGAACAAGCACTGGTGTGCAACATCATTTAAAAACAAACAAACATCATTTTAAACACAAGCAGTGTGTTAGAGGGCTATATTTGACAAAAAGGACACAAAAAATCCCAAAATCAGTGAGTTTGAGTGATACTCAGTGTGTTGGTCTTTGTACTCAATCAGCTGAGCACTTGTAAACTGCATGCGTCATATTAGGACGCAGTGATGCCTTCGTGCTCGGGCCGCTTGATCTGTGTTAGTGCAAGCCAGCAGGGCACTGAGGAGCCAGATCAACCTCGCTTGAACACAGAACAGGGCAACTGGACCTTGTCTGAGCGTGCTCTGATAATTCAAGCAGCAAAGGTTGAATAATGAAGTCAATTCAGAAGTGCAAAAAAACTGCAGTGCCTCAAGTGTCCACCTGAGGGCGGCTGCAGAAGCACAGGAGGTCACACACACACACTTCATGTTTAAATGCAGATTTTGACAGAAGAAATGAACGAGTTTATAAATGGCTTTGGTTTGAGTAGTTCATGTATCTACAAGCACCGATTAGGAGTTGATGTTTCTATAACGAGTCAGTTTTTCTTGTCTTAGGAACCTGAGTCTTGTATAATAAGGGGCATGGCTGTTAATACTGATAGCCTATGAAGTGTTGCTGTTTGTTAGGAGGCTCAGGGCCTAACTCAGCTCCACCTCTGTTACTAGGTTGACCCGAGGTTTATTTGGGGCAGCGTCTTTAATAAGGTGGTTGCTTTTGATTGGCTTTAAAAGTGAAAATGTCTCAAAAAGTTGGTTGCTAACAAGACAATAACTCAGGCTGCTAACACTAGTCTGTCAAGGAGATTAAACGTCATTGAAAAACACTTTTTGATTTACCACAGTCATGACCACCTACTTGATCAAATCACACTAAGACTGGTCTTTTATGAAAGAGGTACGAGTGTGAAATAAAAGCTTTGCAGAGGTGATAATGAAGTCAGTTTACTGTAGTGTAGTTCCTCCATAGCCTTGCATTAGATATGAACATTTGTTATTTGTGCTTACTCTCCAGAAATGATGAAGCCAATGGTCTTTGTGCAGAAAATCCCAAAATAGGAAATGCATGAGTGTCATGAACCTTTTTTTTTTTTTTTTTACCACAAAGCTTATTTTCAGAAACCAATAGGGAAAATCCCATGGACTTGTTGATGGAACCATTGCTGTCCTGATCTCTGGGTTAGCCTACACACATCATCCCTGCACCACTCTATCAGGTGCATTCTTGTCCTCCTCTATGTATGAGTGGGATCATCAGAGTCATAGTATACGGTTCACATGCACAGACACAGTCCCTGTTTTCTACTGCTCCACAATATTAACGACACAGCCCAAGCCTGCCATACAGCATGCACATCTGAGGCCTCTGCTCTAGATTATAGAGGCCCGACTACGACACTACACAGATCACTGGAAGCCATGCCTGCAGTTAGCGGGTTTAGCATCAACTCTGATGGCATCTACTAACTGGAGATCCAAAAACCATGTTAGACGAGAAAGAGGGATTTTTGGCCTTTTTTAAAACACAACTAGCTCTTTCTTTGTTGATTTAACACACTGAATATTCGGTGGTCACCCTCTCTGTAGGATTATTTTTCACAAAAGGCTTTTGCTTGCTACACAACACTGTTACTCTGTAAATACTTTGTCAGTACTATACTCCATGACACCACAAGCGTTCAGCTACAAGAGTTCACACCAAACAACCTCATGCTAATCATTTAAATTGTTCTGTACAGATGTGCTGAGGGCTCGGGCAGAGTGCAGCTTAAAGGATTTTTCACAGGCCTGCAGGGGAAAGGGTTTAGATCTAGTGGCAGAGAAGTGGCCGTAATACAGCACACACTGGTTGGAAGTCGGAGTGCCCTCTCTGTCTATCTCTGTGCTGTATGGAGAAATGTACGCAGGAAACACTATCTGACAGAATCATGTGAAGCCTCAGCACATCTGTCCATACACCTCTGTTCTTCCTACCTTTTACATCCAAAAGTCCATCTAACCAACCTTCAGTCCAGCCCACGTTTCCAAGCATCAACCCCCCTGTCCCTCTTCATGAGTGTGCTTTGTTGATCCCTCCATCTCAGCTCAAGGCAGGCTCGTAGAGTGATGCAGAGAGGGGGGAGAGGGGCGGTTTGGCAGAGCTTTCCCCCCCCTCCCAGAGGGGGGCAACGGAAAATGAACGAGATCCAGATCCAAAGCTGCCGGAGTCGACAGGAGCTATCAACTGTCTGGAGTCAGCTGCGTCTCAATGTCCACTCTGCAGATGGGGCATTTCCTGCTGGTGGCCAGCCACTGATCCACACAGGCCTGGTGGAAGAGGTGCATGCAGGGTAATCTCCTGCAGAAACAGAGACAATAACGTCAGGATTTACTGAGCTCCAGAAAAATGTATAATGGTCCAAGCAGCTTGAAACAGCTTAGTTTAAGATCCCATTTACACCCTTTATAAAATCAGATCATGAGCTAGCATGAGCTTATACTTCATGCTGAGAGTGAACTTTCTGCCCATCTGTTGATATCAGTTCAATGTCTTAGACTACAACGGGGATGGTCCAGGATGTCTCTATTTAGTTTTAAAGACCTGTTGAAGATTCTCCACTAACCACCTTGGCTTGTGCCCTGGTATTCTAATGTCCTATTGCTCACTGGAAATATTGATAAAAGGGAGTGATTCACAACGAGCTAAGATGCTAGCAGCACCAAGCCTGTTCATTTTCTCTTTGCATTGAGTTGAAATTTCAATTTGATAGTACCTTAACAGGTTTATTTGCTTAAATTGTGCATCACCATTTCCTTCTGGGCCAATGTTTTAAACCAAGAAGCGTAGTACCAGGTTGGTGATCATTTGGTTGAAGAAGCTTTACAGCCATTTAAGTCAAGAAAACTGATGACCTGGAATAAGGAACGATATGACTATTTGTTTTCAAGAGAATGTTAGTTTTTGTGTGACTGTTCTTTGATAGTTAGGTACAAAACTGTCAAGTTTTTCACTGCAACCAAGTCTGTTCTTTGCAATGTTGAGTCATACCAGGAGCTCTTGTATCACCAGTCGACTATTTTCTTTATTTAATCTCTATCTAGGGATGCTCTTTGTTTTAATGGTCTTAATAAGGTCAATGACTGTATTAACGCTGGTGCCCACAATCAAAAAACACTCGAGGCTTAAAAATGAGAAATAAGCATACACATTGCAGTCAGTCAGCAGAAAAAATGTGTGAGTCTTAATTATTATGGGCCTGGATGCATGAGCAGGGGTCTCATTTGGTGTCCCACAGTCCAGCTTAAGTGGACTTTAGAGCTGCCTTTTGGGTGCCAGCTCTTCTTAAACCAATCATCAAGTAGAACAGCATAGAGCAATAAAAGACTACATCGCAGCTCTCAATATGCATCGCTGTATTTATCTTTAGCACCCAAACCAATAATTCATGATGTATCTTCAAACCATTAACACAGTGATCTAACAATTATCATAAATGAACAGAAGAGGGAGGATGCAGGATTTATTTGTTGAGCTCATGTTGAAATAGGCCTCATAAAGTGGTTCACAGCAGAGATTAAAAAGATCATTAAAACACTAACTGGCACATATTTAAAAATTATCGATACAGACATGTTTATCGATGTTTGACCAAAGGTCTGCTTGATTACTGCAAGTCACTATCGGGTTTATTTTTATTGATATTGAGATCATGCTCATGAAACACAATTTTCCATTAACCAACTTTAATGCATTTTTTAGACTTTTATATTGGTAACACTATATTATCGTGGGGAAAAAACAGCAATAAAATCTATGTATAATGAGAAACATTTATAAAATAAATTACATTTAATGAAAGTGAATAAATAAAGTATTATAACTACATGATTAAGATAGTACTGCTGTACTCTTTTGGCCAAAATATAATATAAGTCATCACCATTCACCACTGATAAAACCTATAGGCATACAAGCCCATAATATATTAATTGATTTATTTCTACTATCATGGGAAACTCATAAATGTCACTGAAAATGAAACTATTAATTTCAGAGCCTAATTGGTCATTCAAACATGAATCAATCCAAATCTATTCTATTGTACTTACTGTAATTCCCTTAAACATAAAACAGTGCCTCATACAGTGTAGGACATTCACACTCCATCAACTGATGTTCGACTCAGAGATTTTTCCAGTGGCAGCACGTCATGATTATTTTGAGCTTCATGATGACTAAAGAGAAGTGAAAATCAGATGTGATAATAAATGTGAAGTCGAGAAGCTTGTGACAACAGCAGCTTCTCGGTGAAAGGAACTTTTCAACTTTGATGCAGCAGCTGCTGTGCACACTGGAACCCAAATCAGCTTATCAGCCAATTATATGGCAGCACCTCAGTGCATATAGGCATTTAGAATATGGTGTGAAACTATGTTATGTTTTGGTTGTTTAAATTCTTTCAAAATACAAACGTTTACACACAATCACAGATGAAGACTTGTATTGTGAAAATCGTTTGTGATTCTTCTGTCTGCCATTGACAGAGCTTGACATGCAGAGCTTTGGTGTTAAAACAGCGTGTTTGTGTCATTTAGGACTTCAGAAAGCTCAAACAGCTTCAAACTCACATCTACGGTTTTTGTGTCAGCAGTTTACACAGAGATGTACCGGCTGCAGCCCTGAATCAAGACAATCCACAATAATATATTCAACACATAGTCCTTACCAAAGTTATAGGCAGGCTGCGTTCTGACAAATAAATACACTTAAACCATATTCACATTTAAAAAAAAAAAAACAAAAACAACCCTGACAGTATCCTGACCTCACCCTGGTGAACTGCTCATATGAACGCAGTCGACTTTTTCACCTGAACTTTACCCAGGTAATTTCCTTGTGCTCCTCTGTATCTAAAGTGAGCTGAAGTGTGAACGCAGCAGCATTTATCAGGGTAATTCACTGAGGGGAGTGGGAGGGCTGATGACATTATCCTGTGCAACTACTGTGAAACTGGAAAAGGGAGACTTGACAGGATGGATTAAAACAACCGCTGTTGCAGGTCAAGTCTATTTGATTGTAGAGAGAGCAATACAAATCTGGACTTTTGATAGTGCTGCTTCCTCTGCACATCATCAAAGTTCTGTTGTTCATCTCCTCAAACATAATCACCTCCAGGTCTTTGGTGCACCGCAGAGTCCTCTTGTGCTGCTATTGTATACAGAGCTAAAACACTGCTCCTTCTCTCTCTGATGTGCACGTAGTCCTTTCTGTATGCTACAATGCTTCTCTCAACTCTTTTGTCTACACTAACTAATGATCATAGCACAAAGCTTCTTTCATTCGTCCACTCTATTCTGAGCACTGGCTTCTACCACATATTTTAACATCATGCTCTGCCTACCAGCAACTCAATGGGAAAAAAGCACCATTTTAATTCATATGAAGTCTTCTACATCTGATCCCTGAACTCCACTGTTTTACCCCAGAGGTCCTGTCTGGACTTTCTATCTCAGAGATCAAGTTCAGTGCCCATAAAACCTTGAATAAGAGTTCCAGCAGCTGGTAAAACAGCTCAATTACACAAAGTTAAGCTCTTTAAATGTCTATGCGCATGTGATTTATATATCCTGTCATGTTTGGTATCCTCATTGTGCTCTGAATAGAACCACTCGTCTGACTGCAGCTTCATGTCAAATACTAGAATTTGTCTCAAGTTACTGCTTGCGACAAAAGCAGCTTAAGCTCTGGGGAGCCGACAGCTGCAAAGATTTACATTTCTTCTATACAACAAAGTTTTGAAACACTAAGTAGATTAAGGAAGATGATTTATTAGGTGAGGTTCTGAAACAAAGACATACTGTTGACTTCATATAGCTTTGTTATTGACTATGATCTTGTGAGCCAGTGCCGACTTAAACATCAAGAACTGCAGAGGTTTGATTTCCATCTGTATGAAGTTACTTTATTATTTCCCTCTTCCTTTTTCCATAGTAAAATAACTTTCTCTGTCTCTGTCAGTTTAACAGATCACTCACAATACTGGACTAACATCATAAAGTTTTATGAAATGCTAATATTGCCTTGGGGCCACATTTTTAGGATGGGTGATGGAAGGAGGTTTTTTTTTAAAACCTGTAGCTATGAAAGCATGGCAGCAACAATTTACGGTTCAAACTCTGACTGTGTGCTCCTCCATACAACTTAAGGCAATACCTTCAGAAAGGAGATGTGAAGACTATTCAGGGTTTCTATCAGCGGTGGAAAGAGCTGTCTGGAGAAAGATTTTTTTAGCTTGTCTCTATAAAACGTCCTAAAGTTATCATTACGGTCACAACACTGTCACTTAATTTAGAGAAAAGATATTGAAACATAGCTACAGACAAAACATTCCCACTTTCAGTAGTCGTATACCTCAACAGGAGTTTTATATCACTGCTTAACGGAACAGAAACCATCTACAGAAACAACATCATCTATTTTTAATTCTTATTTTAAATTCAATTCAACCCATTTTAATAGCAGTTTAACGATGCTGCTACATAAACCAAAATCAGTCCTCAAAAGCTCAAATTAGAGCTAATTGATTATGGTAAAAATAATAATCACTATTATTTTAATAGAAATTGAGATCATGATTGTGAAACACAATTACTCGTTGATTTTAGAACAAGCACCAAATGCTTAAATTTAAAGTATGTTTTTGATGCTATCATTTTGAACACTAAATAATAATAATTATCTAAATACATTTTATTTTTAAAGTACCTTTCATGACGCCCGACAATACATAGAAATAAATGTGCTAATATAAATACCTCAAAGTAATGCTAATGATAATAATGGAGTGAAATGGTACCCCACTCACAAATCAAACACAATTGGGAATATAATCATAATAATTATTCCCTTCCGGCTGAATCCCTGCCCTTTTTCCTTTCGTTCTACATTTCTGGCTCAATGGGAGGAAACACCACTCAGGCGTACTTGCTGTTGGTAGATAATAGAAATAAAGACATGATGTTGGAGAATCAGTCGACTCTCACAGAGTGAGTGAAAGCAGTCATAGGACCAAAGTATCAAACATGGCAGAACTCCCTCCAACAAAGTGGGAGCAGTTGATCACAGTAGTATGACTAAAACAGACAGCTGTAAAAAAGTGCAGGTCTCTTCCCTTGTTATTTTTATTGTGAAGGTCTGTTTAAAAAAAAAAGATTAAATCCTAAAGACTTGGATTACAGGCACATTACACATGATATGTATTAACAGTAAGCTTAATCTGCCATTATGAGAGCTACAGGCAGCGATCTAGCAACCTGCTGACAGAAAGTGAGCCTTGTGTTAAATAAAATATGAATCTGCACCTTTTATAAGAAGTTTATATTTTTAATTATAGCTGTGAGTACTTTGTTTCTCAATAGCCTAATCCACTAATGCATGAGTAAAACACAGGACGGCTTGCAGTGATATCCATGAGCATAATTTCAGGTGGCATTTATCAGTCTGTATGCACATATCAAATGTAGCCCCCTGCTGCATGAGAATCTTTGCCTGTGTGAGTGCTGTTCCTGGTTCTGGGTGAACCCATGGGAATAGTGCACTGAAGAGCTTCACAAAAACACCCCGCTATCTCTCGGCTCTTTGTCCCATTTTAAACTTTAATTGAAGTGAGGCAACAAGCTCAGTGGAGTGTGCGATTTGACCTCACAGATCCATCATGGTGATGTATAAATAGCCTGAGCATATGGCGCCATAGCCTTTATACATTAGGAGATTTAAGATGCTGTTCTTTTCTGTGTCCTCAAGATAAAAACAAACTGGCTTTGCTCCTGGCCACTTCTCATTTTTACACCGCTGGGCTCGAACAGAAGCACGTTTGCAGTTCAGACAACATAAATACAAAGCATTGTGATGACTCTTGCATCAAGTGGAAAACAGTAAAGACTCCTGCACTGCACACCAAAATGTTGCACCAGGCAATGGATAAGGCTCCTAAACACATACATTTTAAGTGCAAAACATTAAAGAAGATGTGGGTTAAAATTCAGCCCTTATAAATCATTATAAAGTTTAAGGAATAAGAGAAAAAAAACTCCAGCTGGGGTCAGTCTGTTGTTCCTACTTAAAACTTCACAAACTAATGCTTCATCCTAGAGGGTGAAGCCAATATGCTGGCACTAGATTAAAGTCAGGGGATGACCAAGGTTAAGACAATTTGTCTGAAGAGTCTGTAAAATGATTCCAGGAAGTCAATCAAACAGTCACTCAAAACTAAAATGTCAACCCTTTCAAAGATGCTGTGGAAATCACAGAGGCAGTCTGACTCATCCTTTGGGGAAGCAGAAATTTCTGAACATCATTTTAAAGCAATCAAATCAAACACTGTTCTTTTTGTGTTTAGTTTGGAGCAGATTTTACGCTGACGTTACAATAAATGAGCCTCAGACTGATGTGTAAATCTGCATAGGCAGCATTTTCAGCTCAAAAAAAGACGGTGTGAGTGAAGCTGTACCTGACATCCTCTCCATCCTCCAGCATAGACAGACAAATGGTGCACTTCTCATCTGTGTCCAGCTCCTCATCATCCAGACACATCTTCAGGTCCTGGGGTATTCTCTGCACAGAGAAGAAGGCAAACACTCTTTAAATATTAAAGCTGCTGGTGCAGCTGCGTGTTGGGAGCTCTTATGTTTATGCCACTGGTGTCTCTGAGACAGCCAAGACTTGGAGGAACAAGTCACCTCATCGTACTTCCCTGAGAAAATTCAGACATCAGACTGAAACGACTCAATTACTTCTCCGCGCTCAGAATGAAGCAAATGATCCAACTCTCTTTCCTCAGTATTTAGGTCACATTCAGTGTAGACGGATTTTTAAATTCATTCCACGTACATATCTGCAGACAGCTGGATGAGTCATCCACCGTCTTGATTTGTGCACACTGCAGACCTGCCTCGCTAATCTGTGAATGGAAATTAGTTTGACATTTGAACCTCTGCGAGAGTCTTGTCCCTCCTCCACTTTCCGTCCTCACTCTTTGATCCCTTCAACCTGTCGTTGCCCTCTTTAATATCCTCTCTCACACATTTAGTTTTACTCATACCTTACCTTTTATACAGTTTGAACCACAACTGAAATTAAAAACTGCAATAAAACAGTTGATTACAATGAATACAAAAACACTATACCATATGGACAAGCATTTGTTTATTTAGTGTGCTTAGATTCTTGCTGATGAGGGTTTGGTAGAAAAGTCATGCTTTTGCACCCTTTTAAAGGAGGCAGATGTATCAAAGCTTGCTGTCGCCTAACCCAGAATTAAATGTTGCCAAACTGGGAGTAAAAACCTACATTTGGATATATTTTTTTAATTTAAGGGGAACACTGTGTCAATGTAATCTTAGGCAATGGAACAGAAGTATCTTGTTTTTTCATCTTGTTCTTTATACCAAATATTGTAAAACTTAAGGCTTTCATTAGCTTCAGTCTATAAAATTATCCAACCCTCATTTTGGAAAGATATGAAAAGAAGACAGGCCTTTATTTATTCTATTGCAAATGAGTATACATTAAATATTTTTAAGTAAAGTACATGAACAGGATGATAATGCACATGTTTCAACGGTCCAAAGTAAAACTCTTGCACTGTTCAAGATGCATTTCAAACATTTCAAACACCCTATGACACTGAAAAACACACACAAAAAATACATGAATTTCCAACAACTGGGGTATTGATAGCACTACCTGAATGTATAAAGAAATGACATTAAGCTTTACACACAGATGTTTGTTTTGTAATCATGGTTCACAGGAGCATGACAGATTATAGGTAAAAGCAACAAAATTGTTTCCATTTACATGTCTCAGCTGTATGAAGATTTTACTCTAAAATAATAAACATGAAATCATTTTCAGCACAAAAACTTATTTTTACAGATTCTTTATCTAGTGCAGAGGTGATAGACAGGTTTCATGACAGTTTCTTAAGTTAACTCGGTTACTGCATAATTTATAGATAGAAATTATTTTTTTGCTTTGATTATTCCCATGGTTATTTTATAGTAAGGTGTATTTTATATATGAGTAATATTATCCCCTCCTCCCCCAAATTAAAATGCCTCAAAGTCATTTCTTAAGGTTATATATGCATTTCTCTTTCATTGACACATGACTTGTACTACAATCCTTTATAAATCAATTCGTGGTTGAAAATTCAAGCACTCTCCAAACCTTAAAAAATGCAACAACATAAACCTTAATGATCTGTTATTTAAAATATAAATAATGATCTTGATCTAAAATTTAGCAGAATAAACATTTTTTACCCAATTATCTGTTATTTTAAAGATCAAATAGAGTAACATACCATTCAGAAATGCAGATATATTTGTAAAGCATGGATAAAACATCCCAAAGATGCCTTCAATTTAGTTTTTGCAATAGAAAACAAGAAAAAAATAAAGTCAAAGCACTTTCCAAAGGTTGAAAATGCAGTGATATATATAGCACTTTCATGGATTTCAAGCTCTGTACAACCCCAGATTTTGACACAAGTCAAGTCAACTGCTTAATGTCCTGAGTCTGTGTGATTTCAAGCAAAACAGAACAGCGAGCCACAGCAACACAGTGCTAAAAACCAGGAGTGACATGTTTGAGGTGTGTAGACAAACTTTAAACCTCTCAGAAAATCAACAGGAATCGATGATAAAGTATTGGTGGATAAGAGAATTGATTATGGCATTGTTTTACATACATGCTTTCAGACAATAGGGGTTTTCTCAGATTGAGTATATTAACTATAAAGTAAGACAAAATGTATTTTTACCTTTTTGTACTTGTGAGGGAAGGTGAATCTCTCTATGGTTGTTTGAACAGCTCCACGGTTTACACTACCAAGTCTGTCCTCCAGCTGCAGAAGCTCCTAAAATGTAAACAACACATACATGCGAATATTTTTAATAAAATCAATTCAGCGTCTCAGTGAAGACTTGTCTGAATCTTCCTGCCTGGGTAATCAAACTTCACACTGTGAGATAAAATATGCAAGTGTAAAATGACACGTCAGTGTGGAGGCTTTTGATAAGATAAATAAGTGGTGCCTCAAAGAACAGGAAAGAGCTTTTCAAAAACAATTGCATCTTGTCCAGATGAAAACAAATGGGATTAAAGGCAGTCCAGACCATTTGAGGCATCTGGAACCTGCAGTAATTGGAAATGAGAAAATCAGCTACACACTCAAGCCTGTCCAGAGCATCGGTTACAGACACAACAAAGACAAATTAGTTTAGACTGCTGAGTGTGTGTGTGAGTGTGAGTGTGTGTGTGCTGAGGAGAGGAAGGAGCCACACAAACCTCATAGCTCTCTCGAACAGCAGACGCGTGGCGTGAAGGGTTGAGACTCTGCAGGGCCAGCAGGTGCAGCTGGGGATATGGGTAGTTTCTGATCTCGTGGACGACCTGGGGACGACAGGGAAGAAGCTCAAGCCAGCTCTACGGCTGAATTCAAGAATAAAAATCATACACTGCTCATCCAGCTTTTGCTGTGGGATGGACTTTGGTCTCACACATTCAGAGCTGCAGAGAGCTCACAGACCAAACGTGATTGATGGCACTGAGGCGAGAGGGCGCTCACCACTTGTGTTGAGGCATTGTTTCTTGGGAAGTGGTGCATCCTGGGAGAGGTCAAGTAGTGCTGATAGTGCTGCGGCAGCGGGTGGATGTGATACTGGTGGGGAGGCAGCCCAGCATCTACACTCAAATCCCTGAGCAGAAAAAACCACACACATACTTCAGAGGCTCATCATTTCATCTTGTTCACAACAGATTCATTGGATTCTGATTACAGAGTTCTGAAGTGTGTATCCACAAATCACTGCTACAAAGGAATGTGGACCACTTCACAGCTCAGGAGAGTAAACTCAGATCATTTCAGGTAAAAGAATGTGTTTTTAAGAAATAGTAAATCCACACACTCAGTCAGATAGATACGAGGAGTATCTGACAGGTATTTAGTAGGGCAGTTTGCTTATTTAAAACATCATTAGTGTGATTATTCAACATGATATTGAAATCATACTGAGAAGACAAAAATGCATAATGATCAACAACATATGCATAACATGAACTAATCAAACTGACACTCACAACGCTATGAAATAATGTTTTTAAACTGTTTTTAAATCATTAAATCACAGTTATAATGTTCTTATGATTATGGGAGGGTTTAGTTATAATCACATGTATACTCACCCAGCCCTGATACATATAAGTCTAGACCTGGGACTTAAATGGGTGAGGTCTAATTAATTTCCTTAAACAATGAATAGTATGAACAGATTTAAAAACACTTTCTTTGTACCGCTCTCATTAACAGTTGAAACAGAACTAGAAAGTTAGGTCAGAAAGAAATAGATAAATGCTGTGAAAGTTAGGGACCAAGATGATCACTGAACATTTTTCCTTTATCCAAAAAGATAAATAAAGGTTGAAACTAGTGGAATATTTGGACAAACGTCATTTGAAAATTGTTGAAATACATGGTAAATATAAATGAATGAAGCAATGGCCCCGCTGATTAATGCTAAAAGATCATTTGAACAAGTAGAGATGTGCAGAATAAGAATCAGATTAGAAAGACTTCAATAATCCCCTAGGGGAAAATTGGTTGTTTCAGTTGTCATGTCATAAAGAGAAAAGCATTAACAATATGGAGATATACTGTATAAACATGCCGAACAAGATGGATTATCTATAGCAGGATGTTAATAAATTAATTGATAAAGGCTTACGTTCACACTTGAACGTGTCTTAGCAGACATTGACCAACAACCAACATTGAGGAATCATCATAACTTTGTTGGGAGTACATCACCAGGGTCAATATTACAGTTCAACGCAGGTAAACATTTCTAAAGCAGAGAGATACACAGTACTGGTAGAGTTTGATGTTTGCTGATGGCCCCCTAAGTAATTATAGATAGATTTTAAACATTTGCCAACATGGAGCAATGCATGGGTAACTTGCTGAACAATATGCACATATGTACACATGTTGCATCATACAGGACTTGTTAAATATACCAAACAGTCCGTCTAGTGTGCAGGCTTAGTCTAACTTGACCTCAGTCTGCAGTTTGTTTGTTTATTTATTCATCTCTTTTCTCATTTACATGTATGTATCAGAGAAATCATTCATACCACTGCTTACATTAACATTTCATGTGTGTGGATTTAAAAAAAAATTACAACACATTTTATTTCCTCTGCTCATTTTCCCTACGTTAGTGAGCTGATCAGTGTGTGATTTCCTGAATTTCTTTTTCTGTTGCATTCAGCTCTCACTCTTATTCATGGTATGTTACTATTGCTCTCAACAGTTCCCTTGCTTTCCTCATTTCTCGCCTGCATAACAAAAAGCAAAGTGATCTTGAAACTTCTTCGATGGCTGTGAGTAGCTGTCCAACTCTCTGTTTTGAAACTCTGGAGGCGTTTTTGTATCGCTTAGCGAGACAGCTACAATACTCACTGTCAGTTTAAGTGTCACAGAGTTTTGTTAAAGCTTTGGGCTGTTTTAGTTTTGAACTTCTTTTATCTCTTTTTCTCTCAGATACTGGCTCAGTCACCCAAAGAAGAACTTAGAAAAGAGTGGTGTCTCGTCCAAGTATTTGTTTTGTTAGCCTTTTGAGCTGCACGTACTAATCAAAAACAAACTCTTTAAGGATTTATCTAGAGATTTAAGGGATGAAATCAGGATTTATGCTGTTTTAAGGGTTGATTTCTTTGATTTTCTTTAGCTGGCACCTTATTAAATCTGAAAAGCATCTTAAATCACAACACATTTCCTGATCATTTAGGATGTTGGGATGAACTCAAAGCCTACATGAAGACATCTTGAGACAACACAAACTGGAAAAGATCTGCACTTATTGAAACAACATGAGTGTGTGTGTTGCTCACCAGTCTGTGCCCTCAGCCAGGTATCGAGGCTGCTGCACCACAGGCTGAGGAGGGACATGGAGAGGGGGGGCAAACTCATACCCGGGCCGCAGCCTGTGGGGCTGGTGAGGAACTCTCTCTGGGGTGCGTCTGCTACAACAGATAGGCTTAGATTTGAATATTTCCTTAGGGCAGTACAAAAAAAAGTTGACAAAAATGTGATGTTACTGCAAAATCAGACCGACCCCAATGTTCTGCTTCAGCACTGAGGTTAATTGGAGACAGACACAAGTGAAGGCTCAATATGTGACTTTCAGAGCAGACTCTTAAACCAAAGTGGTCCCTGTTTACACCCACACACTCAAATGTTTGTACAGCATGTGTTCGGTGTTCTGGTTCCTATTTTAAATACATTTGTAGCAGTATTGGCACTGATGTGTGCAGGAGGAAGAAACAGATGGAACGTTGCTCACACGGCTCCTATCAGAGTATTCTAATGATTAATTCATCATCATAAGCAGGTATTTGTGAAAATTAAGATGATTATCAATTATAGATCAGACATACTAACTTGAGCCAAAAATCTGCTGAATGCTGTATTAGGAAAACCGATCATACCAGGATTTTCTGTCAACCTCAAATGCATCCTGGGTGCGCTCTTGTTCAAACCATTTTTTAAAGGTTTTTCAGCTTTACCTTTTAAGACATAACCCACAAATTCAGTGTTATCACTTGTTTTAACCCTTGAAGCTCAAGGCCAATGCTTGCATTTTTGTTTTTATGAAGTGCAGTGCTTAACAAATTTGTTAGAACACATAAAAACGAGAAAACAGAGATATTTGCCTCCACAGAGGAGGTTATGTTTTGCCGGTGTATGTTTGTTTGTCAGCAAGATTACGCAAAAATTATGTGATGGAATTTGCTGAAATTTTCAGGAGATGTTGGTAATGGCCTGACTTATAAATGATTAGTTTTTGATGGTGATCCAGATAACTGCAAACTTCCATTTTTACTCAATAAGATAATCCTTTATTGATCTCCAGATATCAACATGACTCTGAGTACTAGGTGTGGGTTTTAATGATCACTGAATCATATTATGATGGCAACTTTATCATGAGTCTATTGCTTATAGCTTCAACAGCAATATGTGAGCTACTTTGGTGGAGGTTTGTGCCGAGCTCCGAGTGCTTTCTAGTTTAGAAATTTTTCATAAACCTCTTTCAAATGGAAAATGTTTGACATTGGACATACAGTATGAAAGGAATGAGGAATTCAAACTGAATCACCTCTACAACAATTTAAGCAGTTCACTTTACTTCTCAGAAAAGTCCAATTAATCAAGCGCAACATTCAACCACAGAAATGCAATTGCATAACTTTTATTAGCCTCCAAATGCAGAGTCCCTGTAAAGATGTGTTGTATCGTTTTACAGATTAGTAAACCAAGTGTTCCCCCATAGTGTTGGGAGAGTTAAAACCTGTATTAAGCTGGTATTACCATATCATTACCAGATTGGTTTCCAGCGACATTTATTTTGCTTCTTTCTTTATGAAGATCAGGTGGGACAATGTTTGAAGTACTATTGATCTACAGATGTGCTGAGACTCAACAGATAAGCATTAATAAGCTCTGTGGAAGTTGTGGATTTAGAAATGGCAGCTGCCATTGGCTGTAGAAATATGTATCTGTAGTCACTTGTTGATGAGATAATGAACACCTCTGGGATCAAAATAAATGCTCTCTTTCCACAGACTCCCTCCATCCCTTATTTCCTGAACCCTCTGTTTCTTTTTTACTTGCAAAGAGCTGAAAAGCTGCAGACAAGCACTGATTACCGTCTCAGAACAAGATTCTTTCATCAGTTTTAAGTGACAACATTCATCTGACAGGTTAGGTGTGGCAGGTTGGGGGGTGGGGTTGTCCTTCCCTTCTTCATTCTGCAGTTTTGACGTTGTGTTTTAATGGGATTCTGCTCTTTAGACAGAATTCATCTGCACTGCACTGCACTCTAATTACTCTTTCAGAAAATGATGAATAAATTATTTTATGCTTCACTAAATTTTCCAAAACTAAAGCAGGTGAGCGGCAACAGTGGAGATTATATGAATCACATTTGAGTTTCCTAGAAACACTTTCTCAAACTAAGCTAAGTGTTACATTGACCTTGCAAATACAGAGCTGGAAACAAAGAGAGTGTAACTCTTCTTTGCTGGTTTATATTTGATATATGTGGTACATACACCAGCCACTTTATGAAGCACCAGGTTGGACCCCTTTAATCTTCAGAGCCGCCTTAACTCTTTATGGTATAGATTCAACACCATGCTGGAAATATTCCTGAGATTTCAGTCCATATTGACATGAGAGCATCACACAGTTGCTTCAAATGTGTTGGCTGCATATCTTTTATGTCCATGCATTAAATCACATACATAAGATGATCTATTGGATTGAGATCTGGTGACTGTAGAGGCCACTGAAGTACACTCAACCCACTGTTTGTTCCAGAAACTGGTTTGAGATGATTTGAGGTCTGTGATGTTGCATACTATCCTTCAAGAATTAGCATCAGAAGATGTTTGTACTGTGGTCATGAGGGGTTGGAAAACAACAATGTTTAGGTTTACTGTTGGTACTAAGGGGACTAAAATATGCAATAAAATGCCCTCAACACCAGCCTGGGTTTTTGATACAGGGCAGGGTGATTCCTTTTTTTTTTTAGATACCATGCCCCTCCATTTGAGTGATCTGAGCCTCATCAGACCAGGAAACATTTTTTCCATCTTCCGTTGTCTATTTTTGGACAGCCTGTGCATATCATACCCTTGGTGTCCTTTCCTTGGGTGACAGGAGTGACACTTGGTGTGGTAATAAACTGTTACAGTTCCTCTGCTTTAAAATGCACCATGTAAAGCATTCATATTTTTTTACACATTGGTCATAACATAACAAGTGGGTATTTGAGTTAGTGTTGACTGACATCTTACACCACTCTGACCTTCCTGTCCTTCTCATCTGGCCTCTGAAATCAACAGTACATTTTTGCCTAGAAAACTTATGCTCAAAGGATATTTTCTCTTATCAAACCATTGTCTCTAAACCCTACAGATGGTTATGTGTGAAAATCCCAGTTAATTGGCAGTTCCTGAAGAACTCAGCTTGTCTACTGCTCTGCCATGTCTGAAGTCACTTAGATCACCTTTCTTCTCCATTCTGATGATTCATTTCAACTTCTCAACCATGTCGACATGCCTAAATGCATTGAGTTGCTGCCATGTGATGGGCTGATCAGTTTTCTGCCTTACCCAGCAGTTGAACAGGTGTAACTTAATGAAGTGGCTGGTTAGTGTATGCTCTGTTATATCAAGGCCTGTGTCCACAGCTGTTTTTTTTCTGTCTTTGATAAAACTATGATGGACCAGCACATTTGACCATGTTTGTCCGGACACAACCCTCAAGACCTTTTTTTAATTGCCATTATGCTCACAGCTCCCCCAACCAAAGTAGTTCAACTTTTGGAACAGCTCCAAGCTTGTCTTTATCCCTTCTCACTGACCGATCACAGTCAAGAAAGGGAGGAAGTTTGGATCCATCTATATAAACGACTGTGGCATAAGAGAAATGCAAGCCTATGAAGCTCACTGATTTAGCATGACTTCCAAGAGTTGTGCGTAGTATCATTCTCTAAAGCAGTGGATATGGCTCTGGCTTTCCAGCACTGGGCTCTAATATTTACTGTGACAACATCGATGCACCCTAAACATATTTCTTCATAACCAAACAATGGCGTTCAGGAGCAGGGCTCTAAAGTGAAGGAGTGGTCTCTGCCAGACACAAGCCATTGATTCTGAAAGTCGCATATTAAGACTTTTACTCTCATTTCTCTTGTTTTCTCTTCTGTCTTTATACTTGTGTGGGTACCTGGAGGGTGGCAGGATGTGTCGATGCTGGGCCTCGAGGATCTGCTGCTGAAGGAGGTATTGCTGGTGTAATGCCTGAGGTAGGAAGGGGGGGGCAGGGATGTCCTGGAATTGAGGGGTGGGCAGGGGATTGAGGGGAGGGTGGAGCGGAGGGCCATGCTGGTGGCCCGGTGGGGCCAGGTGGGGGTTAATGCCTGACTGTGGCTGCCCTGCGTGGGGCATGGGGAAGTCCATGGGCAGCGGGGCCTGAGGACCTAACTGGAAGTGCCGGCAAGAGGTAGCATGGCTGTGCTGCTGCTGCTGCTGTTGCTGTTGCCGGTTGAAATGGGATCCTGTGGAGGATAAGGAGAAGTCAGGCGCCTGAGGGGACAAATGAGCTGGAATTAATTGTGGGTGAAATGTGGTGTCACTGTGTTTGATAAGCATGTTAATGAAGCCCTACCTCTTACCTAGGGTGAAAAATACTTCTGTGGGGGTGGGAAATGATGGTTACCACAAGTACCATGACATGGCGACCATTTTTTTTCTGGTCCTGCGCACAAAGCGTGAGCTTTAAATTCTGTAACTGTGTTTCCAACCTCTGGATCGACTCCTGGTCTTCTGATTCACAAGCGAACTGGATCAGAACAGATGAAATCTATGGTCTTCCAGGCAGCTCTTGTAAATTATGCAGCTGACAGAGGGTCAGTGCACTCGCAGTAAAACCTTTAGTACCTGGCTGTCTGTTGGATACACAGTGAAATGTTTGGTGCCAAGTTTTCATCTACAGAACTGTAAAGCATACTTTCCACTTTCAATAAAAGCAAACCAGGCATTATACTCATTTTACTCCTTTTCTGAAACATACTGTATCTGTGTGCCTTACTCCTACATGATAGCTTTACTTGTTTTCTTCCCTTGTTAACTTTCAGGAGTAAAGAGGAAATAGCTCAGATGATTTTTTTTTCTTTTCCAACCACAGCTATTTGGCAACTGCAGCAATCAGACTGCTGTGAAGACTTGACTGTGTGAAGAGAAAGACAGGCTCACTTGTCCTGTGGCATAATATGGTTTTAATGACGTGCTTCAGCTTAACAAGACTCTTCTGTTTAATGTTGAGCTAAAAAATCCCCATAAGATTTTATCTTTGAATGGAAACTTAAGAGAAAATCTCTGCTAGAGGAAGATGTACCATTTTTACAGAGAAGCAGGTTTCACCAAAGCACTTAAACTTCCAGAAAGTAACCACTTTATAGGCTTAAATTGGGCATTTAAAGATAGCTTCTCAGTAGAAAGCTAAATTCAACCTGCTTGTTTAGTGCAGAAGACATGAAAAGCTTAATAGTAACAGTTGACATTCCTTGTACATTATGAGGATATAGGCAAATTCTACATTGCATTTACTAGGAGTACGCTTGAAAAACACAGTGTGCTTTTGAAACACACCCAAGCAAAATAAAAAGTACAACTCTCAGGCAATTTTCAGCCCGACGAGTCATCGGTGTAGCTGGTCAGTCGTCAGATGACCTTGTTGCCGAGGGGTCAAAAGCTCAAGTCTAGACTGTGAGTAAGGAGCACACTGTGTTTTCAAGCGCCTCAGTGAAAAACGATCACCATGAATGACAGCAGATAGACTCATTCAGGCCCTGTGATGGAGGAAGCGTGGAAATTGTCTATCTTTGTCACAGCGGGAGAGGAGGTGGGTGAAGGGGGGGTGGAGGGGAAGGGGAAGGGGGGGGAAAGGGAGGTGGGCAGGTAGGAACAAGGAGAGGGGAGGACAATAAATGGAAATCAGCAAGAAGCACACTGAAGGTTAGGAAAAACACTATATTCTTTATTGAAAAATATTAGTAAATGTGGAATTTGTGGTATTTTTTTCTTTCTTGTTTGTTTGTAATAATAGTATAAATCCATGCAACAAAAATAAACAACATAGACTGAAGGCAAGGCCCACCATGCTCCATATAGGGTTAAAAAGAACAAAAGCAGCATCCAATGAGCAGACGTGTTGGCTACAGCACATGATTCAAGTACAGCAGGGTACATCTTTACTACAGAAAGATTACATTGGATTTTCACTAGTCAATGTAGAAAAACAAAAACCAAAAAATTATGAATCATAAAATGTGACCATGCATTGAAAGTACTATTACCAGAACAAAAGGTAAAGAGAGACCACAACCAAACAATAAAGACGTTATTACTAATAGAGGATCTCTTTAGCAGTGCAGGAAAATAGGCATCCCTGTGAAATGGATAGCATTTTGGCCTTATGTTAGTGGGGAAAAATTGGGAAGTGATGAACCACCAGTGAGCATGTTTTGCTGGATTAAAATGTTTAGAGGTTCATTTGCCCCAGGAGGGTCAAACAGCCCAGACAATTCAGTGTGATTCAAAGCTTGAAATTTGCAAAGGGGAACAAAAGGATTACACAAAAATGGAGACAGTTATGGCAGGTTGTTGTGTGCAGGTGCAGTGTACTTTCAGTCATTTCAAGTGATCAGATGGCAGCGTTTGCTGGCAGGCTGATTTTTCACAACAATAATGGCATGCACATGAGTCCAATCTGCATGCTTTCACTTGTTTTGGATTTTTTTCAATGGGTCACTTTGATCATATACATTGCACCTTGAGTGAAGAGAAGGAGGATGAGCCAAATTCTGGTGTTCAACAATGCAGTGCAGTATTTAAGATCATGCAAAATGTATCCACTTTACAGGAATTTACAGCATGTTGTCTATCAAGACTGGATGGGGGGTACACAATGACATTCAACTGATACTCTAAAAATAAAAGGAGCTAAAATGTCTACTCAGTGCTACAGCAATTTGACAGAAAAAAAGACAAAAAGGTGCTCATTACTAGGTGTTAGCTATTGTTTTAGTCTGCTTAAACATGAAAAGTCTATGGCTGAATACATCTTGAGGGGAGGAGGGGGGTGCATTTTAATACCAATGTCGTCTTCTGATGGAAAGAGGAAATGAAGAAGGGATTCACAATACAGCTAAATGCAGAGAACAGGCAGAGGCCACGCCACACCACACAGCAGCAGATGATCATTAGCTACACAATGGGGGGGACGACAAAGATCTGATAAATGCAGAATGTAGAGCCAGCCTCCATACTATGAAACAGGGAAATAAGAACAGAAATAAAAGCACAATGAAATCACTGACGCCACTGTTGTGAAATTAATTAAACACTGTAGCTTTATTAAGAATATTTAGCTGTGACCGCACACTCGGCTCTCCTGCAGCCTCACACAAACAGCAGCTGAACTGCTCAGGAGGAAATAACCGAGAGGGCGACTGCAGTGACGGCAGGACGTCAGCGCTGGCCGGACTCTTCCAGCAGCTACGGACTGATTAATCGGCCAATTGACACGGACAATGATTTCGGAATTTACGCTTAAGGAAAAAAACAGCGAGCCGAAGAAGGTGATCTTCAAATGACATCACCCAGGCATGGATCATAGACACACGTACGCAGATGCCGCTATTGACATGCGTCTTGTTCGGGCGCCATTTTGGAGAGGGGTAACCGCGATGTAAATGTATAGAATTCATCGTGTTTTTTTCCACACAATCAATAAAAAAAACAACATAACATCTAGATTTTCCAACTACTGTAGGCGCAATAATTTTTAAGGTCAAATCTGTGACCAAATATTTTAATATAAAGAGCTGAAGCACTGGTGCTCCTGTCTTATATTTGGTGCAGAAATTGCCAAAATTGAACTATCTTTTGGATAATAGCCTAAATTTGTACATTTAGGCTGTGTGTACATTTACAAATGTGTACATTTAGGCTATTATCCAATTAATTTCAGTTACGGTTAAGGGGGTGCAGCACGCGTAACCCGATAGCTCTGACAAATTTAGTAAACACGACACTATTACACGTTAAGTTTTATCATAGAGTACTGCAAACTAATCCTTTGCCCGCAGTGGAGAAAAATACGTCATGGCAAAGCCTAAAATTAATTTCAGGTTACAATAGTATATCAAGTCACAAAGTGTAATTCCCTTAGTGACTGCAAGTCATGTGGTCACCCCAGCACTGACTAAAATATTCCCATTTCAACTTTTACCCAAATTGTTCAGCACTTTCAGACCTCCCTTAAATGTTTAAATCTTGGTCAAAATGCTGACTATGTACACATTTTAAGGGTGCTTTGTTTTAAATGGCAGGTGTACTTTAAATGTACTCAGATATTTGCACAACAATTCTATTGAACAAAAAATACATTTTTTACGTAAGCCATTAAGCTTATGTTAATACAACTGTCAAAGTTCAAGTGTGCTGCCTGATTGATTTTAATGTATTTTTACATCATTTTGGCTGAGACTGTCTCATAATGCAGCATTTCCATCACCATTAATCTGGAAAGGTAGCCTTCTATTCCTACGTCATTTTCGACCTAACCACATTTGTAATTCATATGCACTCAGCATCTGAAATTAGCAGCCTTAGCATGCCAATTTCATTAGACTTTTAAATCTGGCATTTATTGTACTAGTAAAAAACAATGTACCTATATTATGCCTTTGCAACACCAACATTTCTGAAAGTCTGAACAGGATGACTTCATCTGCCCAGTAAAAAGCCTCTCCTCTGAATCAGCAGTCGGGAGTGCTTGATACCAGCAACCCATGAGATATTTGGACTGTCGGAGGTTAAATCATGTCGGTTCTTAAGTTCACATAATCTCTTATGATGACTGCTCCATCATGCTCACACTTATTTAGCAAACCCAAAAGTTATCACACACTGAACACCTCATATCCTCCTCCGTAATCATCGTCTGAGATGTTGGAGCCACTGACACAAACGCCCCCAGCCCCACGTGGGCCCAGTCCACTAGTACATGTCCTGCACTGAGCTTGGATTTAACAGTAGTAACTCTATTTTAGGAGGTCAGGGGAGGGATCTATTGATTCAGGAGGACAATGTTTACAGAAGAGAGATACATCTCTGTGCCGTTGACTTTGTCTAACGCACTTAAGTCCTCTTATCTCCTGTAACAAACATCTCAGACACACTGATTAACATGTTATAGCAGCCAAGCATTTTTAACCCCTTAACCATCTGTTAAAACAGAGAATACTTGAACTTAGAGATTCAAAATTAAATATATGTTGTCCAGCTCTTTTGCAATAAATATTAAATTCTAGATGCTGAAATCAAGAGTGGTGCAGCACAGCAGGTAATGCACATGCAAGAAGATTGCTGGTTCAAGTCCAGCGTAACTCAACTTCTATGTGAAGCTGTCATGATCTCCCTGTGCCTGTGTGAGTTATCTGCAGGGAATTCCAGTTTCCTCCTACATACCAAAAAACACATCTGTTATGTTCATTAACCACTCTTAATTATCCTTATATATAAACATAACTGTGAAGGGATGTCTCTCTCATTGTGGCCCTGTGATTGGCAGGTGATTGGTTCAGGCAACCAGCATAAGATGTCAGCTGGGATAGGCTTTAGCCCTTTGCTAGTCAACAACTGATGAGCTGTATGAATGATGGATGAATGGATGGATGCTGCAATCTAATTTAAATTACCCCACATGTCTAGCAGGCTTTGCAAATCAGACAAACTGGTGACCACATACTATTTCAGCAAACACCTAAAACAACAATCTCAGGAGCAGTCCTACCACCAATTGACTTCTATTTGTTACAGCTGCAGCTATACCTCTTTAAAATGGCGCCCAGATTGACGTATCGCTTCTGTGGACAACAGCAGCCCATGTGTCATCTACGTGAACACATCTACAGGCACAGATAAGCTGACTGGCTGGAAAGGCTACGTCTATTTTGCGGTATTTTACCGTGCAAACAAACGGAAACGCACTGAGAGATATCGGAAAAGCATCTGTATGCTGCACAATTTCTATCGCTTACAGAACATGACCGTCAAAATCCCACTTGGTGTTATATTTAAGAGAAAGTGGCTGTAGTCATAACGGAGTATTTCGCAACGCACGCCCTGTACAGGAGAAATCCTTTGTGGAAAATGTTTCCCTTCCAGGATTTAGCCTGAGCCAACAAACCAGTTAGCTTATCTCCAGCGACGGTATTTGATATCGATCATGAATAATTACACCGTCAAAGCACGTCCTTTTGTTTGCTTTAGATGGCCGCATTTGATTCAGATTGAAGTAACAGAATCTCACGGGTTGCTAAGCGAAAATTTAGAGCGATAATGTAAAGTTAGCAACGCGAGCTAACCAACAGCTGCAGTGAATATTAAGATAAACAGGGCACATGTTTTGAATCGATGTGAATATTATTAATACCGTACCTCTGTTTCTTACTGAGCCGAATACAGGAAGAACCAGGTATCCGACATGCACTAAGACCATCCTGGGATCCTTGTCTTATGATTCCGCCGGGTTATTCGGAGAGAAAGAGCAGTAGCAGCCCATGCGGATCTACATTCAGGCGGCTGGTTGTTGCTGGCTGTTAGCACCACAGGCGAACCAAACCGAGCGAGAGACCGTCTGACGGGCTGAGCTCACAAAGGCAGACATGTCGTGGGTCGGTCCGGCTGATAGGGGGCGCTGCTGTTACTGCACCTCGCTACTGGGGTGTCTCCAGGTTAAACAGCAGTCCTTTCAGTTCACCTCCATGTGGAGGAATGTGTACGTACTTAGCTTTTAACATGTTTTTGCATAAGTTATCACCTCACCAAGGAATACTTTACTTACAAGTAGAGATGGGAAGTTCGTCTCTTTTCAGAGATTCGGCTCTTTTGGGTCAACTCCTGGAGAAGAGACGGCTCTTTTGACTCCTAAACGGCTCTTGATCAAGGATCTTTTGGAGATGTATATGTTACTTTAACTTTGTAAAAATTAATAGTTTGTGTCTAGAAAGCCTTTTGTGTTTGGTATTTTTATGAAAATCCTTAAAATGCCAAATTTTGTGTATTTATTCCATTATAAAACCAATTTTGTTGCCAATATCTGCAGTCAGCTGCTACTTTGCTCTCAATCACTCATATACCACTTTTACACTAAAATTAACAGATCAACGCAGGTTTTATCACTGCGGCTTAACCCGCTTACAATCAGCAAGCGACACTGCCAGCAGACCCGAGTCTAATCAGCAGCAGATGAGCTGCATGGCTGTTTTTTGCCTTTGGAGCATCAAGTGGATGTCATCTCGTTGATGACATCATCAGCACAAAAAACACGGCCATGTAAACAATGGAAAAGAGTATGGAGGCTGTGGACATGGTTTTCTTTACTTAGGACTTTTGTCCCTCTTTAAAAATGTACAAACTCTGAGGGCAGATGGAATTTATTGCTGAGGCAGCAAAGAGTCACGTAGTTACAGACAGGGGGGCGGGCGGGATGTTAGCCATAGGCACATTACGCAAACGTCAAATATTGTTCTATTAACTCTGCTACATTTCTGTTAAGGGTCTCATTACTCTTAACTATAGCTTTAAAGTCAGTGGGTTAAATTCATTTTTCTTCTAAAATGTGGTCTGCGTGTAATTTGTTCAAGTGGTGATGCCGTCCCCGGACCTTGTGCATGCGCTACTCAGATCAGGCAGGTGAATGTTGAGCTGACATTGCTCAGATAATGCATTTCAATAGGTTGTTTCAGTTATTAGGTAATGTAAATCTGTTGTGGCAAAAATACAATAACCCACTGAAATCAAAATGAAAATCTCCTTTTAATACTTAAGTATTTTCAAAAGCAGGTACTCCAGTACTTTTACTCAAGTAAAAGTTTGACTGAACAACTTTCACTTGTATTGAAGTAATATTTGACCAGGAGTATCAATACTTTCACCCAAGTAATGGAGTTGAGTACATTGTCCACCATTGCTCCTGTATCATCACATGGTCGCTGTGCTGACCAATCAACAGTGGTGTAAAGGAACGAAGTAATAATACTTAGTTACAGTACTTAAGTATGTTTTGGGAGTATCTATACTTTACTTGAGTTTATATGTTTTTTGCAACTTTTACTTTTACTTCACTACATTAAAAATTAAAAAAATGATACTTTTACTTTGTTACATTTAAATTGTCAACTTAGTTACTCGCTACATAATAAAATGTGAATATAAATTACACTTATTTTCACATTTTATTTTGAAGAGGACCGTACGGACTGTTCGTGCTCTTGCACAAAGCTGAACACACCTCTGCCTGCCTCTGCAGCCTGTGAACGACTGTTTAGCATTGCAGGACTTGTATTCAGCTCAGCAAAGAGCACGACTGAACTCATGCAATTTTGAAAATCAACTTCTGCTAAAGATGAACCGCAAGTTTGTGGACTTTACGTAAGGGAGGAATAGAGAGAGGGAGTAAGAGGTGAAGGGAGCTGAGGGAGGGAGGAAGAGTTAAACTTTATAAAGCTTGGGAGAGCAGCAACTATTTGTACCTGTTCTCTTTGTTTGTACTTTTACTTTTAATACTTAAGTACATTTAATAGGCGCTACTTTAAGACTTTTACTTCAGTGATTTTTTAATGAGTGACTTTCACTTTTAGTTGAGTATATTTTATATAAGGTATCTTTACTTTTACTCAAGTATGGGTTTCAAGGACTTTTTACACCACTGCCAATCAAAACAAAGTACTGTGAGCAGAGCCTGAGCTGAGCACTGTGAGAGCTTCTGATTCACTTCAAAGCATCGACTCTTAGATGTGATTGTTTTGAGCATGAAACATCACTACTTTTAAACAAGATAAAAATCATGGTCTTTTTTTCAGTGTATGTCTCGAGGGAGATATGCACTGGACATAACCACTACACTGGACACCATGCATCAGCGGTCAAAATTGCAATTTAATGGCATTAGATAAAGATCCTCAAAAACATGTCTTTTACAAACATTCACTGAGAGCAAATAAAACAAAAAGCAAAATCTGGAGAATATGCACTATTGCTGTTTAATCGAACTATTCACTTGTTATTAACACCAAAAATGTACATGAAATACACAGAATTAGGTAAAACCTGAATAAAGGCATAATACCCAGAATATACATTTTAGTGAATAATGTCCACCGGGGAGGACAAGTTTATTTTTAATCACAGAAAAAATAACCAAGAGAAGTATTTTTTTAACATCTGCATGAAATTGTTCCTTATGTATAATTTTGGTGATAGGAATGTTGCACATTTTACATAATATTGACGGCTGGGGTTATTGCACGTCGAAGTTCAGGGTGGGGATGGCTCTCAGGAAGAAGTAACAGAATAGAACAGGGAAGACACTTTGTAACCATAAATAAATTACATTTAAATAGGGAAGTGGATACTGCCCCTGTTCACCCTCCCATCTCTCCATTAATGCATGATTGTAGGAAATGTTGTGTATGTGTATCTCAGCCTGTTTTCGTGTTACATGTTTTAACAACAGAACGTAAAGAACTGATCAAGCTGATTTGAGGGACAAATAAAGGCTTACTTCTCCTTCATGATGAGGTCATCAAAAAATTTCTTGGTCTGTTTTTGTCCAAGGGCAATGACAGAGGAAGCATTCAGATGAATGGATTTATGCCACAAGAAAACTCTGATATTTAATTGAAAATTGATAAAGACGTGTTTTATAAGAGGGGACATAAGGATTGTTAGCTCTCCCAATTAAATAATTATGAAATTTTGATTAATGGAAAAAAAGTTAATAAACAAACTGGTAATTCTGAGATTTGATGTAAGACTTAAAGGCCAACAATACATGCTCTTTACCAGTGTTGGGCAAGTTACTTAAAAAATGTAATGCATTATTTATTATTTGTTTCTGTCATTTCAGTGTAATTAGTTAAATTATAATATTACTCTATTTAAAATGTAAGGTATTACACTAATATCGCATTACTTTTAAGCCACTCTCATCAAAATAACAGGAAATATGGATCTGGCATTCTAAATGCAGCTCATTACGCTCAAAAAGCTCATTACACATCCAGTGAAAGGTGATGTGGTGGCTATCTGAGTTCGACTTAAGGCTAAAAACAGAAGAAAATAAAAGCCACACTGATGGCTCATGGCACAATACAAGAAATGATCATAGCAAAAACAGACAAAAGGTAAAATTCTGGTAATTTGTCGAAGAGATACTGTAACTTTAGACCTAGCGGAAGACGTTTCTCCTGCATTAATTTCACACAATTTGGCCAATTTGTATTTAAAACAAACAAACAAACAAAAAAACACCTCTTCATTTTGGGTTAAATTAAAAATGCATTGTAACATTGTAACTGACATCTGTACCGAGTAAAATATTACAGTTTTTTGTGTGTGTGATGCTTACATTACTATGATACAGTAAAAAGGAATGCATTATAGTAATCACATTACTTTTGTAATGCATTACTCCCAACATTGCTCTTTAAACAACAAAAAACACAATGATTTAACACAATGACAATAATATTGCTATTATTATTATTATTATTATTATTATTATTATTATTATTATTATTATTATCATTATTATTATTATTATTATTATTTTTATTTTTATTATTATTAGGGCGGCACAGTGGCGCAGCAGGTAGTGCTCGTGCCTCACACAAGAAGGTCCCCGATTAGATTCCCGGGCAGGGTCTTTCAGTGTAAAGTTTGCATGTTCTTCCCGTGCATGCGTGGGTTCTCTCTGAGTACTCCAGCTTCCTCCCACAAACCAAAAACATGCTCATTAGGTTAATTGGTGACTCTAAATTGCCCTGAGGTATGAGTGTGAGTGTGAATGGTTGTCTGTATGTGGCCCTGCGATCGACTGGTTCAGGATGTACCCCGCTTCTTGCCCAATGATAGCTGGGATAGGCTCCAGCCCCCCTGACCCCGAAAGGGATAAAGGGGTATAGAAAATGAATGAATTAATTATTATTATTATTATTATTATTACTATTATTATTATTATTATTACTATTATTATAAATCGTGCATTCGTTGCAGATGTCGGTGATGACCCCTGAGTTGTTCCTTGGTCGTGTTCAGTAAACAGTGAAGTCCGCTGTTGGTGTAGCTCTCCGCGCCGACAGGTGGCGGTGTTGAGCGGTGACGCAGAAACGTCCTCAGTCTGAGATAAATAGAAGAAGAGTTCATTCAGCCATTACATTTTCAGAGCAGGTCGAAGCCGCTTGGTGGTGGAGGACAGGTCATTAGCAAAAGGTCAGGAAGCTTGACGGCGCATGTCGGCTGCGCTGCGCTGTCTTACTGGAGATAAACAAGCTTAATGCATGATTAAACTTATGATGTCGCAGTTTTATATGTGTGAACATATAATGCACCGATTGATGTCTGTCAATGTTTCAGGTGTCCAAAGCTCTCCCGGCCGCCTGCGTTGGGGTCAACCACCTCCACACACACAGACCATGGCTGCAGAAGACAGGTGAGACGGTCAAAAACAACCCCACAGATACGTCAGCCTGCACAAGCATATTTCTGCACCTCAAGGTGCTTAGCAGAGGTCGTATTGGTTCTTCAGCTTACCACAGAATACATATTAAGTTGTTTTGTTTTGCCGTACAGTATAGAGTACATTGAAAGTTTACTGTAAAAGATGCACAATAAGGTCATCAGCTTTCTTGCTTGCTGTTAAGGTTGTTCTGAATAAAACCAACTTAGTTACCACACAATAAGTCATTTATTTATTCAGAGCTTTCAGATACAGTGCCGTACATCGCAGTTTAAAAGAAACAGTAAAATGCAATATTCAAAACAATAGACTCAAACAATAGAAGCATAGGTGTGGAAAAAAATCAAACAACTCAAGGCTCATATGAAATGGTTAAGACGTGTCTGTTTGGTTTTGCTTCAAAGCAGACCATACCAGCCTAATGTTTTAGGGATTACTAGTCCATCATGTTAGTGCAGGAAAAGTAAAAACGTCCCCAAATATATTTTGGGTCATGGGAGCATGGGAGCACTCAAATAGACAAATTCCTAGGGAGCATTAAATACGGGAAAAAAAGGGAAAAACATTTGTAAAGTTGCAACTAAAAGAGGTGAAAAGAAGACAAAAAGGTCTCACTGACTTTTACTGACATTACAGTCAAATATAAACGATGCCAATTTTTGAGGAAGAAAGAAACAGCTGAACTGTTATCCCTGTTCTTCTTAGTTTTCTTTAGTTAAGTTTTTGATGTTTTTTAAACCAGTTAGGTATGCACGTGAAACTGGAACTGCACTAAGAAGTTTGCATTTAGCATTAAACAAAGCTATTGACTTTAAAAATAAAACTATTTTGTAATAACTGCTGCAAAGACCCAATATCAATTCTTTGTCTAAAAATTTACTGTAATGTACAGTTTGTAGTTATTTGTAAATAATATACACCTTGAAAGGAATTGCCTTGAACATGAAAAATACATTTATTACCATATTTGAGGGGAGGGAGTCAGGAATCATCACCCCGGTCCAACCAAAGCAGAATATGGGGCGTGCCTGGTAGCTCACCTCTTCACCAAACTAGCACCCCGTGAATAACAATCTGAAAAGAGATGAAATTACAGCCACCAAAGCTTCTTGCATCTGAATTATTTTGATCAAATCTTAAGTATAACGGTATAAGGGGCCTTTTTTATTGTACAAAATCCACATCCATGACCATTATTGTTTGAAACTAATTAATTTAACTGCTGCATTGACAGAAGCACAAACCTCAGGAGATGGCAAAGCAGGGTTCTGTAACATGTCCAACTCTTTCACAGGCACAGCTGAGGTGTCCTCTATCCTGGAGGAGAAGATCATGGGAGCCGACACCGCTGCAGACCTCGAGGAGACTGGACGTGTGCTGTCCATTGGTGACGGTATTGCCAGAGTGTACGGCTTGAGGAATGTCCAGGCAGAGGAGATGGTGGAGTTCTCCTCTGGACTCAAGGTTGGTTGAAAAGGATACGCAGGAAACCTTTAAAATATAAACCCCTTTGATGCCAAACGATTTTACACTTTGAACACAGAATGTAGCAAATTGCAGGCTGAAGTTGATCGAATATTGAGAGAATATTGTCTACTTTAAACTGCACACTAAAGAGCCCCAATCACCTCATGTCTTTCCCCCTAATTTTTCCTTATTCATCTTGAGCACCGAGGTTGTATTGATGATTTGCTAATGGATTTTTTTCCCTCCTCCAGGGCATGTCTCTGAATTTGGAGCCTGACAATGTTGGTGTTGTGGTGTTCGGTAACGACAAGCTGATCAAGGAGGGCGACATCGTGAAGAGAACTGGTGCTATCGTGGACGTCCCAGTCGGTGAGGAGCTGCTCGGCCGTGTGGTGGATGCTCTGGGAAACGCCATTGATGGAAAGGTGAATTGAGAAAAAATAACATTACTATTTACAAGACAAACAACTTTGTACTAAATATAGTTAATATAAATAATCTGCACATATGTTAAACCGGCACCTGTGTGATAAAAATACCTAGGCTGAAAAAAGGCTCCTTGTCCCTGATTTGTTGCCTCGAGTAATTGGTAAAAGTTAGTAAATATCTGAAGAAATAAATATGTGAAGACCAAGAATAATGAGTCAGAATGTTAACGGTCAGAACGCTAAGGTTTGGCTTTGCCCTTTTGATATCTTGATGCTCAGCCCACACATTCAATACTTGTTTTCCCCTCAGGGCCCCCTCGGCGCCAGCACCCGAAGGCGTGTGGGTCTGAAGGCCCCTGGTATCATCCCCCGTATCTCTGTGAGGGAGCCCATGCAGACTGGGATCAAGGCTGTGGACAGCTTGGTGCCCATTGGCAGAGGCCAGCGTGAGCTGATCATTGGTGACAGGCAGACTGGGTAATATTTTTACTCTAGAGCCCTCATTTGTTTGATAAAATTGACATATTAGAATTAAAGTGAATAATTGAGTAAAATATAAGTTTAACACAATTTTGATGTTTTTATAAGTTAAATCAAGCTTGATCTTTTTAATCTGGCTTTGTCTAAAGTCACATTATGTTTGTTTAAAATACATCTTAATATATTTTTCTTTGACTTAATGTCTTCCAGCGCTATTTTACTATTTTATCTCATTTTATTTAACCATTTGATCTTTTTTTGATGTTCATTTCCCTATTTTGGCATATACTTTTCCATAATCTTTGTTTTATTTAATCTTGCCATGTTTTATTGAATCATCTGTTTTTTCACCTTGCATCATTGTTAGATATGAATAACTGTTTTAGTCATATCTATAGCACCTTCATTATTTGGCAAATATCTCTCTTAAAATAAAAGTGTAAGAGTTTAAAAAAATTCAGATTACATTACATTACATGGACAGTGCAGTTTTTTATTACATTTATCCATTACCTGAAAAATAGCAGGTTTGAATATCAAGAGATTTTTGTCCAACAGCGCTGATATTATCTTACTCTTCACTGATTTGTTTTAGGTGGTTTAGTTAAATTTATTTGGTTAATTTTATGGTAATTGAAGCAGTTCCTACAACATTTCTTAATAAGGACACGCATTGATTTTTTTCATATTAGAAAATAAATATGGTTATTCTGATCTTTCTATTCTTTCAGAAAAACTGCCATTGCCATTGACACAATCATCAACCAGAAGCGCTTCAACGAGGGAACTGATGAGAAGAAGAAGCTGTACTGTATCTATGTGGCCATCGGGCAGAAGAGGTCCACCGTGGCTCAGCTGGTGAAGAGGCTGACAGATGCTGATGCCATGAAGTACACCATCGTGGTCTCTGCCACCGCCTCTGATGCCGCTCCTCTGCAGTACCTGGCTCCTTACTCTGGCTGCTCCATGGGAGAGTACTTCAGAGACAACGGCAAGCACGCCCTGATCATCTATGACGATCTGTCAAAGCAGGTAAAGGGCTGCATGAGTACTGAATGCTAAGTTACGTCGCTAAGTTAAGTTATGTAGCATCATTAAATGTTGTCTTCCTCTTGTTTCCTTTCAGGCTGTTGCCTACCGTCAGATGTCCCTGCTGCTGCGTCGTCCTCCTGGTCGTGAGGCTTACCCTGGTGATGTGTTCTACCTTCACTCCCGTCTGCTGGAGAGAGCTGCCAAAATGAATGACAACTTCGGCGGCGGCTCCCTCACTGCCCTGCCCGTCATCGAGACCCAGGCCGGTGATGTGTCTGCCTACATCCCAACTAATGTCATCTCCATCACAGACGGACAGGTTTGTTTAAAAAGATCTTTAAGTGCTTGCAGTAATAAAACATCCTTCATCACAGACCTGAGACATAAGCATTGTTTACCTGTTTGCTGTAGATCTTCTTGGAGACTGAGCTGTTCTACAAGGGTATCCGCCCAGCTATCAACGTGGGTCTGTCTGTGTCCAGAGTAGGATCTGCTGCCCAGACCAGGGCCATGAAACAGGTAACACAGGGTTACCTCTTATTCCAATACAGTCTTAAACTGATAATTTAAGAAATTAAGGTCATTAAATGTCTTGGTATTTTCAAATGAGACCTATTTGAATACCAAACCAAATATCTGCTTTTTGTTAGCATGACCATTTCATTGTGCTGCTTTTCATGTGACAACTTTTAGCAATGACAACAGCATTCATGTTTTGTGCTACATCTGCATCAACAAACCCTGACTCCAGCAGGAGACCTTTAAATAACTTGCACATTAAATTGAAGCTGTGAAGTCTATTGTTCTAATAGTTTTTATAACCCCTCATTAGGTGGCCGGTACCATGAAGCTGGAGTTGGCTCAGTACCGTGAGGTCGCTGCCTTCGCCCAGTTCGGCTCTGACCTGGACGCTGCCACCCAGCAGCTCCTGAACAGAGGCGTCAGGCTCACTGAGCTGCTCAAACAGGGACAGTACTGTAAGTGTTTAATTATTTTTTCCTACAGTGTGGTGAAACTTTGAAGAGTTCTCTTTATAATGCTGAAGCTGAACCCTCTCTCCCCTTTCCTGCAGCTCCCATGGCCATCGAAGAGCAGGTAACAGTCATCTACGCTGGTGTCAGAGGTCACTTGGACAAGATGGAGCCAAGCAAGATCACAAAGTTTGAGAAAGCTTTCCTGCAGCACATCCTCAGCCAGCACCAGGACCTTCTCGCTGCAATCAAGTAAGAAAAATAACAGGATAACTTTATGTTTTGGATATTTGTGCTATGGACAAAATGCAGTAAATTAGCTCTTAACCATATTAATATGACTTGCACTGTTTTTCTGTTTCAGAGCCGACGGCAAAATCTCAGAAGCATCAGATGCTAAACTGAAGCAGATTGTAGTGACCTTCCTGTCCAGCTTTGAGTAATGGATAGCACTTGTCTTGATCTTCAGTGAGCTTCGTGTCCGTGTCCCCATCCTGCTTATATATGTGAACACTGAAGGCCAAAACCTCCATGTACAGATTTCTCCAAATAAAATTTTACAACCCTACTGTGCTGTAAAATTCTTCTGATTCAGCTCTTACAACAGTAAGTGCTTCAAATGAACTAATAAGAGGTCACAAACCAGTCATGAAATCTGTTCGCTGTTCTGTAATCAGCTGTGTATAAGAGCATTATTTTTCAGAGGGTAAATGGGTATTAAAGTTGAAGACTGCTGTGCTCCTAACTGTTCAGAGTTTGGAAGGAGTGATCGTACGCCCAGTTTCTCATCTGTGGATGAAGTGTTTAGGAGAGGTGTTTGATACTACAGTAATAAATTTAGTGACTTTGTCACACCCTGTAATCTATTTGTCCTGTCATATATTTACAGAATGTGGTATGAAAAGAGTTTTGTGTTTGGAGTCTACCTTATTGTTTTGAGCTTATATAAGTGTTCTTGCTCTAGTGCTCCTCAACTGATATAAACAGCAGGTGATGAAAGATATCATTATTGCCAAAGCCTAAATCCGTTCTCAGAGGTTGACAGTAAGTTTTCTGGTCCAGGACAGACGGTTAAAGTAATGAGCATGCCATTTTTGTGAAGTATACTGATATGCATCTTGGTGTTTTTTATAGAAAATGTGATTAATTAGGAATTAATTGGCAAATGTGAACTAAGCATTGCATGCCATAGCATCCAGTAACTGTAAAGTGCTGAATGGTATATTGGTTCAGAAGACATCAGATATCCAGGCTCCTGAAACTGCAGCTTATTTTGCAGTTCGAGGGAGCTTTTATATTTGCGAAAGTTGAACTTGTTTTTGCGAAATGTAAAATATTCATGCAGTTAATATTTAGTGTAACAGACTTTTAAGAGTGTGATATACATGCCACAAGAATAATGAGGAAGACCATTGCTGTATAAATAGTTGCATAGCAGCATGATTGAGTAAAACTGTTGTATGGAGAGGTGTTTAATATCAAACGTTATTTGTATAGCACTTTTCATACATGACTGTAATACAAAGTGCTTTACATGGGGAAAAAAGATAAAATGAAATAAGTGAAAAAAAGCAAAAAATTGCATAAAATGAAACATGATCCCTGCACCCCACCCCCAATCTACATTCAGCATGCACACTCACCCACAAAGGCATAACAAGGAAATTCTGACAGAAAGCTAAATTGCAGCTAAATCAGAGGACTGAGTCAGTAGTATAGTGGTAATAGAGAGGTTTCTAGTGTTGGGCGAGTTGTTTAAAATGGAAGTAAATTGCTTCATTTATCACTTAACATTATTTGTAGGTTACTCTTAACTTTTCTCTGTTTGAAAACATCTACAGCAGGTTTAAAATAAAGTTTAATAAATTATATTCCTGGCATACATAATAATAATTTCAATAAAACTGAGTTGTTGGACGTACAGCTCACTCTGTCCCTCTCATCATACATGGTGCGTTGAATGTTGAGTGGGAGGAGTTTCCATACTCTGACCCTAACAGGTCACTCGGAGGTACTTCTTAGTAAACTGCTCTGTATCTTCCATGTCCAGTAGGTGGCCTCAAATACTTCAAAATACACTCCTGAGGTCAAACACTCTGAGTGTTTGGCTGTCTATGAACTGCATCACTTACAAATACTTTATCTTCAGTGTAATAGCATTCACCCTGAATAATAACACTACAGCCTTAGCCACTATGTAGACTCTGGTGCACTGATTTATGAGGCTACTGCATACAGTCTTGTACTTATTTGTTCATATAAGGTTATTCAGGTATGAATCACTATAGGGGAACTGTATTTGGCCTGTAATGGGGGGTGAAGAGGAAGGATTTCAGGGGCCCAGAGTCTTAGAAGGGCTCCAAGGGACAGGAAATGATGTTTTAAATATAATAAATGCTTCATATATTTAAGTTTTTAGCATTTATTTCCATGTAATTACTCACCATGACTTGTTAAAACCTGTGAGTATATTTTTTTTTGTTTACTGCATGTTTCATAATGGAGGCTTCCTCTTAGTAAATTGGAACAAGCCTTTAGTTTTGTGATATTCATGTTGTCAGTGAACTTGTAACAATAAGCTTTAGGGACAGTATTATCATACTTCTAACTTCTTATTATCTTATATTTCTAGTAACTGATAAGAGCCAGGTAAAGGATGCAATAGCGTCATTGTCACAGGCCTGGCATTTCAACATTCATTTAAGATTTCTTTCTTGTCAATTAAACTCTATACCAACAGTACACAGTAAAACTAAAATATGTTGCACCAGGCTCAAGAAGCTTTGAAAGAATAAATATTATCTCATAACATAGTGATTGTGCGGATATTATCAGGTTATATCAGAGGCCCAACTACTTCTGTGGGCAGTCGTGGTCATGGCTGCAACATGATGATAAATGTTTCTTTTTACATACGAAAGCCTCGGTGTAAAATTGTGTTTTTAACCCATTCAAGTGAGAATCATCAGTCATCTAAGGGCGTTTATTAATACATGAACTACATCCTTTATGCTATGTTGTGAAGTCAGTGATCAGCATAATGCTAAAGAAACATATTGACTGTGTAACTCAAAACCACATGCTGACATTTGTTCATTTGATAATTTATTTCTCTAATATGTTTCCTGTTTGTGCTCTCCTGGCCACTGTCCACCAGTTCTCACCACAAATACAGTGAAGTGAAACTTAGCCTATATCATTATCATACCACAGGTTCACTTAGCATTTACTTCCCTTTACTTGAATCCATCTTTTGACATTTATGACATACGAGAAAAACATTTCTCAATTCATGAGCTTTGCTGGCATGTAAGTAGGGCATTGTTGCTAAAGCTTTTTATATAAAATAAAACAAATTCAACATTACAACGAATAGAATTAGTGAATTATTAGTGATAAAATTAGTTGTTTGTGACATTAAAAAAATGAAAAAATGACAGTAAAAGGTCTTCTGACTACATTTCCTTAAATATCTAATATAAAAATGTAAAGAGATGTGAGATGTTTCACTGGTTTCTACACACATTAGTATAACTTGCGGCAATAATTTCAGTTTTGCACTCCTAGTCAGTATGGAATTTTCTGAGTAACACCTGTAAATCAAAATTCAGTTTGTTACTTTTGGATAGTATCCCATTCTCATAGTCTGATATTTAGAGTAGGATGTGAGGAAGTGAAGCTCCATCTCTACCTGTTGGGTGTCACGGTGTCTGTCCTCCTCTGGGAGCCAGCTCTTTCTGTGGCGACCTGTCTCCATAGCAGATCTGTGGTCACTAAGTCTGTCCCTTGCCAGGACTTTTCTTAGTGGTCTGTCTAATCAGGATTTTACCCCAGTACCAGCAGAAGCCAGATGTGCTATGTTCGACCAGTACTTGAGAGTGATTTTCCTCAAATGCTGCAAAAATGCCCACTTAGATCCAAAGATGGTGTGATCAGATTTTGGGCGGCCGATGTTAAACTTTGGGCTCGGTGAGCTCCAACCGTCCCTTGCTTGTGAATACAATGTCAGGATGGGAGATTTTCTTTAAACTTGGCCATTAAAAAATGTGATGCAAGGGTAGACTAGTTAAATTTTGGCATTACAAATCTCCATATCTTCTCTCACTTTTGAAAGTAACAAAGAGAAATTGTTTAAAGGAGACATATCATGCTGATGCATGATTTAATACTTACATATAATAGAATAAATTTGAAAACAAGACCTTAAACCCCCTTAATTTTCAAAAAATGAGATATTGTATTTTTTCTGATATCCTAGAACGAGATTTGATGCCTCTGAAAATAGGTCATTGCGAGATGTCCGCGAGATTTCAAACGTCGTGATGACACGAGGTACCTTTCTTTTTATTGGAGTAATCTGATAAATCACTTCCTCCTCTGTGATGTTCATTAGCCCCAAACCCTCACTGAGGAACACATCCACCACCAGAGGTATATAGGTCCCTAGCTCACAATCACTCCTTACCAGCTCTGGCCTGTAGGGGGACTCAATACGCGGTCACTGCATTGAACCTGCCGGAAAATACAGTAGAAGAATGACAGGCTGGCTCTACCCCCGACCTGACCAATTGGAGCACAAAGGGCTGTGATGTTGCGAGGTAACTTTAGGTCATCCTCAGATCCGAGCGCTTCAATGAGAGCTTGTTAATGGCCTAAAATGAGGATTTTGAGAACACTATTGTGGGGCAATGAAGGAACTAAATGACTTGTACTGAGGGCAGAAATGCTTAACAGGCATCCTAGTCTGGCATAGTGAAAAGGAGAAACAAGCATGATATGTCCTCTTTAAGGGTTTTTTTTTTTTTTTAACTTTGCGCCACAGTCTTATTTGGCTCAAAGATAGAGTTCTCTGATATAGTAGGTCATTTAACAACAGTCAAGGAGTTTTGGCAGTGCTAGCAGCCACATCCTGCTGTTGGCAAAACTCCCACCTCTTCCTGATTTAAAGGACGCTAATTTGGCTGTCCATTTTTAGCTTGCTCACAATCGTTGTAGATTGGAGCTTTGCCTGATTACAGAGTCTGTAATCAGGCAGGTCAATCTGCATAGAGTGGAAGTTTGGGATAAAAGGTCAACATCATGGGGTCTCATGTTGATCTCTTGCTTTAGAAAGATTTTCTTCCAAGTTCTCCAAAGTGTCAGCTATAATCCCAGGAGGTACTTATTTACTTTTCCAAAGTCAAGGTCATGAAGCTTTATGTGCAACCCTAACTTGTGAACTACACATACGTCTCCAATGCTTTGAGATGACTCTGTGAATGCCCTATGGTACTCATATTAAAATATGATAATGATAATAACAATACATTTTATTTAAGGGCGCCTTTCATGACACTCAAGGCCACTTTACAAAAGTATGAAGATAAAGATAAAAATATCCAAGGGGAATGACTTCTTCATTGATAAAAACAAAACTAAGTGGTCTCTTCCTCCCAGAAAGAGGGGAAAATTGTTTTGTTTTAACAATCTATGCTTTAGTCTGCATGAGCCAGATAGCTAACTAATAGTGTGTTTATGGCCGAACTATTATCTTGCTTACCTACTTCACCTTATTTTATATACCACATCCCCATCATATACAATCTTTTCTCCATATGTTGTTTTGTCTTTAATAGTTGTGTGTTTGTATATCACCTTCAGGACAAGAAAATGAGACATACATAATGTTATTAAAATGATATAAGAGGAGTTTAATGTACTGTTATTAAACCATTTCAATGTTATTAATTTCATTGTAAATTGTAAGGTCTTTCACAACGTTCTTCACTATTCTTACAAAAGTAAGTGTAGTATGAGGGGAAAATAACTCAGTACCAGGTCTTTACGAGCTGCCCTTTCACACTGACCTCTCAGTGGTTGTTTCTGCAGTGCCATCACTGTCTGGCAAGATAAAGTGAGGCATGTGACTGAAAGTGAATGGAGCTGCTTTCAATAAGGACTATTGTAGAGGTCATGGCCACAATAGAGAGCTCTGTGGAGCAACATACAACATGATCGCTCAGTTTTTAGACACAGGGAAAGGTCAGAGTGGTATAACAGCAAGACGAGCAGATTTTTGTGATGGCAAAACAGACCCCAGGTTATTATCCCCTACACCCTCATAATAACGCTGACAAGCTCTGCTGTGTTGTTGGTAATTTTTAATCTCTCCTGGAAATGTTCCCCATCACTTCAGACAGCCTATGTCTACATACCCTCTGACTTCTCTTTGTGCAGTGCATACATAGCGTGAAACTATGGCTGTTATTCTATAGTTATTGTCCCATTGATAACACAAGCATTGCTGTTTGGCCTGTTAACCAACTTTCTTATTGAGGTCAGCTAAATTAAGTTCATGTGGAAACAATTGGAGGTTTACAGGTGTTCTTTTTTCACATTAAGACAGCCTACAGCTTTGGTGACATATGGTTTATCTAGCAATTAAAAGTGATTTCAAAAGCACCTGAGGACATACATTAAGCTTCAATAAAATTTTGACCATTTAGTTGTTAGCAGCATATAACTTCTGTGAAACTCTGTCGTTATCAGGACGGACTGATTGGCAGGTCCAAGCCAAATAAAAAAAACATATAAAGACAAACAATTCAGTCAGAAGACATGTTTGGCAAGTTGAATCTCCTTGTTCTTTTTAGTTTCGTTGACATTCAGCATTTAATAGGTTATGAGCTACACTGGTAGATGCTACATGATGGAAGGTTGAAAGCAGAAGTGCAGTACTGTTACAGGCAATGCTGGCAGAGCAACCGAGGAAGGGAACTTTATAACTTGCAGCTTACATTGATCTAAGGATAGGACGTTTAACATGATTGCATGATGATTCATGTCAAGAGTGATCAATGCAGCAGTTGTTTATGTGATTTAATTTGCAGGCATCTCCATTTATGGTTAGTATGTTGGCAGATAATTTAAATTTCCTTCTCCATAAAAGTTGCTGTAAAATTTAATTGTATTTTTTATAACAATATTTGCTGTTTGTTTTTTATATTGTCCAGTTTTGGATAAAGTACAATCTTTAACATTTTTTTTTTAGCATTTTGACCATGTGTACATCAACTAGTATATAACATTAATATAAACACATAAAGCAGTACACTTTCACATTTAAGTCCATAATATTTTATTGGCCTTTTTTTGCCTTTGCTGGTGAAAATTAGGACTGAGCAAAGCCCCTTATAATCTCCACATGTAATACTGTGAAAAACAAAATGTGCTGATGCCCCTTGCTAAAGACTTTGGGACTTTTGGGACTATAAAGACCATAAGCATAGCTGAAAAGACTTATCAAGTGATTATAAAATTCTGTTTTACATTGTTCAGATCCCAGATTTGACAAAAACCAGAGTGAAGACAGAATCATGTATGCAGTTTAACTGTCGTCGAACTAACTGAGGACATTTCATTTAATACTACACTGCTTGTTTCTTGTCTTTCAGATTTGACCCAAACTTAAAGTACAAGAACAGAGTTTGCAGACTAATAAATTAATTCATACTGAAATCTAAGAAAACAAAAGTAGGTGATGTACTCTTTGAGTCTTATGTTATGGTTGTAGGAGGTTTTGGTGGACCCAGGGCAATTTTCAGGTTTCAAAAAAGGTTGCGGTAAACTTAAGTTTGGGAGGGGCTGGATCACGTTTAACCAAGCAAACAGTTAACTTGCTGTCATGACAACAGGCTTGCATGAACTAAAACTTAGGCCCACTGTTTCAACAAGGCTAAAGTAAATATTTTGTCTTCATCAAAAGAAACTTTTTGGATGTAGCTGACCCAGTTTTTTGGCATCAGAGCCCATGCTGCAGAGCTAGTTTTCAGCTTATAAGCATCTTCTATATTTTTTAAAAGGATATCTAGATTTGTATGATTCATAAACCATAGAATTAACCTATATTTGCAGCTCTCTGATTAGCTTTTGGTTCATTGAAAGGCCATTTTATTCATCCCGCCTGGGTGTTTTGATCAGTCGTTGTGAATCTGCTTGTACACTGATTGCAAAAGAAGTGTTACGGCACCTTAGGGTCTGCCAGGGTTATGTTTTTGTGTTAGGTTGTTACATTGTGCACGGCATAATTAAAAAGCTCTCAATGGATTTTGATAAAATTGTCAGGGAATGTCTGACGGAGTGATTACATTTTGGTGGTGATCAATATCCTGATGCGGATCCAGGAGATTTTCAGGGCTCAACTTAGGGACAGTGCTCTTATTGGATCTTCTACAATCGTATATGTGGTTGTTATATCTGGAGGAAATATAGTTCTTGTTTAGATTGTAAAGGTAATGTTAATTTTATGAAGGGATGTGTTTGTGCTCTTATGTGGCATCAAGTACATAACATAGGCTTAATGCTAATGGAGGCTAAAGGCAAACAGACACATTGTGTTGGTTGTGCAAAAAGGAAGAGGCGTGGCTAAGAGCACAAGCATGAATGGTAGTGCGAGGGGGGCATAATTTCTTTCACTGCAGCCTCATCCAGGTTACATACTCTAGCTTTGCTTTATTAACATTGCGAGATAGGGCAGTTTTCCACATCTTCTTTAAGCCTTACAAAGTTCTCACTTTTCATGACATTCTTAAGAAATGTTGGTCCCTAAAAACTAGATAGGCCAGTTCTCCCCATATGTGACAGTAACTAACCCGTCATTATTGGAAAGGCCTTGGCGGAGGTTTGTGCTGTTTGAGCACTTCTAGTCGATCACTTGAATTTGCTCCATAGGGACCAATCCAGATTATCATTTAGAAAGCCTCTTAGATAAGATAATGAATCTAATTTCCCTCTATGATGTGGAGGAGCTGAGTGTTTCTTTAGCAGGTGGTGCGATTAGAGTCTGTACTTTTAACTTGACATCAATGGATGTGGCTGCCCTTGTGTGTTAAATTTCCCTTAATCCTACTACTTCCCTTCACTGTAATAGGATTTACGTCCATACACATGTCCTGAACTCAGTCATTTACAGGGAAGGATCAGCGACTCTGTCAACATCACTCTCCTTTCGTGTAGTGAACGCCATCCAGTTTAACGTTACCAGCAAAATGTCAAACAAATTTGCTTTCCAATCATCAGCTTAGGGTTTCTGTGGCCAGACACTGATATGCATGACTAAAGCAGATTTAGTGGAAAAATGTTTGTCTTGGATCTGCATTTTTGAGACAACTTCCCTCTTGGAATATTCTGGTTCCTCGGCTATTTTGCCGCAGATGAAACAGAGAAATCATTTCCTCACTTATTATGAATTAGCAAAAAAGAGCTTATTTTATTCATCAAATTTGTTTTAAGACAGATTTGCTCTTAACAATAGTTAAAACATCCATTTAGGCAAACATATAAAGCATTATACAAACTTTAAAAAAGAAAGAAAAAATTGTACAAAATCAATGCATTGTTTTTTTTCATTTGTGAAATAACATCAGTGACATGATAGCAGGTAGCAGCAATCTGACTAAGGCAAAAATCATCATGGAATATATTATTTGAGTTCAGTCTCCATATTAAATTTAAGGACAGTCCAGGTTTTCTTATTCACAGGTGCCAGGCTCCCTACAAGCCAGCTTGCAGTGTGCACACAGACGCTCATTATATCCCGAGCAAAAGGAATTTCATTCATTCATAATATTAGCTACACCAGACCAATACACACTACAAACCACATTTTCAACAAGCCCACACTGTAAAAAACCGAGTTGTCCTAAAGTAAACCTAACATACTGTGTTTTGTTTTCTAATTCCGTCATTACCTGTATTCAAAGAAATTTCTGGAGAACTTGGCAGAGACATCCTCATCTTTTCATTTCAGTAAAAGAAAAGAACTGTTGTTTATAGTGCACTTCACTTCTTTCCTTTAGAACTTTAGCAACCAGACCAAAAGTAGCAGCTAAATCCAGCAGACTTCAGCATCTGCTAACTGAAGAGCAAACTGTGCAGAGGAAATGCACAGAATCAGGCAGCCAGCATAAATTGAAGCACTTGCATGCAGTTCTTTGGTGTATTGTCGGTCCTCTGTGGCAATTTAAAACAAGAAGTCTCTTTACAGTCTTACAGGTTCACTCAGTGCTGCCATAGTGGTTCCCATTTGAAGGGTTGTCTTGTAAACTGGTGTGCGAGGCCTCTTCTTCCTGTGACACCACCGGGTCCACCGGCTGCTCAAAGAAATTGGACACACAGAATGCCTGCAAACAAGACAGGATAGAGTATGACTTATTTTTTTGAGATATTGTTTTTGCACATTATACAATATTAACTACAAACCTAGACCTCTGATTGGACAAGAGGCATCCTATGATAGGGGAAAACTATCAGTAGGGCTTTCACACTATCACTCCTCGGCTGAAAGCCAGAGTGCTTCATGTTTAAAGTAAACAGTGTATTAATTTATTGATCAATTTCATTTAAAACAATCACACCAATGACACAAAGCAATATTCATGCACAAAGCAGAGTTTTATGGACACTGTAGATTGTATTTAAAACTACACTCTCTCTCCATCCATCCAGTATCTGTACAGTCCATCCCTTTTGGAGTCACAGGGGCTTGGAGCCTATCTCCACTTACATTGGATGAGGGACAGGGTACATAATAATGGACCATGTCTGGGGGAATTTCTCACTTGAACTTAGTCCAAAGGTCCCTGGACACTAAAAGTTAACAAGATGCTTCTTTTCCATCTTGTCATGAATGGCATGATGACCAAATCCAATATGGCTGCCACTGTCTAGAATAAAAACCTTTTTTTGTTGTTATACTCAAAGTATACTTGTGTTAAATTTACTGAATTTGGTGCGGCTTATTAATTTTTCAGCATTGTTTCTGGACAAGAAACTTGGAGAACCGACAGAAACCCATCTATGCACAGGGGGAAGATGTAAACTTCACAAAGTGAGGCCCAACAAACTTGGGGAGTTGAGCCAGTAACGTTCTTGTTGGGAGGCACAAGCTCTAACCTTTTGCACCACCAAACAAGCCAAAATGTTACTGTGCATCACTCAGCCACTGAAAGTGACATAATTGCAGCACAAATCCCAAAACACTGACCAGGCACTGATAGATTACAGTGAAATGTGACTGATATTAACTTCACTGAACTTGAATTTAATGAAAACTGACAGTAATTCAATTAAAAGTCCTGTGATGGCTGAACAGCAGCCAGTAGTTTGAATACAGCCCTTTCCCACTCGTCTCTCCCACTCTCTTTGGCCCCCCGTCCTGCCCAACCCAGTTTCTCTCTCTCTAACCAGTAATAATAGAAAAGAAGAAAACTCAAAAAAGTACAAGTCCACAAACAAGCAACTCAATAACATCTTAAGTGATTATGATTGGTTACTTTCCACCTCTATTTATATTACAAGCCTCTGCTTGTACAGCTGTTATTTACAGCATCAAGGCAGTCAAGACATTCAGCACATCACATCCTCTCATGTGATTCTGTTTAGATGAAAATTGATCACTACATCAGTCTTATGATTTCTTCAGTTTGCTTTAAGCCTTGTACTTTCCTTTTCTAAATAGATCTTAGTTTATGTTAATGTTCTCCTCACGTCTCCCAAAAAACTGACTGGTCATTTAATTATGAACTTAATGTTTAAGGCTTAGTATATAATATATAACTTTAGGAGCAGACTGTCAGACCACAGCAAATGCAGGACACGGATAAACATCCTTCATCTCTTCTCACTTCCTCCTCTCCTGCCCCAACACTTCCTACCCTTCACTTCTGTTTCACCAGCAAGAGTCTGTGATACAGAGAGGAAAGAACAGGTGCTAATAAAAAACTAAAAGTTAGTTTCTATCATCTGTTTCAAGTGCGCCACGTTGCTAATTCAATGTTCATCACTTTATCATTTTAGGTCAAAGAAACCTTTTCTTTAGTTTACGTTTGCTGAATCACCTTAACATGCACACTTGTGATGACATTACACACACGAGCTGAAGGAGGTGATTTCCCACAGCAAACACAGAGTTGGCAACAACAACAAACCCCAAGTGGACATCCATATTTCATGTCATCACTCAACAATTTGTTTACAGGAAATATATGAATTTTGATGAATCTATAGAATGTTGAAAACTAAGCTTTCTAATTTAGTGTATCATGTTTTATTTTGTTTTAAGTGTCCATACAAAAAGTGAACCCTTTCCATTAATTACACAACAATAATGATTTGCTACATGTTACATCCAAACAGAATCTAAATTATGAGTAAATGAAAGATATTTATAACCTTGCAATGCAACTGGATCCACCTGATGTAATGTCTGCATCAGGAAGATCCACCATGCCAAGCTCCAATCTACAACAACTGTGAGCATCCCAAGGTGGCACGGTCCAATCAGAGTCCTTTAGAGCAGGAAGTGAGATGACAGCAGGAAGTGACAACTCATAAAAAGACTAGCATAGATGTTAACATAGATGCTAACAGCTTCAGCAGCAGATTCATCAGATCTGGACAGCATTTCTTTACTAAACTGAAAGCACTTCTAGGTAGATATAATAATTTTGCTCCACTCCAACATGCTTGGTCAGAGTTCATTCTACAAAGTGACTCACATTTAGTTATTCACACCTCAGCAGTAGGTACATTATCTGGTTGGCCTGTAATAAATATGATTGACGGAACAATTGTCCAATTACCTGACAGATATCCTTTAGAAAAGTTCTACCCATTCCCAAAACACTTTCTATGTGCTGTTTTCCAGACCGACTGGTGAAATATATTGAACGGTCCATCTGGTAAGTCAGGTGAAGTGCTTTATGGGGGATTAGCTTTTTTGTAGACAACACAAGTAGAAAACTGTCATCTCGGGGTTTCTTTATTAACGAGAAATACAGCATGTGCATTTGGGAACATGGATCATAAATCTACAGAGCTTTCAGTCCCTAAACTTCAAAAGAAACTTACTGTGAAAATAGCGACTAAACCTCCTTCAAGGAGGCCAGCGAGCACATCACTCCAGTGATGCTTGTAGTCTGACACCCGAGACAGACCCACGTATACAGCAGTCGCAATCAGGAAGAACTGGATGGTGGGGCGCAGGAGCCTTGCCCACTCTGTCTTCAGTCTGGCTTGAATGTACAGCTACAGTGATCAGAGGAGGACAGTGTTTAGTTTAGAGGCTTTTTAACCGTGTGTTACCAGCAGGTGTTGTCCTCAGAGAAAATATTTTAAGTACAGGTTTGGTGGCAAGTGCCTGAAGCAAAAAAAAAAGTGTACTTACAACAAGGAACAGCATGCAGTACATAGAGAATGATGAATGACCAGAGAAGAAGGACAGCCTACAATGGACAGACAAAAGAGATATAAAACACTGCAGCATTGATTTAATCAATTCAGATCAGATTCAGATCAATTACTCTAGTGTGTTTTAGGTTTAAGCTCATTAAAATGAACTCTAGTGGAGCAACTCTCGATACTTTACAAAATGAGTGAATAATAAAATACATTATAGAACATGTTATACATTCAAGGGGCAGTACAACACATTTAAAGTGATTCCATATATGATATAATAGTCAAAAATGATTAAATACAATTTACTTCATCACAAACATGGTATGGTAAATATAATATAATAGAATGCAGTACAAAACAATCTACCAAAAGTTACTTGGCTTAAGATATGATAAAATAAAGAAAAAATTTCTACCCATTGATATCTTCACTTGAAATAATTTAATGAAACAACAAGATGTTGCCAAGTAATGACCATTTAATATATCATTGTTTATGTCACGATTGCAGATGTAAGGAAACATGCCATCGTAGTAAAATGAGTCAAATTGCCACAGAAAGATATTAATGTTTGTCACAAGGGATTTCACAATTGTATCACACAAGTCAGGATGGCAGTACATACAGTGTCAGGATCTATTTATTGTAATTGTATGTTCCCTTGTTCTTTTGTTGTGATTTTTTTCTCATACAGTTTATTAAAGATAACCTAAAAATTAACTTTCACAAAGTTAGTTGACTGGGTGGAAAAAGCACAAATTGGGGCAGAGAAAACAATGATATAACATCTGCGAGTACAAACGTTGGGCATTATCTTCCACAGCATATTCACTGTTGTCATCATGGTTATCTTATCACAGGCTTTGAGATTACATGTTTGAAATGAGTCAGTAAGGGACAGAGTTCAGTGACTGACCTACAGGGTAAGGAGAGTCTAACAGATACTATAAGTCACTTCAGTTACACTTGAGTATAAATGTTGATTAATATTAATGTATACTTCAATGTTTCTGAAGAAGCAGATGTTGACAGTGTTGTTTAGACTTTTAACTCATGAACCCTGTCCTCCACTAAAGATGCTACAACAATAACAATCCTATACCCCTATTGGGACCCGATCCACACTAGTGACCCAAAATCAGAATCTCATTGGATGTTATTTAAGGGGTTAAATCAATAGTGCCTGTGAGGACTATGTTGGAATTATCAAAACTATAGTCTTATTTCTCCCCCTTGGGAGATAAATAAATGAACAAAGAAATAGATCATCGCTCTGGTTGGATAAACCATTTTGATTTTCTAAGCTGCTCTTAGGTGGGCTTTACACGAGTACTAATTTGTAAGACTCTGGTAAAATAAACTATTGATCTGGCGATATTGACACACGGAGACGCATAGCTATTTGTCCATGACTCTGCATCTTTTTTGAAAAGGGGTCTGCAGGTGGATATCTGGATATTCGTCTTCATGCCGTAGTTGGTATAAACATATAAGTCCGGAAAAGACGGTGACCTCATAGCACCCCTCCTCCTCCCTCCCCTCCAACCCACGCTGTCACACACAACAACAACAACAACAATGGTGGCAGCCGGGCTGATTCTGATCTTGTTCCAGCAGCTACAAATATTGCTACGAATTTTATACCAACATTTGCTCACAGAACGCCAACAACACCAGCTACAGCAACAACAGCAACAGGTGCTCATGCAGAGACGCAGTATGTTACACGTGCATGAGCACTTGTTGACGTGGAATCTATCTCGGAGCAGAACCAGACGGGTAACCCAACAGGATTTTGCGTGGATTTTGTGTTGTCATGTAAATGCACAAGCCTATGTACAATACGATGTGTAAAGAGCGATAAATGTTTTGATGACGACACCAAGACAATACGGGGCCGTCCTTGTGTGAGGAGGCCTTAATAAAGGAGTCTGCTTTTGTTTGGTTCAGTTTTCCACAGCAAGTCCTGATCATGCAACAGGTGGCCATATCCGCACTTGAGGGCAACAAATAGTTCCTGTGTCAACTACACAACTGCATGACATCAAGCAGCACAAACAAACAGCAAAAATAAAAGACATCCAACAACACACTGTCTTTCTTCTAAGACATGTAGTTGTTTTTCACAACAGGAATTAAACATTTGCGTACAGCCTAAAAGTACAAAAAAGCTTGGGAGGGGGTGCTGGTTTGGTGGAGTGGTTAGAAACCAGACACATCCCATGTGTGTGCTTCTGCTGGCCCGGGTTCGAGTCCAGCCTGTGGCCAGTTTGCGGAGTGTCTTCCCCTAATCTCTCACCCTTTTCTTAGACCTATCCACAGTTATTCTCTCCTATCAATAAAGGCACAAAAATTCCCCAAAAATATTTTAAAAAGTTTGAGAAGCAGTATTTAGAACCTCTGATGAGGATGTGATGAATCTGAAGCAACATCCTGGGGTGTGTTTAGCTTTGGGGGTCAGATCGATAAACTTGGTACCAAAACAGAAAGGTGACAAAGAAGTTACAGATCACTTAACGAAGTGCCGTCCAAGCATGTGACAGGAGAAACATCACTGTGTTAGAACTGTACCAGGTTGTTTTTAAAATGTGCGCTAGGCATAAACTTTGACTTGGATTGACTATCCGCTACGATACATATATACAGACCTAATCCTGACTAAGAGAAAGTAATTTCTTCAGTTTAAAGTTGTGTTCATTACCTGGCTTCATCAACCAGAAACCTCTCTCCACTGCAGGTGAAGTTCTTGATGTATCCACCAGTTTTACAGTTGATTCGGTCCCATGCTGGTTTACACACAGCCAGGAAGTTTGGCCTCAGACGGCCGATGGAGTACTTAGCGATGTCCGTCAGAGACTGACTAGCAGCTGCTCCGAACAAATAGCTCCCCACCACTTTGTAGACACAGGCCACATACTTTGTCCCCAAAGACTGGTTCTTAATGCGAGACAGGTAGACAGAAAGGCACTCTCCACAGACGATCTGCAACACACAGGAATAAATAATTGGATAAAGGAGTCGCACCAGGTGAAATCAAGGTTCAAAAGTTTGAGGCTTTCAGCTCTTAAAGAAGCACTGGCTACTAGACCTCCATTCAAGAGTTCAATCCTCCTTCTAATGTTATCAGTGAATTGCACAGATTTAATTCAGTATGTGAGAAGTTTTATCCAGAACAAGAACAACAGCAAAAAGTAGAAAGACACTCAAATTTAACAACCCAAGAAAGTCAATTCTGTGAGGAAAATCCAAGACAGCATGGTATTCCATTGTACGGCTATTTAATTTGACAGATTTTACTGTCTTTAGATTTTAATTTTTATTCTTTGCATGCTCACTGGCACGTTATTTTTAAGCCTGTCAGTATAATAAGAGGTTCCAATCATTGTGTGTAGTCATACTACTATATTAACAAAGTTCAATTTAAGAACTTTATATCTAAGGGTGAATATCTTCCCTATCACCACTAATCCTACTTAAGTACATCAAAATCCCACCACTGACACTTAATGTTATTTCTGATTATATTTGTATTATAACTAGACATAATTCAACAACACAGCATAAAGCTAAATAAAGATGTTTACACAGTTTTTCAGGAATGTTGGGTTTTATTTATTGTTTCAGCACATCTAAAAGTTGTCAAAAATCACCTATGAGACACACACATCAAACAGAAAGATAGTCGCAGTCTCACCACAATAAGTGTGAAGGGGATCATGACTCCTCCCAGCAGCTGGTAGGATATGGTGTCATCTTTGAGAGGGTATCTGATTGTTTCGTCATTACAGAAGAAACCCCGTTTGAACGGGTTGTGATGAGGGGTGAGGATGAAGAATGGCAGTCCAACTGTTGAAAATACAGAGAGAGGCAGATTGTGACTAAGATGTAACAGTTTAACCTGCATAATCTCTGCCAGGAGTTGGCAACAGGTGGCCTCTGCTCACTGGATGAAGCCCTAAGAGACAATTTCAACAATCATTTTATTAGAAACGAGAAATATCATCAATCATTTCAGAAACAGCTGTAGAGTGTATTTGTGCTGCAAAAACATGCTCATGCAGCAACACCAAATACATTTAGACTCGACAAAGGGCATAATTACTGTTGTTTTCTATGCAATAAATGAGCTGATTTAGTGGGTTGTGTTTTTTAAAGTCAAACATTTTAAAAGCATTACAAATTACCCTTGAAAAACTGGCAGTATGAAAATCAGGGCCAAAGCCAACACTGATGTTTGAAATCATTATATCTGGTTATAAATGCCACCAAAACAATCAACTCCAATAAAGCGCTGCACAGTTAATACAAAGCAGAGCATTAAAGGAAATACAATAAAATGAAACGTGATAAAATAAACAAAATTAAACTAAAACAAAATAAAATGAACAAGTTTAACAGTTTACTATTCCTGCCAAATAACTTGGTAGCATTTATGGCACACTTAATGTCAGCATCCTATTGATGGAACAAAACAGATATATACATTCTGAAATAATCAGTTTATCGGATTTTTTTTAGTTTTTAGAGTGTAGGTACTAGACCTGCCTCCCATTGTGTGGTGCTTCATAAAGCACAATATACTACAGTAGATACCCCACACTAATTAACAACTTAAGTTGTACATCAAGCAAGAATGGGAAAGAGTTTCACCCACAAAGGTTCAAACATTAGTGCCATCAGTTTCCAAACACGTATTGAGTGCTGTTAAGAAAGGTGTTGTTACACAGCAGTAAACATTTGCAAAAAATACTATCTTGTCTCTGTAGTGTATTCAGTCAAATACAGGTTGTAAAGGATTGGCAAATCATTGTGTTCTGTTTTGATTTGTGTATTACACAATATCCCAGCTTTATTGGAGCGAAGTTTTTTTTTAGGATGACACGTTTCTGTTCACTCCAGTTATGGCTAAATACTCTGATTTACACATGAAGACAATAGCTTAGTGTTTTGTGCCTAAAAAACAACAATAAAAATATTTTATGATGTACATAAGCAAATGCATATATTTACTCTGTCAAGCCAAGTTAAGCGGTACACTGTGGTTGTTTTATTGAGATCAATGGTTTATCACATTACCTTCGGACAACACCATTGTGTATTCAATAACAATGTGTTAAATTCTAAACAAAGAGCTGAAGCAAACGACCCAATAATAAACACAGAGTGAAATAAAATGTATGCATGAATTTCAACACAAGTCTGCTAATCTTTGCTTTTTATGTTCACTTGTTTAAAAGAGACATATCATACTGATGCATGATTTAATACTTACATATAATAGAATAAATTTGAAAACAAGACCTTACACCCCCTTAATTTTCAAAAAATGAGATATTGTATTTTTTCTGATATCCTAGAACGAGATTTGATGCCTCTGAAAATAGGTCATTGCGAGATGTCCGCGAGATTTCAAACGTCATGATGACACGAGGTACCTTTCGTTTTATTGGAGTAATCTGATAAAACACTTCCTCCTCTATGATGTCCGTTAGCCACAAAACCGTCACCGAGGAACACATCCACCAGCAGGGGTATATAGGTCCCTAGCTCACATTCACTCATTACAAGCTCTGGCCTGTAGGGGGACTCAATACACGGTCGCTGCATTGAGCCTGCCGGAAAATACAGTAGAAGAAGAAGGACAGGCTGGCTCTACCCCCAATAGACGTGACCAATCGGAGCACAAAGGGCTGAGACGTTGCAAGGTAACTTTAGGTCAGCCTTGAGACCGAGTGTTTCAATGTGGGCTTCATAGTGGCCTAAAACGAGGATATTGAGAACGCTATTGTAGAGCAATGAAGGAACTAAATGACTTGTACTGAGGGCAGAAATGCTTTACAGGCATCCTAGTCTGGCATAGTGAAAAGGAGAAACAAGCATGATATGTCCTCTTTAAATACATCTTTGGTCCAAACTGTTCTTTTTTCTTAGTTTCATTTGATCAGTTTAAAATGTATCTGAAATATGTCGTAAAATTTGAAATTTATGCTGCAAATTGTCAAATAAATTGTAATCCTACCACTTGCAACATGTTGGCCCTCTGGCAGTGAAAATTAATGCAGCCCTCTTGGTAACCAAAGTTGTTCTTGTCTGATCTAAGAGAAGATAATATTTATGAGCCACAGCGCACGCTTGTGTGAGTCAGACAGCTGTCTGCACTGCTTCTACCATAATAACACAAAAATATCTGTTCAGGTACAGTTCTGTCTCAAGAGAGAGGATTTATATGGGCCATGGCATTTTTCCTCCTTAAAAGGAAGGGGGTGACTCTTGCGGGTTTTATTATCCTACAAGAAAATTCCCTTTGTTGAAGTAAAGGTATTATGTTACACAATACCTGAACTGAAGCTTGAGACCTTATGACAGAACAATGTTGCTTAAGCAAGTGAAGTCTTAGGAGGATGAGGAGAGGCAGTAAAGTCTGCTCATATTTGACTCATGCGGAAACAATGAAGGTATGAAGTAAATCTGTCAATGAAAAAATCCAGAAACAAGCTTTGGCTTGCTGTGGTTACGCACTCTTCGTCTCCTTCATTCCACGTTTAATCTGCAGCTTTATGAAAATGTATTAAACTGAGCTGACTTCAAAGAGGTTAAGGCTGCAGTCGTCTCTGTAGCACAGTCTTTTAATTACAATGACTGGAAGAGACCCTTTTCTAAAAACGACTTATCTCACAGAGACAGATCTTTGTTTGAGCCTGTTTGTTTAAACCTACTGCAGGGAAGTTATCACCTGATGTCTTTAAAGTCTGAAGGGAGAGCGCTGATTTGATTATGCAGGTATCTTAGAAATGATAATAAGAGAGGGGACAACTGCACTTACATTCACTTACCTTACAGCTTAATTTTACATTGCTTTGCCTGTCGTTGAGAAGCTGGTGTTTCTGACTTGTTTAATATTTGGCTTTTGCTTTGCATGGTGTTTATCTTTGGAGTGAGCTACTGTGTCGCTGGTCGATCTCGCTCTGCTCATCTTCCCATGGCTCAGCTGCATCCCCAGACCCAAAACACTCAAGTTATCAGCCTTCAGATACTTGACTTTACAGAGCCAAACTGAGTTCATAGACAATAGTTTTCAGAAGTGCCCTTGAGCCAACATGGTAATATCACTACCCGAATACTGTTAGTTTAAATACACTGTCAGTGGAGGGATCGAAGGTCATGGGCATTCAATGTTGGTATTTGGTTGGTATTCGTGCCACTCTTGTGGACGTTTCTAAGAATTGTCTGAATCTTTTGATGATATTGACTGAAGATGATGAATTCCTAAGTGCACTGAAATTGCACGTTGAGAAGCACTGCTCTTAAACTGTTGGACTCTTTGCTCACACAGTTGTTTACGAAGTGGTGAATATTATCCCCTCAGCAAATGTTCCAAATGTTTGTCAGTTAAACTTAAAATATCTTTTGTCTTTGAAATGTATTTAATTTAATAAAAGTTGAAAAGGATTTGCAAATCAATTCATTGTTTTTATTTACCATAAACAAAATGTCCTAACTTCAATGTAATTGGGATTTTACCACTGAACACTGATGCATTATTGAGAATGATCAACACTTTAATGGAATAATTTTGCAAAAACAGAGCGGTATACATTTAAAGTATTTTAAGTTTCATTTTTTTTGCATTTGCTTTAATACTGCTACAGTTTAACTCAAAAGTAGTTATAAATATCCAAACCTTAATCATTAAGCTATTCTTCAATTCAACAGCACATAACTACAAACCTGATCAACATCTGATTCAACAGGAGTAGCCGCTTTGTGACACACCACAAATAACAGAGTTTATAAAACATTACATGACGTGCCCTGGATCAGATTGAGATTTTCTGTCGGGTGTTTCCTGCCAGCTCATAAACCAAATGAGACATTAGATGCACAGTCAGCAGCACTGCAGACCACAAGCCTGTCTGACTAAGCAAAGAGTGACGATTATTCACAGGACACAAACAGTACATCTCTGTAGCTGCATATAACTACAAATCATTCAATCTTATAAAGCATGACAGCTATCAAACTGAGCTCTGTATTATGCTCTTGTGTCGCTGCAGTATTTCAGAAATGCTGCAGAGTGTCAGTGCTGTGATTACACTCCAAACACTGAGCTAAAAATACAGCTGTGCTTGGAAAAAACTCAAACAGGGTGGGATTTGTTGCCATTTTTTTCCATCTTCCTGCCTGGATCCTTTACCCTGAAACCTTCCCATGTGTATTCGCATGACGTTTATGTAAATCGGTTGAAACTCATTTGCTTAGAAGGTGCATTCAGGAGCAGTCAAATGCTTTTACATCAGGCAAAATAAGGCAACTGCCCAGGGCCTCATCCTGCAAAGGGCCACAAGATATCGTCATCATTAGGGAAATTACAGGGTTTTGATGCTGATGTCATTATCAGGTCTACTTATTGATCCAATCCTCCATCAATACTCTCATCAAAATTCGTATGTAGAAAGAAGACAGCCCTCACCGTAAACATGAAACATATTGAAAAGCATGCTGTGCTGATAGCTGTTTTATTGTGTGCTGCTGTTCCCTAACCTGACAAGCCAGAAGGACAGCTCTGCAAGGCTAGCTGTTCCCACCCTTGCTTGAATCACACAGAATCACATCTTATTTGCATCCTTTCATATGTAGCAACAGCGGGGCCGTCGGGAATTTTAGCTTCATGCCTTCTCTCATCTAACAGGGGCAAAACACAAGGTGAAAAAAGGTCCATAAAGTCTTGAAAAAACGAGAGGTATTTTCCTTCCATAAACAAGCAAATTTTTTTAATCACAGGGGCAGCCTAGAACAGATAACTTAAGTAAAGCGAGGTCATTTAGTACATTTTCGGCAGATGCTTCAGCGTGCACCGTTACGCAGCCGTAGCATTGAAGGAAAATCCAGGCACTGATAGACGCAGCGCATAAGTGCGCTATAGTCAGACCTCAACCGCTAGCAGTATGACCAATCGTGCCTTTAAGTCACCCCGAGACTGCTTCTGTCCTCGGGGATGACTCCACCTTTGTGGTCATGCTTGCTGACTGCCTCACTTCAGAGCTTGACATCATGAAACTAAGAAAAATGATCTAATAAGGGCTTTTTAAAGCTCAGAGGTAACTGATACTGATGCTTCAAAGTGGCTTGACCTGCTTCTCAAATTGAACCAGCTTTCAGTTCCTTCCTATATAGGCATTATAGGTGAGCGTTAAATTTATGGTCTACCAAAATGACTTACAAATTAAAGAAGATGTAGGGCAGATGTAACGTAGGGACTAAAGGAGAATGAAATATATTTTTGTGATCGAAAGAAGTCTCTTGGAATGACCTCTGGCTCCATGGTGAGGTCTCAGCTCTCCAAAAAGCAAAAATAAGACCCAACAATCTGGATTATGGATTATGTTATGGATTTGTTTAATAAGCAACACAGCTAAACATAAGGGTAGCAGACCAGAAAATGTGCCATTTTCTTTTCTAAATTTGGGCGTGGGTGTACGTATATTTTCAGACACAAACCATTAAAAAAAATTGTTGAATTAAGCAGAAATTCTATCATTCCAAAACACATGGTATTTAAGTTAATTTAAATATTTTTACCAATATTTTTGTCTAATTTAAACTGAGTGAAAGAAATGATCCATGTTTTTTATCATTGAAATATAAAATGTTTGGTGTCTGGGACTTGTATTTATTTATTATATAAAATTAGAGAACATTGTGGCCATCAAAACTCCATATGAAATAAGGAGGGTTGCAATTTAGTGCTAATGCTCAATATTTTTTTCATTTGTTTATCATAACTATACTTGTATCTTGAAGCTGAAAAAGAACAATAACAGTTACATGAATAACATTAAAGAAATGTGTAATTAATCAGTTTATTCCAATTAAATGGGTAACAAGGTTAAGTTGGTTCGAGTGGCGCATTCAGTAAGGCTGAAATCTTAATCAATTTATGAGCAATGATAAAAAAAAGCTCTACTGTTGGCTGTTATATAAGCACATCATTAAAGATTTATGCAAAATCATTGTTGACTTTCTTTGCTCTTTTTCTCAAGGGAAAAAACTTGTTTTGTTGAGAGGGCTGCACACAAGCTGTGGTGTAATAACATAAGTTTCAGATATGTTCACAGTTAATAAAACACTTCTCCAATTAGAAGAGACATAATGTAACAACACAAATAGAAAAGAATATAGTAATTTGATTTTTCTTGTAGTTTGTGAGCAGGTAAGTCAGAAGCTGGGACAAGAGAAAATAGCTTGTTCAGAGGTGTTTGGGAGGTATTTGGCATTTTAGATTATATTGTAGAAAGACTTTTAAAACAACAATGTGTGCAGTTTCCCCAGTGACATCTACAGTTTGAACAAAAACTTTGTCTCTTAAAGACTTTTGTGGCATCGGTGGTGCAGTTTGATAATGCTCTTGGTCTGTAACTGGAGGCTGCAGGTTCGAGCCCATCTCTGGGCGACACATGGCGATGTGTCCTTGGGCAAGGCACTTAACCCCAATATGCTACGTCAGTGGCATGTAATTGGGCATGAAAGGGTGTGAATGTGTGAGTTGATACTGATGGACAACCAACATAGAAACTCTGGATCACCAGTGAGTGAATGTGAGAGGGAATAGGTGTGAATAAGTAGGTGTGACTTGCAGTATAAAGCTGCTGTGAGTAGTGAACAAACTAGAAAAGCAATGCATGAGCTCAAGTCAATTTACCACCCTATTCGTTCATTATTTAATAATGATGATGGGACAGAAAATGTCCTCAAGTGTCACATGGGTGTCAACAGGAGTGCTGCCAGATATTTTGCACAGTTACTCAAACCAAACATCTCTGGAGTAAACTAAAAATGAATATGACAGAATACAATTATCTTACGTTATTCTGACTAAAGACTCAAGAAAGACTTAAAACAGTGAAGAAAACACTCTTCAGCTGAAAACAGATTAATGGTGGATTAAACCTTTAACTTCCACCTTAACTGTTTGGCAGAGGTCTTTAAATCCAGAGATATTTAGTGTGTTAAGAAATTATTGTTTGTTTCTGTAAATGTTTTAAGATACAGAAAATACTGCAAACAAACAAAGAAAACTTATTTTCTTTGGGTAGGATTTAGAAAGCTAAAAGTTATTATTAACACCATCACTACTATTTTAAGGACCTAACCATATTAAAGTATATTTAAGAATATATTAAAAACATTTTTGTGGGCAGACATTGGCTCAGTTGGTAGAGCGTCCGCCCATGCATGGGGGCTGCCGACCCCCAGCAGCGGCTGTAGGTTCAAATCCCGGCCTCAGCCCTGTGCTGCATGTCATTCCCCCTCTCTTAACCCGCTTTCCTGTCTACTTCAGCTGTCCTGTCAAATAAAGGCCATAAAAAGCCCAAAAAATTAACTTAAAAAAAAAAAACATTTTTGTATGGCTGTAAAACTCAGTATAATCTATTTTAAGTTATTTTTTGCTATTTTACTGACGAACATTTTTGCCATTTGCTATTGATTTTGTCCCAAATATTTTACGCATTTCGATGTCATCACATAATCACCTGTTTTTACAACCTTTAAAACTCACACCCAGAAAATGTCCAGTTTTTGTTTTGATTGTTAACAGTATCAAAAATTATTTTAGTTGTTCTGTTTTTTAAAATACTAAATATAACTGAATTTATTGATGACCTCTGCCAAAAACTTTGAGCTGGTAGTTAAAGGGTTAAACTCTGTAATAAAACAGGTCTTTCAGGTATTTGGCCCATTTTAAACAATTAAAATAGTCTGTTTTACTTTATAGTGATACATTTAGTCATTTATTTGTGTTATTTATTTAACATGAACATTCAGTTACATTCATTGGTGCTGCAGCATTTAACAATGTATGTGTCCAAGATGCGCTTTAAATGTTTGTAGTTTACAATTTCTGCAGTATTACATTTTTCTAGATCAGTAGGCTGTGTTTTTCTAAAGACACAAATCTTTTTACATGGTACTTGGTACAATAAAAGCATAAACGAAACTAACATCATGCAATAACTGTTAAAAAGGGTCTCTTTTATGATAAAATGTTGTTTTAACTGAACACAAAATGGGCTTTTTAAAAACATATGTGTTGAGAAAGGAGATCTTAACAGACATATGGCAAGAAGTTTAGAAATTAATACATCAAGTTTCTTTAAATAAAACACCTTTTAGAGGCCCCTATAGTCTTCACAACTCCCCCCTTTATCCCCCGCTGGGTATCCATACAGTTTGACTTTATTTTGATAGGATCACGTCAGTAAGGCTGATAGGATCAGGTCTTGTTATGGTGACCATCTTCTTTCCACCTGATGCATCTAACTCGATACATGTACGAAAAGGTCAAAGAATTTTGGTCCATATTTCCACTTAATTGTGCTTTAATTAAAAGTTTAACAGGCTGTCACTGAGTGGTAAGCAAATAAATAGGATTACAGGTCGGTTTGACAGGCAGGTAAACTCACCGAGGATAAGGCAGGTAAAGTCCAGCACGATGAGAGGGACGCCTGAAGCCTCAAACATGTTGCGTCTTCTCCTGCTGCTCTCTGTGCTGCTGAAAAATGTCCGGTCCCGTCTGCTTTTAGGTGACACAAGAAGCAGCCTATCCGCCGAGCATGTGTCGCTATTCCAGCACAGAATTAAAAAACACCAGAGTCATAGTGCGGCCCACAAAAAAAAAAAAAAAAAAAAAAAAAACAAGTCCAGGACTGTCCGGGGGGCTAAAAACTACCGAGGGGGCTCAGGAAGAAAACCCCTCTAACATATGTCCATTTAGTCTAAGTGAAAAACACAAAACTAGGGCTAAATCTACTCTAACACCAGCAAACACGCAAGGAGCCTCACCCTTTAAACAGCTCACAAACCATCATAACACTGCGGGAAATCTTCAGCTCATGGCACCGTCCCGTCCTCACCGCAGAGGAGACTTTTAACGACGAGCTCACAGCCTCGGAGCTCCGCCGAGGGGATCACTGCTGCGTTCAGGGACCGCTCGGACAAAACGATGGGTCAGTCAGAGAGTGAGAGCTTTAAGAATTATAGGAATTTAAAATCAATGAAAAGACAAGTTGTAAATTTAAAAAGGCCTATTATACTTGGGACTTACATTACTTATCTCGTAGTTATCAGGTAATATCATGTTGTTATGAACGTTTGCCTTATAATTAGCCCTTAACACTTTTCTAAAAAGTACTTTGACATTAAGCCTGATGGCATCAGTGTGAATATTTTCGCCTCATAAAGTATTTTTCACTGCTACTTGGCAGCCATTGTTGTCTTTTATACCATTTCAAACTGTACGCTGAAGTTTCTTTTACTTCAGTTTTTTGTTAGCAAATTTGCAAATTATTTTAACTGCTGTTATCGTGGTTTACCTATTTTATTGTGTGTTTAGAATTTTAATATTTTTTTCTCTTTATAAAATGTATTTATTTTAGTCTATTTTATTTATTAAAATGCCATTGATTTTCCTCCTGCCTGTCTTAGTCCACAGCAGTTTATTTAATTATTTTCCATCTGTCATGTTTTCAGAGGCACTTTGGGAGCATTTCTATGTATGAAAATTGCTTTATAGATAAAGTTGAGTTTTGCTAGATCTATGCATGTTCCTTTTGACCACCTTAATGTCCATTTAAGGAAAAAAAAGAAATTTATGGAGATCAGGGATGTAAGTAACTGGCATGAAATAGTGCCAGAAGACCCCCCACACAAGCTTAGGGAGGCTATATGCAAACTCTACAGAAAAACTCTCGTTAGCACAGGGAGTCAAACCAACCAGACTATTTGTTGTGAGGCATGCTCACTACCTGTGTCCTATTAAATCTGCTCAAAATATCATAATATCAGCAAAAAATCCAATACTGTGCATCCCTAACAAGAATGTTACATACTAAAAAGATATATAATGCATGTGGTGGAGAAAACAGCAAGGTAATATTCATGAGTGATCCTGTGCACTGTTGAAATTGATAGTCAATTTAAAAGTTTTGAATTATAAGCCTTATCCTGGATGGCAAGGACTAAAATGAAAATAATGTTTCAGTCACAAAATCACCTGCTCTCTTCTGTATAATATTAATGAGAAATAATGATGTAGGGAAAAAGGGATAGTTAATAAAATAAACAGTTCAGTCAAGATTTGATTGTCCTGAAGATTACATCCTGAATCAAACCCTAAAAACAGAAAGATAAAATATACAAGTGTGAGTCTGATTAACCAATAAATAGATGGAGAGAGACCAAATGTATTGAAACCAGATTCGTTTTAGGAGTTGTTTTGTCTTAAACTACAAGAATCTGTCTGATGTTTTATGCCATTAGTCAATGTCATTGAAAATATCTATAAATGTCCGAGCCGTACCTGAACGCAGCATAGGACATGGAAGTGGTAATAGGATAGGAGACCTATCGCGTGCAGCGTTGATGCTACGCCAGCTGTCTGCTGATGGAGATCTGCTCCACCCACCTCTGCTGCCCCTACAGAGATAATCGGGTTAAATCTGTATCACTATTAATAGAAGGAGAGGTCACCGGTTAGGGTAATAACAGAACATCATTTATGAGGAGTGTGTGATGCAGTAATTAATGTGCTGATAAATGCAGACTGCTTTAAAGTTTGAAAGCTAAGGAACATCAGCATGAAGCAGGCCTAACAGACAGTCACTCGGCAATTTAAAGGTTTTTACTTCAATCTCCGGTCATTTCTAGGATGAAAAAGACGTATGACGAATGCGTAAAGCTTACAACATTAATTGGAAGAAACTATCAGAACTGAGAGAAGCTTGATTAGAGTTGTAATAAAAGCATAAATGTTGCAAACACTTTTGTAAGATATGATGTCGCAGCGCAAAATGATAAAGACTGATTATCCAGATTTTATTTTAAACATATCTATTTTTAAAGTAACCCTGCATTTAGTTGGTTATAATGATATGTTTTCAAGTAAATGCAGCCATGATCAAATCTCAGTGGCAAAGCCTTTAATTGTTACAAAATAAATTAAGTTATCAGTTTGGGTTCTTCTTTAAAAAAAACAACAACATGCTGTTAACACTTGAATATTTTAGTGGATAAAGGCAGCAATCTGTATTTCAGTTCCTATTGAATTATATAAAGTGTAAAATCAGTAAAAGTGAGTTTAATTGCTCAAAAAAGTCTAAATTGGCTAGAATTTTATGTTTTGGACATTTAACAAAGTCTTCTTATTGCGTTTTACTTCAAAAATGATTTTGTATACTTATTTTTCAGAAAAAACTAATATCTATCTATCTATCTATCTATCTATCTATCTATCTATCTATCTATCTATCTATCTATCTATCTATCTATCTATCTAAATTAAGGGCTTTGGTCAGTTTATTGTGATTTCACGCAGAAAGCCATCGCCCTAAGATACTGTAATGAAATTCAAAGATGTTAAACTTCCTGTTTGAATTTAATTAATTAACTCAAGTGGAAAAACTGTGAGCCACACCTGACGCAGTGTCTGGACCTGATCAGGATTACAACACGGAGCACCCTGAGGTGTCATTAAAGTGGTTTAGGTCAGTCCGGACACAGAGAGGACAGGAAGGTGGGTGGAACTTGTTCGTTTTTAATCCTGAATAAAAGTGTAGTTGTAAGCTGCAAACTTCCTGATCAATCGGGATCAGTTCTAATAGTGACACCATGATTAATGCTCAGCTTTGCACTTCATGGGCTGTGCCCGACCATCCGGACTTTGAGCTCAACAGAAATAATTGGAGAGGAAGTTTACAACAGTGAGAATTATTAACATTGAATAAGCCAGAACTGTCGCTATACACACTAATAATTATTGAAAACCACATATTGGACCTTGAGAAAAGTGCTCTAAATTAAATTTGTTTTTAATTTGACAAATATCCTTCATTGTAGTCTCCAGGTATGGTGCTAACATGATTTAAGGTCAATATTGACTGTGTCATCAGTCCTTCTTTAGGACAGAGAGGAAAATTCTTGTGAAATTTTGTGTCCATAAGCCACAAGACCACAAGACCCATGTACATTGACCTTTTGACCCATGACTCCCAAAATCATATTAATTACCTTCGCCAAGAAGATTATGTTTTTGCCTAAGTTTGTCTTTTGTTTGTTTGATTACTCAGCTACTACTGGATGAATTTTTCTGAAACTTTTTGGAAGTGTCAGTAATGGATAAACTAAAAAAAATGATGATATTCAGTGGTGATCTGAATAACCACTGTTAGTGAACAATAGTTTTTGCTTTATAATTGTCAAACTAATAATGATATCAACATGATTTCAGTTACAAGGTGTTGGTTTTTAGGGTCAAGGAATCATATCATGAGGGCTGAGTCCTTATGGGACTATTGATTATAGGTGTAACAGTGACATGTGAGCTACCTTTGGTGGATGTTTGCACTCCCTGAGTGCTGTCTCATCAATCCTTGTGCTGACAAGATAAAAACAGAACTATGGTGTATGGAAGCTCAAACCAGACATGCTGTCATACAATGTTTATATGATGAGACACCTCTTTACCATAGTTTAAAGTGTATGTCTCTGACAATGCTCTTTTGTTACACATGTACTTTGTATTACAACTCTTTGGTTTGGTGATGTCCTGATTGTTAGATTTGTTAGTATTAAGCCCTAGTTTGAAGTCTTTTGGTTTTTCTTTTATTTGAGGAGCATCAGTTTGCTCTTTCTTTTGCCTCATTTTGTAGTTTGACATACTTCACATTTTGATGGATGAATAATTTCAATACAACCTTTTACTATCCAGTTTAATGTTGCTTCCCTTCAGTATCAAAAGAGCTACTTTGTACATTTGAGGAGGCTTGCCTGGGACTGGCTAAGGAATAATTAAAACCAAACTAAATCTTTTAAATGCCCACTAACACTTTGTTTTAGCCAAAACTCACATGCAAAAGTACTATTAACAACCTGCCCTTCAATCAATAAAGTAACAGAGTTTAAATCCTGATGAACCCCCATTAATGTTATAAAGCAGCTCAAACCAGGACTTCTTGTTTCCAATGCATTCCCTTTACAATAATTAACAATAGGATTACCAAAGAACATACAGCACTGTCTTTATTTTCACAGTAACATATCAGTCATTCAGCTAATGTGTCCAAACAGAGAACATCCCTGATTGTACATCAGCTGGAGTTTGAGTCTGAATAGGTCATTGTCATTAATCATAAATAATCATTGTCCCCAAAGCATAAAACTTGAATTATTACAGTAATGACTAAAATATCAGTTCCTCAGGACGTCCCTCTGGTTGTCTGCCTCCGAGAGTTCAAATGTTTTTCAATTTCTTGTTTGAAGAGCAGCTCCCCCAGCTGGCCATGTGAGGCCTCGCTCATGGCTTTGGTCTGCATGCACATCTTGTACTTGTCTGGAGGAAGCTCGTCTGCACAGTGTTTCTCATGCCACAGGTGAAAAAGCCCTCGGGACGGAGCGCGGATGACCATCAGCTTACTGTGGAGGTACTTCCTGTACAGGTGAACATCCTCCAAGCCCCAGCCTTTAATGTTACGGTCAAACCCACCTGTGAATAACAAACATACTTTTCATTTTCAAATGTCTGCATTTGTTTCATTTCAAAAAATGATTTTAGATATTTGAGAAAAACAATATTATTTACCTATGTTCATGAAGTCAGACCTGTACTGACATGTCATACCAAACCCAAAATCTCTCCAGAATCCAGAGTCCCTCCTGATCACCTGAGACAAGAGACAGTGAGACACCAGTCACCTGATGTTTGTTCTACATTAAATTCAGATGTAAATCTTGTCTCTGTACCTACCAGTTGTTGTTGGGTGGGTGTGTGATTACTGTAGATGATGGCTGGATTATACTGGCTGAAGAGAATTGGATAGTACACCTTCTTACCTACAAAAGAGGAAAAGGACAAAAGTTTCCCAGTCATGTCAATCAAAAAATTGTGGACCTTAGAAATGCACAAACTGGATAAAAAAAAGGCACCAACAAATGTTCAATGTAAAGAACAAATCAGAGATTTAATGGGTCTAACACAGGGTTGTCCAAACCAAACAATCCAAGGGCCAACTGTGGCCTGCAGTCCAGTTTTAGTTGGCCTGAAGCAAGTTGCCAAACTAAACATTTAGAGGCAACATGAACTGCCCTCATTTGCTTTGCTCTTCTCCATCACATGGTCGACCGGACACAGCAGATGGACTGTTCAATAAGTACCATACAGCATATATTTCACTTGTCCATCTCAGCAACAGCCCATGAAAAGTATTTAGGAACAGGCAGAAAACTTTCAATAGCATATCCAGCAGGTGATGGGACAATCGTTCTGTCAATCACTTTTTAGCACAGGTCAATCAGACAATATCGTTGGTGGACACTACTGAAGAGACAATATCCTTTATATCAAGAAATGCTTTCAGTGTTGTTATTTATTTTTTATTTGATAGAGAAATGCAGCCCAGAGCTTATAAAACTGCTACTGAAGCTGTTTGCATCTATACTAGATACTGGACAAGCAGTCACTTATTGCTGTTGTCTCACACATAATTTCCGCTTCTTCCTGCCTTAGTGGACTCTGATTGGGCCGTGCCACTACAGGACACACACAGTCTTTGTAGACCAGGACTTATTAAGGTGGATCTGCGTGATAACAGACATTGAAACAGGCAGGTACACCTTCACTGGTTACTGTCAATGCCTGATTTACAAATAACATTTAGTCATCTTCAAGTAGACAAGCACCAACATTCCCACAAAGAGCAGTTTGCTCTTGTTTTGAGTCTAAAAGTTGAGATGAGCCATCATCATCTCCTTCCTGCTTCACCAAGGGTCATTCTTATTTTGACAAGGGATGATTTAGTGGTAGTCAGAGTCCCATGAGATCTGATGGGCCACCCCCAAAATCTTTTACAATGACTTTTTGTCTTGTTAATTCGTTGATGCAGGCATAATTTTTTTTTAATCATTTTTTTCAATAATGAAGCATTTCTCTAATTACACTTGATTGTTTTTACAGGTGAATACACTAAAGGTAGGCTGATCTAAGTGGCCCTGACATCTTTTTGTGTCTGTTTTTACCCTTGATAAAAAAGTTTAAATCCTCTGGTCTAAGGTCAAACATCCACTCTGAAAAAAGACAGACTTGAGGAGACTTTGGGGGTCCTTGGTCAAAGTTACTCTGCTTCACGTTTATACCTCTAGTGTGAAAAAACACTCAAAAACGATTCAATGGATTTTCTTCAGGCTTTGGAAAACTTTTCACTCTAAATCAGGATGAGTAGTTAAATTTTGGAGGTTCATAGACCAAAGCTCATGATCACTCTGCTTGTGACCATCATCAATGAACTTTTGTAAAAAAAAAAAAAAAAAAAAAAGACAGTTTCAGTGTTTTTATTTCAAACTTTGCAGAAATGTCCACCCCAGCTTCACCACATTTCCTTTCCTTTCCTTTGGTGCAACATCTAAGGAACATCTGAAGGTGTTTTCTCTTTTTTTCCTTGAACATTTTTTTATATTTCCACTTAAACTGGAGAATAAATCAGTTAGATTTTTTAAGGCGGTTGAGCCCCTTGGTTTTCTGTTTTTCTGTATATTCAATATGTCAAGAATAGTCTAAGATATTTCTCTCAGCTTTGCTCAGTAATTAATTCAACCACCAGGCGGTGGCTCATACTATTACAGAACCAGGTTAGACAGGACTTTTTCTTTATGGTGTAATATTGAAGGAGATCCAGTGCAAACTTGTTTCACAAACAAAGTGTCTCTTTTTCTCACCTGGTTCTGCGTTGACACGACAGGAAGTCAAAAAGTCGATAGTGAAATAGATGTCAACGTCACAGAAGAAGAGCAGAACATTCTGGCTACGCCTCCAGGCTCGGGCACCTATGTCTAGACCCCGACCACGAGAAAACTCCTCATTGAGCTGGATCAATGTAAAGCCCCTGAAACGGGTCTCTCTGTGGAAGAGAGGAAGAAGAAGAGGAGGATAGAGGAGGTGTCATGGGAAATCTATTGGCAGGTACTTCATATTCACACATTTAAAGTGAAAAATAATAAAACAAACTCAGATACATCAGACTTTTGCAGTGTGGGATTCTGACAACAATTATTTATAGCAGTCTGCTGTGCTTTCCTCCAAACAGCCTGAAGTAGAGAAAGATTCAACATCCCAGCTTCAGCTCAACAGAGGGGGTGGGTGTTCCTCTCTGGGGGTCCAAAGAGTTTATGATCAGCCTAAAGCTAATAAAAGCTGAATTTCCCTCAGTTTCTTGACCCAAAATATCTGCAGTGTGGCTGAGACACATCTCCAGACAGTGATGGAAAAGACAAACAGTTCGATACAGTTTTGAAGAAAAACTTCACCAAGGCAACAATGTCAGGAGAAATCAGCAGGCAGAGAAAAACACAAAGCGACCTAACTTAAGCAATAAGTGTGACTGGTTTGAGGATCATGTCTGATGACTTGAGACCTGAGAAATGTTAAGATTTTGCCACTCAATTAGAAAAAAAAGATTTAAACAGAAACATATGTATTTATAAGTAGTTTTAACCATGATATTGATCTGACTTAGTTACCTGGAGGTTTGGTCCAGCATGGCCTTCACCTGGTGTATTTGGTCTTGGCCAAAGTAGACCACAGTGAGATGGACTCTGCCGTCCCGTTGGATGCACACTTCCCTGAGACAAAAAACACATTTTTTTAATTCTTGCAATTCTTTAATGCAAACTACAGGAAAACACCTTTGATTATCCACAATTTAGGAAATAGTGCACTGAAATTGGAGCTAAGAAAATAGAAAAGAGGTTTTGCCATTAATAAAGCTGTTAAAATGACATTATGTTGTTTAGCATACGCATCAAACTGTGTCTAAATAGTTTTGATAAGCTCTCAGATCATGGACACGCCTTTACATACCTCTTTTCTCTCCATATTCACAGAGATAACAGGGTTTTGTTGTTTTTAAAAGCAGAACAGTAACATCCACCAGACCCTTTGCATTGGTTAACTTACATAAAACAAGATCTACATAAAAAGGACATTTATTAGAGTTTTTGTTCTTTTTTAATTTTGCTGTAGCATAAAGCATGTTTGTAGTTTTTGGGTATTTAGAAAAATCAAAGATTGCAGAGTAAGATAAATGTATAATCTGCATAAGTTTTCAGTCTTTGAAAAACAGATATTTATTGGCCAGATTATATGATAAACAAAAAACATTTAAAAGTCTTAAAATACTCAAAATGCGAGAAGCTTCTGTGTTTCATTAATTATTTATGCTTTAATCTCAGAGGAAGAGTCCCTCTTTATTGTCTGAGGCTTATTTGCATCTTAAAACAGGATAACTTGGCTGTTGTCCATTACAAAAAGTACAGTAATATTTATTTTTCAATTTGCTTTCCAGATGCTTGGCTCGAGAAGCCATGCAGAGTTTGTCTGGGATGGGGCCCAATCTGATATCTGACCCAAAACCTCTGGCAGCTCCCTTGTTTACAGCTCTTAGTTTCTGACAAAATACTCAGCTAATCTTTAACTCCACAAACAGGGAGGTACACCTTCAAACATGCTCACGTCAAAATGGAGAGATCAGGAGTTATCCTGCATAGCAAACTGGGAAAAATCATAATTTTGGTGTTGGCAAAAATTCAGCAAGTGCAGGGTTAATTATACACTGGACGTAGTCAAATTCTTGAGAGTTTATTCTCAGTTGAAAAACTGTGTCAAAAACAAGTTTAAGAATTACGTTTAAGTAAATCAGATCCATAGGTGTCACTGCAGGATCTTGAGGCTTTAAGGGGTTGATTACACAAGGCCTAATCTGGTCAAATCTAATAAGTTTTCATTATTTTTTATTATTTCATTGTTTATATGGGAATGGTACCTGGAGTCCTTAAATCCGTAAACTTTTGAAACCGAGATCCAGAATGAAGAGTTTCCAATACGCTCTCCATGCAGCACTGTGCACCTTAATGCATGTTAAGTGTTACAAAGCTTTACATTTTGATTCCAAAAACAGTCAACAATTACACTTAAAGTACCAACACTCCAAAAACAGAGAAACCACATTGTGATGTGGACCATGTAGACACTTGAGCAGTGTTAAAATGAACTCTGATAGTTTTGTGTATCCAGTTTTTGCTGTGTATCACTGAGCACTCCAGCCTCCTCCATGACTTTGACATGTTCTCAAATCTCTACTGTTGGTCCATTAATCCCTTCAGTATTCTTCAACAACATTTACATTTTTTCAGAGGGTGATTTGAAAAACATTGAAAATGAATGTACCTGAAATTATGTATGAACTGCTTGAACGCATCAGACCTATTGGAAAGAGGCACGATGATGTTGATGAGCATGCGGCTGGTGTCCACAGTCTGGCTCTTCACTTTCACCACCGGACCAAACGGCCTGAAGAGCACGAGTTGAGTGAAGTCCCGAGGGCCATCACCTTTGAACATTAACTCGTACACACTCCCTCTGTCCCTCTCTGTACGAGTCAACCCTGTGACAATGACAGGACATATGAGTGCAGTTAGGTAACATTTGGTTTTAAGATTCCCATGTTTTTTTACTTTATTAGTGACAGAAATGACAGGCTATTGACTGTAAAACAGGAGACTAAAAAGAATAGATCTCTTCATTTGGTTAAAAACTCATGTATGAATGTATTTTGTATTTGTTAAACAGTAAATCATGAGAGAAAAAAATGAGTCTAAATGTTAGTAATTTTACTGACATATGGAATTCATCAAAAAAAAAAAAAAATGAATGGCATCCCCAAAATGAATATCTATCATTTGACAGAATTTTTTAAAGCTCCAAACCTAATAGTTTGGTTAATTTTGATCATCTAAGCATAAAGATAAGAATAAAGACACTCTTCAATGCAATATACAAATAAATACTGTCTTTTTTGTTTTTGTTTATCAGTCTTACATTTATTTTACCAAGGAGACCCATAAATAATAATAGAATATTTCACAAAAGAAACCTGGCCATGGTAGAAGTCAGAAAAATACTGGTTATTGATTGTTATTAAAGGAATTTACTCACTTTGTCCCAAATGAAGTTACTATATCTTATTTAAAGACTTTAACAGTCACCATGAGCAAATTAAACCTCCAAAATTCCTGTAAAAGACTAAATAAGACCAACTTTTCAATACATTTTTTTAGGTTATTTCCATTTTTGTGTCATGGGGCATGTAATGGTTTCATTTAAATTAATGGTGGCTATTTTTGGAGTTTTGAGATTTACTTGTGGGCTGCATTGAGTGAGATAGAGGAATGCAACATACATATCAATATGAGAAGATGTAGGATTTATTTTCATCTAACTTAGACTCAGTTTTGTTTGGTTAAAAAGGTTTATACATCAGAGCAGTCTAGGTCTACATGCTTTAAATAGTTATTTTATTTTGCTTCTATTTGTATTTTTGGAAGAAAAAAAAGTCATTCATCCAAAAAATGTCTCATCAACCTCTAATTGTTAGTTATCACTAAAATGTAGTTTCTGTGCAGACTTTAAATTAAATTATTTCTATTGATTTAATGCTTAGCAGTGTGCATTTTTCCTCAATGAGTCATTTTAAAACTGCAAATCTATAAAAAAAGAATCATAGTAGATGATTGGTATTGGTTAAGAAAGCATGACAGCAATAAGTACAGGTTTAATATCACCCATCAGTACTTAAGTTTATCTATAATAATGGATTTTCCACAATCCTCTTGACAAAAACATCTGACTGATGAAGATGATGTCTCACCCTCTATAAAGTCTGAGGGGGAGTAAGAGTGCTTCCTCTTGCTGCTGTCTGTGTGCTGCTGAGGTCCGTTCAGGGCATGCAGAGCTGTTTCCACCGTGCTGATGAGCTCGTCCCGACGGTCTTTCCTCACAGGCCTCTCCTCTGGGTGCTTGGTCAGTCCCATCTCCAGCTGGTACACTCTGTGACACAAGAACACGAAGCAGCGTGAGGTAAGACTTGACATCTGTTGTAGGTTAAGCACTTCGAGTCCAGGGACCGTCCCACTTACTTGTGCAGGGTGAAGGTGTCAAAAGGAATCACTGCATATTCACTGGGCAGCTTTGTACCTGAGTACACCTCTGCCTGGTTCAGCTGAGAGCGAAAGAAGTCCTGAGAGATATGATGCATCATTGAGAACCACAGATATATCCAGGGCTGGAAATAGAGCTTTAGAGAAACAGCAAGGCAACCCCACAACCCACAGCACATTTATGATTAATACTAAAGAACTTATGATCTTAGTCAAGGAAGTTTGGATCTACTTTTACACATTTAACAGAAGCAGAGACTTTATTCTTTATCAGGAATCATGAATTACTTTTTGTTCAAGGGCCAGTTTTTTGCTTGACAGATGTTACAAGTACCAGAATTTAAGAAAAACAAGTAATAGAAGTGTTTTGGTCTGACATGTCATTAGGTCAATGTTCTTCTTAGCTTTTAAGAGAGAGATCAGTCCCTATCGCCCAAAGTACTGTCAGCAACAGGGGAACTTGCATTCCTAAATATATGGCCAGAATGATATAAAGAAACCTTTAAAATCACAACATATTTTCTCCCTTTTATTTTTTGAGTTTGCTAACTCTGGGGCAGGAAGGGACGCAGTGGTGGCCTGATGGCACCAGTTGATGATCATTTGTCTATGATTTCGTTAACTGGCCTGAAAGCAGTCAAATCTAACACTCTCCCTATCGTTGCTTCTATTTCTGCTGGACCACACCTCAACCACGTCTCTTCCCACCCATACATGCAGAAATCCACCATACTGCTTATCAGTCTCGGGAAAGAATGGAGGCTGGAGCCGATCGCACCTGACATTGGGCGAGAGGCATGGTGAACCCTGGACTGGTCCCCGGCCAATTTCAGGGCCACAAAAGGTAAAGTAATCTTATTTGTACCTGTAGGTACATTAGAGCAAGACAGACAACCATTCTACCTAAAGAGCAAAGTTTCTGGTCTGTATGAGAAACCTGGAATGCCCAGAAAGAACCAACGCATGTAAACTCCACACAGAAAGGCCCATAGCCCATAAATTGCCCTTAGGTGTGAGGGAGAGAGTTGCTGCCTCTCTGTCTATGTTGCCCTGTGATCAGCTAATAAGTGATGCAAGGTGTACGCCCAGTGTCAGCTGGGATAGGCTCCAGCCCCCGTGACCCTGAAAGAGAGGAGTATAGATAATGGATGGATGTCTGGGGTTTGTTTTTTCAATTTGTTGGTTAAACAAAAGTCTCTGGACTCTATTTGAGACTTGGGAGAAATATCAGAAATATAGGTCTTGAGGATAATATGAACAGTAGCAGACAAACAGAGAAACTGTTATGTCATAAATCTACTCTTCAGTTCTTGTGTATTTATTGTGCTTTTTTTATGGTTCATTGTAAACTTCATCCTGTAAAATCTTACTGTTAAGACACTCAAACTGAAAGGAAACCTCTGTTTTCATTGTATCATACCTTGAGATCAGACTGTGTTGGGGTTTTGTGCAGACTCTCCAGACCCTGAGGCAAAATCCCTTTAGTTTTGGCTTTATCGAGAGACTCCTGTAGCTGCAGTGTCCTCTCCTGAAGAGCCTCCTTCAGCTGGGCGATCTGCTTCATCAGGCTGTTGATGTAATGTTTGTGAGAGTCCTCCCTCTCCTGCAGCAAAGCTAGGTATCCCTCCTTACTGGTAGTCCCTCCTGTCCACTGCAGGGGCTGTTGGCTGCTCTGAGACTTTGGTTTACAGGCCAGCAGGTAGAACAGAGACAGACAGCAGCAGAGGCCCAGAACAATGAGGCCGACGCGGGCCAACAGCGCTACAAGCCACCGTTTGAACATGGTGGATTGTCTTTTAAAAGTCCTCAAACACTTGAGGCTGATAAAGTCATGGCTGTTCTTTGGTCACATTTATAGACATCCACACAGAGATTAGTATCCAACAGTCTGAGAAGATATCCCCCATTTACTCATGGCATCTCACCAGTCACATCCTTCGGCAAGGTGTCAATACCTAATCCATGAATGGGACAAAAGTGTACCATCTCGCATGTAGGTCCGGTGATCATCCCCAGAGCGCTGGAAGTCCCTACAGAGAGAACATTTTTAAAAGCATGGTCTCACAAAGTGGTTTCATTTGGTTCATACATGCAGGTTGACAGAGTTTTCTATCATTAGTTGTTTTAAATGTTTGCAGGGTTTCTAAAGGCCTAGAGAGATAAAAACAAAGAGCCACGTGAGCTGATATGAGAGGCTGTAAAGCTGTGATCATCATGTGCAATTCCAGAGTGCCAAAGCATTAAAAATAATGTGAGGTGGAAAAATATGTTATGTTTTCAAGCACACCTTTTTTTTCAACAACAGTTGTAGCTATTGAAACAACACCAAAAACACATCAATAACAACATTAATGGCAAATATTCAGCTACAAGTATTTTATTTTAAAACAACTGATGGACAGCATGACAGCCTCAAATTAGCAGCCAGAATATTTCCATGGCTCGCAGGTGGCAGGCAACAGTATGATCGGGTGATCTCAGGTTAAGGCAAAGAATTCTACGCATTCTGGAAAATAATAAACACATGACATGGCCCATGGGACTTGTTTAAGTTTAATAGAAAAAGATAAAAAAGAAAGTCAGTTGAAGATCAGATGCAGCTCTTATTCCATCCCCTTTGGAAACACTCAGATCTGAGGGTTTAGTGAAAGATGTCATGTTCATCAACTTCACAAATCTCTTCTAACAACGTAAGGAAAGATATTTAACAGGACACAGGCCTTAAAGACAATAATATTAACGTGCTGATCATGCCAAAATGTTTATTTAATTGTTATTTATCTTGAATTCACTAACCCCTCGTAACAATCTAAAACAGTGGCTCTTGTACAAATGTAGCTGATGTTCTCTGCTTTATATTGCTACTGTAAGGTTAGTGTTTACATAAAAATGCCATGATAGCAAAGCCAATGTATAAATGAAATGCAGATTTCCTTCTCACTGTATTATTAACTTTTGATTCAGTAAGTTAAAAGACTAACATTTGCCAACAGGCATTGAAGCAGACAGAGTCCTTTTCTGCTTGACAACTAAGCAAATGACATCTCAGCTGCTTAGGAAACACATGTGCACTTAATCAGACTCTCTTTCTCTGTAGTTCTCAGTGGTAGAAAAAGTTAGAAGGTTTAAGACCCAGGTCTTTTTGAATAACTCAGGATGCTGATGCTTAATATGATGTTCATGTCAATGACATGAACACTTACTAACATTGTTCCCTCCAGTCTCGATTCTTGCTTGTGTGTTACTTACTCTCAGATGTTTTTCACTTTGGACAAAAGCATCTGCTAAATGACATTGAAACATTAGTGTTGTCAGATTGATTTTGAGTTGTTGTTTTTTTTTTTATCAAAGACAACTGCGTCAATCAAATGCTTTGGTGCTCAATGAATAAGCAAGATATCCAAAAGATAAGACAGGTACATAAAAAGTAAGTAAACTGCCACAAAGTAAATTAGATATTTAAAAAAGTCATGCTCTACGTGAAATTCTGCACAAGGATTAATCTGTTAAAAATATTTTACCATTTTTTCTTGTTAAAATAATTGAAGACTAAGTCAATGGTTGAAAAAAGTAACTACAGCATTAGTTACATTTTTTTGAAAAAATAAGTCCAAAACGTACCCCTAAAATGTGGGCAAACTGCTTCAAATTATTAAACATCCCTAAAATTAAACCAAAGCTTCCAAAAATACCAAATATATAAGTCAGATTTCCACAAAATACCCAAAATATTAGAGGCATGGAATAAAAAATGGAAAAAATTAGTACAAATCAATCTAATATTACAAAAAAACATTAATTTTATAAAAATATATAAATTAAATTGCCAAATGTATAAGTCAGATTCTACACAGAAAGCCCAAGAATACGTCAAATGAAAATGTGGTAAAATTCTACAACAATATCCTAAAAGTAAGAGAAATTCAAACAAATATAGCAGAAAATACAGTAAAATGTCCAAAGGTATTTCAACAGCACATGAATCATTATGAAATTTTCTACCACTCAGAAGTGAAATGAAGCGACAAACCTATCGAGATGTGTCCTGATGTGCTTCTGTGTTTGGCGTTGCAGCCTCGTTGCTGTTGGACTGACGCTCAGGTTTGGGTTGGCTGCTGCGAAACGCACAGAGAGAGAAATTACCTGACCTTACGTTCACTCAGTGCCACGACGCTCAAGGTGGGAAGTGACAGAAACAAGCATTTCTCTGTGTGTCCCCCCACCCTAAGTTTGTGTATGTGTGTGTGTGTGTTGCCATCATCAGTTTATTCACAGCACAGATGGCTCTTTATTGCACAGGTAGAGGCTGATCTCATGAAAGACTTGCTTATGTTTCCAGGTCCACCCAGGCTGTGTGTACCTGTGTGTGGATGTTTGTGTACCTGTGTGTGGATGTTTGTGGCCGGTGAGTACGTGTGTTTGTGAAGCAGAAGTGTGTGTGTGTTGGTGATTTTAGGAGCATGTGTTCATGCCATGTCGAGCCTTTTGAATCACACCACCATTCAAATACAACATCTTGACAAACATTTAGACTTTTAAGAACTAAAACCTACAACTGCATCAAATGACCTCAGTCTTTACGCTCCTGTGAGAAAACTTTTAGTTTGACTCTGGTGGACAAAACATTACCTCTTACTTTTTCTGATCTCACCTTTTAAATCTATCTATTATCTGAACTGTTTATCCCTGTAAGTGAGATGTGTGGAACACCTAACCTAGCAGTGTACCTGGATCAGTCTGATTCAGTGTCTGTAATCGTTTAAATCCATCTTACCAAGCTCCAACTCAAAACGACTGAGCCCAGTCTGCAGATGCACAGCACAATCCGCATCCTTTAAAGCAAGAAGATAGGAGGACATAACTGCTCAAACAAAAAGTAGCATAGATGCTAACAGCTTTATTTGCACTTTTGCCAAATCTGGACTGTATTTCTCTGATAAATGATAACCAAATAACAAAACAAAAACATCTATCAAAGGCAACATATTTTCTCTCCTCTTCCAACATGTTTTGGGGAGTTTGTTCTATGAAATGGGTCATGTTTTATTCTTTACACCACAACTATGGAGCCCGTCTACTTCAACATCAGACGTGCCCGTAATGTAATCAACAGATCAATCGTCCAATCACCTGCTGGATATGAGCTAGAAAGCTTCTGTCCTGCCAGGCACTTTCTATGGATTGTTACACAGATGGAGTATTAAATATATTCTGTATACAGTGTATTTAATCATTCAATACATTCTATACAGAATATTGTTCACTCGTCCACAGAGTGACAGAGTCAAGAGGAATGTGCAAAATGGCAGTTCGTATGAACAATATCTCATCCAAAATATATAGGTGCACCTTTAAAACTCAATACATTTCTCAGCCCTACCCCCTTTTTTGGTTGCAAGCCAATCAAAGGGCTAACACAAATAGAAGTCCCTGATATTACCTTTTGTCTGACGCTTGCTTTGAATTTCAGCAGGTAGTCTTGACCATGTCTAAATTTTTTAAGTTATGCAATGAGATTTGCAGCTTAACAGGTGTCCCTAATGAAGTGGCCATTGAGTGTTCATACCACCCTGCTGTGTTGTAAAGGTGGACTCATAGCAAAGTGTTTAGTGCATGGCCACACCTTAACCACCCTTCCTGATGTTTCTGAGTTAAATGTGCGTTTTTTGAAAGTGCAAACTCAAATGTGTTTATCAGTTAAAGTCTTTTCCATGAGTGTTTTAAAGGCAGGAATGTTAAGTTTAACGTCTTCATCTGACACCTGCTCAGTGAGTCGCAGTTTTTAAGACCTAAAGAAAAACTCCCTACAGGTAATGGACCTCCTTCCTGATGGTCTGGTTTGCTTTTGTGAGTCACGTAGAAGCATCAGTGTTAGTTTCAGTCTGTTTTATAACCTGAATGAAATCCCTCACAGGAGCTTTAATATTTTTTTCATTTTATTGCTTGTGTAACAGTATTTGATTTTTATGTTCTGAAAATGATGGCAGATGTTTTTTGCCTTTATGTGGTGTTAACATCTCACAGGGTGTCACAGTGTTTCAAGGTTATAATGGTTTAGTACAAGTAAGTTACTGTGTCGACAAAATATACAATTACAAAAAAAATACAGAAAGAATCCTTAGTTTAGGTCTTTGGCTGGAGTAAACTGGAGGACACATGACCTGTCCTTATGATGTGTCTCAGGTACATCAGTCTGCAGAAATGTAAACTTATGACACTTTTTCTGCAATTCAAAGTTTATTTTTTTAATCATTTTGCTTTCATGACCAGGATATCCCTGCACAAAGACATTGGTATCTTAATGGAAATGCTCTGGTTAAATAATGTGACACATCTTTCTCTGAAGTTTCTGTGTTTTATCATATCTGTACCAAAAACTTTAAGCACAGGTTTAAAATTAAGTTTGCAACAGACAACAGTTATTCTTAAATCTCATATAGACACAAACTCAAAAGAAGGAAATCAGTCTGATAAACCTTTTCAGCTCACGACTGCAAGTGTGTTAACATTATTGCATCCCACCTACAAGCTGCATTACAAGAACCCTCCCTTATTTAACCCCTATTTAAACTTATTTGCCTGGAAGTGTGAATTTCAAGGCCAACATTTTTGCGAATAAAAGTTGACATTTTTTATATATCAGCAAAATTAAGAATAATATATTATTTTAGCATAGGTTCATGGCAGAAAAGCAATTTCTCTTAATTTTATCCTGTCAACTCCCATCCTCTTCCATTTACCCATTTATGATATTGAGCAAAAAACAGAAATTATGAGATAAAACTCAGACCAAATATAATAAAAGTTTAGGTAAAGCAAACATTTTCACAACATGCTTAAGCTTAATCAGCAAATCAGCAGTGGAAAAATAATGAAACTAAGCTTCTTACAAACAATAAAGACAATGTAAATTCAACACCTTTACAACCATGCAGTAAGGTTTCATCAGGTTGATAAAACCCGTGATGAAAATTAGAACAGAAACTGCCACAAGGATCATAAAACATGCAAACATCAGTCCTCAAAAACAATCTCAGAGCTCTCTAAGACTGCCTCCGTTCATAAAAACATATTTACCTTCTACTGTGAACGTCAGGGCAGAGTTGAAAGTCCTCATCCATCATCCTGAAGCATCCGTCTCCTCTGATTTTTGTCTCTTGCTTGAAAAATCCAAACATCTCTCCACCCTGTGGAACATTTATGGTTGAAGTGGTCTTACAAGAGCAAACTGCACGCTGGCCGTCTGATTTCTGAGCACCTCCTCTCTCCTTAAGTCTCCACCTTTCTGCAGCCCCTCTCTCTCCTCTCCTTTCCTCTCTTTTTCTATCCGTCTCTTTCTATCAGCCCAGTGTTCGCTCACTTCCATCCCTCAGAGGCTCCTCACCATCTGCCTTCATCCGGACTCCCCTCTCTCAGTCCTGCTCTTAAGTCTAATTAGAAGGCAGCAGGGGTAAGGTCTTTGCTTTTGACTCTTTCTTTTTTTCCGATGCTCTGCCACCTGCAATCTGTCGTGGGGAAATAGCTAGGTTGCCCAATGGATCCCTCCAATAGCACGGGGTCTCTCACATTTAATGAGGCAGCATACAGATGGTCCTTGTTTCCATTCACAGGTTGAACCCTGAGTGACGACCCAAACTGTAAAGTTAGAGAGTTTCCACCGTCACAAACACAGAATGAGATTTAACAAACAAGTCTCCTCAAGGATTTTTTTAGATCCTCCTTTTTGACCTTGACCTTGTGCTTCCAGAGCTGAAACATGAACATAAAGCTCATGACCTTGACCACCAGCCCTCTCCATCTAGTTCATTCACTAATCAAAGTGGACGCTTGTGAGAAGTAGTAGTAGTAGAAGTAGTAGTAGTAGCAGGAGCTTATTACGCAACATGTAAAAAAATAAAATGACAAACATTACAATACAAAACTGGTATATGAAATAAATATATATGAAAATGAAAAAGATTGATTTACATATTCGAACAGGAGTGGGAAGAAGTAATACTAAGTTTAAAGAGAATCTGTGTTCTTGAGATATTGTGCTCACAAGTAGTGAATAAACATGTCTGCAACTCTCTTGACCTTTGACCTATAACTTTCAAAATCTGATATATTTTTTTAAAGGCCAAATGTCCCAGAAATGTAATCTTCTAGCTTTCAATGTTGACAGAAGAGGCATTGGGAGCAGAAGATCACCTTTTGGAAAACTCTCAGTTCATGGAAAAGTGCACTCAATCTCTTTAAACCAACATTACGTAGTTTTTCTACCCTTAAATAGTATTTCTCGAATCATTGTGATGGTTCATCACCTTACAACAGGTTGAATGACACCTCTGTCATGGTCTGATGTGGTTTGTATCACCTTCACTGGCACTATGCAACATCCATGTGGATGGTTGGTTCACTTCCACACTAAAAAACTACACATTTTTACTACTTTGACTGCTTTACGGCACACGTCACTTCCCCCTCAAGGCAAAAGCTAAATGTTGGGAAAAGGAGAATATAAAGCAGTTTTTGAATGTTTAAAACAGATTTAATGAACCGTTTTAGTTTAATGTAAATTTGCTCTTATTTTCCTAATGGAAAGAGGGACCTCTGGCTCACACTCCTGCATAGTGGGTGGCGGTAATGCTCCTCTGATGCTGGATGCCACCTACCATTTAACTAGAAGAAGAAGAAGAAGAAAGCTAAACAAAGAGTTGTAATCATGGCAGAAGCAGCAAAAAAACAAAAGAAAAGAAAAGTGTTATTGGAGGAGAAGAAAAAAAGGAAAGCTGGAGAGTAACAAGCTAAATACTCGCCCAGGGATAAACATTGGTGTTCACTCACTGGCGTGAGCTGAAAGACGGATGTCAGACTGTCTGATTTAGCCCTGTTCTTGTTGGACTTGTAAGGATGTGATGATTTATTCAAATAGAAACATGATCAGACTGTACCTTATCAGTCCACATGGTTTATTTGTCTCTCTGGAAGTCCTGTCGGCTCGCTTCTCCTCCCTCTGTATGTCAACAAATGCATGTTGGTGTACGAAAGTGCAGTTACACTCAATGACCATAGAGGCCCCTAGAGAGCTGAAAGCCAGAGTATGATGTAGGGCAGTAACTGAAAACACAGCACTAGATGGCGCTGTTGCACTGTTTATCTCTAGCCGAGCCTAGCAGTGTACTCAATTTTGTCCCTTTTTGGCCACCATAGTTTATATTGGTGGGTGGACAGACGCCATCTTTTGTTAAATTTTCCCTCTGTTACTGCCGTGAAAGTTAAGCAGTGTTAATGGGAGCACACAATATAATAAATTAAAATAGTTCAAATGCATACTACAACTTAATACGTTTGTATATGTGTGAAGTGTTTGTTAAGGAAGCATTTTGCTGTTTTTTTTAGTTAACAGCCTGAAATTACATCTGGTAATAACTTTGACTGTAGACATTTCATTCTATGCACTGTATGAGTTACTATGGAAACGTGCTACAGACTTTTAAGATGGTTTGTGTATCTTTGCATTTAATACAGACATTGTTATATATTAATTTGTCAACATATATCTTCCTAAAACACTTAGTAATAAGCACTGAAGTTAGTTCACATAAGTCTGTTTATGAACTTTATTTTTCTTAACTTGATATTAATACAAAATTTTTTCCCTCTGTTACTGTCGTAAAAGGAATGTACCAGCAGCTCATGGACAGAATAAAATTGAGTCTCCATCACAATTTCGAACTCTGATGTCTTGTCCTTCTTCTCTTTGCATGGAACCCCGCACCCCAAACACCAAGTAAAAACAATGCAGAGCTAAGCAGGTTTGTGTAGAGGCGTCCTACATACAACAGACACTCAGAATAATTTGGGTTACAATTACATAGTGCTGCTTTAAATAAAACGACCCTTAAAATGCTTAGTGTTTACCTCCTGGAGTTTATTATGTCATAGCTTCACAGCCTCTGCCTATAAGTGGTCCACAATGGTGCTACACTGATGACATAGCTAGGCCTCATGTTAGGGTTCAGGTATAGCAGAGTGGGTTGCAACTGTGCACTTAGCATAAGCTGAGGCTCTTGCCTTGCATGGGTTTCATTCAGACCTGTGGCCTACTTCATACATACTTGTTGTCTCTCCACTATCAATAAAGACTAAAAATGTCTAGAAAATATAAAAACAGTCAACTGTCAACACTCCTTGTCCTTGTGTGCTAAGCAGCACTGAGGAATCAGGCTGCTGCTGCTGAATGCAGCCTGGTACTCTGTCCCCCTCCCCCTGCATTCAATCAGCTGCCTGTGAAAGCCACCTGGAGCTGAAGCCAGGACTTTTCCTCCTGCCTGACATGTGGAGGGTGCTGTGTGCTGGTGCTCCTGGCTGTACTTCGCTGCTGGATTAAGGGGAAGACAGAGTCCTTCTAGGAATTTTGTATATAGTCAAGTATCTGACCCATGCTGTTTATCCAGTAGTGTCCCTAGTAGGTTGATCCAACCCACAGAGGTAAGTAGGGTGGGTTCAAGACTGTTAAAGGCATTTTAAAAATTCTTTTATTGCCCTTATTTCCTTTCATCCACTGAACATGACTGCTGTTTTTGTCCTTTGGTTATTTAATTTCTTTGAGTGTACTTGCTGGGTTTCATTAGTTTTGTTGTTAATTCTGTTTTGTTCTTTTAAGGTTGGCGTCATTTAGCTGGGCTACGCACTCAGTGTGAGGGTCCTCCACCTACTGCAGGGATGTCAACTCCACATTTGGGTTCAGTTTCTTTGTTAAATTAGTAGCCATATTTTAGCTTGACATTTTAACACTTTTATACGAGGCCCTTTGGAAAACTTGTTGCAATAAAGATTAACTTTCATTCACTTCCTTAGTTGAGTTTTTCATTGCTTTAACAATTCTTTTCCCCAACCAACTTCCATTGCTTTTTTTTCTTTTGATTAATTAAAATGAACTAACATTTTGGAACCATGTCTCATGCCTCCTCAATACTTACCTGTGTGCCTTTGATTTAGAGTTTTGTCCAGACCTAATTCAATTTACTTCCTGGGGTGTAAATCCCTTAGCGGCTCTGTTGGTACTTTTCTATTTTGGTACCAAACCTTGCTCTATCACACTCGCACTGACTTCAATTCAAGAATCTAGATCTAAATTAATGTGTGCGTAGAGCAACTGCTTATAAACAAGACTCTCTAATACTGTAAAACTCCAAGACTTGTGGTCCTCTGATAAGGGCAGTGTTTCTCAAACAGTGGCGCAGCAGGTAGTGCACATGCCTCACAGTAAGAAGGTTCAGCTGATTCGATCCTCATGTTTTCGTGTTCTCCCCATGCATATATGGGTTTTCTCCAGGCACTCTTGTTTCATCCCAAAGACCAAAACTATGCTCTTTAGGGTTGATTGGTGTCTCTGAATTGCCCTTATATGTAAGCCTGAAGGGTTGTCTCTCTATGTGGTCCTGTGATTGGCTGGTGATGTCCTTTGGGTGTACTCAGCCTCTTACCCAATTTGAGCTGGGACAGACTCCAGCCCCCGCTTTCCTGAAGCAGTTCAGATATTGTATGGATGGATGTTTAGCATTAGAGGTGGAATTAGTGTAAAAATCAGAGTGGGCTGTTTAACAGCTAGCTTCTGTCAGATTAGTTTGTTGAATAGTCATGTTTCAAGTGGGTAGGGATGGGAATTGATAAGATTTTATCAATATCAATGCTGTTAACGATCCTGCTAATCGATCCAATTCTTTAACGATTCCCTTATCGATTCCTGCAGATTTTGTGAGTGGGCAAATGTTGGTCTGATTTTCAGTGGCAACAATGTCAAACACGTCACAGCATAGATAACTGCTTCTGCAAGTTGCTGGTGTTTCCACTCAAGGTTGTGTAGTAGGTGCCAAGGAAATTAAGCTACAATTCTGATGCTTCTGAACCCTGTCAGTGGAAAGAATTGATAAGGGAATTGATAAGCAAATGATTAATGATATCGATTCTTTGATGGAGCTGTTAACGATTCTCAACAGGAATTGGTTTTCGATTCCCATCCCTACAAGTGGGTTTTTTTGACATGTAATGCTTCTCCTTTTCTTGTCATTGCAATGCTAACACTTATTTCTCACATTTTCTCTTTATATTCTTCTTAGTTAATGTTGTTTAATGTGGAGCTTTTATCTGATCTTTTATTTGTGATCCTTGACCTTAACATTTTCTCTGTCTTTAAAGAAATGAGCAACCTTGTATCATATGAGCATTTGCCTTAAAAATAATTCATGTTTGAAATAAAACTATTGATTTCTGTGTGTATACACCAACACTTGATGGGGAAATTGATACTTACATGCTTTTATGTACTAAAAAATCTCAACTTTACTCATTCAGGGACTTCATACGTGGAGAAGGTGTGGGGGGGGACAAGAAAACCTGAAGTGGGGCACAACAGAGTAACTAAGAATCACTGGATTACAGTCTGCTGCTTGTTCCCTGCACTGGACTCGAAACTAAAAGAGGGTGTGGTTTTGAGGTTGTTGCTCTCAGAGTAGGGAACTTTTTCTCTCTAGGGACATTTTGAAGACCCCTCTGTTTCAGGAAGCTCTTGTATTATCAGGCTGCCTGTTTTGTGCTTTTGTTTGTGATTGTCATTGTTTGCTATCTGTGTTACCTTAACTAGTCTGTTATCACAAGAAACTTTGTAGCATCCACTCTTTATAAATACTTTTCAATGCAGGACATACAAGTGAACAGACTTCTGAATTCACAAACTTGTACTTTTTTGTATGTTATGTTAAAATACAAATATCTCAAGCCTCTTCTATTAGCAGGTTCTGACAAGCTGTTTTCTCAACTTCTCGAACACGCACCATCAGAGCTGCAGAAGCACAAAACAAACTGGACACTTCTAGAGACCAAACCATTGTTTTGTTTTTTAGATCAGTAGAAAACTACTCAGCCTTTAAAAATTTGAGATAATGATGCAAGAAATTAACTTAAGCAGGAAAAGAAGCTGGGTCTTTATACTTAAATAATAAGCAAAAATAAGTCAGATGTTGAGCTCTAAACCAACTGGCAATGGTTGAATATTTGGGAAGAGCAAGCTTTTAAAATGTACAGGCTTGATGTACAGCTAAAGCGCATGTAATGTCCTATATATTAAGTAATTTCCATCATGCACTAATGCTAAATCCTATAAACTGAATAAAAGTCTTTCAATATAATCATTCAAACGATATAGTTTCTCATCACAGGTTTTAGATGTCAAAAGGTAAATTACAAGTATAAGATCTCTCAATGTGCTGTAGATGGGATTTTTTCAGTTCAGCATTTTACCTTGTGATGGCGCCAAATACACAACGACGTAAAAACAAACAAGAGGCCAAGCAATACAGACAAATGGTTTTATTAATATTTCAAGTTATTTACATCTGTAAGATTACAAAATGTGGAATGTGTCCAGAATCTGAGTGAAGGTTTGTGTTAAAAATACAACAGAGGAGGAGTTTTCCCTTTTTGGCACATTTATCTAAGTGGATTTAACGGTGTGACCCGTCTGTGTGTTTGTGTATGAGTGTTCCTGTGTGTAAATGACAGTGCAGTGCCTTCTGTTACCTCGACAATGTGCTTCGTGAAGTTGTGCGCTCAATTTAGGCAGTGTTTTGCTTTTCACTACTGAGGACTTTAAAACAGAATCAACCTGTGATAATGCAGCGTATGGGAGTAAATTTGGTGTCTTCCTGGATGATTTCACAGAACAACACTGACTCTTATGCTGCTGCCTCAGTTTTTCCCTTCAGAAAGCACAGCATCTCTGAAACTTCACAGACTTTTATAAAAGATTCACCACATTCTGAAAACAAGGGACCCTTTTTTTGGAAATCAAAGTGCAACGTCTTAGAAAATATCTTTGACATAATTCAACAAAGAACCGAACAGTTACAGCAACAGCAGTAACACAACAAAACATATCAGAACAACAAAACGTCCCTGTGGAAATGTCACAAATGATATCACTGTGGATTTTTCACATCAAAATCAGTTTAATGCATCAGCAGAGGATCGAATGGTTGGTGAGAAAAGACTGATGTTAATCTGCTACAAATCAACTACAGTTGGAGCTGCTTTCTTTCTAAGAAATATAAATAATTCAGTTCATACTGATGAGGATGAAACTCACACTTAAAAAATGTTTTTATCAGTTTGACATTTTAAAGAAAATATAGTTTTAAAGACATTTTTATGAAAGGAAATCTGCTTCATTTTCTTTAAAAAAGCCCCTGAATTTCTGGCACTGAATATTTATACACTGACATAAGGGATGACCTGATCAGGACCAACACCAATCACCAGTTAGTGAGATTCATTTATGGCCTGTGTTTATTTTTATAAATTCATCAAAACTATTGACGGACAAAAAAAAGATCAATTTATCAAACAGGCCAGGTTGTGTAAATAATAAACATTAACTTAGTTTCATCATGCAACTGAATTAATAGATTCATATTGTTAGAAAAAATAACATAGTTTATCCCCACTCAACATTATTTATTTAAAGTTCTAACCAAAATATTTAAGTCAGTTTATTAAAATTACATCTAAACACCACAAGTCCATACCTTTGTCAATACACATTTGACCAAACCAACAGAAACACATAATGTTACCAACTGGACCTCAAACGCATCACCGTACACAACAAGCACATGTTGCAGAGAAATATGTACTTCATTAAGTTTCACTGATTTACTGATTGGCTCATCGTCTTTTATTTTGTTGGCCTGTGCGCACGTGGTAACAAAGCATTTAATGCTGGGTCAATATTTTTGACTCAAAGGACTTAAAAACAAATAAATGTAAAATTCTGATGACAGAGAAGCTGGAGCAGCAGATGAGCAGAGAAGTGGGCAGAGTATTTGCTGACATCCTGAAGGTGAACATGGAGTTAATCCACAGGTGATCAATTCAGTGAATGCAGGCATTGTTTTTTAAGAAATATTGGCCACTAAAGATTGACCTTTGATAAATTACTGCACTTTTAACTGATATAATATACCTGAGTTTTTTAGCTTCTTCACTGAGGAGCCAAAATTTTGAAGAACTCATTTTCTACTCAACAAATTCAGAAACTAGAAAAGCACTCTGAGAGCACAGACCTCCGCCAGCGCCACAGTCCTCACCCATATTGTGATTTTGACCATAAATATTAGTCCTACCTTTATTTCATCTAAATATTTTGATTCTTTGACCATGAAAACATACCATTAGCAATTGGATTCATAATGGTATCTATTTTTGTTTAGTAGTTATTCACAAAAATCACATTTTTCGTCATGGCGGCCAGACGCTGATCCAGATCAACACCAAAATTGAATAATTTCTTCCTTTTCCCATGCTGAACATTACCTGAAAATTTCATCAAAATCCATCCATTACTTTTTGTGTTATTTTGTTCAAAGATGGACAAACAAACTCTCCGAAAACATAACCTCCTTGGCAGAGGTAACAAAACACTGTCAAGCTAAATTTGGACATCAAAAATGATCACACATCAAGTCACTCTGACTGTATGCTCGGTATTGATAACAAACTGTAAAGTCAGACATGTTGAAGGAGTTTTAATAGAAACCATTTTTATGTTCCATCGTTACGTTGTCCCACAAAATCTGGTTGATGTGCAAATGTTAGTTTTTTCTATAACCAAATCTTAATGAAACATAAGAAATGGTAAATAATAGAGTTAAAGGAGCAGTTTAGCCATGAGATTGTATGAGAATCATAACATAACTTTAATTTGTTTTGGTCTTTTCTCAACACACTGCACTGCAGTGTGAGTATCCTTCCACCTCGAGAAAAGAAGCACCCAGTACAGAGAACATTCACCACCCTGCAGGCTTTAGTTTATTTTCAGCTCAATTGACTTAAACATGTGGTCTACAATATGGTCTAGCTTCTGTGCTCGTTCTCCTCAAAAGGCAGCAGAGCTAATTGCAATGGCCATGGCTAATGTAATGTCCACACTAATAACATGAACTTCATACACCAAAGAAGCAGAAGTCCTTAACTATCCTCTGAAACACTCAACAAAACATCGTCCATTATTGTTGACAGTCTGTGGTCTGCACAGTCAGCTGGATTGGAGCGTCTTATATTTTTGCTCATAATTTTAAAACCCTTTATTTACACACATGTATTTGCCTTGTACGTTAGAAAAGCTGAATTTTTTTAAATAACACAGTCATTAAAAATAACAGTAAAACTTGTTTTGGGAAATTTTGAAGGTAAAATTCAGGGGCAAAGGAAGTTGATGTAAAGTTTTATGTATAAAGACTCAGTGCGAGATTTCATGGCTTTTCAACTTTAACGTAAAGTGAAACGAATTACCTTCATATTTTTTCAACCCTGCCTCTGTCCTTAATATTGTATTAAATCATCTCTGCTTGTGTTTTTCCCACACAGCTCCTCATATTGGTGTTTTGACCCGTTCTCTCATAATAAACCATGAATACTGTGTTGTTAGTGCGGTACCTTCTCCTCTCTGTCAGCATGTTCTGATGAGCAGGAAACATCACTTTGTCTTTATGGCTTTGTCTCAGCCTCTGCTTGTAAATCTTTCAGTGACCAACACGACAAACAACATTCATTCATGCTCTGTGCCTCCTCCTGTCACCCTCCAACACTCATGTCTGCGCGCCGCATTGACATCAGCGTCTTCAGCACCACCAGAGCGGGCGGTGCTGTTAACCTCACGCAGTGGAGGATGTGGCGGAGCGAGTGGAGAGGAGGATGATGACAGAAGAGTGGTGGAGTGATGTGTGGGTGGCTGGAGATAATCTCTCAGACACTACAAGGTGTCGTGTCGCCATCTCTGAGATGGAGGTTGCTAGGCAACAGCATTTTCTATAGTGGTCTCTGGGTGGTAACTAGGTTACCCCAACTTACGTGGTCACATTGGCGTTTTGTTGTTTGAGCAGCATTGACAGTTCCCCTCTTCTCTTGGTTGGTAAGTTAAACCAGCTGGTTTAAACAAAAAAGTCCAGGCTGGTGGAGAGACGACACGTTACACCAGTTCATCCAGCAGGGTCCCTATGCTGTGGTGCTGCTCCGGGGGGCCCGCGATGGGCTTGTTGCACATCGGGCAGACGCAGCGCACCTCCAGCCACTTCACCAAACACCTGCAGAGAATTAGAACAACAGGAAAGACATTTAGAGAAGTCAAACTGGGCTCCTTAACAGACTTACAGATTACAAAACCTTTCATCATTTAAATCCCCTGAAACAGGAACACTCGTGTCCTGTGGTATAAAAATTCTTTAAATTTTGCAGTGCAGCAGGATCTGCCTGATCCAGCATCTGTGATCAGGCAGATCCATGTTGCAAAGATTTAAGCGATAATGACTGAGCTCTGACCACTCATCATTCTTTGAAGGGAAACAGGAAGGAGCTACGAGTGTTACGACACCCAGCTGATGCTTAGACAATGATTGGTACAGATGCTGCCTGCCTTTGGACCAGTTTAATCAGGACAGGGCTTTTCTTCATTAAATAAAGAACAAAGAAAACTGGAAACATTTCTCCATGTAAAATATGTTTTCTCCCTCCTGACAAGTTTTGTCGTGAGTTTCTTCTCTGAATTGGCTCGCATTCTCGACTTTAATCCGCAGCAACAGCGCCCACCTACCCCATCATCTGATTGGTCCATGATGAATGTTATTGACAAAACATCCTTTTCGCCTTCTGGATATGTTTTGGAAAGGTTCTGACCTTCCCAAACATTTTCTATGGGCTGTTTTCCTGATGGACTAGTGACATGTATCCTGTATAAAACACACTGAACTGTTTGTCTGGTGAGTCATCTTCACTTGACTTGATGTGGGACTACACCAGGGGTGGGCAAATGGCCAACCGGAGGCCACATGCGGCCCTTGACCTCACTCAATGCGGCCCACCAATCATTTCCAAAAACCAAATAAACTGGAAATATGAAGGAAACAAAACAACTGCTCAACATGATTAATTGAGTAAACAATGCCTTATAACGCACAAATTAGGATATATGATAAAATATTTCTACTTACCTTAGATTGCAGGTACATGTTTTGCTTTCTACAAGTCATTAATAAAGTTAGTTTGCAATGGTTTTATCACTAAATACCTTTAATGAGGCATTAAAACATAATATGTAGTATTTGGAGAAAATATAAATATATAATAAAATATAAAATATATAAAAAATATAATTTATATATATATATATATACACATATATACTGTATGTTTGAAAACAATAGCAAAGGTAATGTATTTGTGCGTCTATACAGGTAAACATTCATTCTTAACTTGCATTAAAATAAGCTTAAATTGACTTCAGTTATGTGTGATGCTCATTATTTGCAAATTTTTAATTGTGTTTGAACTCAAATATACCAATGTTGGTACAATCTTTTTATGGAGCTTTATAATTGCTTCTTTTTGTTGGTTTGTAAATATTTTTTCTCTTGGAGAGTGCCTAACTATTTGAAACAGTGTGGCCCTCAGGCACTTAAAAATACATTATGTGGCCCTTTAGGTAATCAAAGTACTACTACACAATAAAGTGCAAATGTGCCACTATTGCAACATAAACATGAGCATAAACACACAGAAAAACTATGAATTCATTGCAATCAATACAGAAAGGTTGTTAGTTTTTATCCAGCTGAGTAGAGTTAAGAATATAATGGGTGTTCACAACAAATATAACAACTATTTTAAAGCATCTTTAAACTCCATCTCTAACAGAGCATTAAACTGTGATCCATAAGCTGAATGAATGATGTGATTTTTTAATTTAATAGTCATAGAAACAAAAATGCAAAGGTGAGTAAAGCCGAATGAAGTGTATGTGCTTGCCTCTAGGATTTAGTTTGAGTCTGAAGTTAAAAACCTGCACTTTGATCAGCTACATCTACAAATGAATGAAGCTTTAGTGAAGGCTCATTAAAAAGGGTCTTTTATCTCGTGTTTTCTTTCTCTCATTTTCTTTCAGTGCTTTTGCTTTTCTATGCTATCAAGGTTTCTAGATTCATAATCCAGACTTTAAGAAACTCTCTCAGCCTACACTCTTTCCACAGTCTTTAGTTATTGCTGTTTTTCCCCACATTTAGACCTAATACTGCACAACCCGGGCGCCACGGTGGCACAGCTGGTAGAGCGCGTGCCTCACAGCAAGAAGGTTCCCGGTTCGAGTCCGGGTCGGGAGGGTTTGCATGTTCTTCCCGTGCATGCGTGGGTTCTCTCCGGGTACTCCGGCTTCCTCCCGCAGACCAAAAACATGCTCATTAGGTTAATTGGTAACTCTAAATTGTCCTTAGGTATGAGTGTGAGCGTGAATGGTTGTCTGTCTCTCTATGTGGCCCTGCGATCGACTGGCGACCGATTCAGGGTGTACCCCGCCTCTCGCCCGATGATAGCTGGGATAGGCTCCAGCCCCCTGCAACCCCGAAAGGGATAGCCGGGTATAGAAAATGAATGAATGAATGAAAGACTGCACAACCCAGCAACTCCACCATGTTCAGGTTTCGGTCAACCCGTCCCTTTTTTTCTCCACCATCACGCTAAGTGTCAAGATCATTTTCTGTCTCTTTATTTAATGCTTGTTTACCGTCGAGTCTATGTCATTTCCACAATGAGCTAAGCTGAAGGCAGCAAGCTACAGAAAATACCAACAAATAGAGACGTCCCGATCAGGCTTTTAGAAGCCAATACTGATCACCTGTTAGTGAGACCTGCCTATTTGCCTTGCCAAAATTAAAGGAAAGACTTCGAGAATACTTATTCATTTACATAATACTACTGATGATCTAAATAATAATATTAATACATTTTATTTATAAAGCACTTTTCTAAACACTCAAAGACGCTGTACAGAGGCTGAAAACATCATATAAAACAACACAATAAAAAAAACATTATTTCATTATTTTATTTTGCTGATATAAAATTTACATTTCAAATTCCAAAAAAGATATATATTTTAAGGTTCCAGCCAAAATTTTAATTTCCATATTTTAGAATTACTTTTAAGCACATCAAGTACTGACTCTTCTCAAATAGTCATATTACTGATCAACATAAACGACTTAAAATGTGTCACAATTTTTGTACACCTCGTTTAGCTTAGCTGATCAGCTTCCATCCTTTAAGTCTCAGCCAAAAATTCAATGTAGATTTGTGCTGAAATTGTTTTATTTCTAAAAACACATGAATTAACTGTGATGTTTCAGATTTGTGTTGAATTTGTGGCACAGCAGGTAGTGCACATGCCTCACAGTAAAGGGCTGAAACCATGTGGTCACAGCTGATCACATCGATGACTACAGACATTGATTATGATCAGCCAAAAATGTCATCATCCAATATTGCTTTGCTCATATTTTATCTGGGCACCTTAAACAACAAGTGAGAGATCCATTACAGAAGTGAGAGGAAAATATGACACAGTGAAAACCTGGCCTGATGGGTTTCTGTGAGGATTGTGTAAACTGAGGGTTTTTTTAAGCATCTGTCTGACAAACAGCCTGCAAAGAAAAATATTTGGGTCATTTGGCAACAGTCAAGTTTTGTACCAGAAGCTGCTTGTGTGTTTTTTGTTCCATTTGATGCTCATCTGACTGCTGCATATGCTCATCACGTGAGCGTATAGCAAGATTTTTATCACCTAAAAAGACCAAAACATGCATCATCTTGAGTAATTCAACTATTAATGCTATCCATCAAGTGTATGACATTAGTAAAGTAGTTGGACGATCAAATAAATGATTTTAGTTGTGTTGAATAATAACTCCAGAAGAGCAGCTCTGCTCTGCAGGAGGACTTGACCCAAACTGATCACAGACCTTCAGATCAAACACAAATATTTTCATTTTAACAAGCCCCGCCAGGTGCAAAGAGGTAACAAGACCAAACAGGAGAGCCTACGTCGAGCTCTCCGGGACTCACTTTCTGTGGAAAGCATGTTGGCATGGCAACACCCCCAGCTCGTCTTTCACTTTAAAATCCTCCAGACACACTGCACACGTCTGCTGTGAGACAGACAGACAGACAGGGGAGAGGACAGGGAGGTTATTAAACTTTATTTATGGTGCTTTCATTCTGGTGCTCAGTATACATAATCACAAATCACATGCTTACCCCGTGAAGGTTCAACTTCTTTGGATCTCCTTTTAAAACCACCTAAGAAAACAAAACCAGGAAATTCAGAGGCTCTTCTAAAGTCATGACATATTTTTAAGACATGAACAAATGTATAAACTGTGCATCCATTGATATATATATAAATAATTTCACTATAGTAGTGATAAAAGTGAGTGCCCTCTGGTCATCTGCATTATGTGTGAGTTAGTCTGACATTTAAAGCAACAGATTTAATTTAAAATGAAAAGAGAAAAGAGGAGTTAAAGTGATCTTACACACTTCACAAACAAAACATGGTTATGAAAATGATTACAGATAAAATATTCAAAGCAATTTACTTCCTTTGTTGATACTACTGGAATGAAAAAAAAAAATAGTAGTACATCCTAATGAATCCAAGTTTTACCTCTCTGTATCCAAAGCGCTCACTCTGGGCTTGGTGCCGTAGTTTGCTGTGAAAGAGTAAAAGAAAAAAAAAACATTAATATTTTTTTAAAACACATATTTGAATGTATTTATTTCAATTAAATTGACTAAAAAAGTATTTCTTCAACTTCAATTAAACCAGTAAAAAATCAGCTACATAGAAAGTAGGAGATACATGTGCATGAATAGAAAAGCTGTGTGATAGTACACTTTGAGTTTCTTTATGCACTAGTCATATTTTCTGTCTGTGTGGCACATTTTTTAGATTTTAACTAGGGGTGCGGGGAATTATAAGATAAATATTAAATATTGTCCTTAAAAGGTGATCATCAGTATTGGCAGTAAGAAAAAACTTTAGTGGATATTTTAAACAGTCCATATTTTGTACAGCCCATATATCTGTGTAATATTAGTTTAACACACAAATGCACCACGATGGCTTACCTCATTATTGTTAATAGTTGACTTGTATCAAAACTATGACTTACTGAAGAATACAATGTTTTTCTTGCATCAAATCTTGTCTTTGAGACAAATGAACAGTCCCATTAAGGGAGCAGGTTAATATTCATAAAGTGGAGGCTCTGTGCTCTCGACAAAAACAGATTTTGTTGTTGGTAATAATGTGATTGGAAATATTGGGATAAAAATCCAATATCATGCATCACAGAGTCTGGTTCATATATTTTAGATAACTGGTGGAGCGTGTTCATGATCCCTCATGTCTGTTTTTCATTTATGGAGTAACCCTGATCTTGCTGCTTTCTTTCTCTGTCTAAGACCCTCTGTTAGAGCCCCTGGCACTTTTATCCTCCTGTCCCCATGTGGGCCAGTCCACTCTGATTGGTTGACAGGTCAACTCTGTGGTGATTGGTATGTTAAGCATGGCTCTGCTCCATCGTCAACGATCCTGCATTCATTCTAGGTCTCTAATCTGTTTGAAGGTCTTTTGCCAAATGTATACAGACACAAACATTATTGTAACTTGCATTTGTAACGTGACTATATTATAACATGCCAGTAAGAGGACCCAATTTGACCACCAGTAACAAACTAATTCCGTAGAAATTATGATAATGTATTTATGATAATATTCATTTACTAAAGCATTCACACTACAATGCCATGAACACATTTGATCATTATTATATAGCCAGGGAGAGTGACAAAGTCCTGTGTGCAGGAAGCATTAAGCTTCGAGTTCGAAGACAATAATTAATTATGAAAACATTCCTCATTTTCTCCAAAGAGGGAAATGTGTAGAAAGGACAAATGTGAAGCCCACAGAGGCTAGGTAATGTGATAAAAAGTTGTATGATGAATGGTAATACTATTTATGACACATATTTCAGTATTTTTCTGTCAATAAATACTTGTCTATCCAAACGATACACCTTCATAGACTTCTGTTGGTCCCAGACAGCCAACACTGGGCTTTTTTTTTGTTTGTTTTCAATCATTACAAGAAGCAGTAAAACCCCTGCACACTGTACTGAATGAACATGTAATATGCAACATTTCTGTATATCGAGGTTGTAAAACTGTTAGTCCTCTGTCTTGAAAAAAAAACAACCCTTTATTATGATGATTGGCAGAATCAAGCCAAAGCTAAAAGAGACTTACATTTAAGTATACAGTATTAACAATATTGTTTTAGCCTACATCTACATCAAACATACCATTAAATGATTCTGTATTACATTAAAAAACATCCCACTATGGAAAACTCATACTCATAATAGACTGAAAACTTCGTTGTTTTTTTTTTATTATGTAGAGCTTGAACTGCTTATAGAGCACAACCCTCCACCAACGCATTTCTGACATTGTTAGCTGAGTTAATAGCAAAAATGTGAAAAACTGCCCTGTCTCGCAATATAAACAAATCCTATAAAACATTCCTGAATCCACATCCAGATTCAGATCACTGCCAAAGTTTGATCAGTTCTTCCTTGTGCCATGACCAACATTCCCTGAAAATGTCATTAAAATTCATTTATAACTTTTCCAGTTATTTTGCTAACAGTCATACAGACAGACAGACAGACAGACAGACACAAGTAAACACATAACTTCCTTGGTGGAGGTAATGAATGTGAAGGTTTTGTCCTTGAGCATGGTACACTTGTTCCTCTTCTGCATCATCTTTCACATGCTTATAGAAGGACAGACAACATGTCTGCTTACTCTGAGCTCAGTTCAACATCAGGTCACAGCATTCAGGCTCAGATTGAATGTTGTGCGGTTAAATTATTATACATTATGTGTAACAGAAGCTGTGTAATTGCTGGGTAGGCTCTGATAATTCTTTTTCAGATGAATGTTCTTCCGAAGACACACACTTTGTTCCCAAGTAATCGTGTAACTGCTCACAAATGCATACACTCATGCACAAATACACAAACACTGCTAATGAGTACGTTGCCTCTTTGAATGCATGCACCACCCCTGAACCAACAATGGAGAGCAGATCTTTATCGCTGCTTCTGCTCTGAGGGTTATTTTTGGCCTCTTGTTTTTACACGACTAAACATAGACTCAAACATTGTTCCCTGTCTGAGATTTAAAGCCTAAAACCAAACTCAGAAGCAGCACCTGGAACTGAAGATGAGCACTGTTTAGTATCTAGTCCATCCTAAATACAAAAAAACGGCAGCTTTACGAGAGGAAATGACAGTTGTGTGTTGTTTTTGTCACTTGGTTTACTGTTTACACTGATTGCAGCTAGCAGTCTCTCGTGCGGAACAATGTGAGGATACGACTTTAACATGTGTTGAGGTTTTCCAGGGCGGCACAGCCATGTGAAGTGGGTGAAAGAGGGGACACAGGGCTGATTTTACTGCGTCAGTTCAGCTATTATACCCTCCTTTCAAAAATAGGAACCTTCATTAAGTGACTCAGACCAGCTCTTATTGTAAGTAAGTAACAATGACGCCCTGGTATAAGTTACATAATACAGAAAACACTATAAAAAAAACACTGAACAAATACAGCATTTCATGTTAAATGCACTTATTTGGGAAATTGGACTTCATTGTCCAATGTCCTCTTAGCAAAGTCAGTATATTTACTCCATTATAGAGATAATTATGGGAGATTAAGGAGGTCATATGTTGCCTTAACTCCTGTTTATATATCTAAGTTCAATGACTGCTTGAGTACATTCACCATCACTGTTAATGGGTCAGTATGGTTCAGCACCATGTTTTCAATGGCCCTGTATTCTTTCTACAGTCTATGCTTTGCACTGGGCTGGCCAACCTATGCCAGGAGGTTTGGGCCACTGATGAAACAATGGCAGGACTTCTGGTTGGTCTATTTTGAGAGGCCGGGGAAATCAGCAGTTTTCAGGCAGCTCCAGGTGCTGCGCTAAAGTCCTGATGCAAAGGACTGTACTGTCATGTGCACAGATGCACTCTCACAATTACACAGAGGAGACATGAAAATCACACTAAAAAGAATACAAAACTCAAAAAAGTGTCACACAACCAATGATTTTTTTCAAGTTATTACTTGGAAATGTAATTAAGTTAAAAAATCTGGTTAATGAGACCAACACACATCCTGGTTAATAAACAAAGAAGCTTTCAGATATTTTAAAGTTTCTTTTTTAAATAAGAAACACAATTCAACTGCTCAATGGACTCAGCTTCAATAACACTTTTTCCAATTGTCATCCTTTACAACTTTTACACAACAGTTCACACCTTCCCATTCACACCACATTTACTCATTCGTTTTAGGACAAAACATACAGGACAGTAAAGAAAATAAACAGCTTCCTTACAAGAAAACATTAACAAGTGATGTTTTGAGCCACATGGCCACACAGCTCTTCTGTGTGGCTCGAAATATCACTTGTTTACTAAAAATCTTTCTAAGGAAGTTTTTTGGTGTGTGGATCTCTTTAATGTTCTTCATTTGATTTTATTTTTAATCCAGTATCCACCAAGTGTTGTGAGTCTGTTATTTGACAGTTTTCACACACAGTAAGGTGTAAATAAATCTCATTCATAAAAAGTTACACACCATTGACACAGTAGTGGGAGCAAACTGGGACTGAGTGCCTTGACAAAGGACCCATCAACATGTGACTGTAGGGGTAGGGACTAAACCCACAATCTTTTCACAAGTAAGATCCTGACTAACACTGAGCTTCAGCAGGTGTCAGACTACCAAATCTACACCATAAATAGCCATCTTAAAAAACTTTTTAACTCAAAACTTTATAAAAACAGCATTGATCTCAAGATAATTTCTTTTCTTGTTTTATTTTGAAATCTAACTTTTCCTGTCATTCCAGCTCCTGCTCACGTCTTTCAACACCATGATTACAAACACCATGCCTTCTCACTCACCTGCTTCTTGTTAGCCACTTTATATACTCCTTTGTTCACACTCCCGAGCTGCTTGATTGTCTTTGTAATCCCTTGTGTGTGCACTGCTTTCAAGCTGTTTCCTTGTTTGTTGTTACAATGCCAGCCTTTTTCCTAATATACAGCTGTCTTTCTATTATATAGCTTTTTTTTAAATTTAGACAACAGAGAAGATAGACACCTTCAAATAAAGTAGAAAACACATTCCCTAGTTAGATTTGGGTCCAAGTCACTTGTAAATGTGTTGCAAACATACATAAAATGAGGGAATATTTGATAAAAGTAAAGTTTCTCAGTAAATTAAATATCTCGTCTTTGTGGTGTATTCAGACGAATTAGGGTCAAAAGATTTGCAAAAAAAAGTCGTTTTTTATTTATGTTTCATGCAACATCTCAACTGCAGTAGGGCTTGTGCATTGATTCCTGCAGACACATACGCCGCTGGATAAACTGTTCTTGCAGGTGAACTCCTTCGAGGTTACAGAGAAACTATTTTTCTGTCCTGATAAGGAGCAACCATGTTCAGGGGTCTGCAGGTGACCTACAGCCAGCTCTCTTTCCTGCTGCAGCAGCTTGGACTTAACTATCTCTGTTTATCTTCATCTATCTGTATGTTTTCCAATCTTCTTCAGGTGTGATAGTATCTGGACAATCACAGATATCTTTTTAAGGAGCTGCAGGGGACTGGAGACACATTTTCTAATAATAACAGGCTACGCCACTGAGTCATGTTCCCTGTCAGCTAATGAACAATCATATTAAGCTTTATAAAGTGCTCTTTTCTCCTCCACAATCTAAGGCCCTTCAGGGGATTGAGACTCAGGGACCACTGATAGCAAAGTAAACAAGTCAGTACATTTATTTTGACTCAGTCACTTAATAATGTCAGTCAAAAGAGAAATCATTCTCTATCCACAACTAAAGAAACTGAATCCTTGAGCCAACCAGCTTACTGAATACTTGTGATATAATATTTGATTCAGGACAAAAACAGTTTTGGAGAACAGAAGAAAAGGCAAAGACACATTAGAGCATAGCCCGCAGCCAGAGTTGAGCAGGTTTACATCTCAAAGTAACTCATTACATCAATGCATGGATGCTGAGAATAATGCAGTAGAGCACTGCTGAATAACCAAATATTAAGTGTTTTGACACTCATCTGCCATTTCATATGTGGACTCGACTGTCACCCTACAGCCTATGTTAATCAGTCACAGCAGAATAACAGACATGATGACCTCCACATCTTTTTAATCATTTGATTAAGTGGCAATGGAAGACCACCGCACTGACACAGCTTTTCCAATAAAAGCAATAAAACAGGATCTATGGAGCTTCAATTTCATGTGGATGATTAAGAAATAAAATCAACATGATGGGAATAATTACATTCTGAAATGCTATCCTCTCTGCTATCCTATCAGCTCCATGTCTCTGGTTTTGGTGTCTGTATGAGTGTGACTGCGCCACTTACAGGTCTGACATATATACTACAGTGTTTCTGTGTGGACCGACACATTTCTTGAACCAATGCTGTCCTTACAGAGAATGTTTTGAATACAAAAATGTGTTTTTCTCCATGTGGACAGGGTGTAAGTACAAAACCCAAAACCAGTGAAGTTGGCACGTTGTGTAAATCGTAAATAAAAACAGAATACAATGATTTGCAAATCCCTTTCAACCTATATTCAATTGAATACACAGCAAAGACAAGATACTTAATGTTTGAACTGGTAAACTTTGTTATTTTTTGCAAATATTAGTTCATTAGGAATTTGATGCTTGCAACATGTTTCAAAAAAGCTGGCACAGGTGGCAAAAAAGGCTGAGAAAGACTGTTATAGGCGGAAAGTTCAAAAGCCAGCATCTGTGATGGTATGGGGGTGTATTAGTGCCCAAGGCATGGGTAACTTACATATCTGTGAAGGCACCATTAATGCTGAAAGGTACATACAGGTTTTGGAGCAACATATGTTGCCATCCAACAAGCAACGTCTTTTTCATGGACGCCCCTGCTTATTTCAGCAAGACAATGCCAAGCCACATTCTGCACGTGTTACAACAGCGTGGCTTCGTAGTAAAAGAGTGCGGGTACTAGACTGGCCTGCCTGTAGTCCAGACCTGTCCCCCATTGAAAATGTGTGGTGCAATATGAAGCGTAAAATACAACAACAGAGACCCCGGACTGTTGAACAACTTAAGCTATACATCAAGCAAGAATGGGAAAGAATTCCACCCGAAAACCTTCAAAAATGAGTCTCCTCAGTTCCCAAACGTTTACTGAGTGTTGTTAAAAGGAAAGGTGATGTAACACAGTGGTAAAAATGCCCCGTGCCAACTTTTTTGTGTTGCTGCTATTAAATTCTAAGTTGATGATTATTTGCAAAAGAAAATAAAGTTTCTCAGTTTGAACATTAAGTATCTTGTCTTTGCTGTGTATTCAATTGAATATAAGTTGAAAAGGATTTGCAAATCATTGTATTCTGTTTTTATTTAAGATTTACACAACGTGCCAACTTCACTGGTTTTGGGTTTTGTACTTTGTAACATGTAACACATGAAGCCGGTGTTATGGTACCCAGACTGGCAGCATTATTCGGTTTCGGCACTGGTGCCATTTCTAAAACAGTGGGCCAAGATCTGTGTGACTGGTGAAGTCAAAGATAGACCATGAAGTGAGCCTTTCAGGTAGGAAATAGCCCAAGAAGACCAGTTCCTCACCCGGCCGCACCAAAGAATAGGCTTTCTTCCAGGGGAGAAGAGGGGATTTTGGCATATTTTCTGAGAGTTAGTCATACATTGTGTTATTTATTTAAAACGCACAACGCTTACAAGCTGTGCCTCATTGTAAAAGTGATTAATCAGGCTTTCAACAATTTAAAAGAACAACAATAATTTCTGTGTTAAAAAGGCAGAAAAAACAAAACAAAATCAAGTTTTCAAACATTTTTGAGGAGTATACACAGTAAGGCTGGGTTTAAAAAAATCAATTTAATGGATTTTAATCAATTTCCCTTTTAATGGTTCATAATCAATCCATAAAATGCAAAGATCAATCTTTTCACTTGGATAGTTATTTCTGCATTAGACGTGCAGAGAAGCAGCCTGTGGTGTCCCTGCTAGTCTCGTGTGATCAGCGTTTGCTTTCCACTGAACACTATAGGGGCACCACCGGCGAGTTTAAAGCTGATGTTTGGACGTATTTTGGATTTAACAAGCACTAAGGAAAAGACGAGTTAGACAAAAAGCAAGTAATATGCAGGATATGCATGTATATCATAAAGATATATTTAATGTAACTGGTTTGGGTTCAGTTCTTAATGTAAAAACAATATGTAATAATGTAACATGTCATAAGGTCACTTTAAATTTACAGCATTATTTTAACTGAGATGTCTCAGACTGAATAAATATCGAATGGAATCGTGAATCAAATTGATTTGAGACCATATTACATCAAATCAAATCGATCCAGAATATCTGAATTGATACCCATTCCTAATACACCGTAAGTATAACACATTCTGTACTGTATGATGCATGTACTGTCATCATCGACAGACACCAGCCAAATTATTTCTATCATCCTTTCATACAGAAATCTTGTGATAAGTCTACTTTGGATGGTTTTGATGAAACAGCTCATGATCAAATCAATAGGATTTTTTCTTTCTGATCCAAAGATGAGTACTGGCTTTTTTAAACTAAAGGATAAAAATGCTAAGATGAACTGATCGTTTCATTCCCAGTCAGACTTCCTCCTCAAAGTGAGGAACAGACATCACAGACTCTGCAGCACAATAGATTGAGACAGATAATAAGGAAACCTGCAGAGGGAGGAATTCATAACCCAGCATTCATCGAATAAATCAGAAGCTCTATAAATGTATTCACAATCACACATCTACCCAAGTCCACATTCAGTGTTAATGGAGCTGAAAGGAGGAGACTCATGATTCACAGAGAGACAAAATGGACCAGAGCTGTTATAAAGACTGGATGGTGAATTTATAAGTGAGCCCGAGGTTGAATAAAACATTCATGATTACAGATAAAGGCTCCACATCATCACAGGACTGTGGGTTTTCATCAGTCAAAACTTGAAGTGTTTGTAGTGTCTGATGCTTTTGTTGTTCATTCAAGTAAAAATGCTGTATAATCTGGGTGCACTTGCAAGAACTGAAGTCTTCCGTTCCAGCTCCAAAAATCATTTAAAGGCATTTCTCCTGCTCAATGATATGTATTTGCTCTTTATAAATTTGTTTGTTCTATGTTGGATCAAGCTTAGTTTGATAATGGAAAACATAGATTATACATCCCAAAAAGTCCACCGAAGGCTCATATAAGCACTACAGTTTAGGTGCACAAAGATGGAGCCTTCCATAGTCTACATTCATGACAGATGGAGATAAACTGAATTAAAGGGATAGTTCTGGATATTTTTTAGTGAGGTTGTATGAAGCTCATGGCATCAGCTTTGCATCCATGCAGAAATAAGCATCATGGAAGTCAGGGCAAAACATTGCTGCGGATGGTCCTTCTGACTTTGTGTAATTAAAAGACGTTTTGTTAAAAACAAGCCACAAAAACTGTTGGTTGATTACATGCTATTTCCAGGACATTTAAAAAGACAAAGACTTTCTACTTGCAAGCAACTTTGTTTTGGCACTCACCGCGTACAGCCAACAGCACCAACCAACCTGCGTCACAAGATTAGACAACCACTTTCAGACTGGGAAATGGGCAATTTTTGCAGATGTTTATTTAGGACACTTGTATGATCTGATGTACACACATGAAAAACTTGTGTAGACAAAGAGACGACAGGTCTGTGTCATGGGATTGGGCAATTGGACGCAATTATAGGCCCAGGTTTCTTAAAGTAGTTTCCTAAACTCCAGAGGAGTAATCACTAACAATTTACAGGGATGTGGAGGAGTTCATCTGATTGTACTTTGAAAAGGTAAAACAGAACCACTGCTGCCATGCAGCTGATTACAAACTAAAAAGCCTTTGGAGTTTTATAAACATACCCCCTCAAAGGCACAGAGACCCCATCATTTGCGGTTTCAAGAAAAACAAAGAGACTGGGTTTGGGCTTCCAGCACTTTCCCCAACTTTCTGGAAGCCAACAGATATTCAAACAGGTCACACCAAAGTTCCCAAAAGTGCTTATGCAGACTTTCCACATTTGAAACAAAGACCCAAGAAACACACAAAGGCTCTCAGAATCTCAGCTGATGCAACAATGAGCCATCACCGAGTGCTTCAACCTAAGAGCCATGAAAGCTCACCACACTTGTGCCAAATCAGTGCCAATCAGCCACACACACCTAACACTGAGATGATTGTTTCTCCACAGTCAGTGACCAAGTGTGATTTTCCTCACACGTCTGAATGAAAACAGAGGAATGCTATGGGAATTAGAGGATTGGAGAATCTCACATTTCCTGCTTAGGCAGGTCATGAAAACGTTATATTCAAAAACATTAACACTTACTTACTTTTCCATTTATAAGCTGCTTTATTGTGGCATTACTTCAGAGCTGACAAAGCTGTGTCCTCCTGCCAGCAGCACCGATCAAAATATGGTCCAACTTTAACTTTGACGAGTACACAAATATCACAACCTGTATTTATCAAGAACACCGTGTGTATTCAAAAGAATTAAAACTGGGGACTGCTGCCTTTACAAATTAAACAATCAGTAAAAGCCAAATGCTTTATTTAAAGATGAAATTTTCATTCATATTCTATTTTTCCTGGAATCTGGTCTGTTATCAATTAAACAAGTTCATTACAGCAGGGAGGATCTGCATGATAAGAGCTGCAGAGGCACACATAAAAGATCCTAAAACATCCTAAAGTGATTTTTTATAATCACGCTCTTATTTCAGTTCATTGAGCCCACTTGTATCAACAGGTAAGGTTGGTTTCTCTGTTCCTCCAGTTCTCATAATAGTTTTCTCAATTTTTCACTCAGACCTGCTGACTCTCCATCTACAGAAGTGTTCCCTGTGTGTACTCCAGTTCACATTAGTATTTCCATTAGTCCAAATTAAACGGCAGCCATGTCCGCTGCAAAAACTGCCCATTTATCCATTTTGGAAGTGGTTGTTTCCTCTTATGAAGCAAGCTGAAGCTTAGAGTTGCTGATGGATGGATAAATTGGCTCTGCCATAGTGAAGAGCTGCCTAAACAAAGTGATTATCAGGCAGAAAAATAAGTTGTAATGAGTGCTTTGAATATAGTGTATAATCAACCAACACTTTTTTGTGGCTTGTTTACGACCAAAATTCTTTACAAAGTTGGTGGCACCATCTGCAGCAATATATTGCCCAAGCCTCCATCAACTATTTCTGCACAGAGACAGAACTGATGGCAGTCACAGTGGCTAATGTTCAGGCTAATGCCATGTACCTCATACAACCACACTCCAAAAGTCACAAACTATCTCTTTGGGCTTTAAAAATATAAAATGAAGTTGCTTGTGTTTGGCCAGAGATGGAAATACTAGGGTTTTTGGGGTAAGTCATTTGACTAAAGCAAAACTAAACTCAGTTTCTTGAAATTCTCATATCTCATATTACTTATGATATCTTGAAATTATATGTTTACCTAGAACTGTTGGATGGATTGGGTGGATAATGTGCATTATGAGATATTTACTACAAAAACTGAGTAAATACACCTGCAAAGATTTGAAATTCTGCATTCAACATTTTGCAAACCAATGTCTTAGTTACAAGACACTGACAGTGTTTGATTTGGTAGATTTAGAGACTGTGAATTGGCTCTTTGTCTCCAGAAATGAATAGTTCTCTTACATATGATTTGATATTTAATTACATTGGCCTATTTTCTATCCAAATAGCACATTTTGTTATGTGAGTTTACTTGATTAGACAAATTTTCAGTCACCTACACCCTGTGTAAGTGCTGAGATTCTATATGTGGTTTGTGTACACCCACAGTGAGCTATTCAGGCTGTGTTTATTCTGAGCTGAGCCTCTGCACTTCTCCTCACTGCTGTCCTCACACATTGTGACGGGGTGCTTCCTGTTGCCTCATATCCCGTCCGTTAGACACACACACAAACACAAACATGCGTCCCTGCAGCTCATCGGGGAGTTCACAGTCAACAGATTGAGAGGTCACCCTGTTCCTCTTTTCTAAGCAAACTCTGCCCCTCACAAACACAGTTTCTTTGACGTAGAATCAGACACAAGGAAATGTTGGCAGCTCTTTTTCTCTCTCAAAACAAACCCTCTTGAAGAAACACCAAGGAACTTCCAATCAATCAGTCAATCTATTTTTGTTTGCATAGTTCCAAATCATATCAAGTGTAATCTCAAGACACTTTATGCAAGAGAAGGTCAAAGCAATGCTCTTTTTGTAACCTGCAGGTTACAACAATGTTTGTTAGTTTGTTAGTTAGATTGTTGACAAAGTAACTAAAAGTTATGAACAGAATTTGGTAACATTTTCAAAGACTGTTGGTCATGGCACGGGGTGGATCCAATATCAGTGATGACCGGAATCTGGATATCGATCCAGTATTTTTTTTTAAGGTTTATTGACAGTGCTAGATGAGGTAGTTTTCCACATTTTTGACAATCACTTGCCTGACAATGTTGGAAAATGCCTTGGTGGAGGTTTGTGCTCTTGGAGCACTTCTACTGTGTAATTATGATGGTTTAGCTTACAGCGATTCTGGAGCCCTCTATTCATTTGTACCATTCATGATGTTGTCCAAAACATACATTAATATAATTTTTAATAAAAGCATAGTATTTTGTTTGACACTTATCATACAGCACAGTTACAGTCTATATTATATGAAACTACTACATAAATAATATTGTTGCTGATAGGCTTTCAGATTTTGAAGCATCATTAATGACTTCTGTCTGTTTCAGAATCAGATAAACCCTTTAAAAAGAGCTTCAACAATCTGTTTCAGTTCATTTTGTAATAAAGCTCACACTCACACTAAAGCTGTTTGTAACTACTCTGGTGTTTCATCACTTCACGTCTCAAGTGCTGCAACTACAAAACCAAAAATCACTCTTGACACTTATGACCCAATACTTACTGAAAATATATAATTTCATCATTTTAATTTTGATGTGCATGACAGTCACACCCCAGGCTGTGCAGTGTTAGACAAATGACCCAAAGCACATCATCACCACAAGCTTATTAGTAATGTTGATGAAAAGGGGTGTCATTCCACCTGTTGACAGTTAGCATGATGTCTTAAGTCCTGTGTGTGTGTCAGAGGGCTGGACCAACATCTGATGAAGGGATAGTAAAGCTGTAGTATTCACAGAGCAGGGATTATTTCCTCAGCAAAAGGGATTGTGGTCTTGCAAACGCCCATCCATTTCTTTGTCTGCCTGTATGTGAGCATGATAACTCAAACAGTTCTCAACAGATTTTTAAGGCATTGTCAGGGAATGTTGGTCATAGAGGGAAGTGAATGACTCCAGAGGTGATCTAGATATGGAACAAGACATTTGCAAAGGATTCATAAACGTTGCGAAATAGGTCAGTTTTCAACAGTCTTGTTACTAAACCAAGAGGCTGTCTAATGATTTTGAATACTGTACATTTCAGGAAATGTTGTTCATGGCCAAAGGGAAAAGTGATAAGATTTTGGTGGTAATCTGAACCAGGACGAGGTTTGGGCTGCCTGAGCATTTCTTGTGGTGTACACCTGAGACACACAGACTCTGCATGCACAGAGTTCTCTTCATTGACAAGTAGGGCTGGTATCATCAAGAATTTCAATTATTGCCGGTTTTACTCATATAAAAGTGAACCGTTGATTTTGGTTCGCATCAAACAACAGAAGTGTTGACATAACGCACAACAAGTCTCAGGACTAATGCTTTAAGGCTCGCAACAGGACTATTGGGCATGTGCACATCCAATCACTGTGGAAAAACAAGATATCATTCAGCCATGCTTGTTTATATTCAGTCAGATTTTCTATGGCTTCAACTGGTTCACTTTGATTTGGCCATGTATGTCTTTCAGTGTGAAATTCAACTGCACCAAGGACAACATTTAAAAAAACACCCACAGAGGGGAAACCAGAGCACATGAGTCATAGATGTGAAAAAAAACCTTTGTAATGGAGTCCTCAATCTAATCATCCATTTTAATCATGTCTTTTTTTCTACTGACCTGATGAAGTAACAGCAGAAGATGAGGCTCAGGATGAAAACAAAGATGCCAGTCCCAAAAATGACCATGTAAATGTTGAGTGGGAGGTCCTGAAAGGTGATGGGTGGCATGGTGCACGACTTGTTGGAGTAAACGAGTCCCAGACCACAGAAGCACCCTAAACAGAGACAGGAGGAGTATTCAAAACCACATTAACAGAGAGCAAAGGGTGCAGATTTATGTTATACAAGAGTTTCACCTCACATTAATGTCATAAAATAGAAGCTTTCTGCACACCTCCCTGCACTGTTCTCCCCTATGATTGTAAATGAATGCTTCTCAGTGTTTTATTTAAACATGTAAAACACTCATTATGTGGTATCCAAGCAACACGGCTACATCTGCCGACACCTCAAGGCGATGATCCAACCATATGTAACACCAAGTACTGTAAAAATAATGTTTTCAGGGTTGGAACTGAGGGCTTTCAGGGAGAACTTTGGAGTGTGCTCCCATCCAAACAGATGGTTTTCCCATTAAAGGTGCCCTCTTTTGTCCCATCCTTCCTGCTTTGGAGCTCCACTCCTGTGTGTGTTTGTTTTGCTATGAAATAGATTACCACTGTAACACAGTCGTCTGCAGTCAAGGTCGAAGGCAACTAGGAAGGGGGGATGGGGAGGACTGAGGAGCAAATGTGGCATGACATTGGACAGGTTACAACAAAGGATCCTCACAGTATTTGATACTAGGGCTGGGCGATACAGACCAATAAGCATATTCAGTTCTTTTCTTACTGAATGGCAATAACCCAGAGGTTTTCAAACTTGTTTCACTCTAAAAGCACACTAAAAACCCAACAATAATCTAAAGACAAACCAAACACAATATTTATAACCATGTGAAATAACTTTGTAGTACGGATGGGCGATATGGCAAAAATATCATATCACGATTTTTTTAAAATAAAATCACAATCTCGATTTTATCTCGATATTGTTCTAAGTTGATTTTTCTAGACTAATTTGCATGTTTGACCATTTTGTCCCTATGTTTAACATATAAAACATGTAAAACCCTAAAAGAAAAAAAAAAGACAATTAAATCCAAAGAAACTTTCTGAACAGGTTTTAATTTAAATAGTGCAGTGTTTATAAAAATGTGCAATAAATGTAAACATAAAAGGTAATTAACATCAATATCAACATTATCTCTGAAAGTGCAACAATTTAAAACAAATGTTCTCTAAATGCAATGTCTATAATCTGAGTGAATAATACAGCTGCTTTAGAACAGATTTTTGTTCAGACATCTTCAAGCTTTTATCTCCTTTTCTTTTTCTGCCACGGCTTCGCGCTACATAACCAAACAGGAGATCCCACCATGCACTGCGCGTAATGTGCTAAGATTGGCTGGTCGGGCCAATTCGTCAAATTCTCTGCGCCCACACAGACGATCTGACGATCTTTCTGCTTTATGAGATTATCCCCACGTTATAATCCTGAACAATTTAATATCATCATATCGCACGCCCCTACTTTGTAGTATGAGCTGACCTGACACACCAGATGGACCATTCATTATATACTAAACAGCATGTATTTTACTAGTTCATAGAAAGTCTCTGGGAATGGGCAGAACCTTTCATAGTTTATCCAACATCTAATTAGACAATGGTGCAGTCAATCTCACTCTTTACCAATCAGATAGTGTAGGCAGGTGTTACTGCCAAGGCATATAGCGAAAATGTAAGCCACTTTGCAAAACAAACTTTTGCAAAACTTGACAAAAGTAGAGCGAAAATATCTTTTTCATCAAAAAAGGCTTTAAGTGTTTTTTTATTTAATCAATAAATGCAGCCAAGATCTGATAAACCTGCTACTGAAGATGTTAGCATCTATGCTAATCCCTGTATGAGTGTTGACTTCTTATCATGAAATGAGACACAGAGAAGTGGACACAAAACACACCAACACCAGAGGTCATATAGGCAAAAATGTTTTATCAGTTGCCAGGCAGAGTTTGGTTCACAAAAAGGCAGTCAGATCAGTCAATGGCTCCAAAACATGAAGCAAAATAACCAAGGTCTACAAACAAGCAAGGTAATACAGGACAAGATAAGACTACAATGAATGCTAGGATGAAGACTGTGAGGTACGACAAACTGGCACACAACAGTGGGAGACACGAAATATACAAGAGGTAATGAGGGGTGTTGGCAAACAGGTGGGGTGAAAAATCAGTGAGCAGGTGTGACAAGACAGGGGCAGGGCAGACAGGAACAATCTGCAACAGAGATGAGGGTTAGTAATTTCAGGAAGGACAAGACAAAAGACATGATGTGCAAAAGAAAAGAAAACTTGACCAACATGACATTTCTTGCTGTTGTCTTGTTTGTAGCTCTCACCTCTTCCTGCTTTAAAGGACACTGATTGGGCCACCCTGGGCTGCTGATAATTGATATTACTGATAAAACATTTTATCCTGGCAAGATTGATCTGTCTGATTACAGACATTGAATCAGGCATCGAGCAGCTGCGTGAGGTTAACAGTATTTGGTTAAATTTTTACAAGTTAACCTTTACCATTATTCAAAAAAATGATTTACCATTGAAATATTTAAAAATGGACATGTTAAGGTTTCTCACAATAAACAACTTTTTTCTTCCTCTTGATTTTACAGTTAAACACACCATTAAGGTACTTTGTTCAAATCCAGCCTTATTCCCGTGCTAGGCTTAAAGACGCCAGCAGCTTTGGTATTTTGGTTTAACTTGATGCTGAATGCTGATGCCCAAAAGTCTGAGATGTAACGTTGATTTTTTAAGATCCCAGATCTACATTTCTATACAGTCATTAAAGACGATAATGTTTTAAAAGTGTAACTTTTAAAACGAAACCATCTGCTGCTGTTTAGTTGTAGTCCACTTGTCTCCTCTTACCTGCCTTCCAGCACGGTGCGGATTTGCTGATCATCATGAAACTGGGGTCTAAATTCAAGATTTTGTGTTGCTCAACAGAAGGTTTTTTCTTGCCGCCATGATAGAAGGATTCATGATTGGCTGTACGGATTCATGTTGGGTGTTGGATGTATATATTTCTCTCTATATATATGTATATGTGTGTCTTTATATGTATATATGTATCTATACATATATGTGTATCCATAAAATGAAGAGCTGTATGCTCTATTGTAAAGTGTCTTGAGATAACACTTGTTATGAATTGGCGCTATACAAACTAAGATTGATTGACTGATTGATTGATTGTAATATGTGGTTGTATGAATTCCCAAGGCATGTTTTGCAAAAGTAGTTGCAACTTTCACTGTCACTGTAGGCAAGTCTAGCTACATAGTGAACCAATTTTACCATGTAATAGATGTTATGTCAGTGTTAATTTTGACAGCACTTTTTATTTAGTGTGAGTCTTTTGCTTAAAGTATCTTTGAGTTTTAGACATAATTTAGTCATCTAAATTGTTTTAATTTTAGTCTTGTTTTAGTTGATAAAATTGCAGCCTGCACTTCAATCATAAGAGAAAAATACAGCTTAGTTTTGATAAAGTGAGAGGGAGGAGGAAAAAAAGGCTAAATTCAAGCTTTGTTTAGAAAAAACTGAAATGTTATTTTAGTTAATATTGACTAGCCCAAATACAGAACATAAAATATCATTTAAGTTGTTAAGTTTCATTAAGTTTAAAACTGCTGGTGCCTCTTACTGTAAACAACATTTATCTTGAGCATTACGTAGCCATATTATCTTTAGATAAACTGTGGGTGTGTATAAGATTCTCTTCCCTGTATTTTGTTTTAAAGATATATTCATATATCTTACTAACTTTATATATTGCCCTGCCCTGACATATTACTTTTGCGTTTCATGATAAAATATAAAGAGGTCAACTGAGTATGGGGACAGTTTCAGATTGCAAAGCTGAACAGAGATACAGGCGGCCCACTCTTGTGTCTGTATGACTAATGTGTATCTGTCTGTGAGAGAGGGTTTTGTAATATCAAGGTCACACTAACCCAGTGACTGATTGTGACTGAAACCTAACGCAGGAATCATCACCGTCTGCTGATATACACCTCTGCACATTAATGAGTGAGTCACAGAAAATGGCCAGCTTTTCATTTTGATCAAACACATCAGAGAGAGAACAACTTCACCCAGATCAAACATACCAGTGATGTTAGTTTGTTTAATGCTGATTCATGGTGGGCAGCCTGATACTTCGGCTTTTTGACTTTTCCTGTCTTAGTAAAATCAAAAAAACCTCACACCATAAAACTAAACACTTCGGAAAGATGCAGTGAATAGATTCACCAGCGGCTTCTTTTTGTTTTATGATGGTTTGTTTGTAATTTTCTGTCTCTGCTCTAACATTATAGTGGATTGGAAACACTACATGCCATTGGTATAATTGTGTTGTGAATCTGCACACTAGTCCCATCCACTGTTCACCTTTCACTTCCTTATTAAAAGCTGAGGAGCTGCAGCACTGTAAGACTGGCCAGGAAAAAATGACTAAAAGTAGAACTCAACAATGGTTCCAAATATTGACTGACATGTGCATGAGTGAAGGTACGAATGTTAGGGTCAATAAAAATATCAGTCCATGAGTACAAAAACACAGGGATGAAGAAAAACAGCGAGAGAAACATGGTCACAAAAAGAAGTGTTTGAAAAATGAATAAATCGAGGGATATGTCAAAGCAGAATAGAAAATAGAAAGCTCAATGTGAGATACATAATGTATTCATGTTGAATGAGTAAAATAATAGCTTGTTGGTTAAATGAGGGGCTGATTGGGGGGATACATAAGAAAGTGGTTGACAGTAAGAGATATCACCTGAGTGGATTGACAGATGGGTCAATGTCTTAACCTTGCAAAGCAGCTGGATTAACTGGATAGTTTGTCTGTCATTAGGCAGATCATCTTTAAGCTGCTACATTTGTTCCTACTCAGAAAATGATCTGAGCAGCCGCCGTCCTTTGGGGAGGAAGTTAGATTACATACAGGCATGGTAAAGGGGGACAGCTAGCAACTAGCAAAAAAGGGTTCTGCAGTCTATATCGCTATCTTTGGTCTGTTTCTCAGAAGAACCGGTGAATACTTTCTGTCTAATAGTTGTATAAGAAAACGGGAGAGTAAACAGATGGATTATTACACTGATGCTTCAACAAATATGTTGGATTAGTGGAGGAAACATGGAGGGATCTTCGACTCATCAATGAAAAAATTGATGGATGGATTTCAAAATGGGTGCAGGGATGGATACATGAACACACAGATTAATAAGTGGATAGCTGGATTGATTGATGGATGAGTAAAATAAAGATTGGTGGATGGATAGATAGATGGATGACAAATAGAAAAAACAAAAGAGAATGGATGTTCTACTCATCAATTGAAATATGGATGGATAGACTCAACGATGGGTGCATGGATGGAAATATGCACCCATTACTGTCACTAATTTTTGCGTCTTGTCAGTGTTTGATTTTTTTTTGGGGGGGGGGGGTGCACGCTTCTGCACGCGTTTTGGTTTGATGATTGCTCTATTAATCCTTTTCATCACAGGCCAATCAGATGATGCAGTAGACTGAAGCAGTGGAGTTCATAAGGCAAGCAACTTATGTATCAAACTTTCAAAAAACGTCAAGAGAAAGGTGAAATTATATTTTCCATCAAGATATGTTTGCATTGTTGTCCTTTGTTTTTCCTTTAATGAAGATATGTTGCCTGGTTCTGATTAAAGCATGTTGCATCTATGCTAATCTTTGTACCAGCATCCATTGTTTACAGCTGATCCAGTTGCACTGCCAGGTTGAATGTGAAATAATCATGAGGCGCATTTAAAACACACAAAATATAACAATGAAAACAGGAAAAGCAGTGGTTACTGGATGATTTGATGGGGGAGTAGATAGTCAATTATTGGATGGACTGATGGACGAACAAGCCATTTTTATTTTTTAACATTTTTTCACTTATAAACAATCAAATGATTCGATGAACAGCATGTTGAAATAATGGATGAAGAGTAAATACCTTAATGGATGGATGGATGGAAGAACAATTGTTGTGAGGAAAAATAGATAATCTGGCAGAAGGACTGACGGACAGATGATAGTTGGATGGAACTATAAATGCCCAGACTGACAGACAAACAAAGGAAAAGCACAAATATGAGGATTAGAGACCAGACAGACATTCAGATGGATTAAATAATGATAGACAGACAAATAAAGGAATAAACGATGACCTTTTTAGTGCCATTTCCCAGTGGTTTGTTTTGTTTTTATGGGCTGAGGTCTTTTTATTTTTTTTCATTGATCCTGGTATTTCTAGTTGTCCCTGCAGCCAAAGTGACACATTGACATTTCTATTTGACATTTCTGCCGCCTCACAGTGGAAACTGCAGTTTGTGATGATCAATACTTCGCACCTCTTAGTTCCACTCTGTCTGACTGAGAAGTGATGTTTTATTTATTGATGGATACTCATACAAGGCCACTAAATTACATTATACCGTGAGGAGTGATCATTGCTAGAGACTATCTAATATTGATTGAAGAACAGCAAAGTTAAGGTCAGTGCTTCCAACATTCTGAGGTTGTTTTGTAACAATGGGGACAATGTTTTGCAAAAGTGTTCCTACAAAAAACACCTTTTACGATACAAACTGACTTTCTGTGTAGATCAGTGTTTCCCACAGATTACACTTGCAGGCGAATGGCGGCGGCTGCTGAGGAAGGGTGATTTTCACTTGTTTTTGTTGTTTTGGTTTTAAATGCTGGCAATATTTACCTCTTGTATAAATATGCAGAAGTCATGCTCAAGTTGCCCCCCCTGTAAAAAAAAATAAAGCATCTCTGTGATGTCACTGGCTGGCAGCAGATAGTAAGCTCTATTAATGGGATGTGGAGGGGGCAAAAAGAAGGACAGGGACTCAACTTTCACTCGGGTACAATTCTGACAGCTTCTAAATTATTAATAACAATTTTTCCTTCATCTATGAGACTAGCTGATTGTGAAGGTGCTGCTTTTTCTCTCTCTCAGTATAATCAGTGTAAATGGGGGTCTCCCGAGTTATGGAATAGAATGGAATTGAAAATCAATAACACTTTATAATCAGCACCTACTTAATCGCTACCACAAACTTTTTTGCTTAAGAATGTTCTCCACTTTTTCTGCATGTCTTGCAAATAAGAGACATCATAAGGCAGACAAATCTTTTAAAGTGCAGCTTGGTCATATTCGAATGGAAAAAATTAGGTAACATTGAATGTACACTAAAGTATGCTGTACTTACATGTAACCACTTGGCCAAAGCAAAAAGCAACAACTCTGTAGACTATTTTCCCTGTGCATAAATGCACTAAATCACTTGAGGTAGACTGATACAACCCTCTATAGTCAGATAAACACAAATAAACATACATTTACTCCGATTTTTAAACATCTCACCATCAAATATCCCTATCCTCAACTTCACCTCTTCAGTAGCCAGACGACTGACATTACTCAGGTTTTGTTCAGTTTTCTTTAGTCTTCTTAATCTGAACAAAGCCTCAGTAAAGCCAGCAAATATTCAACATTTAGACCCAAAATGAGAAAGCAAAACCCAGGGTTCAAAAGGCAAGAGATGAAGAAAGATCTTTAAAACTGAAACACGTGTTGAATGCATTTGCACTATTATAAAAAGCCAACTCATTTCCATTCTTTCTTGTGCTCCATACTCATTAATGCACTGTCCACAATGGTGGCTGAAAACACTTGAAGACGCAAACATACAAGCTCACGTGTCAAACATCCTCCATGGTTTTTATATTGACAACAGTCGTTTCACAAGGCCCATCATCAGACAAAGAGGCACACTTACAGCGAGTCGGGGGGATAGGGTGGGGGGTGTATACATCTTTTCTTGTATTCATGTCACTGCACAGCTGATGGCACAAATCACCTGTGAGGCTGCTGCCGACTCTGGATCCAAATCTGGGTCATTTTTCTCCGAGTCTTTGTGTTTGATTGTCATGTCACGACCGTCTGCCTGTTTAGATGGATGGGCGCTCACGTCTTTTTCTCCACCTTTCTTTCAGAGCAGGGAGAGCAGACAGCAGTATGTGGGCTTTTGGGTGGAGCCCCATGCATGACCACTGACCTACATATTGGCACACTGAGGATGCTCCCCCGTTGCCATGGTGAAAGAGTAGCAGATGCAGGAAAAAAAGGATGGAGGCTTCAGCGAGTCAAGTTCCCATTTTGTGCTACATTTGGAATCAGACTGAATGTTTAGCCTCAGCTGTCAGATAGATTCTCGCGTATTTTCACACAAAAAAAAAAGGCAGGAAGGTCCCTCTGAGATTTACCAGAGCTGTAAAATATCTCGACTATAGCAGCTTCTCTGACAGCTCCTACAAGATGCCTGCTGGGGTTTTGTCCTATATACCGCACACACAAAGCTGCTTCTGCTGCAGCTGCTGCTCGCACTAAGACAGAACTTCCCATCAAATATTCAACAGTTCACATGAGGGGGGAACACTCAAGCCTGCCTGCATGATGACTGCTGCCCGTTCATCAGAGAAGAAAGTAGGTTGGGGCCTAAACTCACCCAGCACATGCATGAAAGCGCTACATGTGTCATGCAGGAACTTAGGGATGCGTGGCAGTAGACGCAGAGCTGAGGCTGCCTGATACTGCTTCATTTTTTCCAGCAGAATGTCTCTCTTTGATACTGAGAGTGCATGTGTCTGCGTGCGTCGTTTTCCCTTATGAAACGCAGCACAAAGAAAGTAATTGTTCTCATCTGAAAACCACAAACAGTCCACCAAGGAGCCTGGTCCAATTGGGCAATGTCATATTATGGTAGGGGAATGAATTCTTGTGATAGATCAATATATTTTCAAACATGGTAGAGGGTTTCAATATAGTTTATACTGATTCTAAAAAAAGAAGATAACAAGCATAATGCTCAATTGATTGACTGTGTGTTGTAAGAACCACTAACTCCTGTGTTTATTGACTTACAGGAATCAAGAACCAGTTCCAGTTAGAAACAGATTCCTACTAGTGTGAGAAATTGATGTAATTTCTTTCTCAATGCTTTCAACCTTGCAAAACAATGACTTAACTCTCTCTTGCGAAGACAGTCAGCACGGACACTAAAAGAATCATGAGAGAAATCACAGCAGACTGAAGACAGAAGTGATCCAAAGCATGGTCCAATAATTTGACACAAACTGACACTACAGTGTTTCTTGCAATGACTGTGTGATTTCAAGCAAGAGTGGAAACACCTAACCTTGCACAGGGGCTAGATCTGCCTGATTCAACATCTGTGATCAGGCAGATCAATCTTGCCACATTCCAATACCTGGCCAAAAAAAAAAAGGTTCCACCTAAAAAAGGTCAAGCATTCTAATATTTCCCTGGACCGCCTTTAGCTTTGATTACAGCTTGCATTCGCTGTGGCATTGTTTCCATAAGCTTTTGCAATGTCACAGATTTGTCACAGATCATATCACTGCCCCCACAGGCTTGTACAGTAGGCACTAGGCATGATGGGTGCATCACTTCCCCAACCTCTCTTCTTACCCTGATGCACCCATCACTCTGGAACAGGGCAAATCTGGCTCATCAGACTACATGACCTTCCAGTCCTCCAGAGTCTAATCTTTATGTTCCTTAGCAAACTGAAGCCTTTTTCCGGTTAGCCTTACTGATTAGTGGTTTTCTTAAGGCTACACAGCTGTTCAGTCCCAATCCCTTGAGTTTCCTTCACATTGTGTGTGGGGAAATGCTCCCACTTTCACTATTAAACATACCCCTGAGTTCTTATGTTGCTTTTCTTTGATTTGATTTGACCAAACGTGATTCACAATCACAGTTATTCAGCATCTCTTTTCGACCCGAATTCTTCCTCGAAGAGGATGGTTCCCCACCATCTTTCCAGTTTTTAATAATGTTTTGGACAGTTCTTAACCCAATTTTAGTAGTTTCTGCAATCTCCTTAGATGTTTTCTCTACTTGATGCATGCCAATGATTTGACCCTTCTTAAACAGACTAACATCTTTTCCACGACCACAGGATGTGTGGTTGTTTAAGAAATGAGAAGCTACTCATTGCATCAGCTGGACTTAAATAACTTGTTTCCAGTTGAAAGATAATCACCCATGCAGTAATTATCCAATAGGAGGCTCATACCTATTTGTTTAGTTAAATCCAGGTGGTAACTTTTTTTTGGCCAGGCATTGATCAACACCTGTGTTTGGCCCAAAGCAGCACAGCCAAATCTGCATCCTTTAGAGCAGGAAGAGGTGGGAGATACATGCATAATAACAGCAGGAAGCGAGAGCTCTTACAGAGTTTAGTATAGATACTAACAGCTTAATGAGCAGTTTCAGATCCGGACCACATTTCTTTATTAAACGAAAAACAAACACTGAAATACTGTCACAAATAGAAAAGATATTTTCACTCCACTTCTGACATGTTGTGGTGAGAGTTTGTTCTACAATGTGGCTCATGTTTTATGTTTTACACCGCGGCAGTAGTGCCTGCCTATTACATTATCTGACTGACATGCTGATATATCTGTTGATCACCACAACACTAAATATCAGGGGTGCACTGTCTTTGGGTGCACAGGAAACCAATGCAGATGTTCTTTTTCCACACAGAAAATCCAAAAGAATCAATAAGGTAACTGACTGATTATCTGACTGACTGAAGAAAACCTGTGAAAGCACTGGTATAAAATATCACATCAACTCCTCATCCCTTTTGACCCAAGATATTCTATTTGAAATGATACGTTAATAAATGTATTATTATTTCATTTTTTACATAATTTCAGGTGCATTTATATTAATTATTAGAATCAAATGATAATGTAAAATGTTTGATACCACAGCAAGAAAATAAACGACCTTAACATCCAACATTTAGTAAATTATTTCACAAGTTTGCGAAAGTTAAGCACGCTAACTAAATTGCACAAAAATGTTGTAAACATATAGCCATGGCCAAGGTTTTCCTTTGAGGATCAATTCATCCGTTTAAATCTTGCCAACTTAATATTTGCAACTTCCACAGTAGGCTACTCTCTCTTTTTTGGTTAAACAAAATATTAAACCAAAGATCAAGTGTCTGTACATTTTGATCTCACAGATTTTTGAAATAATCTCATGGAGTTTGAGAGGGTAGAAATGTTGATGACCTCACAACAAGGCAATGCTGCCAACTTTTTGTAAAATAAAGGCAGTGAGTCAGGACTTCAAAATCCCCAAAGCTTCTTGTCCAGGACTTCTTTAGATGCTTTGGTAAAAATGAAAATGGAAAGGGATACTGTTCAGGGGGTTTTCTGATGCTGCTAAAGTGATGCTTTGAAAATCATGCCAATGCTGGTGTTAGGTTCTGTAATGCAAGAAAAAAGTGGATTTAATCATGTTCACCTTTGTCTCTGCTCACACATTAAAGCTTCACTTTCCTATGGTGTCTGTTTCTTTAGCCACAGGGTAAATACTGGCAGCTTACTGAGCTGTGATGGCAGGAAAGGTACAGCATCTTTGGCTCTGGCATTAAGTAAACAGTCCCTAAATGAAGCAAAATCTGTACTGTGATTCAGCTCAGTTAGTAATAAATGTGTTTATATCAATACTACATATTGACTGAATGTACTGGGAGAACCATTTGCTGTTTCTTCACACAAAATAAGATCTCAGAAGTACACTGTGTATCACTTTTCAGCTAAAACATATTGGGTTATATATAGTCCATATCACCCAGCCCTGTACTGCGTGACACCTAAAAGGTCTCTGTAATGAACCCATTCAGTGTTGTGTTAGTGCCACAAATACAGTTCAGACAGCAGCTTTCCAAAAACACAGAGAAGTAGTTCAGACTTTTGTGACGCCTAAAGATAATTGTTCAAGGCTATGAGGAGTGAAAGTGAGGACTGCAAGAGAGTCAGCCTGTGTCAACAAGAGCACCCACAGAGGCAAAATGTTACAAAAGCACAAAGCACAATGGCTGGCCTTGTGTGCCTATAGTCAGACTAATTTAGACCGGGATAAAGGATTCTATTGATTAAGCCATTTAATCCTCTAATAATCAATACTTAAAATTAACACTGAGGATTTTGTTTACAAAATATTCATCACAGACACACTCGTCTTTTAATTTGTCATTTTAAAAAGCTGGCAAATGGATGCAGAGGATTAATTTCAAGTTAAAAATACAAGTTATAACTGTGGGTAAAACATTTAAACAGTTTAAAAAAGACTGCAATATGAAGTTGTACAAAAACATCATTCTATTGTAAGGTCTCTGGCAATTGGCCTCTAGAAGGTTTTTTTATTTACAACATCATTACAGAAGTTTGCTACTTTAATGCTACTGCTTTATCTTTGGCAGATACTTGTCTAGTAAAATGTGGTTGTACGCTCTGATTCTGAGCTTATCATTATTATTTTACTTCTTTTAATAATGGGCCCACATCCTCGCCAGCTTCGACTGTAGTTTGAATAATTTAGAAAGAATCATAACGAATAAAGGCTTTATCAGACATTCAGAGGTCCAGTTTTATTTCATTAAAATGTGATCATATTCATTATGATGTTGCATAAGACAGCTGGATATCAAAAATCCTCATAACAAAGGTCGAACAAGTACATATTTATAGACTTCGTGCAACTGGCTATCGTAATTAAGCTTGGATAAAATTCATTTGAAAAATCTCAATATTTACCAGAATGTAAAACTGTTTTAAAACCCTTAAACATTTCAGTAAGGCGATGATATTGAGCTACTGTATAATTTTGTTTTATAAAACATTTTATAGGAAATGTAAACATCGACATCATCAGTCGGTTTGCTTTTTCAATTAGGGGTATAAGAAAATATTGATACATCCCTATATCACAATATTTTGTAGCTTCATACTGTTATTTCAGAGTGTATGATACATTTTTATTGGCGATCAATTTACAGGAATGTAAATTTCTTTTGTTGTGTTTTATTTTTAAGCCTTGGCCACCAGTTAGCAGCAGCATTCATTACTTTGCCTCCTTAAACTTCACCAAGGAGGGTCTGTTTTTGTCTGCACTTGTTAGTTTCTTTGTTGGTCTGTGAACAGGATGACTCAAAAAATACTGAAACAATTTTGATGACATTTTCAGGGAATGTTGGACACGACACAAGGGAGAAAGGACTATAACCACATGTTGTCCTTTAAACCTTGGCTGTCTATCTGGTGTCCAGCAAACGTCTTCATAGATATCTGGATGTCTTTTTGGGGAAAGCCTGATCTGACAGGCAGAGATGGCATTTCTTCCTATTTTGGGTGGTGCAGCTCTTTAATAGAGAAACATGGCAGACTTTATTTACCCTAAATCATAACCACTCAGAGTTGAGACCAGGTCACAGAGCTGCAGTCCTCCACCCTCCTCTGCACTTGCTTTATTTGTGTATCTAAAATGAAGAGTAAGAATTGACATTATACAAATAAAGATTGATTGATTGATTAGATTTTGGTGGTGATCCAGGAGTTTTTTCAAGGATTAGTTGCAATACGAGGCAGTATCCAAATTTCTAACAATAACTTGTCCGACAATTTTGGGAATGCTTTGGCTGAGGTTCATGCTCTCGTAGCACCTCTCATCATTTCCTTCCCTGGGAAAGTCCAATAACATAACCCATGAGGCAGGAACCATGTTTTATAATCTTGTGGGTTTTTAAGCCCACTTAGAAACTAAAAAAGAGATGACATTTATTTATTGTATTATGATTTATGAGTTGCACATTTTTGCCCGTACAATCCCTGACTTTTAGATTTGTTTAGCACAAAGGTCAAACCATCCTGTATATCATGAACACATTTTATTGTGTTTTTTTGATCAAATCATAATATCCAGCCTTTTAGTCCACGGCAGGCAGAAGCGCTCATTGCAATAAAAAACCTTTTATAACACACAGGGAAAGTGTTGTGAATCACAAATCGATTTGAATTGAATATCTACTTTAAATCAGATCCTGACCCTACAATTGGAATTGAATTGAATCATAATCTGGAAGATTCCGACCCCTAATAATAGTAATTAATCTGTCATAGAATTAGTGCCATTACCTGTTTTCTGATTGTTGCAGCAGTAATATAACTTATAAATACTACTCTTTATTGCCCTGAAGTAAACTGATCCATTAATGTCACAATAAGAAAAAAAAAGATTATTAGGTCTTTAATTAACATTTTATTCTTCATTTTCCAAGACCTCCGCTCTTGGTATCCAAAGGAGTAACAGTTGTTGAAATCACTTTTGTGTTTATCACTCAAGGAGTTCATTATTACAAACAGTATCCATCCTTACATTAAGCCATGAAACATCAGTCAATAATGAGAAGACACCAAAAACGCCCGTCATTACAGATTTTGTTTTTCTCTGGTATCTCCACTCCTCCTCACAAAGGAAACATCTAAATATAGATCATCAGAGGCTGAATCAGACACCACAGTCCACAGTCTTCAATATTCCCCCTGCTTTGGACTCATCGTGATAAAGACAGGACGTAAACTGAGTCACCAAAGGCCAGGATAAAACACTAAATAAAAAGGGGGCTCACCGTTACACCACTGAAACGGGTGCATCAATGCACCAGAGGAGTCCTCGCCGGAGGGGTCGGGTCGGGTTGAGCCTTTTCTTTGCGGTCAGATGGATCAGACTGAGGAGCTCTACGGAGTGTTGTTACAGTTTAGCACAGGTCCAGCACCGTAGGGTCAAAAAGACGTCAAGGAACCAGGCAGAAAGGCGTTTGTAGAGAGCTGCAGCCTGCTGTTGTCACATTATTTTGGTCCTTTTCCTTTGGAGTTTAAAGAGGCGACATAAAAATCAAGGCTCCCTCCTCCTCTGAGTCTGTTTTGCCTGTTCTTGGTTCTCTGTTGTTAATTTTCAGTGTACCACTGACCCAGCAGCAGCAGCAGCAGCATCTGCCTGACTGAAGGAGAAAACTGGAGCACTGCCTCGCTGTTCCTGGTCCCGCCCCCCGCAGCCCTGATTGGCTCGGCGTGTGTTGTGACGGCCTGCGCGTGTTTCCTCGCATTATTCTTAGTTTAGAGAAGCGCATATGATTCATTGACTGCATGATTCACCGAAGAGGTAATTTAGAACAAGAGGACAGTGCCAGGGTTTGGACAATTCAAATCCAAGTCTGACCATCACAGAGAAGAACAAAAGAGTTTCCACCTGTGGGACAAAAATTGTGCCCGGCCCCATTTGACCCCCACTCAAACTGTGCATTGTTTTAACAGAGTTGTGAAAGTTTTCAATTTTTCAATATTCATTCATTCATTTTCTACACCGTTATTTCTTTCAGACTTACACTTATACCTAAGGGCAATTTAGAGTCACCAATCAATATGAGCATGTTTTGGGTCTGTGGGAGGAAACCAGAGTGCCCGAAGAGAACCCAAGCATGCATGGGGAGAACATGCACACAGAACAGCCCTGACCGACCCAGGGATCAAACCAGCAACCTTCTTGCTTTGAGGCTAGAGGACTACCTGCTGTGACACTATATGCTTCCTTTGATTTTACATTCCTTATATTTAATCTGATTTTAATAATTTCAAAAAGTTTACCGAAGTTTAGACCAAATGAAAATACCAGTAGAGTTTTTTGTTCAAGCCCCTGGAAACACAAACAAACTAAAACTTTTCCTCATATGATCATACAGGGGTGCTATGAACTAACTAAAAATCTCAGGACTGATTCTGACATTGACTAAAGAGCCAGAGGCTTTAATTGTGGGTTAATTCTTTCATGCATTCATTTAATTATTCAAGCATCAGGGGAAAAATAAAACGTCTTGCACTGGTTGCGTTTTTACTAACAAGGCACGGGTCTTGTTTGGCTCAGCTTCCTTGTGTGTTTTTAGTGTTGTGAGCTGTACTGTTGTGTTTTTACTGTTGTTGTGGCTAGAGATCATGATGCCAAAGGCAATTTTCCACTGTGTTTTAAACCAATGGACAATAAAGTCTTCTATTCTATACTATTCTATTCTATCTTTGACTGTTTTTTGATTCAGTGTAATAATCAGCTGAAATATAGGTCTATATCTGTTGTCATCACAGCGTCAGCAATGTAATTTCTTTCCGCTACAAAACATTACATCAATACATAAGAAGAGGAAACAGACCCTCATGCTGATATTTTAAAAAATAACATATAGCACATTATATCTTAAAGTCGAATATACAGTACATCCGTTTTTTTCTATGCTTACTGCCTCAAATATTTCCGTGAACTTCAGCTCTTTTTCTCTAATAATTTGAAGGTCCTTGTTTGTTTTCCTAAGTAAATGCCAACTTCCCTGTTATTTCAGTTCATGTTTATCTTTAGTAGCAAAGTGTTGACAAAATAATGGGGGAATTCCTATGAGAAATAACCCACAGCCGAGATTTTGAGATATAATCAGTTCCACAAATAAATTAAAATCATACGGTTTTATTCTTTCTTTATTTTTCTGCTTCCATAAAATCACTGTCATTTCATGATGGTTAAAAAAGGCTCAGGCTCTCCATGACAGAGAAAAGTTGGGAGCAAGTTTGTAATGGTCCTTATTGTAAAAATTATTGGTCAACAATAGCTTCAAAGGTCAAAAACAGAGCATCTCTACTTTTTTAATGTAAAAGACTAACAAGTAAGAGCAAAGAAATGGGAAATGAATAGAACTTCAAAGACTCCATGGAAACTCCAACCACAGGTGAATACCATGTGGTCCAAAAGCTCCAGAATGGTTAGTCATAGACCCGTGCATGGGTTTAGATATTTAGGTCACATAATCCAAAACCCCCCTGAGGTTATTGAAAACCACACTTATTTAGAATCAAATACAGAAAATGTGACCCTTATTCAGTGTGTAAGGAGTTCACGAATATTGTAGATTCAGAAAAGAAAAGTTTCTTTGATAAACTTTTACATAAGTTAAAGTAAAATCTGTACTTCATGGGTTTTATTTGGTAAAATAAAAAGTAAGCAGCTTCATTTGATTTGTTTCTAGAGTGCTGATTATTGAAATTCTTTCATGTGCGATTCTTAAAGTAAAACAGCTTGAGTGTGATGAGTCAAACACTGATTTATTATGCCTCCATGTCATCGGCAGCCAAGGCTAGAGGCCTCATGTTTTTGGGTTGTTTGCGTGTACACGACAGTCTTTGTTTTAGGACATGATAGTTTATCAGATATCATATCTCGGCATTTGACCTCAATAAAGTTAAATTACATTGGAGTAAACCTTTTTTTAATATGTATGAGACATATAGCCCTCATATGCTAATGCTATTGACCCCATAAATGAACATAGTTTAACAAGTTACCTCAATAATGCCAAATGACCACAAATGTTAATGTGTTTATAACACTTTTTCAAAATAAAACTGTCAATTTAAAATGTTAAAAAGTCTTGTTCACAACCTGTTTCTGATCTTGTTGGTATTGAGTATCAAACCTGAAGTGTTTTGCAGGTAAATGAACCTATAAAAACATTCTGTGTCAAAATGACTCAGTAGGATAACCTTCAACATTACTAGATTTGGCTAATCTTTTTATATGGGATTAAGTATCATTTGTGTATTTGGCAAAATTCAAGTAAGACTGTGTGATCTTTACGCCGCTGGTGGAAGGACACATAAGCTGTGCCATGTCTCAAAATAGTGACTAATCAAACAGACTTGGTGGTGGGAAATTAAAAGGATACAAACAAACCGTTTGTAGCGTGTGATGACCCCACTCTGTTTTTGTGGTCTGTTTTGTCCTACAATTCTTTGAATTACGCGGAGACTCTGGCACCATGTACAACAATTTATAGAATGAGGAACTGTCCAAAGATTTTCTTAACAGAGAAAGAGCTGAGCTGTGATACTGTGGTGCAAGTTCACGCTACCTCATACATTCCCACATCATAAAACCTAAACTGCTCAATTAAGTTTTGTCTCAGTGCTGAGTATTTTTATTAATTTGATATTTTTATTAGTATTAAAATACATATATATTGTGACAAAACTAGTAAATTGAAAGCTCTGATCAGTCCAGCTATTCATTTGATCATTGGACTAGGCACTCGGGTGTTACATTAACGTAGCAAAGTTTCATTTTATCTTTTATAGAAATAACTTGAGTAAAAGTGTTGTTATAATAAATGCTTCTCAAGAAATAACATAGAAAGCTGAATCACTGAGTTAATGTGCTCAGTAACTTTCCAACCCCGTCCTGAGTCAAGACTTGAAAAATGACACTCTGACAACAGACGTCACTGTGATGATATTCAGATGGGAAAAATCATTTAGATGTTTTAAGAGGAAGACAGTGGAATCATTCATTTTGAGTTCATTTATTGAATAAAACAGTTCACGTACAAAAAGTATCCAATCCAAGTATTTCATCCGTTCTTTGGTTATACAGCATGTATTAATGCAGATGGGTGTGATTAATTAGTGACCTCTGAGTCTGTTATGCCTCCGTGTGACTCAGTGACTCAGAAGAAGTAGATCTGTTCATATCCAGAGAAGTTTGCAGCATAAACAGGCGTGTAGTTGTATATTAGAGATGAGTCCTCCTCCTCAGGATCATCAAACTGATGTAAACTTTTCCTTCCTAAACAAAGCAGAAGTGACATTCATGTGATTACATGTGGATAGAAAAAAAGAGATGAGGAATTTCCATGTGGGGGATGTAGATTATATGTAATGCTTAATTTTTATTTCTAAAAACCAAAACAATGCTATAGCAGTGGTTTTCAAAGTTTGAGGCAGGCCTTCCTTCAGGGACATGATAGGACTTCTGTGGAGGTCCAGGATTAGAAAACATTACAGTGAAAACTGTTCTGTTCAGCACAATTCTTTTTTTTTTTAATAAAATTGTATACAGACAGAAATATGGGGAAAACACAAACACAAATCTCATTCTTCACGTTTCATGTACCCCAAATATTACCAGACAAAAGAGATTAAGAAAGAATATATTTGAAAAAAAAGAAAAAGAAAACAAGGATTATACAAAGTCACAAAACACTAACATTCAGGCCAACAACACAGGTAATGTTGTCAGACTCCACTGTTACCGTAGTCTCTTTACCAGAGGAAATTATTTCAAAATCAAAAATTGTATGAGGAGGTCATGTATGTATAGAGTCTGAAGATCTGCTTTTGCCATCAGAGAAAATAATATCCATGACAATGTAGTTTGAGAACTCATTCCACCCCCAGTCCAGCTCTACCATTCATGGTGCAAACATGAATCATTTCCCCTTAAGAATAAAAATGTATTAGTAAATGGGGAAAAGAAGAAGTCAGCCAATAACCTCTGCTATGAAAAATTGTGTTTCTGTAAGCTGGTCTTACTTAAAACTCCATGGTCACAGACTGTCTATATTGGCAATTACTTTATTTTCAAAGAAAAAATGATGAATAATATATGCTTGTTATGCATGCTGATATAACATAGAATTTTTATCTCTTACTCCATATGATTGTCATTTTGACAGATTATTTGGAAATAAGCATTAGTAAGTCAAACCAAATCTTTTTTTAATTTGCTGTAACAAATTAACAGCAATGTGTTTCACTTGTTTAAAGCTCCTGCAAAGAATAACATGTTTAAGTTGATTTGGCGCCCCCTCTGGACAAAATGTTTATCATCTGTAACTGTTAAGTAACTGTTACTAACTGTTGAAACTTATATGTATTAATAGGCATGTCAGTCATCTTACCTTCATCAACAAAAAACTCAGCAAGCCGAGACGATAACTGAACAGCGTGAGAGGAGTGAGGATAGTTCACCTTCCTGTCCCACTGGAATCGGTTCACCTCTGGGTGCCACTGGACTCCATAGAAGGGATATCTTTTTCCTGATATGAGGAGAAAGTACATCACACTGCTGCACCAGTGCAGAGAAATTCATTGGTATTAAATTAATAAAATATTACCTTCCAATGTTGAGATGAAGTGAGCTTTATTCTCAGCAACATTTGTAGACAGAACAGTGAAGAAATTGTGCAGCTTCTCATTTTCCTGGAAAGTCTGAAACAACATGTTCCACATCGATCAGTGGTTTTTCTGTATGTTCATCTATGTTTAGGTATATGGGCCAGTAGTTTTCAAACTTCCTTTGTCAAGAGACACCTTAACCAAAAATATCAAGTCCTACCTGGTATATATTCTTATAAGACAGCTGTAGGAACTAAAAATGTACGTTTTGGAGATGTCTTTGGTTGTAAGTGGGTTTTGTTAACACACTGAATAGTGGGTGTGGTTTTTGGTGTCATGGTGGTGATTAGTTGATTTATTTCACCTGTGCACCTGGAGGGTGCTTAGGTTGGAAGATGGAGTGGGGTGAACACATGGAGGACATTTTCTGTTGGACAGAATTTATCATATTATCGGGTTACTGTTTGGTAAAGTTGTTTTATGTTATGATCAGCATTACGTAAATAAACTGAGGTTTGGTGTGATAAAGTAGTGAGTCCAGGTCATCACTCAGACTCCCATGTAAAGCCTGCAGTAGCTTTAACATTGGATGTATCAGCCACTAAAACAGCCTTTATGCAAATCAGTCTTCTGTCTATTTTGTGTTTGTGTGTGTATAATTGATGACAGATACAATTCGATGAACAACTATTAAAATGTAAAATGCACATTATTGGATTTTTTAACAGTATGCACAATGAGTTAAAACTTATTTTGACCCATAACAATATTGATACTGATATATAAACACAATACATGTTTTACTACATTTACATTAAATTCAATTTGTAGTTTTCCCAAGAACAGTAAAAAAAAAAAAAAAAAAGCCAATTTAAGAGCTAGCTAAAGAAAGCTTCTCTTTGCAAATCTGCTGTCAACAAAACAACCCTTTTATTGGAGCTTTTACTTTAGGATTGGAATCAATATTCCAAAATGTTAACAACTAAATCCTAACATGTAATAATAATAATACATTTCATTTAGTGGTGCCTTTTGCTGCAGTTAAAGTCTTACAGAGCAATTTGTTTGGTTGGGTTTTTTTTTTGTATTTTATGGGCATTTTGTGCCTTTATGGGTAGGAGAGAATGACAGTGGATAGCCTTGTGAAAGGGGGCGAGAGAGAAGGGGAAGACACTCTGCAAACGGGCTACAGGCCAGCAGAAGTATGAATGTGGGACGTGCCTGGTTGCTAACCACTCAGCCAAATTAGCAGCCCTTACAGTGCAAAGTTAAAAACAAAATACAATGTAAGAAAAAGATCAATCAATAAACAATAAACAATAAAAGATATAATGACTCAGATTCAAAAACAATCAGATGCAAAACACCAGTTTGAAACAGGGTTTGAAGATGGAGAGAGAGTAAATGTGTTGTCCGGTGCAGGGAACAGAAAGGCTGAAGGCCCATAGTGGACAAGCAAATGGATGGTACTGTGAGGTGAATGAAGGAAGAGGACATGAGGGAGCAGAATGTGTGTTGATGTTCAGAGGAGTGAGGCTGTGGACATTCTTGAAAGTGAGGAGAAAGATTATGAAGTCAACACAGTTTTCTAACTGGGGTCCAGTGGAGCTGCTGGAGAGCAGGGGCAATGTGATTAATGGGGTTTGACTGATGATGTGAGCTGCAGCATTTTGGATGAGTTTAAATCTATGCAGGGATTTTTGAGGGAGACCAAAAATAAGTGAGTAATGCAGTAATTAAAGTAATCGATCCAGGATGTGACCAAAGCGTTAACAAGGATAGCTGTGGTGTTTGGTGTGAGGGAGGGACGAAGGCGGTTGATGTTGAATTGGTGGAAGTGTGCAAACTGAGAGACATTATTGATATGAGCTTGGAAAGGAGGAGGGGGAGAAATTGAGGACATATCACTGTTGAGAGGGAAACTGTCTGATATAAGAGTGGATGTTTTGCTGACTAGAAGAACATCAGTTTTTATCCATGTTAAGTTTGAGGATGTTGCAAGAAAACCATGATCTAATTTCCCTTAGACAATCTGTAAAGACATATGAGGCTAGAATATTGGAAGTAAATATTGGCAAAAATGTTTGTATATTTCACTCATATTTTAAGTTTTGAAACAATAATTTGTCACTGCAAATCTCATTCTAATAATATTGTGCATCTCTGAAAATCATTGAAAAATTCAAATTAAATGTAGTCAAATTTAAATTCTGCAACTCTTTTAACTGGTTTGGTAACAACCCTTTGAATTAGATGAACAATTCATAAGGTTGTGAAATGCAATGTTCCCTTCATTTTTTTATGGTGTTTTCAGTTGTTTGTGGAGAAAACTTTAAAGTTGAGTTAATTAGAAACACATCTAACTGTTGCTGTGTAGTTTCAATAATAACATATTGTGGAGTCATTTCCCATTACAATCCCTAAAGGCACATCCTCTAAGAACCACTGACATAGGGTCTCCCCAAATCCAGCTTGTATCTCCTGTCTTTTGTAAGGGCGACGTTGGTAAACTGAATTTGTTTATCAAATATGATTTTCTCTGTTTTCATGTCTCTGCATGTCCAGGGGATGAAAGTGATGCTTCAACAAAGACAGGCTGTCCTTTGTTTCCCTGAACAAGAACCAAACTGTTATTGGCTCAAACAAATGACACAAATATTTAAATACTGCCATCTACTGTACATCTATATGAACACACTAATCCTGTTACAGAATATTGTGACATTTTTTATCAAGCTTGGATAGCATTTTGCAAATTACTTGAACAATGAAAGGAACTTTTTAAAATACATTTATCTGGTTTAAAAGTGATTTAATATAGATTTTTAGTTTATTTTGATCATACTTAGGAAGCACTAAATTGACTACCACCTCTATAAATTTGAAGAATGTGTCTCTGTTTGACCCTTTGCCTCTCAAAGTTCCCCAAAATATTTTATATGGAATATAACTGCTGTGTAAAACACCTTGCTTCTTGCTTCACCTAAATCTTCAGGGTTTGTTTACAGCTGCCGAGTGAGGCTGGTGTCTTTTTTTCTACAATTCATCTGATGTTTTTTTTTTTTATCATGATCATCAGTAGAACCTCCTACATGCCCCAATTTAGTTGTGTTCATGAAAAATGTTCAGTCTGGATTCAGACCAACGCCAACACAAGACAACAGAAGTGCTTGGTATTGTTTTGGAGGAGCCATTATTTCCAAATGTTTGATTAATCATTTATGGGTTAAGAAAACCTTGTTGCTTTAATTTTCTAGTGCTCTGTAGAAGATAAATGTTTTTAGCACAATTGTTTTGAGACCTGGGCAGCATTGTGGTTCAGCCGGTTGGTGCACATGCCTCACAGGATGAAGGTTGCCATTGGTCGAGGCTTTTTTTATGTAGTGTCTAGTTAAGTGGTTATTCTAAAACCCCGTAGGTGTGAGTGTTTCAATAGCTGTTTGTCTCTGTGTAGCCCTGTAATTGGATTGTGCCAGGGTGTGCCCCGCCTCTAGTCCCTGTTCCCACAAAAGTGGAGAGGGTTATAGATAGTGGATGAATAGATGGATGGATATTATGGAAATTACCTCCACTGTTAAACCGAAGTGATGAAAGTTTCCTGTCAGAGGTTCCTGTGTTAAAGCCTTCATGAGCTCTTCAGAGAGACCAGAAAACATCCTGCTGGAGGCGGCCTCTGCAGTGAGAGCGGAAGATGTAGTTTAATAAGTAAATCAAATCAAACTTACTTCAAATACAGTTTATAGTTTCTCTCTGCTATAGTGAAACCTTGATCGCACTTTCAACGATTCATGAAAACACCTTAAATCTGTCATTAAAGTGTACTCTAAAATCAAACTAGAACATTAACATAGAAATACATAAACAGTAGTGAAGTAACCTGCAGTGAGATTCAGGGGTAGGGCCACGTTCTCAGAGGTAGTATTTTTCAGCAGGTTTTCTCCGGCCACCAGCACCGTGAGGAGCTGCATACCCATGCATGTCCCCCAAAGTGGAAAGAAATCCCCTCCATCATTAGCCTGAAACATGGAGAGAGCAATGGTTTTGTTTTTCTAAAACTTGAATACAGAAGTGAAAACACTGGTGATAACTGCACAAATTAATATACATATTTTAAACTGTGCGGAAAAAAAACTATTTTCTGTGTCAACAGGTATTCCTCATTCCACATTTAGACTCACAGGCCACTTTGATAGGTAATCAACAAGTCACATGGCAGCAACTCAGTGCAGTTAGGCATCTAAACATGGTCAAGACAAACTGCTGAAGTTCAAAAAGAGCATCAAAATAGTGCAGAAAGGTGATTTAAGTGACATGACTGTAGCTTGACTGATGGTTGAAAATGGGCAAATTGGTGATTTCTGCTGGGTGTCCCTGGGGCAGTTTGATAGTGCACTTTATCAGAAAGTTGCAAGTTCGAGCTCAGCTTGGACTGCCCCCACTGCTGCATCAGTGGCTTGTAAATGGGCATTAAAGTGTATTAAGACTGATGGACAACTGACATACTCCAACCATATGTGATTAAATGGGAGAGTGATTGGGTGTGAATGGGTAGATGTGCGCTGCAGTGCAAAGCAGATTTGAGTCGCCAAAGAAAAAAAAAGTGTTATATAAGCTGAAGCCCATTTACAGAGAATGGTAACAAAATAGAGGAAGTATGCCATGAGCAGCTCTCTTGAACAAAACGCCTTGCTGATTTCAGACATCAGAGGAGAAAATGTATAAAAATATAGAAAATCAAATCCTGCTGTACGAACCTTCAGAGCCAGATTGTAGAAAATCTTGGCCACTTTGGCATAACGTGAAGCCACCAAATCTACTGCTCCCCCAATGAAAACCAAGCTGAGGAGAACAGCACAGACAGAGCAGTGTCAGACAGAGGGGGAGTACTTTGACTAATAAGATCATTAAGAACATAAATATGCATATAGTGTTTAATGTTCCATCTCACCCATTGATCTTCTTAAAGATGTTTTCATATTCAGCAGCAGTATGAGTTAATCTGTAAACAAACACAGTCATCTGACAATGTTAACACAAGACTGAATATTATCCCAGGGAGAGTAACACAAAGGGAACAAAACTAACTTCCTCTTTCTGTATTCAGGCTGCACATCTCAACATAATGCAAACAAATACAAGGAAGTACAGCTCAGAAAAAGATTTGACCTTGTGGAGTTTGCAAAGTTGGCTCTTTTTTATGACTTGAAAAAACTGAACTTAAACATGGCTGTAAGACTGTTGGTGGATTTTTTTAACCACTGTCTTTAATGAAAAAAATCATACAGGATTGTTTTGTTGTTTCTGTTAAACACCTGTAAATTAGCTTTAGCACTTGATAAAAACTGCTTTTTCATGTTTTATCTTTTCTTAATTTTTTTGTATAATCATGTATGTATACATATGGGGCCAGAAGCTCAGCATAATTTAGGTGAAAGCTGAAATTTAGGTCAAACAGACTAATAAAAGAACATTAGGGTGTTTGTTCTATCTAATACCATATGTAAATTTATTTTTCTGCTAGGAACCAACTTTGTTTTTTTTCTAGATCACTACAGAAAGTTGCAGAGGCAGAAAAGCTAAGCAGTGAAAATGTGACCAATTCAGCTTCCAGTCACTTTAACACTGTTTCATTGTTTGTTTTCACCTAAAGCTGAATGACTTACCAGGAGACTTTGGCCTCATTTGCAGCAATGTACAGCCTTACTTCTGTTTCAGATATTACTATTGAAATCAATCTCATAAAACTCCACTTCAAAGACACTAAACAATGTTTTTATGCTTTCTGGTATTCTGAAGAGCGCTTTTTGCCGTTTTTTAAAACAGTGTTCAGAAACAAAGAGCTGAAATAATGACCGTAGTAGATGTTGTCAGAGTTGTCAGCTGCCCTCCTGGTGATATGTTTTAGATTTATTTGTAAAGTGCCATTTTGCGCTTGAAAGATGATAAGCTATTTATAAAATAGGATTGCAATATCCATGAGAATTAACAGGAATTTATGAGAAAAAATGGGATTAAACCTGGAATTTCCTAAATTAATGGTTGACCCTTAGCAGGGATTTTAAATATAGTTAGGAAAATACTTTTGAGCATAATTTGACTTAAACAAACAGATTTCATACACGTATAGTTGAGTAATTTGTGCTTTCCTCAATCACATGCAAATAGCACATTGCTTGCTGCAGTGGTATTGAGGCCATTCCTCCATCACATGCACAGTTGAATCCTGGACTACTGGGGACACATTTTTGAACCTGCGGACATCACGTGCACTTGAAATTTATCATTCAATAAAGTAACATAACCTGATAAAGTTGTACTCACAAATTGATCTGTTCAAATTAATGTTTTTAATTGTATTATTTTGTATCGATATCTGCCTGACAAACAAAATGTTAATATTTATGTTTCCATATGATACAGTTTGTTCAAATCAGCCCCAATTACCAGATAATTCCCATAAATTCCATGGAGAGTTTCCAATTTGGAAAAATTCCAAAATGCCCTATCTCAATTTCCCATAGAATATTCCTGAAAGCTTCTTGAAAATTTCAGCCCCTTTGTAACCCTTATATGAAACAGTGTTTCTTTTTTTCTAGTCGTCCATTATCTATACCACTTGTCCCATTGGGGGTCACATGGACTGGAGCCTATCAGCTGACATTAGGTGAGAGGTGAGGTACACCCTAAACTGGTTACCAGCCAACACAGGGCCACATAGAGAGACAAAGATCAACTCAGAGTCACTGATTAAGCTAACAAGCATGTTTGTGGTATGTGGGAGGAAGCTAGAGGGCCTGGACAGAACCCACACATGCACCAGGAGACCATGTAAACTCCACACAGAACGACCCGGGTCAACACAGGGAGTTGAACCAGCAATTTTGCTGCCATGCTGCCCACAGTCTGTTCAATTTAATTAAAAATGTAAAAACTTTACTTGGCCCTAGAATCCAAGTGGAAATTCATTCACATAGAACAGGAGCCTGACAAAGCAAATGGGGACAACAAGACTTCAAGTGAGTCAGACAAAAGTTTGCTATCAAGTATTAAAAACTATTAAAATAGAAACATATTTACTCAACATTTACACAGACATAAATATCAGGAAAAAGCATCTTGACAAGACTATGGTCTTAGAGAACATCAGAGTAATACTCCACCTGATGGGCATCACTCTGCTGCCCGCAGACTCGATGTATTTCACATAAGAAGCAGGAATGTAGGTCCTCCCGAAAGGTTTCATGACTTCATCTGTGACCATCTGAGTCAAAATCCCTACAAGGATGAAAAAAGCATCACACCTTGCAAAGAGGCAGCAAATATCTATATTCTATTTAATCCCCTAATTTACCCTTCATTAATACTTCTTTTTATGTCTACTGCTAGGAAAGAACATTGAAATCGTAAGAGAGCTGCATTGCTTCTTAAACATTTCTCAAAGTATTGCAGCTTCTATCCTGTCACTGAGGTATCATTTTCAGTGCCACTTTTTTCTTATAACCTAATATACATTCTCCAAACATGGTTGACAAAGCAGGCATATATTAGTACAAAAAGTCTACTCTTTTCCTGCCCAGTCTTCATTGTGACTCACCAATCACAGGTCTGTCATTCACCCCCTCCTGGTTGACTTTAGTCGGCATAGCAGTGCTGCAGCAGAAGCAACAGGCAAAAAACAAGCCCATGTATACGGCAAATCTTGTTTCTGACATCTCCTCTGTCCTGTTGTTTAATGTTAGGGACAAGAAAAGTCTGAAAACAGGTAAGCTGCTGTAACAAAGTGTGTCAGTGAAGTAAGCTGCAGCATGCTTCTTATACATGGCCACCCAGAGGAGGATGTTATCAGAGAGGAAGTTAGGAATGTCCAGATTCTCGTGTCATGACTCCTTTACTAATCATGCTTGTCAGACGAGGTGACTGCTGAGGTTAACAGAAATTTTCTGCTTACAGTGTGGACTTTTTGCAAAAAGTTTCTTATTATGAACAGTGATGAGAAAAATGTAGGATTGTCATAGGGCGTGCATAATGATGTGAACAGAAAAATCACACACCAGCAATAAGAAAAAGAGCCTTTGGTAGTTAGCGCCAAAAGAATAGTTTTTAGGCTGCAGTCAAACAGGTTTCAGTCTGAAAATGGGGCAGGATGTCTATTTTGGGAGTTTAAAGGTGGAGACTTTTACAGCAGGCTGAGTGAGCAAACCTTAATGAGAGAGAGTATTTTAATGTCTTAGCTATGATTTCTGTTATGTGCAACTCTGATTACCAAGAGGACAACTGACCTTTTAGTGGATCCCTGATTGGCCCACTGACCAGTGAGCCCCCTTTAGAAAGCAGTGGTTACCTGTTTTCTCCAGCCAAATAATTGGCAGAGTCTATTTTAAAGTAGGCATGCATGTACTGCTATTTCTTTCGCAGACTAGTCATCGACAATTTGGTTGCTTTGTTCCCCCATTATTAACCAATTATTTTTACATTGTGATTTAGCATTGTATTAAATCAAGTAATGATGAAGCATAATAATATGAATTATCAGTTATTTTTTTGTTATTTACCTCCCACATTTGACAATGCTCTTTCAAACTAAAAATGTGCAGTCCTGATTTTTAGTTAGAGCAAAACATTTCTCACGCTCTAAGCACAGCTACTACACTGTTTTGTTTTGTTTTACTGTAATGCCTGGTAACCACAGTTTGCATTTCAGACTGATCAGACTTTGCTTCAGTGTTTAGTGGTAGGAGTGGAGGTAGAATAAGTTAAGTGGAGTGGGACTAGAAAGAAGAGTAAAATGACTCCATAATTTTCCCCAGAAAACAATTTGATGTCTGTGTATTATATCCAACAAAAAAGTCCATTGTTGACCATTTATATTCATATTTATTTTGTCAAGTATTGTTGTTTACATTTACAATTTGTTGCATCACGATTTAAAGAGCCTGTATTCTGCTTTTTAAAGTTTTTAATGCACTTTTGTGAGCTTAGCATCCCATGTCTGTGAGCAAAAAAAATGTCTGCAGCATTGAGATCTCTCTCCCGCATGGGGAAGAGAGCCTTTAAGTGTCAGGAGCTCTTAGACAGACTGAGAAAAGAGTTTTTAGTCAGTGTAATAAGATACCAGATTTTATGAAAGACATTTTTTAACTTAAGCATTTGTGCACAAACTCGAGCATTTGTCAAAATTCAATATATGAACCTGACTTAAGGCAAAATATAGGTTCTTAAGAGGCTAGTCTACACTAGGGATGGGCATTTTATCCGATGCGCAATCAGTGCATCGTTGCGAGGGTCTATGGTTGCATCGGTTGGAGTGGTGTGCATCGGATTAGAAACTGGACTGAAACCATAATGCATCGCCTTGTAAAAGCTTTGCATCGGTAAAATCCGATGTCGTGTTATTATATATATATATTTTTTAATTTAAAATGATCATTTTCAGTGTGCTGAAAGTGCTGTTTTTTTCATAGTGCTGTTTATATGTTTAGTCTAAATTGTTAATGACAGCTTTGAAGGCTGAGCTCCACTACTGTTAGGCCTATGTCCCTGTTTGTGAAATAGGCCTACTTTTTTATGTTGACAAACACACCTCCTGACTGCTTAAGTAGCCTACTGTAAGTGGTCTGAAGTGGTCTTGAAGGAACAATAAAGTTGAGTTGAATTTGCACAGATTTGCATCGTTATTGCATCGTGGTAGGAAGATAAATCGTATCATCCTGAATTGGTAGATGCTTCATGTGAATGGTTAGTGTATCGTACCGTAGCCTACATATCGAGATGCATATCGTATCGTCCTGGGGATGGAGATTTCCATCCCTAGTCTACACAGAGTCCAAAACCTTAATTACCACATCATAGAGGATTTGTCCACGGCATCTCATTTTTATCTGAGCAGTTTTGGACAGTGTTACTGTAGCCTGTAAATACCATTTTATTAGTGAATATTCTTTATTTCCAGGAATACTGCATGCTAATATGATGTACCTTTGTCCTGTCTTGCACAATAGCAATAAAAAAGACAAATCTCAAATCTTTCCTCCTTGGGTTTCATAACAACCTAAAATCCTACTGATGCAATACTTTCCTAAACAGTACATTTCTAGTATACCAGTGATCACGACTTCCTCACAGATTGAGTAACAGGAGGACACAGATATTGTACAACAGCTAAGCATATTTCTTCAGATAAAAATTAGGTTAAAACATGATGACTGGATCTCGAACAGGAAGCAATGCATATTTGAATTGCTGGATTGCTTTTAATCAGAATTTACTGCAAAAGGAAAAATATGTGAAGAAAAATTGTCTTAGACTAATTATAAATCTCCCCCTTTGAAAGAAACAAAATGAAAATATGAAATTGTCTATTAAAATAAACGTTTTGAATAGATTAAAAACTGCAGTTTGTCAAGGTGTTGGGAATGTGTGTCGGTAAATGGCTGCTATGCTCTTCATGCACCAAAACATAACAAAATGTGGGACAAAAATGACACAAAACCACTTTATCCAGTTAACATGTTTTAATAAAACTAGTACACTATCTTCCTATGAGTTCAAGTACCTTGAAACTAATGTTTGCTAATGTTGCACATATTAGTGTTTTGTTATTTTAATGTAACATTAAGGTTATATGTACATACACAGTTAGAATAAAAGGCACACATTTTTAGTTAAGACATCACTGAATGCTTAAAATCTTCATCTCAATTAGTCATCTTAGTTTCAATGTTGCCAGTTAGTTAAAACATCAAGTTAGTGTTTCAATAACATCCGTCCAGTGTCCAGCTGGACTATTTGTAATGCAACAGCATCCATTTTCCTTTAGAGTTCTTTGTACTCTTTCAGCAGAATTTACTAATTTAATTAATACACACTTATTTTAGCATTTACATAGCACCAAAGAAACACTTGGTTTGGTCCTTTATGTTGAAAATAAGCCCAGTTATTGGACTTTCCTGATATTCATGAGAGCAGCTGAGTCAATCTTCAGAGAGAATAAAAAATTCAGTTGCTGAAATCTCCGTCTTTCTCTGCAAACAAACAACAAAAAACATTAAAATTGGGGTTTTGTCTCTAAAATTATGCAAAGAAAATGTTTTAAGATGAACTAACCTTCAGGTCTCCTTGAAATGGACAAGTCGTACCATTCAGATTGCAATTTTCACAACTGAAAGAGACAGATCAGACACAAATCTTATTGGTCCTTTCACCTTCATGTAACTTGTAGTTAGTAGACAATCAGACCTTACTTTGGTGGTGAATCAGATGCTTGCATTGTGCCACAAGGGCCATGAATAGGGGCAAATGCGTGACAAGCTAAGAAGATCATGGCACTTCTTTGTTAACAGCTTTTCTCCCTCAATTTTCCAAAAGTATGAAACTGAAAGGACTATATAGTGAAATAATCTTGTGGGGTGATGGTTGTAATGAAATGTCTCCCTAATAAAAGACAAGATATGATCCGTGAGGCTAGGTTGATTGAAGTCAGGGCATGCAGGCATTCAGTAATCAATGTCACACCCAAACCTGTTTAGCGCCAACTGTCCTGTATAATCATGACGACAGAGTGCACTGTTGACTGCCTTGGCTTGAAGAAATATGCTTTAACATGATGAGGTTGTTTTGAATGGGGAAGGGGGATTATTGTGCCACAAGTTGGTTGGTAATTACTCCAATGATCCAGTTTTGTAAATTTTATAAAAGTCATGTAATGCATACAGCCAACTTAGAGAGCCCAGTTTTAAATGATAATGTTGTGGATTTCAGGTCTTGGTACAAAAACACTGTCATACTTTAATTTACAAACTGCTTAACATGTTTTCTGATCTGAATATGATTGTCTGCTATATCACCTTTTCCTCATACTTGTATCAGTAAGCATGATATCACTCTTGATTTAGGAGTATGTTGAGGAGGAATGCTTTTCAACTTGCATTGCCACAGCTGCAAAAAGGTAAAATAATTTCAAACAAACTTCATCTTTTGATTTGGATAATAATTGTGTCCTCCTTTTGAGTCTACATTTTAGCATTACAAAAAAAAACATCTTACCCATGAGCTTTTTAATTTCCTGATAAATGTCTTTGCACACAGCAGCCAGCAGGTCCTCCTTTGGCTTCAGCCCATCCAGATACACTGAAAACAGCAGATAAACATATACATGCCATTCAATATATGACTCCAGGATACCAGTTACAGATATACTCGTGACACCTTTAAGCTCAGTTTTTTTTGAAGATGCTATCCATATGCATACTCTGCAACTCAAATTTTTTTCCCATTAGCTCAACACTCTTTGTAGCCCTATATTACGTGTCTACTCCGAAGACTGAACTCACCTATCTCTGACACCGTGCTCTCCATCTCTCGGCGATTCTTCAGGTACATCGGCCACACGTGTCCATCAAAGTATCCAGGAGGATCAGGAGGTCTGTACACCCTCGAGCTGTCAATCAAACACAGAGACTGGGGTCAACTTAAAAACAAGTAAGAGATAGGACAGAAACAACAACAAGATAGAAATACAGAATAAAATAGATAAATGAAGAGGTGGTACTGTCAGTTACCCTCGTCTCTTCTTGCAGATTTCATAAGGTATCTCCATGAAGTACCTTTTGTCAAACAGTTCATTCAGAGATCTTTAAATAAAGCACACAAATGTCACAAACATCAGATCGTTGGAGCATTTCAATCCAAAATTCACTACTTCACCATTATAAGTGAAGTATAATAATAATACAACTCAATATAATAACAACAAATAACAGCAGAGGTGGGCAGAGCTGACCAAACATAAACATGTTACTTTTTGTTATTATTTCACATGAGAGCCCCCTGGCAGTGAAATGTACATACTATGGGTTTGATGTATTGACTTTGTGCTGACTGTGCCAGAGGAACCAGTTTGATATCCTGATTAATCATTGTTTCAGCAGCTTTAACTTTAACACAATGAGCTCCACATTCACTGACCAAGTTCCCTTTTTTAAAAAAAAATATGTCCACTGATTAGAAGAAACTGTAAATTTGTCCACTTGGATCCTCCACATATAATTAAGATGGTATAAATTTTCAATATTTATTTATCTTTTGGAATTGTAGTTAAGTTAAGGACTGACGTATTGTTTTCATAGATTCAAAACTCAAACAGAAACACTTTTGAATTAGTATAACCACTGTAAGGCCTTGTTTTTGCCTGTGGTGTTTTAAATGTAACCTGCTAAGAGAGCAGTAGATGCAAATTTGCCTTAATCTCAGGAAACCATGCACGAAACAAGCACATTGACATTTGACATTAAATAAGGTCCCTTTAAAAAACTGAAGTGAAAAGAAATGTATCCTTAAGTGAAATAAATAAAATACAGTACTCACCTATGGTTGAAAATGAGAAAGCCCTCTACAATCAGCACATACACCTCCTCTTCCTCTGATGGAGTCGTTTGTTCTGGTATCAGACCACACTGTTTCAGGAACGCATCCGGGTCTCGTCTCCACGTGTCGACATCATTCATCATTGTGTCCATATGGAGAGCATCCAGCACTGGAACAAATCAGAGAGAAGCATTGTTGTTAGTCATAAAAATGTACTTATTAGTCAACAAGTAAAGATAAACAATCAATAATAACTCATTAAATAAAATATATGATAACTGTTGACTCACAATTACACATATACTGATGGTGGCTGTTATAAGTGGTGCTTATACTTTTGGGGACACAGAATGGTGAAAATATTCTTTAAAATAACTTAAACAAGATGATGAAAAATGGACTTTATAAGAACTGAGCTCTTACTGTCATATTGTTTGAAGCCATGGCTGTCAACCGGTACCACTGAGTCATCCTGGTTACAAAAGGAGCAACAAGTGGGAATATTCAAGCTCTAAAAATAGTCCAGAATAACTGTATAAATATTTAAAAGTGACTTAAAAAACACCATAAAAATCTACCTTAAAGTATGAGTCTTGTGCGATGATGCAGCTGTTTGGTATCTGCTGATGAAGGCTCTTGGACAGAGTAGATTTTCCCCCGTTGGTCATCCTGACAGAAACAGAACACCAAGTCTTACTGTACAACTGTAAATATTCATTTTATTATGAACTCTTAGAATTCACCTGTAGAGTACGATTCAGACTTTCTCAACAGAGACAAAGACAGAATGTAGATGGCGTCAACATTTAACCTTCTCGTAACAACATCTGGAAACATTTGCTGACCTCTGGTGGTTTAATTCAAAACACCTTTGGGTGTGAAGCTCTCGCTGTCATAATTATTCTATTACCGTAGGAATATAACTTTTTTTGCCATCTGTATTTTAAAAAATGAAATAACAATGCTATTATTTTAAACTGATGTGTGAAACATATTAAGACTTAAATGTATGTACCAGACTATTTCATACTCAGGATTTAGAATCAGTTTACAAATATGTCCGTGTTAACACAGCTCATTTTATTACCTGAAATATTTCGTTTTTTGCAGTTTGATTTTTGTGCAAAATCTTCTGAGCTACGAACATAAATGGGTTGTCTTGTGCATTATATGCATGCATTTCAAGAGAAATATTCCTTATAAAATAAAACATCATGTTAGGAGCCATTGCACTCCAACATAGAAGAGACAATAAAAACAAGAAACAGAAAAACACAAACAAAAAAACATTTTTTCAAGAGTTGTTTCTTTAAATGTTTAAATTGTTTAAACATATTAAAATATCTGAAATATGTGAAGGGAAAATCAGTCTCCTGAGCACTAGATTACCTTACATTCTGTTATGTGACAGTCCTGTTTTTCCACCAAATAAACCAGACATTCATTGTGTTACAAACTGAAATTTAAATCAGTAAATCTAACATAAAGTACAACAGCTGCACACATTTATCAAACAAACCACAGTACAGCTTTAGCTTACATGAAAGTACATTAAGAAAAAAAATCATATCATATCATATATATATATATATATATATATATATATATATATATATATATATATATATATATATATATATATATATATATACACACACACACACACACACATATATATAACTGCAGAACACAAGCTTAAAAAGCTGTAAATCTGACAGTGTGAGACGGTATTGGAAAATAAAACAAATTGAAGTGCTTGGTACTTTTTGGTCAATTGAAAAAGTAAGTTCAGGAACTCTTAGGTTGTTTTACCTTTAGGATAAAATGTCTTCATGAATTTGCTGATTTAGTCTTGTGAATGGATCTATCCATCCATCATCTATACTGCTTATCCCATTCTGCATTGCAGGGGGGCTGGAGCTCATCCCCGCTCTCATTGGATTAGGAGTAGGGTAAGCCCCCCTGCCCCGGACTGATCACCAGCCAATCACAGGGCTTTGTGCTTTGATAAAGACTTTTTTACTTCATCAGACAACAATTCTGTTGAATTCTGATGTAGTCTAATGGTCGAAACACATCGAGTGAACTGTATCACTGAACCATTTTATCAGTCTCTGTATCTGACGCCTCCTCTTCTGTGGCAGCAGATTAAGGAATTAAAAGTTGCATCACTAAACGTTAACTGCAGTGGCTAAAGGCCTTGCTTGTTTTTCCAGGTCATGTAGAGGCATCAGTATTGATTTTGTTAATGGTTCAACTATACTGCGAGAGCTTTGAGTACATAACTGCCCTAAAAATGTGTTTCTTTTTTAACCTAATGTTTTATTAAAGCTGTGAGGTGTTCACTCTGACATCACTGTGGAGTGTGTGTGGTTGGAGGTTTGACCTAAAACACTGCCAAACACACACACACACAGACCACACAGTCTGTGCAGGGTGTGGTCGAAACACGTTTATACCAGAGAGGATGTGAAACAATCATTTCAGAAAATATTACCAGAGAAAGTAGAGCTGTGGGGTGTTCAAACCTGAAATTAATCTTTGATCAAACTTACATAATCACTGTCTGGACTGAGTACATTTGAATGCAGCAAATCAAATTATTCAGATTTTTTTCTTCATTCTTTATTTTGAATGTTTTTAAGAGTGTCTGAGAAAAGCAGAGACAGATGCAGAAGATCTTTTATCTATCCTCTGCTGTCAGATTGTTAATGGATTCAGTAATGGGTCACGTTTTACATTGAAGTGTTATCAGTATTTGCAGCCACATGGCTGTCACATGCTGTATTGATCTGATGCTGTCCTTTGCTCTGCATGCTGCTCCGTCGTTCTAACATTTCTCTCGTCTTTTTGTCTTTTAGAGTCAAAGGGGGTGAAATGACTCTTCTGTTTGAACATAGAGTAAAAGTGTGCACAGAAGATGCAGTCTGAGTTTGTCTGAGGGCAAAGTGATCTACAGAACAATGACAGGATTTTTTTGCACGGTTGTTATGAGAGCAGAAACCACAGCTACACCCCGTCCTACTTACCCTCCAACTCCTACAACCAGAGTCTTCATGGCGGCTTCTCGAAGCTTCTCGCTGAAAAGTCAATGACAGGCGGGCCTGTGTGTGCGGATAAACTACCTCGTATTTATACCGAGTGGTCGAGTACTCTGGCATGCAGGAGGCTGCTGCTACAACAACTCCCTCCACACGCTTTCCGCTCCTGCACGCCGCTGATTCGCTGATGCAGCTGCTACGTCATCACGAACCTGCTCATTGATAAAAAGCAAAAACAACAAAACACTACACTAGGCCTACTCTGTGGATTCATCAGTTTTACAACGGTTCAGTTCTTTCAAAAAAAAACAAAAGCGCTGCAGCTGTGGAAAAACTGTAGATACAGGAGGATTCATTTAAGGTTTGATAAATCAGTCTTTGACTGAATTAAAATAAAATTTAGAACCAACATTACTGAAAGAGCAGCTTGCTGTAAAAACCCAACTTTAACCATGTGAGGAGCAGGTCATCTGTAAGAAATTATACATGATATGGAAAGTCCTTTCCTCGTGTCACTGCAACCAGAGAGCTTTTGTGCACTTGTGCTTGCAGGTTTTACGCTAAGTACTTTTTCTCCTGATTAGTTGTTTTTGAAGGAAGTGTTGAACTTTATGACATCTCATATAGTAGGCTATTTGAGTAATGAGTTAAAAAGTATTAAAATGAAAAACTAAACCAATCACAGCTTTCCATCAGCTTGTGTCACAACACCAAATTGTTGACTTTAAATCTGATAATTTGTTTACTTGATCCTGAAATGATACTGTAACTGAATTGGCAAGGTTATTACTCAAATTAGAACAGAAAGGAGAAGTCAACAATATTCGGCCACATTTTGGAGATGACAACAGTAAACAAATAGCTCATTTGCAAAAACACAAATAATTAAAAAAGTCTAACCTTGTGTACAACTTGTCATATAAATCAAAGATGAATTCTTTAGATATAACTCTCACACTGAATGTCCATCTGCAAAATTAAATCTAGACATCTGTCTGATTGATAGCCATGTGTTGTATATTTATATTGTCCTTAAAATTCATATACTTTATTTGCCTGTGACTCCTTACAAAACCTTTAAGACTTAAAAAGTGTCAGCTTTTAGATTAGCCACTCAATCACTGTAATGAGTGACTCTTTACTCATCTCTGCTCGTAGATTATTTACCTTCCTTATTTACATCAAAAGTAACTCATAAATTGATGTTTAATTACTTATATATCCTCTTAAAACAGATGATTTAGTTTAGTTTGAGTTTTCTAACAGCGTTTACCTCAGACAACAATGTTTTTCACAAACTGAATATAAAAGTCGTGGTCTAATATTTAATAGTACAGTTTACTCTTTCACTCTTTCCTGTGTTCAGTGTTGAACCTCAGGCCTCCTGTTGCAAATTAAATCATGGTACCAGGCCTTCAAGGTCAAAAAGTAACTCAGTAACTCGTAAGTGGCATGTTGTGTAACTGTAATATTTTGTTGCATGTCTTTTGAAATTACGTCCTTTGTTTTTGGAAAAACTATCAGTTTAAGTATAAGTATTTTAACTTAAGTTATTACACCTCAAAATGTGCTATCAAAACAATTTTAGTTCTTTAGAAAAAAAAAAAAAGAAAGAAAACAATGGTGCTCAGCAGAATTTATACCCTGGAGTTATGCGATTATGTCATGGCCAGACCAAAGGTCTCTATTATTTCTAATAGCTATATGCAGCATTATTGAATGTGTCACTCAAGCAACATAACATTGTGACCTGTTTAATTAGTACAAAACAAATTAATTACAAAGTTTTACATTTATAAATGAAACTAATGTTGTACTTTTCCAACCTACATAGTGGCTGGCATAGTTACTATAAACTACAGAATTATAATAGGACCTGAGAATTAATAATAGGGTTGCATCAAATGCAGTCTACAACAAATAAATCTTTGAGTAAACAATTGTGGCTTTGAAACCTGAGCTGGACATATTACATTATTAGATGGTTCATGGTTAACGTGTTTCTAATAAGTAACATAACTGGTAAAACCAATCGTTGTTTCCAAAGGATTTTTGATCTGTTTTGACTCAGAAATGACCCAAATCGTTAAGAAATTGTTGTCCTATAAAGCTACTCCAGTGTTGTATGGATGTAATAAATCACACCGTAGACACAAGTAAATACTGTTGGCTATTTTAACAAGATTAGAAAATGAAACTTCTATCTATCTATCTATCTGTCTGTCTGTCTGTCTGTCTGTCTGTCTCTGTCTTGCGCCGATGGGCGCTCCATCTTCGCGCATGCGCATTCGAGCTTTTCCGCGTAACCAGTGGAGCTGCTGCACTTCCTCATTGTGAGAATTAGTAAAGTGCTCCACAGTCTTGCGACGTTTTCTGGCTAAATTAACAGCTCTCGTTTTGTTTTATATCACCACTGTGCCTGGAACATGTCTAGACCTCCTCCAAAGCCGGCCAAACCAGGTAAGACTCCGTTTATACAGCCTTGGTGCATAAATTCAGTGCAGAGAGCTGAGACTCCTGCGAGGACAGCACACCTTGTTGGAGTCAGAGCTGAACGTTCATGGACGGGCGGTGAGCTCTGCTGACTAAAGTTTGTGCTCTCTCTTACTTTGTCTGTGAAAAGCTGGCATGGCCACGGGGAAGTAAAGAGCAGGGACGCTAAATAATGTTTGAACGTATTACAACTGAGTGCATTAGGATTACATTAGAGTTACTAAAGTGCCCGAGGGCTGATTGACAGGAGGAGGACCCAGCTCTGGGCTGAGGCCTCTGTCACTTCCCTGTGCCCAAACATGCAGACTGCATCCTCCAGAGCCTGTAGGTCAAAGGATAAGAGGTGATGGTGAGTCTGAACGGCCAGTGACATCACTGTGACTTTCTGCTCTGATAACTTCAGGCACAGATAAGGAAATGCCCAAAAATGTTTGATGAAGTCAGGGGACTGTTAGTTTTTGTAGCAACACTGTTAACAACTAGTATTGACTGTGTGAAATGTGCCATTCTCATATAGATGTATTAGTCAACAGGTGTGATGAGTTTCCATTGTAGAAAGGACACAGGAAGAACACTAAGTTAGCAGATTGTTCAGCTAAAATCAAACATAAATGTAATTACACTGATCAGAAACTGAAAACCTGCTCTCATGTATTTGTCAAAAAATACTCAGTGCATCACAGTGACCCAAAACAGAGTTATGTGGGTTTAATCCAGCTGTATGCAAATTAAAATCCCTTAATCATAACAGTGATCAATGACGTAACATTGAGGTTTTGCCGAGGTGCTGATTTAACCTTTGTCAGTTGCCTTATGCAAGATCTGTGCCAATGTTCTAAACGGATGTAAGAGGTGTTGACGAAAGATATTGGATTTTTGCCAATAGCTATTGTGCCAGTATTGACAAACTCATTATCACTTATACTATTGCTGATACTGATGTTTTGTGTCAAGAGCACTAGGTCTCTGCTGAACTTAGATGGATCTGTTTCTATCATGGTTACAACCTTTTACTTAAAACAATTTAAAAAAACTTTTTTTTTAAGAAATGTTATTTTTGATTTGTAAAAGTTTACATGGAGTAATAACCTGGTTAACCACCATGATAAAACTGTGCATTAAACCAATAACACAGCCAATATGTGGAACACTTATGGCCAATATTTATGGTTGGAATATTTTGAAATATTCAAATGGGCCAACATTGACAATCACCTTTTAGGCAAATACCTGTTACCAACATTGGTCAAATAATATTGTGCGTCCTTAGTAATGGGCAATATTAACAACTTAAAACTGTTAAAAATATTTATTAATCAAAGGCTCCAGTAAAAAACAGGCAGTTGGTAAATGTAGTAAAATTTGGTTGTGCCTCTTTTAGCTTGAATTGTAGATTGTAGAGCTTGTTATTGTAGATTTTCTGGCTGCAGCTGAACCTATAGCTTATTTATGTTTGTATGTATTCAGAACAGTAGAAATACATTTATTAACTTGCATTTGCAATTAATTTTAATACACTAGAAATACATGTCAATAACGCTATTTATCTTGATACATGAAAAAGTACAAAACTAACATGTAGGGGTGTCCTGATCAGTTGATCAAATAATAAGTATCTGCCAATTTCGAGTCGTTTATATTTACATTTACCAAAACAGTCCAGCAACATGCTGTTTTATTGTTTGTTTGTTTATTAACAAAATGAAGTAAACAAATTAAACAAGATGATCTTATTTAATTTTTTTTTACTAAACCTGACCAGCATTAATGCAGAACTCACAACAAAATAACTTGGAGGATGATGGACCTAACTACACAACCTCGTCAAACTCTGCTCTGGTTTGATATGAAGTTGGGAGTTTAGAATTTCATGCAGACTTACTGGGGCATTTTTATTGGATGCAATGCTGAAAAATGTTGCCAAAGGAGCGAAACACAAAGAAGAAACCTGCAGGTGGAACAACTCCACCTGGCAACTCCTCTGTGTCTTTTGGTCAAATGAATTTACTGCTGACAAGCTTTAATATCTGACTGCTGATTCAGACTATCAGGCAGGAAGTTGCTGAACTGCTTTCATGATCACAGACAGCATTTTTTGATGTGGGGAAGACCCACACCAAAACCATAACGAAAAACTACATCATCATCAGTTACTCCAATTTGCTTTTTAGTTTCAATTGTTGATACTGGTCCTGTGATCTCAGTAGGATAATGTGTTTAAGAAGTGTTTTTCAGATGTTTGATTGTGATGTTTGGTCTATCAGATATGTCAGGAAACTAGGGCAGTGGATGCATGTTTTCATTCATACTCTATCTGATTTAATGAGTCAGCTCTTGATATTTTACCTGGTTGTGCGGCAGGTGAGGTCTTCTTTCTCAGCAGATGGCTGCCTGTCTTTGTTGGTCTCATTTGTTGAAGTCAGATCTTTACAGAGTCACCATTTAGCTTTATTTATCCATAAAGTTACTGGAGAAAGTGCGGAATAATGAGGTAATGAAAACAAATAGTAACACAGTTAAAGCAGGTGTAGTAAAAGTTTTACTGGCTCTTAATCACCCTCTTGTTAAGTTTCCGTGTAGGTTCTTAACCCACCATGTTGAATACTTGCAGTCCTTAATTTGATGTGTTTTTGTGTGTAAAATGTTGCCTTAAAATAAGAGAAGTGCTTAGTGTGACCCACTCAGCTAAACCAGCTTTTGTTTTCTTTTTAAATTTTTGGGCTTTCTGCATGTATATGTTCCCCACTTTATGTACTGTTTAAGTTCCAGTTTAGAGATGAAATTCTACACATTGTTGTACATTTGAAGGCCCTGGTCACCCTTGCAGGTGTTTTATTGCTCTGGTTGATCAGGCCTGGGAGAGGTTGAAAAGAGTAGAGGTGTGAAAAAATATCAGTTTCGCAATATATCGCGATATTCTGACTCCCGATACAATATCGATATTTCAAATCTTAGTATCGATATTTTTGTAAAAATAAAAACTCATATTTTATCAGAGTTTGAAATAAAATACTACTTATAAATATGTATGCACAGGTGCACAGGTGTCAGTTCAGACAGTGACAAGAGAAATATGTGATTTTTTTTACTTTTACTTACTTACTATTGTTCTGTCAGTAACTCAAAGCACTTTGTTCCTCGTGTGTTCAGTTACAGTTTGAGCTGCACTGCAGGTTAGGATGCTTTCAATACTTTAAGGGGAAAACAAGAATAATTTCTTTGCAACATTAATTTAAGTGACTTGATCCACTCTGTGTTTCAGGTTAAGTGTATTAATGTTACACTGCATTTGACATATTTCAATTACAATAAAATGGAAAGGTTACATATTCATTGTCTCTAGGTTTTACCTAGTTTACTGTATAATATCGCAATATATCACAATATTGTGATATCGTGATATTATCGTATTGTGACCAAAGTATCGTGATATGTATCGTATCGTGAGGCTCTTGCCAATACTCACCCCTAGAAAAGAGACGGTGCTGTGGTGAGAGATTTTAATGTTATAACATTTAAGGATCAGTTGAGATTAAACAGGACAAGTCCTCGTATGAGTGCAACATACACAAACATCTCGGGGTTAAGGAGCTGTCAAAAAAATTCAGCCACACCCACACAGACCTGAGCCGAGGTCTGATCAAGGGTTTTCTTCACTAACATCAGCATGCATTACCAGGGCATTAAAGGGTCTCATTTGTAAAAACACTAAAAGAACATTGATTGCGACTCTTTAATCTTTTCTTTAAGTCTTCAAATAAATATGTATATGAGTTGCCACTTTATCTTGTATATTAGTCTGGAGCTGGATTTAAAATTGTACTTGAATCTTTAACAGATAGCACATTTGTAATTTATTTTTTAATTAACAGAAGGAAAACATCTGCACAGTGATTAAATTGCACACATTTGTTGCCAATTGTTAGGAAAGGTGGTGGAACTGATGAGTTCCTCCAAATAAACCAAATTCTGCCAGTGCCTTTGTGAACTTTATACTGTGTTTATTTTAGTTAAACATATGATTGACGATCATTCAGTCTCTGCTTTTTGATTACAATGATAATGAAAATAAAGATTTAATAATTTGGCTATCTCAGTATGAAGAATCATTGACATGTTTAGACAGAATTTTGCCTGCAAATTAAAATCTGAAAAATACCTGGACTTCCATTTTAGGTGCTGTTCTAGTGTTTTTAATAACCAATATAGTAATAAAAAAATATATTTAGATGTATCCTGTGTGGCACCATAATGCTAAAAAAATAAAGTTTGATGTTTTATCCACACTGCTTAGCCTATGCAGCTACTCAACCCTGCAAAATTGATGATTTGCAATCCTCCTTGAATCGTTTTAGATTTTTTAAAACCATTTTAAGACTTTTCTTTGAAAAACATTCCTCTCTTAGAAGTAATGAAACAAAGCTGTGCTTCATTTATCAACTTTCAACATGTTAGCCCTGTTTTAGGGTATATATATTTCTTACTAAACTGTATGAAGCTGTTGAAAGGTGCATTGCTGTCAGATTTTACAGGAACAGGCGTGTGTTAAATAGTTTTTCCCCTTACAAGAGGAACTTTGAGTGATGTGCTTGCTTTGGTTAAATATTTCAGTGTCTGGATTATAGCCTTTCTGTGTCATATTTTTGGGAGGCCTGCTTGTTGAGGTTGTTGGGTTGGGCTTGAAGCAGGAATGGGGAATGAAGCAGCCTCCAAGATCAGACATGCAGAGCTGTGGTGTGTTGCAATAAAAGAAACACAGCTGGAAGTCATCAAAAAACTCCCCAGCAAATGAAGCATTCTGACATTATTTTATCTAAGAGAGGATAAATTTGTTTCTGCTGTTGAATTGTTTGGCCTGGATAAACCTGTGTCCCTGTGGCTTAAAGTGTACAGAGGTGGTTGAGTCCTCACTGATCTTTTGTGTTCAGTGGGCGACGTGACCGGACCTGCAGATGAGACATGCTCGCTGGCTGTGGTGAACAGAGTGAGGTTTGTGCAGCAGCTCAGCAGACCCTCTCATTCTGACACACTGAGACACTGTGAGTTAAATAAAAAACCCTGACTGAGAGCACGGGCATTACAGAGCGACCAGTGTTCAGGGGAAAGAGAAACATCAAATCAGCAGAAAGAGAGGAATCCTGTCAGGCTCAATGTGTCCACCTGCAATAAAACTTTGCACAAGCTAAGTTAAAGATGTGTTTAATAATAAGTATTTAATATGGTGCCTAAAAAGAAGTAATGTTGTTTAGTAAATGACAGGCTTCATAATGTTTTTAGTACCAATACTGACAGTGGATATAAGTGGTTCATGAGACTAGCATCGAGTGTTTGGGACATGAATGTTTTTAAATAGTTGGTGGTTAAGCTAAGGCTGGAGTTAATTAGTTTACTTAAGGCTTTCTACATAAGGCTTTATTTATTACACCTAAAATACTTTGGAAAGAAATGTATAAGATGCAGTTTTAAAAAATTTAAGATAAAAATGTTACCATGTGTTAATCTGTGATTCTAATGAGGAACAGGCTACTTTATCACTAATTATGCATTGCATACATTTTCTATCCTTTTAAGAGTGGAAAAAAACATGCACATTATGAAAAAAGTGACCCTTAAAACACCATTGATATGAAAGTATGATAATAATCAAGGATGCACATTATTGGAGTTTTACCAATGTCTGATTTTTCCAAACTCTTTATCCCCAATGTCGATATCAATGCCAGTGATGATGTTAACCATTGTGATGTATTTGTATATTCTGCTAATATTAAAGCCAATACGTCAGATATTTATGGCCTGTTTTTATGGCTAAAATATAAGCTGTAAATATCTGAAAAAGAAACCTTTGTATCTTTAAATACCAGCAACTGATTCTTTATTCTTTGGGCAAGTATCTGCAGATATTGATATTGTTTCTATAATACTCTGCATCCCAATTGATTATAAGATTATTCTTCCCATTGTTATAAATGTATTGAATTAGCCTTTTGAATGTATATTTAAAATGATGAGGATTTATCTTAAGATTCAGATTTCTAACTATAAACAATTATTTTATCAAATGTCAAAATGTACTGCTCAAAAGTAGGCAGATGTGAAAAATACAGTCAAGTAAGAGTGTTGAAGTTTTTATTTCAATTTCAATGTCATTTTGTAAAATTGATAAAGAAGAAGGGGCGGCACAATAGTGCAGCAGGTAGTGCATGTGCCTCACAGCAAGAAGGTCACAGGTTCAATCCCTGAGTCGGGGGGGGGGGCTCTTCTACGTGAAGTTTCTCCCTGTGCATGCGTGGGTTCTCTCTGGGCACAGTCCAAAAAAAACATGCTCATTAGGTTAATGGGTGACTCCAAATTACCCTTTGGATAACAGTGGGTATCTGGATATCTTCTGTTATGAAGCATGATGTGTTTTCATCTGTTGCTTCCCTTGGCCAACCACTGTGTCCTGTCCTCAACTTTGTCAGTCTTTTTGTGCGCCTTCAGTAGAGCTTGAACAGCACACCTTAAAACCCCAGTATGCTTTGGAATATTTGCCTGAGAAATGTGAGCGTGGATGGTTGTCTGTCTCTCTATGTGGCCGTGTGATTGGCTGGCGACTGGTTCACGGTGTACCCCAATTGTCACCCACGACAGCTGGGATAGGCTCCAGCATCCCGGCGAACCTCAAAAAGGACAAGCGGTATTGAAATTAAATGAATGAATGAATGATACACAAAGAGTTTAAAGTGAATGAACAGGAGATGAATTAAAATCAAATAAATATTTGGTGTACCCACTGTTAACCTCCATATCACCTTCATTTCCGATAGGTCCACGTGCAAAAAGTCAGGGAATTAGAAGGATTATAGTGAGGTGTAGATTAACCACTTTCAACAAATGGCTGCTAATGATTATTAGCATGTTTGTAGGTCGAAGCACATCCATCAAATGAAACATAAGCAGCTGTGTAGGAGGTTGAAAACTGGATGAAGAACTGGCAAACACTGCTATCAAGGTTAGGCTTCATATCACAGGTCCTTCAACCATGACTGGACTGAGCACAGCAAAAACAAAACAATAAAGTAGTTATACTCTACCAGCTCTCAGGCAAATATTCCAAAGCATACTGGGGTTTTAAGGTGTGCTGTTCAAGCTCTACTGAAGGCGCACAAAGAGACTGACAAAATTGAGGACAGGACACAGTGGTTGGCCAAGGGAAGCAACAGATGAAAACACATCATGCTTCATAACAGAAGATATCCAGTTCGGCTCAGTGACAACAGGCAGAGATGTATGAGATCCGGGTTCACCCATCTCCTGTCCAAAAAAGTCTGGTCAGTCTTTATTGAAGAATTGCTGCCAAAAAACCATCTGACATGGACACAAGGCCAAGCCACTCAGTAGTGTATACAAACACAGGAACTGTGGTGCAGAGAAATTGCAGCAGTTGCTCTGGACTGATGAGTCCAAATGTGAAACATTTGGCTACAGCTGCAGCATAACCTGAAGAGACTGAAGGATCGGAGAGAGCCTACATCCACAACCGATTTGTGGTTAGTTCTCCTACCTGCCTAAGTGTAGCTTGAGTGATCGATGTTTTGAAGATAAAATGTTGTCTTACCAAATATTGGCTTATTTTATATTTCTCCCTAAAGTATAAAATGAGTAACTGCTCCTTTAAGCGTCTTTGTATGTCTCTGTGAACTAGTTCAGCTGTCAGCTAAGGCCACAACCACTCTGGTGGCATTCCAGCAGCCGAGGCTGTGTCAGGCCCCGAGGGCGGCCGGCTCAGGCCTGCATTCACAACCAGAGGAGAAGTGATTCAGTCCCTGTGGCGTGTGTAAAAAATGTGATTGTTCTGTGCTGAACCAGAGTTTTAGTGAACATTGGTCTTTGAGTGCAAAAGGATGACACTTACTATAAATATAAATGATGCAGTTTTTATTATATTAGTGACTGACATTATATCCAAATGAAACCATAATACTACAACATCAAATTTAAAAGATGCTGCTGCTAGAAAAAGAGACAGCATTGTCTAAATGTACCAGATGCACAGAAGTGTTTGGATGGTGAAATGTTGGAAACATATCTATAAACATGCAGTGTGCTGTGTGCAAGGATTTACTAATAGTTTTGGTTGGTATCATTTAATATATAATAGTTTAATTTTTAAAAACTTATTTTAAGATTACTTTGCACAACTCTAAGTAACTGTATTTCATAGTTGATTCATCTCCTGGTTGTTGTCCATAGAATTATAAACTTAAATATAAATTTTTATAAGTTAATATTTTATTACACAAGATACAATGAAATGTCTTTTGGTCCACGTAGTAGAGTTTAGACTAATACCTTGTGCTATGTGTTATCATAAATCTTTAAAGTTAATTTAATTGAAATATTCAGTTTTAATAATGATATTTGCAATGTTTTTTGTATTTCATCAAAAAGTGTTTAATCTTGGAGTGTACTAAAGGTTGTGTTTTGATGTTTCAAGTTTTGAAATACAAATATTCTTTTATTTTCAGACTTTCATATTACACTTTCATTTCAACATAATGAAAGTGCTATGTGTTATCATAAATCTTTAAAGTTAATTTAATTGAAATATTCAGTTTTAATAATGATATTTGCAATGTTTTTTTGTATTTCATCAAAAAGTGTTTAATCTTTGGAGTGTACTAAAGGTTGTGTTTTGATGTTTTGAAATACAAATATTCTTTTAAACTTTCAAATTTCATTTAAACTAATGTTGCAAAGAAATTGTTCTTTTTTTCCCTTTAACAAAGTGTTGAAATCATCCTAACCATTAGTCCAGCTCAAACTGTAATCAAACACATGAGGAACAAAGTGCTTTGAGTTACTGACAGAACCACAGTCAGTAAAAAAAAATCACATATTTCTCTTGTCACTGTCTGAACTGAATAGTGCATGAAAAAAAAACACGTGCATACATATTTATAAGTTGTATTTTATTCCCAACTCTGATAAAATATGGGTTTTTATTTTTACAAAAAATATCCATACTAAGATTTGAGATATCGATTCTATTTTATTGTTATTGAAATATTTCAAATGCAGCGTTACATACATACACATAACACAGAGTGCATCAAGTCAATTAAACTAATGTTGCAAAGAAATTGTTCTTTTTTTCCCTTTAACAAAGTGTTGAAATCATCCTAACCATTAGTCCAGCTCAAACTGTAATCAAACACATGAGGAACAAAGTGCTTTGAGTTACTGACAGAACCACAGTCAGTAAAAAAAAATCACATATTTCTCTTGTCACTGTCTGAACTGAATAGTGCATGAAAAAAAAACACATGCATACATATTTATAAGTTGTATTTTATTCCCAACTCTGATAAAATATGGGTTTTTATTTTTACAAAAAATATCCATACTAAGATTTGAGATATCGATATTATATTGGGAGTCAAAATATCGATATATATTGCGATATCGATATTTTTCTACACCTCTAGTAAACAGTCAAACCATGACTAGTCAGCAAGTTTAATTTCACTTCCAAAACTCAAAAACTGTTTAACATAAAAACCGACAAGAAACCAAATCAGAAGATTAAATGATACAAAAAGGAGTGAGGAACCAAGGACATGTCTGTAATGAGGAAAAAACAGAAGTAAATATAACACTGCTACGACTAGAAATGAAATAATTATAATAAAACATGTCAATCACAAATAATACATAGCTGTATTTTAGGTACATGTCTACATATTCTCTCTGTTTTATGCAGGGCTCACAGCTGCAACACATTTTTCTGAAGCTAGAAGAATCCCCAAAACATTTTTCTATATCAAACTGGTAAAAAAAAGTTTTAAGGTAGCCCAAATCCAGCTTTAGCCTCTGCTTGCATCAACAGGTGAGAACATCACAGAAAGCTTTACCACATTAATAAAGTTGTTTGTATTTTTTGTGTTATCTTCAGACAGTTGCAGTATATTTACTGTGACAGTCTTGATTATGTTAAAATCCAGATTTAGTGTCCCACTCTGTAGGGGCTTAGGTTAAAGATTCACTTGGGCCTGTCCCTGTCAGATCGGCTTGGTCTGGGAGCTTGAGAGGCACCATGTAGTCTGTCTTTCTTACTTTTTTTATGTTGTTATATTTGTACCTTGATTTGAGAGTCGGGGCGGTGGATAGAAATGAGCTGGGGGGCCTGTGAGGGACTGAGGGTAGATGGCTTTGTCACTAGTGGACCTTGCATTAATCAAACCAGAGCCTGGTGAAGGTAGCAATGCTGTGGCAGCAGAGGGCCATGTGGTAGATTATGTAACGTAAACAGGGCAAGTTTATACAAATGTGGCATACTCTGCATCTTTGGTGTAATCCCAGTTTGACCTCAGGCTGCTCTTTTTAGGCAGAGCTCTTGACACTTTCACTGAATGATGATGTGGTTTCTTACGTGGCATCATCAGGCAACATTTGTCTGCACTCAACTTAAAGCTCGTCGTATACAAAGCTGTAAAGTAGCAGCATGTTTAGTGTTGCTTAACTTTGTGTAGAAATAAATTTGTTTAGGATTCATTTATACACAGAAAATTTGCTTCTGAGCATTTCATCTAACATGCTGTCTCTATGTGTCCCCTCCACCAGGTCAAGTCAAAGTATTCAGAGCTCTCTACAACTTCAACCCAAGAACGGTATGAGCTTTTTTATTTCTTGGTCATTCATAGTTTTGTTTGGCAAATATTTTCTAGTTGTTGATATGATGCCTACAGCATCAGAAGACAGAAGACTGGTAAAGGTGAGGAATGCTAAAACACACCTGTTTGGATAATTCCACAGGTAAACAGGTTAACTGGATACAGACGAGCGTCATGATGGGTATAAAAGGAGCTTTGCATCTAATTATAACTTATTATCACTATTTGTTTTATTATTATTATTTATTTATTTTGACTTGGATGGGTGGGGTAGGGTTTTGTTTCATTGTTTATTTTGTCATGTTTATTGTTGTTCTTTGTTGTGTTAATGTTCTGGTAATTTGTTGATCTCATTCAAGAAAATTAATAAAAAAGTTGATCACACACAAAAAAAGCGCTTTCCCGAAAGGCCCAGTTGTTCACAAGCAAGGGTGGGGCAAGGTTCCTCATTTTTGAGAAAATAGTCCCAACAGCTTAATATCAAAAGAAGAAGAGAAAAAGTGGCAAGGCTGAAAAGGCCGGTGACCTTCAGTCCCTTGGGTGGCCCTGCATCAAAACCACCATCAGTGGTCAAGGAGTTAGCACATGGCCTTTGGAAAACCATCGTCAGCTAACACAGTTTGTAGCAGCATCTACAAGTGGAAGTTGAAACTCTACCATGGAAAGCAAAAGTCAGAGCTGTCCCAGGGTCATCCCTGCTTATTTCAGCAAAACAATGCCACGCCATATTCTGCATGTGTTAAAAACAATTGCTAAGTAGTAAAAGATTGCATTTACAAGACTGGCCTGCCTGCAATCTAGACCTGTCTCCTAATGAAAACGTGTGGTACATTATTTAGCGCAAAATACAACGACAAAGACTCCGGACTATCAAGCAACTGAAGTTGTACATCAAGCAAGTATGGAAAGAATTTCAGTGACAAAGCTTCAACAACAAGTGTCTTCACTTTCCAAACCTCTAAGTGTTGTGTCACACAGTGATAAACATGCTACTGTCTGGGCTTTTTTGAGAACATGTTGAAGGCATCAAATTCAAAATGAGTGAATATTAAAACCTACAAAAGTCTAATAAATGAGTAATGAGTTTATAAACCCATGCCAACCAGGCATATACAATTATTGATCAAAATGTTAATATTTAATGATCTTATGATTTAACATTCATCGAACATTTAAAAAAGCAAAAGGCATTTGATGCAAACAAAAATAGTGAATCCTGTAAGCTATGTTTAATCTCAGCTATCGTAAAGCCGGAAGTTGAGCTGTTACATTTGTTTCACTCAGCAGAGAGGAAGAGGAAAAGGGTGGGTATTCAGAGGGAGCAAATTGGTTCAAATTCAACATCAAGTTCAGTCATGAGGTCAGAAGGGAGTATAATTTTAGTATTTCTTTTATTTTTCAGCCAGATGAGCTGCTCTTTGAAGAAGGAGACTACTTGTACATCTCTGACACAGTAAGTCAAGTCAAGCCGCCCTCTTTCCCTTATCTAAATCTGACTGCATTCTCTCTTCCTCTTTCTCTCTTACTTTGGAAACTTATTTTGCTCTCTGCATTTTTAATTTATTTTGAACTTTGCGAGTAATAACGTCTTCCCCTTTGTCGCATTGTTCTGTCTCCATATCCTGTAATTTTGCCTTGATTTCATTCCCTTTGCTGTGTTGCCGTTTTCCCAGAGTGATGCTAACTGGTGGAAGGGGACATGCAGAGGAAAATCAGGACTCATTCCTAGTAATTATGGTGAGTGAACAGGAACGGCAGACCAACACAAGAAAAGGAAAAGTAATAATATGGATTTCCATTTAAATTGTTTGGAAGAAATAGCATTATTATATGTACTCATGATCTTTTTCTTTCTTAATAGTGGCTGAACAAGCAGAATCTATTGACAATCCAATGCACGAGGCAGCCAAACGAGGTGAGACAACTTTCTCCACCTCTCCTTACTTTTGCTAAGCAGCAACACTCTTAATTCAACAATGTGCAATTTTTGCTTAAAGGATAGTGATTACAAAGTTGATCCAGCTGAACAGAAGCTTTTACTCTGGAGGATAAATTTGCACAGCTGGCCCATTTGCTTTTCAGCACCATGTTAATAGACGAAGGGCTGTAGATGCTTGCATAGTAATCAGGTGGCTACCTCTGGTGCTGACAATGGAGGGGAAGTACCTAAAGCTGTAGTACCCTGACTGTCCACTTGAGGCTGACTGCAGAAACCTGACACCTTGATCATTTTGAATGTGGAAAGTACATTTTAATGGTCTTAAACACATCTTTACAGCCTGGTTCAAAAACAACTTTAGTGTAAATATAAAATACATCTGCATGCTCTCACTGGGAAGAGGTTGAATTATTTATATCCCTCTATTTGTCTTTTATAGAGGATTTTAATTTTTTTTCCCTCTATGATCAGATGGCTGAAGTCTCACCTCAACATGGTCTTTCTGGCTGTGAGTAGGTTGAGCTAAAGTTTGATTGAGATGACATGTACAGTAAGGCAGTGTCCATAAGAGGGCATCAGCAGCATTAAAAAGGCTCCTTGAAAATCAGACAGCCGATGTCGCATGACTTTGTTCAGTGCTTTTACAGTCTGATATATTCATGTTTTACAGCAACATCCAGTAATATTTCTGTTCCTGTGAGTTTACATCAAGTTTTTGTATGTAGAATACCATCTTTGTTGTCTCTGCAACTAGTTATTATGATAATGAAAGAAAGCAGAAACAAATGCAATGTATCACATGGCACACTCATCTTTTTATCTCAATTATCCAGTCTTCATAGTTGTGGGAGGCAGTTATTTGAATTTGGATTAAAACTTGATTGGTTGCCCTGCTCTAGTGAAAAGAGTATATTAATATTGGACTCAAGTAAAAGCAACACTCTATGAACTCAAGTAGAAGTTTAAAATATACTTAAAGTGCTGAGTATTTTGCGTACACTTTTGTGAAGTGTACTCAAAATAAATTAAGTGGACAACAGCAGGAGTGAGATGAGTAATCCAGGAATTTTTTTTTGTATATAGTAGCAAATTATGTCAATATAAACACCAACACAATGTATCATTTTTCTTTTAAATGTATTAAATCAAAGTTATTATGGATACCATTGACATTATATTTTAACATTCTGAGTCATAAGTTTTATTAGCTCACTTTATTTTAGCTAATAAATATAGAATGGCGAATACAGCGTATGAACATAGTAGATCAAGAGTTTGCCCTGTTATATATTGTCAATTAAATTTCTTAATAAAGGTATATGCTGAAGTTGATGTTCATCAACTGTCAATTTCAAAATATGTCTAAAGCTTGACCATCCCCTTGTTGATATGTTGAATATCAAGTAGTCTATCAAACCAGTATCATTTCAGTTTTAAGCACTGCTTCCAATACAGAAGCAACACTTAAAGCTAAGTGCAATGCTTTTCAAAAACATACTCAAGCAAAAGTAAAAGCACTAGTTTATAAAAGTACTTGTACAGGAAAAAAACTATGAGATTACCATAACTCGAGAAAATGTAATCAGTCACTCTCCTCTCCTGCTTCTTTTGCTCTTTGGTTTGTTTTCATTTGCGACTGTTGTGCATGCGATGTGTTCAGTGCTCTCATTGGTCAAAGTCTCTTAATATGATGGAATAAATCCTCGAAGGCATTATAACAATCAAACATGCAGGACTTTCTGTTTGAACATCATGAGGCATCCAAGATGAGATCTCTGTTTTAGTTAAATAGCTTTTTTAGTGAAACAATGCCCCATTCACACTTCCATTTTAAGACGTAATATTATGCCTCAGCGACACTTTACCTCCACTGTGAACATCACAGAGACAAAATGGGGGGAACAATATGACCCCCCATTTGCTCCATCTCTATCAGCAGTATCAGAGATAGATTATATTGGGTAGATGGAGAAACGTGGTTTCAGCGGTACACTGGAGCGCTTTGAGAGAGTATCTCTACCTTTGCATGCATCAGGAGATGCCAGGTGTCACATCTATCAGGTGTGTCTGTTACTGTGAAATGGGTTTATGACACACCACAGTTGATATACCATTTACTGTTGTTGCTGAGGCAGCACCACACAATAAAGGTCTGTGCTTCTATCCAAATGAAATTATATCAACGTAGTAAGTTTCATTATTAGTTTGAGTGTTTATGTCTGTTTGTAAACTCATTATTTTTTTTACTTAAATCTTATTCATCATGTTTTGATGCAGTGATTGTGTTTTGAACGTTGTGTTTTTAAGCGCTGTATAAACAGGGAATAGACAGCTTTAAGGCCCAATCAGAAGATCCAACTTGGTGTTGGAAATTAGCAATAACTTGAAACTCTATGTGCCGCACATCCCCTCCGTGTCTTACACGGAAACTCTGGCAAATGTCATTTGCCTCCATTAAAAAAGTGCATTAAATGTAATAATTGATAAAATAATAAGGTGTTTAAAAAAGAACCATCACTGTGTTGAGATATATGGAAGAATGGTTAGAATGTGAACAATGAAGATTGACCCAGCTGTGTCTCCTCAGGGACAAAAGTTTGGTGACAGCTGAGTAAATCTAGTTTTCAAATATTAATAAACCTGGCTTCAGAACTTGTATCAGACTGATTCTAATGTCCTGTATAGAGACTCAAACTCCTGCATTGAAAATGTGGAGGGAACAGATGACAGGAATTGCTGCATGTGGGAAGATGTTTGGGGAATTCAACTCCAGACATGACCTGACTAAAGGACAATGAGACAGCTTTAGTGATTTTAAGACTGGGGGATGCAACGTAAACCTGTGAATAATACAAAATAATTGTCCTGAATATATAATGCAACTGTAAAAGTAAATGCCCAGTTTCCCGGAAATCACCCCTTTTTTCTTTAAGCTGTTTTTAACTATATTTTTACTTGTATTATTTAATGTTGTCTTAATTCATATTATTTGTTTGGTCTTTGTATTTCATCTTTTTTGTTAAACAAAAACTCCATGAAATTACTATTTATAAAAAAAAGAAAAGAAGCATCTATTTAGTAGTTTTTCATCTGGCATTGTGGGGTAATTTAAACAAGTCCTCCTAAAGTTGTGTATGTGAATACTCACTTGTGAGTCATAAACGTCTGTTTGTATATTGTTCCTGTTCCTGTGGAAGTGAAGGCAGCTTCCTGCTGCTGCTGTATTTAAACCCCACACCTTTATGAAGGGAGCTTCGGTCAGCTGTGTGTGTGATGTCAAATGGAGTTCACTCTGCGCGGGAGTGAGAGCGAGGATGAAGTGGTTTGGTAAAGGCCTCGTGTGTGTTTAACAACAGAGCAGCTGAACCCGAAAACCCTCAGTGGGCAGCAAAGCACACCAAACCAAATTCCAGCATATTGTTGCCTTAATCCGAGACTGTCATCTCTCACTGGAATGATAACAAGAACTTTGACCCTTCGTAGCATCTCTCATGTTTCTGCTGAAAAGCTGCTTAAATGTTCACGCCTTATGTTGTGTATGGTTTGTGTGTGTGTGTTCACATATTTGTGTACTTGGAACAGGTAATCTGAGCTGGCTGAGGGAATGTTTGGATAACAAAGTGGGAATCAACGGGCTGGACAAAGCTGGAAACACTGCCCTCTACTGGGGATGTCATGGAGGACATAAAGGTATCAGGACATTTGATGATGAAAAATGTTTATTTTTACATAAAATGTTTAGACTGGTGAGTCAACAGGCTGTAAAGGGTACTCCTCAGAGGTAACCTATGAATCAAAATAAAAACAGCCACATCTAATTTAGATGAAGAGAGAAGTACACAAAGCAGGGAGCTGGATGAATAGCAATGTTTAGATCTTCCTTTTTTTCTCCATTCTTCTTGATTGACTGTTATTTGATCAGTCTCTCTTTTAAGTGTCATTTTGAGCCATTTCATTAATATCTTTGTTTCCTCATGTCAGATGTGGTGGAGCTGTTGCTTAGCCAGCCCAATGTGGAGCTCAACCAACAGGTGAGGTTTTGTTTTTCTTAGGAAGTGCTAAGTATTTTGGTGCATGTGTAAAAAAATCATGATAGAAGACAACAAAACAGAATGGAAACTGATCAAGAACTTAATTTCGATTACAAATGCTACAAGACATAATGACAGCCTCATAATGACAGCCATCTGCGCTAAAGCTACTTAAAGTGCTTTACAGTTGAGCAGAATGAGCATTAAAGACATAAAATAAGCAAGAGGGAGAGAACTTTTTAAAAGTTGTATAAGTTCAACAGTACAAGGGGACATGTAAGATAAAAAATAAATATAGATTTAATGAAAGGAGAAGAAAATATGAAGAACTGAACTTATGAGAAGTAGTAAAGGCCTCGTAAGTTCAGCTTCTGCTCTGTGGCATTTACTTTAAACTCTAATACCAACAGCAGCTGAGGCCATTTCAGGAGTGTTTTCACACAGATATTGCTTTACGGAGCAGTTTATTGTTCCTCACTGAAGGGTTTCACCAAAAGTGACCTGACAGGCACACTTGTTCAAAATCTGTGTCTCTAATTGTGTTTAGATTTTACCAAAAAAATCATGATTGTGCAGCAATGTGTTAAAAGGGTTACAAAAGAAAAATCCAAACTTCAACTTTGCTGCATAGGGATATAAAATCATCATCTCTTGAGAAGTTATGCTGACTTGAAAAGATAATCTTGTCTCATTTTTCACTTTGGACAGTGAAACCTGCAAAGCATTTAAAACATTTCTGTTGTACACACTTCCTAAGAAATTCTGATCTCTCTCAGACAACAGTAAAGAAAGAACAAAAGAACCATAATTTCACTGATCATTTATGTCTGCTGCCGATAAGACTCAGGTCTGCTGGCAGTGGGAAAGGAGTCACTTGCTGATTGTTAGCAGGTTACCCCATGTTGACAAAAAACACATTGACCCGCTAACTTTAGCATGAAAGTGGTAATAATGAGAGGCATCAGCATGTTATAATATGGTAAAAGCAACTTGTGTATTTTTGTCTGCAGTGTTGTTCTCCTTCCTCACAGTAGCAGCCTTTGTGTTTTAACCACAGAGGCTTTTGTGTTTTAATCGTTGCTTGACATCATATTAATCTGACAGGATCAAGGAGCTGGAGGTTGTTTCTTTTTTGCAGCAGAAACCTCAACTGATGCTTCAAATGCCCACTTTGATTTTTCAAGCAGAAAGCTCATGTTCACAGAAAAAGTTCATATCCAGCTTAGTACTACCATTACATCTCTAACTACAGCTTCAGGCTTGTCATGTCAGCTCACTCAAGAAAACCTCAGTATGGTGAGCAAGCTCTGTAGACAACCCTCTGATGATGGATTTATCAGAGCTCCCTTTCCGACTCCTACTCTCTACTGATAAAATGATCCATCATGCTTTGGCACCATCAACATCTGAATTGCTTACAAACACATTTGTTCAATGTCTTAAGATCTGAAGATTATTGAAATACCTGTTGCAGTAATAATGTCTTGTGTCTGTCAGAATAAACTCGGGGATACGGCGTTGCACGCTGCTGCTTGGAAAGGTTATTCAGACATTGTGCAAATGTTGCTGTCAAAGAGTGAGTATTTATCCTGCTTTTGTGTTTGAGATAAATTACCCACATTTAAAGAGTCTTCACATGCTCATTGTTCTATCTTTGGGTGTCTTTCTCTTTATTTTCTTTTTTCTCATGTTTGTTTGTTTCAGATCCTAGGACAGACATCAGGAACAATGAGAAAAAGCTTGCTTCTGAGATGGCCACAAACCCCATGTGTGTTTCTTGTATCAAGAAGGCACAGGGAGGCAGTAAGTACAGCTGCCACTAGGGGGCAGACTTGCAGCATTTGCTTATTTTTTTATTAAGACAGGTTGAATATCAATATACAAAGACTAAAATACAAAAAAATGTTTCCCTGTGGGATGAACTTGTAGTGGAAGTGGTTTAGGGAATTACGGGAGCCCTAAAAGTGTTTAATTTACTAAACTAAAAACTGACAACAATATATAAAGACGTATGCAGCAGTTTACCTCATATAGCATTTGCAACCCAACCTTTTCCAACCTGAGGTCCTGAGAGTGAAATTAATTGTTAAAGGATAACTTCGGTTCCTGCAGCTTTCACATTGTTTATAGAATGAAGTAGAACAATGTACTCACCCAGAAGGCTTTCCTGATCCAAACAGTGCTTCGGGAGATATTTAGATCCAAAATCGAGCAGCGGACATCAGTATAATGGTAGCACGTAGGGCACAGATCGCCGCTCCTAAAACTGTATTAATCGTCCAAAAATTCATGTTTTTCACCAATATTCCATCATGGTCCACTCTGGATAGTCCTCCATTGCAGTCTGTGTCACTCCACACAGCGCTGTGTGGCTGTGCCGACCTCTGAATTGACGAGTTTGTTTACGTGCCTCCGCGCATATGCAGTGCGGCTCATTGTTTCAGGGGAAGCCTGGCGGCTACAAATCGACTTTCTTCTTCCAGTTTTGTGCAAAATGGACGAATATCTATCGAATGAAGATGTTGTGGAGGAGAACTTTGAATATGATGGGTGTCTTTACAGTTTTGAGCCAGAGTATACAGATGAGGAGCTCATCGAAAGGAGGAAGCGGAGGCAGCGCTCCAGAGAGTACTGCGCATGCGCGGAGGCACATAAACAAACTCTTCAGTTCAGAGGTCGGCACAGCCACACAGCGCTGTGTGGAGAGACACAGACTGCAATGGTGGATCATCCGGAACGTATCATGATGGAATATTGGTGAAAAACATGAATTTTTGGACGATTAATGCAGTTTTAGGAGCAGCGATCTGTGCCCTACGTGCTACCATTATACTGATGTCCGCTGCTGGATTTTGGATCTAAATATCTCCTGAAGCACTGTTTGGATCAGGAAAGCCTTCTGGGTGAGTATATTGTTCTACTTCATTCTATAAACAATGTAAAAGCTGCAGGAAACGAAGTTATCCTTTAAGAGAATTGATAAGCAAAAAGTCTGATGAGCTCAGTTCTTAACTGAAATTGATTTTCAGTTCCCATCTCTAGCCAAATGTCAGGTTTACGTCAGAGCTGCCCGAAATTAACAGTGTGTGATAACATCAGTATGTAGAATCTCTTAAACCCTAATGATATTAATTCTGAAATACGATTATCATTTTTATCTATTTTTTTTTATTTTACTGATTCCTCATAGAAATAGTAAAACACATAATTATGTTTTAACCAAGATGTAAAATTATAGGTATTTACTTGCATGGCTGAACTGAAAAAATAGTTCTAGAAGTTAATGTTATGCTTAATTATTTTCTGACATCTCAGAAAAGCCCAACGGCTCAGATAAGGCCATAAAATGTGAATTCTGTTGGAAATTCTTCATTCCTGCTTAAAATGTATGTCCAATAACAAAAACATTTACAGTTTTAAACCCGTTTTAAAGATTTCTAAAATATTTCAGTTGTATGGATTTTCAGACAGGTGAACTGTAAATATGTGAGTCTGAAAATAAGTATATTATAGTTACACGGATGTGCTGTTAATGGTCCATTTCTTGTTTCAGACCTCGCCCGCACACAGAGCAACGCTGAGGAGTATTTGGACGACGAGGACTCAGACTGACCTGGACCTGTTTGAACATCACTGTCTTCCACTGGGGAAAATATTTTATAAACATTAAATGGATTTGTTGCTATGTTTGTGATTTGTGATTGTGTAACTCCGTTTTCATTCCATTATTTGTGTAAACACCTCAGCTCTCAGCCTTCTGTGTAACGTCCATGAACTTCAGAGCTTGTGTTCGCCTCCTTTGTCCGTTCATGTTTTCATGTTTGCAGGTTTTCTCGGAGCATTTGTTGCACTGTGACTGAGGGGCAGGATATGTGTGGTGGTGGGAAATGGGCCAAAAACTCTAAGAAACACATTCCAAACATACAGATTATGCTCAGCCCATTTACACTGTGCATTAAAGTGCCGGAGCAGATTAAAAGATTGATGTGGTCTGTGTTAAGTTTACTTTAAGTGCTTCACTTAAAAGATAATAAACCTCAGATTTAGAAACACTTGCAGCCTGGAGCTCTATCCAAACTATGTTGTGCCTTTAACAAAGGACTTTTGGGACCGCATTAGACATTTCTCTGATGGTATCAGTCTGGGTAGTACGGTAGTGTGCTCAAAAGCAGTAAAAAGGAGAAATTTAAACAGGTTTAAATCCTCTCTCCGTCTGTTGTTATATCATAAACCTCATCTGTTACTCACTGCACCGCACAATCTCAGTTTGTTTTATAACATTCTCACACATATAGGTCTATCAGTAAGTGTGAATACACCCAAAGTTATTCTTTAATCTTTCAGCTTTTTATTGTTTGATTTTTTTTTTTTGTACCCTGGGAGAAATTTTCTGGTTCTTAAAGCTGCTTTTCAGTCGGGGCATAACGTTTATTTTACTGTTGGACTACATTTGATTTAACATGAAACTCAGAAACAGATTGTGTTTTCTCCTCTTTGTTTTAAACTAATGGAAACCAAAGTATGGGACCATTTGTTTCTGTTTTAAGGTTCAAAATGTAGAACTAAAACATCCCCTAGACTTTTAGTCTGGCATTATAACATTAATGTCATGTGACATCCCTATTTAATCCTTTATTCATCAACATTAAACCAGAGCAAGACATTAACTGAAAAAAGCAGCATTTCTGTTCCAATGTTTTTATATTGAATAGGGATGGGAATTGATAAGATTTTATCAATACCAATGCTGTTAACAATCCTGCTAATCGATCCAATTCTTTAACGATTCCCTTATCAATTCCTGCAGATTTTGCATGTGGGCAAATGTGGGTCTGATTTTCAGTGGCAACAATGTCAAACATGTCACAGCATAGATAACTGCTTCTGCAAGTTGCTGGTGTTTCCACTCACTTAAGGTTGTGTAGTAGGTGCCAAGGAAATTAAGCTACAATTCTGATGCTTCTGAACCCTGTCAGTGGAAGGAATTGATAAGGGAATTGATAAGAAAAAGATGAATGATATCGATTCTTTGATGGAGCTGTTAACGATTCCTAACTGGAATTGGTTTTCGATTCCCATCCCTAATATTGAACCATAAAACAATCTATTTCTTTTGGTAGAAAATGATAATTATAATAATACATGTGATCATTTTTCATATTTTACTGTCAAAATCAGAACTTAATTAAAATACTCAAATTTGAAATTGATCTTTGCTATTTGGATTTGGCAAAATGAGAACAGAAAAATCTGAACATAAACTGTCTGCAGTTTTTTATTTTTTATTTTATTAAATGTCTTCCAACAGTAACTTTTATGATCCTGACCCTTTCCAATAATCTATTGAGATAAAAGTGCCTTAAATTTGTGTAACATATTGAGAATGTTTTTTTTATCAATGTGAACATGTTTGTCTTTAAAATGATGACTTTGTTTAAGATTCTATCAGCTCTATATTAATCCTGCAATAAAAGATTTTAACTTAAAATGACAAAAGACATTTTTTTCTACAGAGATGTACACACTGCCTCACATATGATTAGCATACCCAGGGTTTTAGTTCATGTGTTTTCCTTCTGAGGATCATTTCTTCTGAGCTTCTATCATTTCTGTGTTTAACCTGCAAAAACAGATTTAACTTAAAACTGCATCAAATATTTTTTAAGCTAAATAAGAAGTTACTCCTTGAATATTGAGATAATCAGTCATCTGTTAGAACAACTTTAACCCCATAACGCCAACTGTATCATATTTGATACATACTTTTGTAATACCTCTATCTACTCAATATGATCAACAAATTACAAAAAAAAACATCTGAACACAATCAGATAAATGATTAAAAAAATTCCTCAAATGGAATATCAGTTGCCAAAAACATCTTATGTATCAAATGAGATACAAAAAAATCGATATGTTGAATTTTATGGACATTTTGATATTTTTAGTATTTTAGAAGAAAGTGAAACAAACATTTCAGCTCCAAAAAATTAGAATTTTCTGGCTACAATCTATGGTCTTGGGCTTTAAAGGGTTAATCTCCAAATAAAATTCTTGAGTTTTTATCCTTGTGTAAGCCAAAGCAGGAAATGTTTTACTGTGTTTTTTTGCAACTAAAAGCAACAAAAATGTTTTTTGTTTTTTTTCAGGAAAAAGAATATTGAAAATGACATTTAAAATTAAAAGTACTAAATTACAAAAAAAAAAAAAAATGTAGACAACTATGAAAAGGAGCAGCACAATGGAATAGCAGATTAGTGCATGTGTTTCACAACATGAAGGTTGCTAGTGCCAAACCTGTGTCAGTCAGGGCCTTTCTGTCTGGAGTTTGCATGTTCTCCCTGTACATGTGTGGGTTCTCTGAGTACTCAGGCTTCCTCCTGCTGTAGGTTAATTGATGACTCCAGATTGCCCTTTGGTGTGAGTGTGTGAGTGGTTGTCACCTGGTCGTGGATGGACCTTGCCTCTTGCGAGACTAAAAGTGAAGTGATGAGCGGTATAGAGAGCTGATGAATGGATCTAGAAAGTATGAAGTGTGGCAGTAAATCATGAAGAATGAAGCTGCCTTGCATCATGGCAACAGGAGCCTGATCAAATATTTACTTTTACTTGGACTGAGGAAGAAGGAAAACTTGTGGTTTTAGCCCAGAATCATTACACAATCATCAGCATGCAGACTTGAAAGACACATTGTTATGATTTGGGACTGTTAGAAGAAAATAGTACCCTGGTCGGAACGAGGTGATGTTATTTGTGCTTTAAGAGTGACAGTGGCTTCAAGAATATATATTTATTTTATATTTTCTGTGAAAAGGTCGTCTGATGGGTCAGGTTAACCTCAGTCTACATCGCAGTTACATCTCCCTTACTGTTACTCCCTGAAAGGTAAAGAGGTCTTTAAAGGAAGCACATATGCACTGGTACTCAAACATTTCTACAAGGCCTCCCTTTGGTAGGTGAAATTATTCTTAAGACCCCTACCCCTCATCATATATGTCAATACACAAATCTGTCAACGACATAGACTGTCAGGCATACCCTTAGATTGTCAAAGACAAAACACTTATAAAGCAACATGAAACTTTATAATTCATTTTAAGAAATAACAGAAGCTAATGTGACTGTTGTAAATGTGAAGTCAAAGGTGAAAAATCATTTATCATATTAACGCTAATCCTATCAGGTCAATGTTTACAGTTTATGTTTTAATGCATAAATCATGAGCCATCTGTCAGGGGGATCATCGGGTTAAGAGATGCAGTAAACAGGAGCACTGTTAAAGGGATTAAAGTTAATGAGTTTAAGCCTCTGAGAAAAGTAAGTTCCTCATTACTAAGTGTTAGTGTGTGCAAAACTGACAAAACTTAACCTGCAAAATATTAAGATTGTATGTGTTTACACTGAGATCCACTCAAAACAAAGTCCATAAGGTAAAAGTATTTGTTCAAAATGTTAAAGTTTTCCTTTATTACTAAGTCAGTGTAGGTAAAAAAAAAAAGCAAAAGAAATGCTGATGGAAGAACTGCATGTTTCTCAAGAAGACACATGATATACAGTAGCTATATCTACCAAATCAGTGGGGACATTTTGATTTTTTTATTAAAAACAAGCAGAAAATGAACCGACAAGATGCAGGGACACTCGTCGACTTTACAAAAAACAATTTCACTGCTGTTTAAAAATGATAAAGGACAGAAGAGGGTTTGAAATATATTTGTGGTATTTCTGATTTCATTTCAGGCCTTCACATAATTATATGGGGGCAGCACAGTGGCGCAGCAGGTAGTGCACATGCCCATAGAAAGAGGGTTGGCGGTGCAAACCCGTGCCAGTCAAGGCCTTTCTGTGTGGAGTTTGCATGTTCTTCCCGCGCATTTGTAGTTTCCCCCACGGCACTTCATCTACCTCCTGACCAAAAATGTCCTCATTAAGCTAATGTGTCGCTCTAAATTGCCCTAAGGTATCAGTGTGTGTGTCAATAGTTGGCTCTCTCTGTGGCCCTGTGATTGGCTGCCGACCAGTCCAGAGTGTACCATCCCTCTTGCCCAATGTAAGCAGACATTTGCTCCAGCCCACGTGACCCCAAAAGTGAAAAGCAGTATAGATAATGGGTGGATATTTATAAAAGTTAAATCAACCACACAACCTTCTGAGCAATAGATGGATATTAGACATCCAGTTATTTTTTAGACCTAATTTCAATCGTCTAGATTACATCTATTTTTAGACGGAATTTAGACGTTGCACTTTAATCCATTATTTGACAGCTATTTATTAAAAAAACAACTGCAAGGTGCATAACTGATCTCAAGAGGCTGTACTAAAATAACTGTCAATCAATCATCAATCAAACTTTATTTATATAGCACTTTTCCGACAACATATGAAACTTAAAGTGTTTGCAGAAAAGAAAACAAGGAAAAGGAGAGGGGTAAAAAAAAAAAAAAACAATTCCAAACTAGGCACCTGTCAGGGGAGCACAGTGTGGGATTGGAAAAAAACACCTCAACACATGAGACAACAAACATGGGGTCGGGGGGCAGCCAGCGGGGGCGTTGATTCAAAGGGAGACCAGTGACCTTGTTTTAGCTCAGAACTCACAAAGTCTCTACTGTCCGATAAGATGACTGTACGGTCTTGAGAGAGAGTTTCTACGTGATATTATCTGTGTGATATATAATTGTGATAGCCGTAGAGCGATATACAGGACAGTTTAGATATTGCTGAGCTCTCGACATCTAAAATTAGACCAGACCTCTGATAGACGTCTAAGTTTATAACTGGGTTTATAATTGGTATAAACATGAACGTCACATGAATGTCTAAAATGCAGACGTCTAAATTTAGACATCTATTGTACATGATTTAAACGTCTAAGATGTCTATGTATGTTGTTTGGACATTAAATAAACGTCTAGTCTACATTTCAGACATTTAAAAAACTTTTATTTCTATACCCGATAGACCAATTTTAGACTAGACATCTTAGGAACATTTAGACGTAAAACAGACCTGAAAATGCTCGTCTGGAAAGTATCTGTCACACATCCATAAAAATGTCATCAAAAAATATTTTATCTAAAAGGCTCTGCTGAGGAATATCAGATAAAAAACACACAACATGACTGCAGACTCACTTAAGCTGCTTTTTTTCTTTTGGTCATGTGACCCTTTGGTAGGCGCTGATCCTTCCTCACTGCTCATATTGAAATGAGATGTGAATTGGGTTTAAACTAACATTATCACAACTTGATAAAAAATAAAACAAGTGTCTCGTCTTCAACCATAATTTGACATATTGTTTTTCATAAGAATTTAAAGCCTTTCTTGACATTAAACGTCATTACAGCTGTTTTATTCAGCAGCACCAGCCTCTCAGTGAGTGCTGCTGTTTTTACAAATAGAAATACCTTGATGATCAGATTTATGGAGTGATCTCGTTGCACAAGCTGTCAGTGTAATCCAGTTCATGTAGATTTTAATTAACACGCCAGAGTTTTTGCTCAGTAATTCCAGCATATCTTCTTCTTTTTGTTGTGTTACATCTGCACGAGTAAATAATTCAAGCAAAAATTGAGAGATGAGGAGCCTTTTCAAAATTTCTCCAAAGAAGCACAAACTCAACGGCTGTCAGACCACAGAGGTCTGATAGAGCAGTTTCCATAAGAACAAACTTTAGTTAAAATTATTCAACAGGAAATTGTGGAGGAACAAATCATGTGTGATGTGTTTTCTTCCAGGAAGATATGGATGACCATGTTTTTGGCCTTTTTCAGCCTGACATCAGACACAGACAGACTGGAATATCAAGGGTCAACAGTGAATCAAGAGATGAGCTTCTCACCATTCTTTAATCAGAATGTATAAAAAAAATCAACAGTTCAGTTGTTAATATCCAAAATTCAGCAATATTGATATTTACCATCACCAAGCAGTTTACGTTTTTTGCAGGCATGTGTTAGTTTGTGAATAGATTCATCGAAAAGCTTGATTGTGATGACATTTTTAGGGCATGTTGGTCATGGCACAAGGAAAAAGGATCAGATTTTTGTTGGCGATCCAATTACAGATGCAGATCCAGGGGTTTTAAATGATTTACCATGGCAAGACACGGCAGATTTTAACATTTTTACTAACAAGTCAAAAACTTTTCAATGGATATTGATGACGTATCAGGGAATGTTGGTAATGGCACAGAAGAGATGTGGTTAGATTTTCGTGGTGATCATAATCCAGATATTAATCCAGGCTTTTTTTAATGGATTTTCTGACGAGATGGTGGAGTTTCACATTTCTGAAAATAACTCACAGATGAGGTTAGAAATGCCTCAGTGAAGGTTTGTGCTCTTTGAACACTTCTAGTTTTGAATCTGTTTTAACAAAACGTTGAAGACCTCTGATCAATTGGAGTTGACTGACCTGATTCCCAAAGGTCAGCATCATATTATATGAACTTTCAAACATCAGTGTAGTTTAGGGCTGAACAATTTATCGTTTTCAGATCGAAATCGCAATTTTTGACAATGCAATTCTGTGATCGCCAAAGCAGCAATTTTTTGCAGCGCTCCTGACTGACTCAGGATCTGTTGTGTCAAGTATTATACACATACTGTTTTACAAATTTGTAGACAATCTATATGTTAAAAGTGCTGGTGAGCAGGTCAGCAACACAAAGCCTCTGTTTAGGAGTAGAAGTTAATGAAAACAGATTATTTATCATCACTATTGAAGGTGAATAATGTGTTAAGTGTTTTTCATCATTTATTTCCTTACTGTTGTCTGTACTGTAAACAAAGTGAATTTTGCACTGAAGTTTGATTTGAAAATAAAAATCGTGAATTGCAATATCTGCCAGAAAAATCGAAATTACATCTTTTCCTAAAATCGTTCAGCCCTACATGTGAATATCCCAAAGCTTGATTTGAAGAAAATCGTGAATCGAATTGAAATCGCAATATCTGCCAGAAAAATCGCAATTCAATCTTTTCCTAAAATCGTTCAGCCCTAGTGTAGTTTATTAAAGCTCATATATTATATGAAGCATCACTAAAAAAAGAATGTTAGTCTTTATCTTCATTTGACGTACTCAAATAAGAAATAAATCACAAATTTCAGAAGGGCTTCAACTTCCCAGGTAAGATTACTGAAGAACTGATCAGGCCTGATTTATAAACCCCTCTTCACTCCCCTCTTTAAGAAGTAAGCTCTGAGATGACCTGAATAATCAGAACTGTCAGAAATTTCAAGATCTGACACACAGCTATGTCTCGTCACGCTGATGAGCTAAACTCACAGTTTAATGTCAAAATTATTTCCAGATGGAAAAAGTCGGACATCCCAATCCTGTCTTACCAAAGTTTTGAAGAAACTTCTCAAAAGATGAAAACAACTTAAAGCTATGTGAAAGCTCAAAAATAAGCAAGAGGACTTTGTGTTTAGATTTCTTTCATGAAATTTGCTTATATACATGAAAAAAGAACAAGAAACTGAGCCATGGTGTTTTTGCCTTTAAGTTGATTTTATCAATTCTTTCAAAAAAATGAGCTGATGACAGAATCTGAATCTGAGCTTTAATATTTCTATTTCATGACACTTTTTCTCCATTTCCACTCAGCCTCGACTATTACACAACAAAACGTCAAGGCGAAGCTGCACAAAAACAAAAGAATGATAGAATTTAAACTCAGTCTGAGATTCAAGAGTTTGTGTGGAAGAACAAAGTCACAAAGCAGTCAGCTTCTATCTCAACTTTAGAGCCCACTGCCAGGCTACAAGTAAGATATAAAATAATGAAACTCTTTCTTTAAATAAATAAAACTCTTAGGATGGTTTAAAGGAAATAAAATGGAATAAACTGAATTTTCTGGGTAAGAAAAACTCCAGTCCAGGACATGAAGCTGATAAAAACTCCCTCCTTGAAAACAACTTCTTTTACAGTTTTTTCTTCTTTTCTCTCATTTTTTTTTCTGTTTTTTGCAAAAATGAAAATATATTTTTTCTTCAATGTTCTTTGCAAGTGTCCAATAAAAAATTCTGGTACCAAGAAGTCCTTTTTGAAATAACTCTATTACTATACAATAGGTCTTTGCAAGTGAGTTCATGAAAAACAAAACTTAGCGCATCGTTTCACATAAAAAAGCCTTTTTTAACAGGTGTTGGTTAAAAAGGATCATAATAAACCATATAAAAAGAGGGTAGAAAGACAGCGTCGGCTAATGGGATTCTTCCAGGTTTGTTTTCTCTTCGATGGCCTGTTTCACTATTTCAGCCAGCTTCAGCCGGTCCACTTTGTCAGAGAAGGATCGCCCTGCAGTGAAGGAGAGGGTGGTTAAACATCCAAAATAACAGCACCACCTACTGCTCTGCTTTTATTTGTTGGATTAAGCAGTAAAAAGACAACATCTGCTGTCAAAGCTCGACTAAATAGTACATACCGTCCCAGCTGAGTCCCTGCAGACCGTCTCTCAGCAGTTTACAATCTCTGTTGAACCTCCACGCTTCATACATCACCTCATTCAGCTTCTCATCCTCATTTTCTCCTGGAGAAACAAAAACAGAAACAACTCACTTTTCTCTGAGATCTGGCGCCAGCAAGAAGAACATTTTACCGTTATGCCTCATGCTTAGTAGATTTTTTCACTTTCATTCAGCTCAATGAGACTCTTCATGTGTCTTTTATTACATTTGTTAAATAGTGCGTCACTGCCAAGGGGCTCACGAACAAAACAATAAAAAATACAACATGTAATTTAACAATATTATATATTATATTTTTGGGCATTTTGTGCCTTTAATGATAGTAGAGAGACAGTGGATAGACTTGTGAAAGGGGTTGAGAGAGTAGGGGAAGACACTCTGCAAACTGGTCACAGGCGGGATTCGAACCTGGACCGGCAGAAGCATGTACATGACTGTACTCCGCCCAAAGCAGGATGGTCCAATCAGAGCAGGAGGAGGAGGGAGCTATGAGCATGATGGCAGCAGGAAGTGACTACTGATACAGAGATTAGCATATAAGCTAATAGCTTCAGCAGCAGTTTTACCAGACCTGGACCAAATAAAAAACAAATGACAACAGTACAAACATCTCCATCGTAAGGATATTTTCATTCCACCTCCAGCATGTTTTTCTGAGAGTTTGTTTTACAAAGTGGCTCATGTTCTGTAGTACCTGCACACTAGATTATCTGACTGGGCAATTATAAATGTGATTGATGGAGCAATCGTCCAATCATCTGTTGGATAGGTTACTGAAAAGTTCTGCCCTCCCCAAACACTTCCTATGGGCTCTTTCCCAGATGGACAAGTGAAATATATTGAAAAGTCCATGCAGTGTGCAAGAATATCAGTATACTCAAGGTGTTTGAACTTTCCTCTGCATTCATTTGAATTGAGAGGACAAACACATGTAATGATATTAATTATTTATTTGGTTCCAAGAACCTTTTTAGAACCAGGTGATGGGGCCTGGTGATACATTTATTTTCCACACAAACCTTGATTACTCACTTTAAACAATGTTTCCTCCTCAAAGAAAAAAATAGAAATGACAGAAATTGCATTTATTAAGTCCTGCCTTAGTTTAATCTAAATACATCATAAAATTAAGCCAAATTTCCCTCTTGAACTGAAGCGCACACTGTATTTCGGTTGAGAAAGTTACATTATGTAGTAAGGAAGTCAGCAGGCTTGTCTATTCACTGGAAGCTGCAATGTTTTCACAAAACAAGTGGAACACTCAAATCATAACTTATTTAGATTAAAAACAAATAAAGGTCTAAAATGTGCAGGGGCAAAAGGGGCAGGGTCGACTATTTTGAAAATATCATATCCCAGTCTCAAGCTGGTACAATCAGGACTGCTGAAGCTTGTCTGACTTCCCAGTGGGAAATTTCTACCAAAGCAAGCAATCCCTGTGACGTATCTAATTTGCATCTCATGCAAATAGAGTTTGGAGACAAACTGGAATGTAACATTACTACAGGGGTACACGGGAAGCAAAATGTGACCATGGATTAAGTCAAGGAAAAAAATAAACTTACATTATTGCCCCATGTTTTCAACCTGTCCCAGTCAAATCGATCGCAGTGATTAAAAACACCCGTGAGCTTCCTTTGATAAAAACTTCACTCCAAACGTATTTACAAAACACAAAAACACTGTTTGGTTTCATGGATGGGTTTCACTAAACGAGTGAGAAAGGCTGATGAAGGTGTTTTTCCTGATTCACCACCAAGAGCTATGCACTAAACATTCTGGGGTTGCTTGCAGTGAAAACAAAGTGAGTCACTTAAAACAGCATTTCCCCTTTCGTAAAATGTATCCGTACAACTAAAGCAGTAGTTTCATGTTTTTTGTAATAACACCAAGCGCACAGTGGAGGTGGGTGGAGCTGAACAGCTCAGACATTATTGGTTGATCCATACTTTTAAGGGCTCAGAGTTAGAGTTTTATGCTACAAGAGGTGTTTGAGCAACTGAACATGCAGCCAGTAACAAAAACAACCGTGCAGCAAAAATATATGAATGAGAAACAGAGACAGCTGCCCACAGTAAAAGCTCCCTTTTCCTTATGTTGCAGATTTTGACACAATCAGCATAGAATTTATTGTCATGGCCTCCCCCATAACCTCCATGTCTCCTCAGATCGAAACATTTCCAAAGAGGGGGAAAAAGAGCTGCATCTGATCCTCAACAGAGATCCTTAATGATGGCATATTTATTGTCGTGTTCTAACTACTGATGGGGGCAAAGTCGAGGGAGCATCCAACCCCCCCAGTGATTCTTGGGATAGACATCAGCACCCTTGACCTTAAACAGAGTAAGCATTTTAGATAATGGATGGACCAACAGCTGTTTTCTATGGCACACTGATACAAACCAGACGTTTTTTATGTATTCATGTTTAAGTGTCTGTGAAAAGCGAGTTAGTCGCCGTCTGTTGCCTTGTTGGTGAAATTTTCTTTAACACTGGTGTGAGTTTACTGACCAGCTTGTGGTAGTATACACTGTGCAATGACATCTCGTAATTTTTCCAGCGCAACGTTGGAGTCCTCCCCTCCATTTTCTGGGTCATGAATGAAGAAACCATCACTGGGCTTTGGGCTGCAACAAAGAAACAAAAAGCGTAAAGATCAGAACATTCTGATGAAGAGAGCTGAAATATCTGATTAGATGAGGAAAGTGGAAAGCAATTAAATAAGTTAGAAAAACATGCTGCTTTTCCACCAAGTCGTCCAGTTCAGTCTGGCGGGGTGTGGTGTTTGCACTGCCAAATGTGGAGAAAGAACCCAGATAACCAACCCCTATCGCTCCACCTTTTGGTACCCAAACACTGGTCCTAAAGTTGGGCCCTATAAAATCCACAACCATGGACAGAATCACGGAAGTAGGAATTAAACGCTAAATATAATGTAAATACGTAATATCTCAGAAATGGCTGACACTATATGTAAAAGTGCTTTTTGACTAAAAAGGAATGTATCTCTTGGGAAAATGCCCCAAGGGCGTCACTGAAGCTGTGGACAATCCTCCTTTTCCTCCCTCCTTCATGAAGGATGTCAACATGTCACAGCAGCCGTCTGAGACATTTGCTGACCCTGCGTTCACATAAAAGTGATCAGAGCATCCTCTGCGTCAGGCTGCCGTTCATTTTCAATGATTGCTGGTGTTGAGGGGTGACTAGCGGCGCAATGAAAGTGACATGAGCAACCTAAAGCGGTGCGCAAGTTAGCAGGAAGCTATGACGGCTAACTCCAGAGTACAGGGCCGAGCAATTTGCCAATGATTACTATGTGTCAGGAGTTAAAATGTCACGCAAATTTTGTGAAAATACTGTTGACTGGACACATGAAGATAAGTGTGTGGACCACCTGGAGAGACAGTGGATTATATTTCTTTACTGTATATTATGCCTCAGGATTGAATTTGCTTAAAATACTGACAAACCATATTCTCAAAAAATTAAAATGGAAAAAGGGTAATATGGGAAAAAATAATACAGATTTTAAAGGGCGCTACTAAAGGGTGGAGCTAGAAATGTTGCAGTTTGTTGGCTTTCACAAAAATTGTCAATTCTCCTGCAACAGCAAGTGAAAAAACACGCATACCTATCCATGTTCAAATAAGCTGTGGATTTAGAGATTTGTTCATTCCTGTAGCTGTAAAGAATAACCTCATGACAATGCTCCATGGAGTGCTGGAGGTCCTCTATTGTTGTTCTTTGTTTACAATAACACTATTTAAGACCACTTCACTGTTTCACACTGCTTAACGTCACACATTTACACAGCTGGTACTATCCTCTTTTCCATGCTCACCTCCCCGACCCCAATCAAAGTTACAACTGGCAGAGGAAACGGGGAAAAACATCAGGGCTATCCGCTCCAAACTGGACCAAAATGTTCTGAACTAAACCAGACCCTGCTGTGGAAATGAGGCTATGGAAACCAAAGATTCAGTTTTGATTAAGAAAAGCAGAAGTGAGGGAAGCATCAACACTTTAATAAGCTACTGAACCTTATCATTATTATGAGAAATTTAAACTGTATGAGTCCCTCATCTTTACAAAGTCCATACAAAAACCCTAAACATTTGTTTCAAACATTTTAAACCACAAGAAAAGAAGAGTTTACAGAAAACAGAGATGAAGTCAATCATACCCAAGTAGTTTCCGTTTCCTGAGGATTGGGTTGTTGACTGAGTTTAGGGGCTTCAGGCTGACGTTCAGATCCTGAATTCTCATGTTTGCTAACTGCTCTGCGTGAGCCTGTTGGATTCCTGCGACTACCGCCTGGATAGTGAGAGAGAAAAGAGTAAGACGCAGAGACAGAGACGATTCCTGATGTTTACTGTCACCTCTATAGTGCAAGAAAATCATTTGAATTCCTCTGCCATAAGGATCCATTAAATAATTAAAGATTAATATTACAGAAATAAATATAACATGATTTAAGGATTAAAAATCTATTACTAAAATGAAGAGCATTATGGAAACTAAAGTACACAACCCATCACAAAAAAGTTAAGCTTCAGAACAAGTGAACTCATCAAGAAATCTAAACTTGCTTCTACATTTTTGGGAGGCTTTGGCTTCAAGGGGAGAAGAAACAACTCCTTATTTTACACATACTTTCACAATACAGTTTCTTTTTGTAAGTTATCTTTTTATTAGAGAAATGAAGCATGCAAATATATATGTATGTACATAAACAACCTTTTCAGTATTACTCAACATTATTTTACAACATCACTTTCCTCTTTTCCCCTTTTTTTATGAATTAACTTATGAAAACTCATGAACCAAGGCGGCTTACACAGTATATTAACAGGAAGAAAAAAACATTATAATAAAATAAAATTGAAATAATAATAATAAGATTAGTTACAGTTACTATATTCATTTTTGTGTCGGGGAAACAAATTTGATCCATTTTGCCCAAATTTGGTCAAACTTAACTTTTTGAATTCTCCGGCAGTAAGTCAATTTTTCCATTTTGTATATCTCAAAAATTATTTCAAACCACTCCTTCAATGTAGGAGGTGATGGATTCAACCACCTTCTTGTGATTACTTTTTTACTAGCTGCAAGAAGAGTCTGTACTAGTTCAACATCTCTCCTGTGAATCATTAGTAGAGTTCGACCAAGATATAAAGTCTCAAAGTTCATAGGCAGGTGGGTTTCAAACACATCAATCAATGTTTTGTGTATCTCCCTCCAGTATGATGTTAGCTTAGGACATTCCCAGAATACATGAAAATGATTTGCCTCCCTTGAGCCACATCGTCTCCAGCAGGATTCATTGTTTTGTTTTTCTTGGAATGGAGTCTTAAAATACACAATACAGTTTCAAATAAACAAATATTGTCACATTAATGTTATTTCAATCACCTAATACTCTAATTCTCACTTGTGCACTCTTTGTCACCACTTTGTTTTGCTGCAAGTATCTTTATATTAAGTATCTTAATATATTCACAATGGTATGAAAGTTAAACCTACATCAGAGCATCAGGCTCTTGCTGTGTCAGTGTAATCATTTTACTCAAACTTTCTCAGGGATACAGAGTGTGGGCGTAAAAACAGATAAGGATTTTAACCAGAGATTTGATATGTACCTAGTTGTTTTCCAAGAACATGAAAACTTTAGTAGCTCACTTTTAAAAACTGGGTCACAAAGCTGTTTTGAGTGGGTCATGGACGAGTACCTAGAAGCTGCAGCTGTACTGAAAAAAAGGCCACCAAGTAAAAAGTCTTAATCATGCAATGCTGGAGAGTACAAAAGCACTTATAAAATAATCTCCATTTGACAACCTTAAAACTTGTTGATTATTAAACAAGTTTCAACAACTGCATGAAGTGCATTTTGTAAACCCAGGGGATAATTTAGTTCCCTAATCAATATCTTTCAAAATAATCTAGACAAAGGTTTTTGCATCAATGAAGCAGCCCTTACTAAAAGAATACAATAGTTTTTACCAAGGATGCACATCTTTGTAATATATGGGTATCTTTGGCTACAAAGGGCAGCATGCAAAATGCAAATGAAATATATACTTTCCTTTTCATTCATTGCCTTATTGACTGAAAGTTATATTGTCCTGTTTTTTGATGTTGGAATCTTCCGATGAAAAGACTTAAGAGTCTTTTATGTTTTTATTACTATAATGATGTAATTATAATACTGGTTTTCTCCTACTATTTTGTATGTCTTCAGAAATAATTAACCTATTTTCAAAATTATTTTTCACATCATACGGACAACTTATATTTCAACCTTTAATAATAATAATAATAATAATAAGACATTTTATTTAAAAGCGCCTTTCTTAGCACCCAAGGACACTTTACAAAATACATAATAAAAACACACTGCATTAAAATCACAATTAAAATAAATAAAAACAACATACAAGAGTGACACAGTTAAATGAGGGTGGAAGATTAAAGAGAATAGGCAGTTTGAAACAGGTGGGTTTTGAGTTCTGATTTGAAGTGGGGAAGGGAGTCAATATTTCTGAGGTCCGGGGGGAGAGAGTTCCAGAGTTTGGGAGCAGAGCAGCTGAAAGCTCTGCTATCCAGTGTGCTGAGCCGGGCAGAGGGCACAGAGAGATGGAGGGAGGAGGACGACCTGAGGGAGCGGGAGGGGGTGGCGATGTGGAGGAGATCAAAGTATACAGCAGGATTTTGAAGTGTATTCTGAACTTAATGGGGAGCCAGTGAAGCTGCTGGAGGACAGGGGTGATGTGATGAAAGGAGGGGGGTTCTGGTTGGGCTGCAGAGTTTTTTCTCTTCTGGAGTTATTATTGTCATGTATTTCTAATAATATTATTGTTGTTATTTTTTATGATTGATATTATCAAGTTTGTCATTATCTTCATTATCAACGGACAGCTTTCCTTTTCATAAAATATTTGCTGTATTGTTTCTGTATCCTGTGTGGCAAGAAGCCCTGTTCTGTGCCTGCTTTTTGGAAGTTATATTCAATACAAATACAAATCTAATTTTAAAATTAAAGTTTGAAAGAGAAAAAAAAGCACAATGGTAGGTTTACTTCTGAACTTTTAAAATGATTTCTGTTTAATAAGTGCAGAGATTCTGCCATCACTTTAACCTCCCACTCACCTTGTCCATCATCATTTGGGCTGAGGGAAGCACATTATCCAGAGCCTCGGTGCAGTTGAGCCAAGGGTGAGCCAAGACTCCTTCAATTGTCAGCCTCTCCTCTGGCTTCACTTTCAGCAGCCTGTTTGGAGCATAAGAGGGAAAATACAAATTATTTAAACAAAAATCGGTGGAGCATGGGGGTAATTTCAGGACAATAACAAACAATAATAATTGAAACTTGGAGGCAAACACTTTTTATGCTTCAGAAAACACAAAAGAAACAACAGATGGTACAAACTGGACGCAGAGCCAGATCCAAATCTCATGCGTTTAAACCCAACCAACAGCAAAAACTGAAAACAAGCCAACTTTTTCTAATCTACTGCTGCAACTCCACATTCGGAAAATTCAGTGCTGATATCTGAAATAATTAGAGCAGTGGAGAGAAAGAGACAAATGACTCACTTTCGTACAATGTCCTTGGCCATCTCAGAGATCTGACTCCACTCATCTTCAGGGAAGTCGAAGCTGCCCGTCATTATCTTCTTTCTCATGTCCTTCGGGATGGTGCGACTGTGGTGTTTGGAGTAGAACGGAGGATAACCACACAGCATCACGTAGATTATCACACCGAGAGACCACAAGTCACAGCTCTGCAGATTAACAGTGAGAAACATTTGTATGAACCCTTTCACTTTATGCTTTCTTGAAATTAAGTGATGATATTTTAGTCCTGTTAACTCCATAAAAACAAATCTGCAACAAATGAGAAAAACATTAAAAACATCTTTAGGTCAAACCTTGTTATAGGTATAAGGAGTAGGTGAGGTAGGTATAATTCCAGACTTTTCTTTCTGGTGTCTTCTTTGAGCCTCAAGTACCTGAAGAAAAATATTAACGAGAGGAAAAACAGAGAAGTTTAGGTCTTTTAGGTCTCATTTTTGCAAGATTTAAGACTTCCACATTCAAATAATAAATCATACACTATTGACAGTCATAGTTTAAACATAGAACTAAAATCTCTCTGTTCCTTTAATTACCTGAGGTGCTACGTAGTAGGGAGTGAACTGAGGGGTCATCAAGTCTCCTTGATCAATTTTGGCAAAGCCAAAGTCACACAACTTCACAGGTGCATCCTGTGAAAACACAGTTTATTGAGTTTATTTTGGTGTTTTTTAAAACTAAAACTGAAGCATACTGAGGACTGACACTAAATTCAAAATCAGTCAATCAGTCCTTTGAGGAAATCACAGTTTAGGGATCAAATTAATGCAAATGTAGGCAATCCTCGCAAAGTCAGCACAGCCTTGAAATTTTGTTCCAGTCGCCGCAACTTTGAACAATCATCCCATCTGCCCCCTCCCAGCTCAGCACGTCAACATCACACGGAAGTCTGACTTCCTTGTCTTTTCTTGAGAGTATGTACAGAACAAACAGCACACATTAACAGCTAAAATCCACACCAAAGGCTGCTACTTCAGCTTTACAGTCAGTTCAATAATCATCTCATGTTAACACAGTCTTCAGTTCACTTTGTTCACTTAGTATTTAATGTCTGTCTGCAAATCATCAAACAAAGTTAGTTCACACGCTAAAAAGCATCTTAGTTTAGCACTTTAACAGACAGTCACAAAGAGAACAGCATTGACAGAAACAACTACTTTGAATGTGTTTGATTGCCAAAAATGAACAGCATAAGGTCACAGGAAAGTCCCTGAAGGTGCTATGAGAGTGCGTTTTATCAGGCCCCCAGCTTGCTTTGGAAAATGTTCTTTCCCTTTCTTCCTCCAGGATAAACAGTATTTTGTGAGTTGTTCTCTGAATCAGGGGCTTGTACGGTAACAACAGAGCAGATTTTAAACAACAGTATTCATTTCTGGTTTGTAATGCAGCGTAGATAACTTACCAGAGAGTTATCCTTAAAGAGCAGGTTCTCTGGCTTCAGGTCACGATGTGCAATATTTAGAGAGTGACAATGTTCCAAGGCTTGACTGATCTACAGAGGAGAAGGACACAGTTAACTCATCAGTATTTATATTCATCCATGCTGCGTGTGAGAGTTAGGACATGAGTTTAGCTTGTGTCTGAGCTTCTTCTGACCACGATCACTTTTTCTCATTTCATTGGACCTAAACCGTAACTTCACTTAAATCCACGGTTGCTGTTGATGAGATCAGCTGTTGGGCACTCGAGTCATCAAAGGGTAACAATTTTAATTTTTAATTAGTTAACAAAAATGTTGACGGCTTTACCAACATGACAACAGGACACGGTATAAAAAACATTGGTATTATTCTCTTGTGGATGCATTTTTGCCTCTAAGACAGTGTTCAAGCAGTTCTTGTCACTATTTAAGAGTAAGAACTACTTCATCACTCCACAATGAAAAATTTGGTTAAGTTTTGTTTCACACAGTTTAGAAGTGAGGAAACAAGATATACAATTAAATACCAATAAAGTGATAATAGTAATTTGCAGCATAAAAAATATGTAAAAGAAAAACTAAAACCAAGAAATAAGGGAATATTCCAATACAACCAGTTATAAAATAGGACGATTGCATCGTTTTATAATGTGTGGTTATAAATAATGAACTCAAACAACAGCAGACAAGCTACAGAAGTAAAACTAAAGATTGTGTTTTTGAATGTTTGCCTTCACCCACCTGTTTGGTGACCTGGCTGGCCATCTTTTCAGTAAAGTGCCGGTGCTGACTGATTCTGTGGAAAAGCTCCCCCCCTTCCATCATTTCCATGACGATCAAGAGCCTTGCTCTGGTAAAAAAAAAAAAAAAAAAAGAAAAGTGAGTAGTTAAGTGATAAATATAAAAGTGCTGCCTCATGGTTGTGCTACTCTCAAACCAAAAAATCTATAGAAGTGATGCCTTGACATACACTTAGAACCACCAGAAAGCATAAAAATACACTCAGACACAAATTACATTTAAGACTCTGTACCTTGGACTGGACTCATGTGGGAACTGGACACTGTTGGCGTAAACCTCCAGGATTTGCACAATGTTTGGATGGTTTGCACACATCATATGAAGACGCACCTGAAAAACGTGAATTGGGGATTGATTTTAACTGTTAATTTAATACACAAAATAACACACAAAAGCACCCTGTCATCTAGATGAAAACTCTGTTTAATGCAAAATAATCCTGAGCAATTACCAAATAGACACTTACTGAATTTATCAGTCATGCATGTACTACAGAGAATTTGATGAGAATAAATTGACCAGAAAGGCACAGTACGTAGAGTTCATCTGCCAGGGTTTCTCAATTAAACAAAACCATCATCGATGAGTTAAGCCGTAGTAACCCACTGACCCCCACCCACCCACCTTTACTGTCCACTGTTGTTGAAATTGAGGACTCTTTTCAGAAAAAAACAGCACTCCAAGAGGTGAATATTTGAAACAAAACACCAGTGTTTTGATTTATCCATAAAAAGAGAGAAAACCATTAAAAACAGAACTTCCTAGTTTGAGCACTTCACAGAAATCAGGAAGTCACTTTCACATTATGTGAGATTTATCCACGAAACAGAAGCTTTGGTTTTCTGTGGGCTGAGGTCAATGCCTCAATAAGTGATGCTTTTGTTGACCACAGTCCTCAATTCCAAAAGTAAAGTAACACTGAAGGTGAAAAAAGGAGATGTATATTTATGGGGTTGGGGAAAGGAGTCACAGGAGGAGGTCTGGGTGACAGAACAGACAGCAGGCAGAGGTTAAAGATGGTCGCTCACAAGTAAGAGGCACAAAATGTGAACGAAATTCAGAACTGCGGTAGCAGGTGGTTTAATCAGCCTTGTCTGACACCCTTTAATGCATTTACTATATGCAACAATAAACCAACATGAGGCCATTAACCATCTCCTGTATCATCTGAAAATTAGGAGTTTCTCAGTATTTGAAACGCAATGGAAATATCTGATGAAATGTCAACTTTTAACAAAAAATATATAACATAGATCAGTTAATTTAGATTTTTTAAGTCAACTTCTACATATTGTACATATCAGAGAGTGCACATTATATTCTAGGATTTTTCTTAGTTTGTTTTGGGCAAAAAGCAACCGAGCAGAATCAAAGTCTGCTCACTGTTCAGTTCCCAATGAGAACCTCTTTTTAATAAAGGCACTTAAATGAATTGTGTTTGGATGTGCACACATTATAAACGTCTTTAGCCAAAAAAAAATACTCTACCCACAATGTGTCACAGCTATATCTGTGAGAAGTGGAGGTCACTGTTACCCTAAAATGTCAGCTACTGGGCACGACCGCTGAAGTTAACATGTGAAAAATGGGTGTCATGTACCACCAGACACCAGTTAATGAATGTCAACTGTAGCAGCTATTTGTGGAGGACAATCACTTTGCATGTTTCTAAATCAATATATGAATCAGCCCCTATCAGTCCAATTTGGACTGTAACAGAAAATCAATAAAAGTAAGTTACCATTATTTAAATGTTTAGATTAAATAAGTAAATAACACTAACAAGGACAATAGTAGCAATTATACTGGAGAAATAAAGATAAAGCTACCTGTCAGTCTTTTTAAGTAGTACTAATTTAAGCACATTTGCTTGTCAGTTAAGTCTTCACAGCTCGGCAGCATGGCTTTGGTAAATAAACTCTGTGCTGATCGTTTTCACTGCTCCATTGCCGCATAAGCTGCCCGATGAAAACAGACGGCTGCTAATGACATGGAGAGGCTGACAGACACTCGACACACCAAATGAGAGAGAGAAAACGTTACTGACAACAGAGTTTGTTCAGACAGACAGCAGAAGCCCAGGAGACAGACTGATGAGGAGAGCAGACTGATACAACAGGGGGCTGATACCAGGCAGGCAGAACAGAGCATACTGATGCCACAAACAACAGGGATTAATGGTAACAACCAGAGCGTCTCCCCTCTAACCTCATTTCTGGCTTTGGGACGATCAATGAGGATCTTCAGGGCCAGACGTTCCTGAGTTGACTTCTTCACACAAACTCTAAAGAGAAAGAAAGGAAAGTCAGAAGTCCATGTGATTATGAAATATCAAGGAATGCATGAAAAGTGTCAATAAAGTCTGTATATTTGTTTTTCTTTACAGTTTGTCACCAATGTTGTGCAAAGATTCATCAGCTCTTTACCTTCATTCATAAAATATTTCAACGCCTAAAACAGAGACCAGAGTTAGACGTGTTACCTCTGTCCCCGATTTAGTGGTTTATGATCAAAAAGCATTGTCAGTTTAAGAGCAAAACTGTTTATTAAGTCCACCCCACACCCCAGACAAAACAAAAACAAACCAAAGATACTTATTAGCAGTGATGGGACTTGGTAAGATTTTGTTGATACCAATGCCATTATTTATTCCCTTATCAATACCTCTGGATTTTCAATGTGACAGAAAGTTTGCCTACATTTGATTTGATTTATTTTGGATCCGCCATTAGTTACAGCAAATATGCAGTAGCATCAGGTTTCTGGGTCAACTACAGCAAACACATGACACTTCTGATAGTTAATTCTGTGCTGTTAAATATTTCAGCAGGTTGTTGGTGTTTCCATCCTGACTTAATACCACACAGCCACAGACATTTCATGTTGGCATCATATTGTGCAAAATGAAGCCACTTTCCAGTCTGCTACTGCCTCCAGTGCCCCATATATAAATACCTCCTCAGTTTGCAAAAGTAAACCTCAATTTCCACACAGACCTCCAGTGTCTGAGATGTAGCTTTGCTGGAAGCATACTTCAAGCACAGTGCAGTGGAGCGCAGCCCTGAGCAGCTTGAAACACAAGATCATAAGTTTGTTCAAGGAGAAGTACAACTTCTTGAGGGAATTGTGGGACACCATGGTACAAACCATGTATAAAGAAGAAGCAACCAGTAAACAAAAGGTTATTAGCTTTGAAGAGATAAAAAAGGAGTGTTTCCCGGACTCAAAAAAGAGTTTGCTTGAGGTGCTCTTTGGATTGGATTACCAAAGCCATTAAAATAAAAAGAGAAGACTCCAAGGCACTCTCTTTAAACAATTTAAGAAAAATTTCAACACATTTAAGCATCAAGTCTTCACCAGGAAGTCGTACAAACAGAAACTACAGGACGCCCTTTTAGAGTGGTGCTCAACCAATGAGGAATTTGATTTGCCACTTGGGCTTTGGAGGCTTGGGTTCACAACATAAAAAATCCACAGCAGGACGTGATATTCAGGCCATTAGGGACAACAGCAAAGTCTTCAGTTCAAGTGTTTTGTCATCCAGTTGGTGGAAAACCACTTTAAAATTGCCTACTGTAGCCTACCATCTGTTAGCTTGACTCCCTACTGAAGACTGAAGTGTGTCCAAATTTGTTTTGAAGTCCACACGACTATGCCATTAAAATAAAATATTAGTAAATGTTGTAAGACAGTTCCCCCAATTTTTGTTTTTCCAGTAAGGTTATTTTGTCTGTCTGACAGTGGTTTACTGTCTGCATCTATATTTTGTATGTAAACATACATGCTCCACATATATGTTTGAATGAAAAGCAGGGCCACTATTTGGACTATCGTATAAATAAGAAAAGACATTTTTAGTCTGTTTTAGTATGTCACTGTATTTCGCTCTTACACTGTATTCATGCAACTGGATAATACTTAAGCAAGCTCATGTACTCTTAATTGTTTCAGCACTGATGTTAAAAAAAAATCAAAATCTATTTGGATTCAAGACTTAAAAAATGCCATAAACCACCCATCACAAAAGTTAACAGATGTTCTTGAATAATTAGATATAAACTACACCTTGAAAAAGTTTTCCGTCAGATAAGGTGGGGTTCATCCACAAAAGTGGCAAACTGAGCTTTCACTCTGATGCCGAGGTCAGACTACACGACTTGAGCATGATTATTTCCCGGCCTGACAGCTGTAGGGTTTCTCTACCTGTCAGCCACTGAAATGGTTTTTGTCTCATGTGCTGTGTCATAGTGACAGAAAACTTAAGACTAGTCTGGGATGCCTCATAATTCCCCGACAGAAGGTTTAGCTGATTTGATGCCTCATATGATTTCTCCCACCACATCACCACGAGAGCACTGGGAGCTTTTTTCTACCATCATGGATGTTAACAGACCAAAGTGGATGCCTTGAGAGCCACAGGACAAAGAAAAAGTTAGAGCTCTGAAAACAGCCTTTATTATGTATTATAGAGGAGCTCCCATCAGACTGTAAAAAGACAAATGCTGGAAAGACAGCAGAGAAACTTAAGTACCTTGGTGACAACTGCTTGCATTTATTATTAGGGTAACACCATTAATCATTATGTTAATAAGAGAAAGAACAGAAAATAATCTAAATAATGTATTTACTTGCTGTCTTCAGTATGAGCCCTCCTGTCAACTTCATCATGTCCATAATCTAATACTGTTGGTATCAGTCTTCTGGTTTGTTATGCTTGTCAGACAAGTCACAGCCTGATTTTATGGTTTTGTGGTTCCCTTGTCTGACATATGGATCGCCATGGCAGACGAAAAAATGACATAGTCTGACCTCGCTATAAAAGGCACGGGCAGGAGGTGGAATTGAACTGTTTCTGTCTTGTCAGACCTGTTATTACCCATGTCTACAACTGCTATAACAAGGTAACTGTAGCTCTCTATTTTTTATTTCCCTGGCCAAGACGCTCATTGCAGCACAGCCAGGAAAAACAGATGAGCCTCCTGTTCTTGTGATATTTGTCTTGGGATATGCATGGGAGACATGCGGCTCATGCCAGCAGTCTGAAAGCTCTGACTCGATAACACGCACACAACTTTGCTCTGACACAGGTTAAATGCATTCAGTGTGAATCACAACCAAATGTCTATTTTTATTCATTTAATGAGGTTGGTAATGTGTGTTATGACTTTTAGTAGCTGACCAGACAAAGGATATGAACAGTGTTTAGTCAACGTTAAATTTGTTTTGGTACATAACTTCGGCACGGCGTTTGGTTTAACAGAAGGATGAAAAGAAAGATGAATGTGTCCTGGTTTATGTTGTCTTTAAGATAGCTGTCAGCTTTTTAGCAGTAAAAAGATTAGATTACCTTTCTGACCTTCTTTTCCCCCCATCTGAGCAGCAATGAATGAAATACTCACTTTAAACAGTAACCTCTGCCCCTTAAACTCAGATTACACTATTAAAGCCTTGCTGAGAGAAACCCTGTGCTTTGGCCAAAGTTCACCTCACTGGATATGAATAACTGCCTAATGAATCACAGAGCAGCAGAGGGGGGCTGGTACTGAAAAAGATACAAACATGTCTTTAGAAATATTAAGAGGTGAGTGGGAGAGTTTTTAAAAAATCTGAATGATGCAAAACATCTACAGTAACCAAAGTGAATCAGACATATTTACAAAAAATGACACCTCAGGTTAGTAACGGCACAAAAATACTAACGTTCACCATGAATCATCCTCTTGTATGAGGACTTTAAAAAGTGTTTTTCATGGAGGGCTGGTGAGTCAGTTCCTCTGTATTCTTGTCAGTGAAACTAAAACTGCACACAGGATACGAAATAACTGGTTGTTCTCTGCTGAGGCAGACCTGGGAAAGCTTCAAACCTCAGTGACACACTTTGATATATTACAGACTCAATCTGGGAATCAGCACCTCAGTCTGCGTTTCACCGAAGAAACAGTGTGTAGCACCACCAGATAAGAGGAGCTGTTTGAGCAGCTTCTGTCTCGGTGTTGTTTTCACAAATACTTGATAATGTAATCGGGAAGAGGAGGAAGCTGTGATTACAACTGCAGAGATTATCATTGTTCTCCAACAACAAGGAAAAATATGTGATAAAGTCTGTTAAAAATTCAGTTAACAATGCACTAATCGTACGTGAAAACCAGCAGCTATATGGAGGGATGGATGAAACCACCCCCCCCCCCCCCCCCCCCCCCCCCCCCCCCCCCCCCCCCCCCCCCCCCCCCCCCCCCCCCCCCCCAAAAAAAAAAAAGGTCAAAATAATCAAATCTTCCCCTTCTGGCTGAATCCAGCATCAGTATTGAGCTCTGCCTCCTCCATGTGAACAGATGGGACATGGGGCAAACTTTCAAATTCAAATGTACTGAAAAGGTTTCTCTTAAAGAAAACACCTCTGATATGATGATCAGCAGGGATGCACAATGTTGTCAGAACAGTAAAGATACTGGCAGACACTTGCCTAAAATGCTGTTTTTCCATTTTGGCAGATAAGTACATTTTAGCAAAATATTACAACCAATATTTTGAGACTTACTGTCCATAAATATCCTGTATATTGGCAAAATGTGCAATGTACCATGACAGTTCACCTCACTCAACATCCTCTTTAATAAATAAAAACAACCTCTTTATGAATAACAAAATACTTTTTTCTTGTCCCATACCTGTTTCAAACATAAGTGGACTCTACCCATGACATAGACAGGTCGGTTTTAGTTAAGTACAGACTTTATGCTCTTGGTGATAATGAGCTTGGAAATATTTGTTGCTATCAGCAAAAATCTAATATCCTGCATCCCTAATGGTCAACATTTATGAAGCTGATTCATCAACAAGAGTCAATGTCTTTTTTCTGTGGATGTGATCTGCTCATCTGCTGCTCTGTTATCCTCTTAAATAAACTGAAGAAGAAACTCAAAAGCTAAGTTTTCAGTCCTCTTAGTCAAAAACATTAATACAGTATTTAAATGTTCATCCGACAATGTATCATAAGCATCATAATGTATCTTCCCGATTACATTATCAACTTGAATGTAGTTCAGTCTTTGCCAAGTTTGTATATTTTTAAAGAAGGACATAAGTACAAAGCACAGGAAACAGCTGACCAACTTGTCCATGGCTTCCATGCTTCTTTCTATTGTTTACATGGACGTGTTTTGGCTCCCTGATGATGTCATCAACGTAATGACATCAGCATTAACTAGCCACACAGCTTGTCTGCTGCCGATTAGACCCCGGTCTGCTGGCAGTGGGGAAGGAATTACTTGCTGGTTGTTAGCGGGTTACACCGCATTGACTCGCTAATTTTAGTGTGAAAGCGGTATAATTCAGTATTTTCAGACTTACTGCCTTTTACTTATTCAACTATTTACACCATTTGCCTGCTGGATTGAATTAATAGTTTTAGGCTGTCTGTCAATAACTGTGTTCATTCACAAAATTAAACCAAGTAATCAATAAGTAATTTCATTGCAGAACTCAAATGTCCTTTCTATGGGATACTGTATGGGATTGCCACTTGAGGTCTTTTTGAGTAAACACTTTACCAGTTGTTAAAACATGTAACATGATTGGAGACAAAGACAAGAAGAAAAGAAAAGCCTGATCGGGGCATCCCTAGCTGCCATGAAGGCTGCAGCTCTACCAGCTGATCCCTCACTGGCCCAGCTTTGACGTAAAAGTACATCACCAACGATGTCTGCTTGTATCAATGGGGTACTTAAACTTTATTTCATAACAATGGCAGGTGTTGTAGATGTGCTGTTCATAACATGTATGTCCATGGTTGTGGCAGAGTAACACACCTGATTAGTTTGGCATGTCACAGTCCAGTTACAGTTGTGCCTTTTGTTTACTCAGTTCATATTTACATGAACAGATTTAACTCCAACTGCTGATGAAGAGGTGCCACTGTAAACATGCACCCAGGAAAAGCATTAGGCAGCAAATATAGGCAACACGTAGGAAGGTTTTTGGCAGCTGTTCATAGTCCTGTACTGCAAAGGCTGTAAAATAAATCTGTTTATCTCTCTTCAGTTCTATCAGAGGATTTTGGAATATTGTGAGTCATGATCAACTATTTTCAGATCCAAACAAAAACCTGAAGAAAACTTCAGGAGAAACTGAGCTTATTTTCACTTTTACACCAAACGCAACTTGAAAGCTGTGTGTAAATTCTGCAGCACAAAACAACGGCAGTGGGAAATGTCATAGTGCAACTCCATGAACACACAACTGGGTGTGACGAGATGTTTTTTAATACAGACAACTTGTCTGGATTATAGTCTGATAAAACATGAGTCAGCTAAACTCAGGACAGTGGTGTTAACGCATCACTTCCTCTGTGACAGTTTGATGAAAGAGTGATGAAACATAAACACAGAACAGTGATGTTGAAAAGCCGGACAAGGACGAGAACAAACTCTGTCATGCCCACCTTACAGGTCCACTGATGCCAGCTCCCAACTTCTGCGTCCAGTTAATGTTGTACTCATCGAGAATGGATGTCTCCTGTCAGGAGAGAAAAGACACATGCCTCAATATCAGACAGTGTTTATAAAATGAGACTTTTAAAACATCTTCCTTATCATACTAAAATAAAAATTGTAGACCATTGTAACATTTATCAGCATGGCTTCTGTCATGAAGTTGATTTGATAAAGCCACTAGCTCAAAAAAGTCTTAGCATTATTACAACAAAATTATTAAGACGGGTTGTAAATCCAATTATTTCCTATTAATTAACTATTATTTTGTGACTTATTAACTATTACCTAGTGACATTCCTCTGTGTAAGGGTATGTTTGTCCTGATGTCTTAGTGCAGATCACCTGTCTAGTCCCACAATAGTTCATTCTAAACAAAGATAATTCTGTAAAGACAACTTATAAAAACTACCATCATGCCCAGTTAAGTGTTTTTGTATTACAACAGTATATCTTACAGCACACTCCCAATAAGTCCGTTACTCAGTGCAATGTTCCCCTCCCCAGTTCACCCATTGACCTGCACTTGCATTGCTCCAAGCACAACTGGGCCTGAGTACTTTCATATCATCATGTTGTAATGCGACACAGTTTACAAGTAGCGTGTTCCATCAGTCAGCACGGTGAATAACAACACAGGGAACATAAAACCATGAGCTTGAGCGGGTGCTGAAGTAGACCAGGAAAAGTGGTGCTGGTAATGGCGACACGTAATGTTTTATTCTTGTTTTACGGAGTATGTTTAAACCTTCTCTTTATCTGGTTTGGGTCCCTCTCTTTTAGAAACAGAAAAATGCTGGAACAGACCATGAAAATGTGCAGAACATTGCTGGCACCAGTTTGAGTGATCTTAACATTTTTTGGGCATTTTTTAGCCTTTATTGATAGGAAAGAGAGACAGTGGAAAGGCTTGTGAAGGGATGAGAGCGTAGAGGAGGACACTCTGCAAACTGGCCAGAGGCTGGATTTGAACCTGGACTGGAAGAGGCATGTCAATGGGTCGTGCCTGGTTGCTTACCACTACGCCAAACCAGCACCCCTTTATTAACCTTGTATACAGAGCCAGAGCTACTAAAAAAGCACAAGCAGTCCCGTCAGATGACACTCGCCCTCTTCAGACAGCGTACAGGTTGCTGCCATCTGGTTGTTGATATACTCTGCCCAAGTCAGACAAATGGATTTAAAAAGAGCTTTGTCTCTTAAATAACATGTGACCTGATGTCTCTATTGTGTGTCTAATGAGTGTGTTCAGCTGTTTTTTGTGTATGAGATTCAGCGTTTTATTTTGACCGTCTCGCTTAAGCTGTTAAGCAAATTGCGCTTCAGGGGTGACAAAGTTGATCATGACCTCTTCTGTATGTACCAGGTCTGAGAATGGCACAGAGCGATCATACTAGACAAGCAAAACAAATTAACATCAAACATGCTGGGTTATAGCTCTTTCTCAATATCATGAAAAGGCACTATTTTTCCAGAATCTTATACAACAACACACCTTGAATTCTCGTAAACTGAGTGCAAATAGATTGGGCAGTGATGTAACAAGAAGTGCGTCTCACCAGACAGCATTACGTAACAGGAAATACTGCAAGCTTCTGGTATTGGTTGGAGCTACAACTGGCAGAGCAGCAGGTCTTTTTTCGCCATCTTCCAGTTACTCCTAGATATGCAACTTCTGTCCTAAAAGCACTCGTGCATCCCCTGTAGCGTGACGCAATTCCAACATCTAAATAAAATGGGCAGTCAGTAAGAAGTATTCCCTGTTGCTCTTTAAGTCCCATAATCACAGTGAGAATAACTATCTGCATTCTTTGCATTTTCACGACTTTTCCTTTCATTATAAATCTCTTTATTTATATGAACTGCTGGAATCTGCTTCTATTACCTGCTGACCACTTCTCTGGCCTGTTAACTCATGCTAGCATTACCCTCATTTCCGTTACAGGCACTGCCAAAAGAAGCCATGGAGTGTAGCTTTGCTGAATCAAATTAAGAAAAAAAAGCTTATTGTGATGCTTTTATTTCAGAAAAAAAACCCACAATCAATCATTGAGGCAGCTTGCATTGCACATCATCAAGACAACAAGACCTTTATAAGATTTGAATATGAAGTTCTTCTTTGTTTAAATTCATTTTGTCATTTGCTTTGCACTGTTAAAGTCAACCTCATTGAGACCCAAAACATCTGCCTGTACTATTATGATCAGCTTAGTATCACATGAGGATCTGTCTCTCTTGTCCAAGAAAATGTTGGTCTTGGTGTTACATTATGCCCCTTCCAACAGGCACTGACCTGGCCAGTCTAATCTGCTCTGTTCAAGCACACAAAGGATGATGATAATCAGGATTTGTGATGTTTACAAAACAAAGGACACAGGACTAGAATGCACTTAACATGTCTCGAAAGGTGCAAGACAACAGAAAATGTTCGTTTTGGCTAGTGTTGGTTACAAACTTGACCTTTTAATTTATATTTTGTCCTGTTCTGTTTTAAGAAATATTACTTGTATAGGACAGGATGAGTGTAATCAAACAACTGCATCAAGAAATGAAGAGCAGTACATTGAATATGCTGCATAATACATTAGTTGATGAAAAATAGACAGGACAATAAGCACACTAACTCTCCCAAAGCTTGGAACAGCTTCACGGTCAGCATAACAACATGATGGTGTCGATGGACAAGGGTTTAGATACCAGAGACAGTGTTTTGGCACACTGCTCAACCAATAATTATTCTTTAGGACAATTTCCTCTAATGAGTAGGTGTCCCAGTTCTTAGAGTTGTCCCCCCAATAAATCCAGCATTACACTCACTCTGACCCAGCTTTGAAAGCAGGGCCTGAGCCACTTGGGATCACATTTTATTACTGGCATAAATGCCTGGGCAGTGACACATTGACGAGGGGAGGCCAGGGGCAAATCTGTGGTCCAAGGTGTTAAGAAATGTGTTCCTGTTTAATGACAAGGCCAGACAAACCTGAGCTTCAGATTTTATTCTTTTGTGGATAAAACATCTCATATGAAATAAACCACCATCACTGCTTTAACTCAGATTTACCTGAGCCAGAGTTCCTTCTTTTCAAAGTAAGTCATACGCTTTAGTCTTTCTCATTCCACGTGGCCCAGACTTCATCTCTTTAAACTTCTCAGAGTAAAACATGCATCCAGGTTGCATCACAAAACAGATTAGTATTGAGAACTAGATTTGCTGTCATTGTGAAATTCCTCAACTACTCCATTTTCAACAAAGACTGTGATGGCATTAGATTGTTAAACTTCAATGTAAGACTCACTAAAACACATGTCAATACCAGTTTCAATACCAGTTTTCTTTACCAGTGAAATACTTGGTCATTTCTTGTTTTTATTACCAAAAACTACAAGCATACGTCTGCACATGTATTGCAGACATGTTCTAAAACACTCCCAGTGAAGATAAAACAGAACTTAAGAACCCAGAACTTGAATTTCTTTTTTTATTATTACCAGAAATTGCAGACAAATTATTGAACATGGTCAAAAATGCAGAAAAACATCGATAACTTTGATATACTGTAATACTGCATATATATTGGGGCTATTCAGCACCCTCTCTATGTTTTTGGGATTGGTTTAAAATCTTAAGATGAGGACAGTAAAGAAACAACCAATGTTATATTAACATATTTTTGGAGGAGTAAAAAGTGTTGCAGGTTTAATCAAAGCTTACTTTCAGATTAAAATAAGACAATTCCTTAGCACTAAATCATTAGTAATTTCTTGATTTCAGTTGCTGAGCAACTGCTGACTGAGAAGTAAAAGTGCATATAATGTATGCAGCATAAAACATATACATGAAGATTTCCCTTAATTTTAAACACTCATCTTTCTTTGGATTAAATGTGTGATTAAAGAATCAATTGATTTAGCTTTAATGTTTTCAATATTAAATTATGGGGGGATGTGGAGAAACAGAAAGACAGAACATGAAGGAGCAGTAATGGTAGTAATAATAGACAGTGAATAAATTTTTTCTTCATTTTTAATGCATTTTTATTATTTCGTTTTTATTCATTTGTGTATATGTTGGTAGATTTTTATATCCACTTATTTATTTATTTTTTTACTTTAGATATCCTGTGATCTTTTATACTTTTGTACATGACAATGCTACTGAAATCTTAATTTCCCTGAAGGAATCTTACCAAGGGATAAATAATGTTGTCTAATCTAATTTAATCTGACCTGTGATGGAAGAACTAATGTGCTGATAGAAAACATCTGACTCAGTCTTTGTCATTTAAACTGTATAAGACAGTACACAGCAGAGCTGAATTACACTGCATCTAGTTCAAGACGATAAAAACAGCATGTTACAATATAAAAAATACATTTTTCATTCTATAACGACAAATTGGTAGTTACAGAATTATAGACAGGGAGAAGCAGGTCTAAAGCTGTGTGATTATTTTCATTGTTTTGTACATACACAAGTGTTCAGGTGAAATAAGTTTGGACATATTCATCTGATCCTCATCTGTCTGCGTCGGTCTTACCTTGATGAACTTGTCTGCGTTGTTGTCTTCTGACATGGTGTCTGGATGTGGACAGATGAGGTCTGTCAGTCAGTTGACAGTAAAAACAAGGTGTCTGTCTCCGACTTCAGAAAGTTCTGCAAACCTGGCTTGAACCAAGGCTTGTTTATATCACAACTGCTGACAGATGAAGGCCATTAGGATGAAACGATATTCGGCCACCGCTCAGCCAAAGCCGGGTTTGCTCCACTCGGGGACCCGGAGCCCACCAACCGGTTTGGTAGAACTTTAGATCAGGCCACCTCGGCTCCCAACTTCGGGGTCCGACTCGCTCTTCAAGTCGCCTTGGGTCCACTGTAGTGACCATGTAGAGTTTCAAGCTCTAAATCAAAGTCAGTATAAAATCCTAAGACAGGTCCTCTGCGGACTTGCCCACCACTTTGAGGGGTGCAGGGGAGTATTTTTAGCAGCGACCCGCTCCTCTGCGGTTAGCCCGTTGTTAGCAAATACGCTAACGTTACGATGACGGCTAACGATTTACACAATCAGGTCAAGAGTGACGGAAGAGTTAAAACAGATACATTGTCTGAAAATCACTGATAAATCCTCTTTGGCCGCCGGGTTGATCAGATCCAGCGGGCACACAGTGTTCCCGAGCAGAGCAGAGCAGCCTGTGATGTCGTCGAGATGAGCTGCTAACGCGATATCAGGGGAGTCACTTTATACTCATCTCTCCGACAAACATCATTCAGAATATCTGCGTTCAGAGGACTGTATAAAGAAAACCATCGCTCAAAATAAAAACCATGAATCTGAGTCGTAAACTGGCTCCATCGGTGTTGTTTTCAGCGGTGACCACGGAGACGCACACATCCTCTCCGGACTGTTTTGCTAATCCTTTAGCATCCCGAGGATACACAGTCGGCACTACGCTATAGTAGGCCGCACAGAACGCCTCATTAAAAATAAAACTACGGCTGTTTAAATGAACAAGGACTATTATAGTTGACGTATTCACTTCTAACAGCATTAAATATGAGACAAGCAGTAAGATACTCTTGGCTTTTTCAGTTTAAGCTGTTAATTAGCGAAAATATGACGGGTTCCATTTTAAAATAGTCAGACCTCTGCGTTTGGGTCCTTGGATGGTCCCAGCTGTCTTTTTTTAAAAACAAACTTTATTAACAATTTGCTTTTGAACAAAATATGTCTAAGATTAAGTAAAAGCAAAAAACAAACAGTGGCATTTAAAGACAGATGGAAACACTTAATTCTAGACTTAAAAGTCTATATCATCAAAGTATAAACGTATGAATATTGGAAATAAAAAAAAAAATCCAATAGACATCAATGAGACAACAGAGATAAGTAGGCCTATATATGGGAGCATGCCAACAAAATATCTGTGTAACAGAGCAAAAGAGTTACAATTCAGGCTGCCACACAGTCTTCAGATTTCTCCACAACTTCGACATAAGATGAACCCTGAAAAGTCTAATTTGGGTATTAAATGAAGAATGGAGGTGTAGAGTTATATACACACAATATGGTCATGGGGTCATATTAAAGATTTTTGGTGGAAAATTGTCATTAAAGTAAATATGGTTTTCATTAAGATTCTAAAGATGGATCCAACATGCCTTCTCTTAGGATTGCCTCACCCTCAAATTAATGATACAATCAAAAACTGCTTAATGTATTAAGTTATGCTGCACGTAAAAAGTGTACTATTGAAATGGATCTCACATAAACCACCAACTGTTTCTGACAGGCACAAGGTCATATTTGATTTGCTATCTGTGGGATATCTGACATATTGGCCCAGAGGGACAACTGGACAATACTTTGGTCTATGGACTCCATCTCTTGACTATGTGGGGCTGACAATGCAGTATTTTCTGGAGGTCTTTACCCAATCCAAGACGATAACTAGTGGACAATGAGAGGCTCTGCTATCTTAATTGCTTCAATTACTGTATGTGTAAAGATAATAAGGTTCAACACATTGATACCAGAATAAGTTGGAAATTCTGCTTGTTTTGTTTTGAATGGGGTGGGTGTTAATATTAAAAAAAAAACACTGTTTGACTTAGATGTGGTGTCTAATTGTTAATAAAAATATGTTTAAAAAAAAACAGGCTTGAAATCTGTACAAAGCACGTGAAATTACACATTATAACGACACCTAAACTGATCAAAGATGAAGTATCACTTAATGAGTATTAAGCCTGTGATGTCAAAATTTCATTTTCTGAAACAGTTAATCACATAAATCTGAAGATAAAGTCTAAGCGCAGCATTAAAAGTGGGGACATTACAAGTGAAAAGCAATTCACTCGCACTAGACCATCTATGCACCTTGAGGAGTAGCCTATTCTGAGTATCATTGTGTGTCAACTCACCTTCAACTTTTCCATTAAAAAAAAAAAAAGTATATACACAATACATGAGAGGATTAGGGTACAAAAAGTTAGAGTGTCCCCTCCCCCCTTATTCTGTACAAAAAGTCAAAATTCTGCATTATTTCACTTATCCGACTTCCAAATGAATAATCAAAATTCAGACCTTTTATGGCTAAATTAAGTTACTTTTAAATAAAAAAATTTCAGTTCCCTGGTTGAACTGCACAACTAAAACCTTAGTGCAACAGTCACAGATGTGCAAGGACTCAAGTGTCAATGCACGTAATTATCAACGACATCATCATTATTATTGCATGAACGTGTGGACATTTATTCATCCTCATCTAAATGTTTTATCATCTCTATTTTTTTGTTATTACCTTTTATTCTGAAATAGGAGAAAAAAGAAGGGACAGTCACAGATGTCATTATTTCACTACATTTTGAATAAAAGATGCAGTCAGGACATGTAATGAAATAAAAAAAAAAAACAAGACCAACCCTATAGCAAGAAAAATAAACACTTTATTATAAACTAACAAAAAAGGGATCAAAAACTAAAAACTAGTTCTTTAGAAAAGGCCAACATGTTAATCAAAATCTCTAACCCAAAGCTACAAATCAAAAATGTAACAAAGAAAGAATACCCTAAATAAAGTACAAATCTAAACCACTCAAGAGTACAACAAAAACAAACCAACTACAAACACATGGAGACACTTTAAAGACTAAATACTTACACTTGTGTGACACATGAAGACAACTGACCCAACAAAGACAAGGGAAACACACAGACTAAATACACTGGAGAAACATCAAGCACAGGTGAGACAATCACAAAGGTGCAGGGAATCATGATCAGAGACACACAGAGAGGGCAGGAAACACCACAAGGAACAGAGGGATTTCAAAATACAGCAGGAAACACTTGAAACCAGAGAAACAAGAGGTCATAAACAAAGAACACAAGGAAAAACATCCAAAATTTACCTGAACTAAAATCATAAAATGCATTGTCAAACAAAAAAAAACACCACTCTTTAGGTATCAATTATCTTTTATTTTGTGACCATCTTAAAAGGGGGAAGCAACATTTTTTCTTCAATGTTCTCCCATATAATGGACCCAAAGACATTAGTCAAATTCATATTAACTCTGTCTCACACACACTGTAACACCGGTTGTTGAATCAAAAAGAAATTTTAAATAAAGTAACACAATTGTAAGCAACGTCATAATCATATTAATAAGATTAACTATCTTTTGTATGTTTAGAATTCTGTGTATCTTACCTTATTCATATTTATAAATGAGAGTGTAATGCATTAAATGATTACAGATGGAGGCACTCTTGAGGCACAGATGTGGACACAATAAAGTGCCTTCCTCACAGAGACAATACAGTAATCATTTTCCTTTACCAAAACAGGGAAACATTTGAGGAGAAAATAAGTTTTGTCTCTGCAAACATATTCCATGACAGACTTGTGTCTGAAGGGGCAATGGGCCAGGAGGAAATAAACAACCACCATCCACAAGCTGTGGACAGGTAATCACAGCAGAGCTCTGTGCTGAGTAAATATTGAGCATGAAATAGTGCAGAGGTCCCTGGCTTTGAAATTCTAACCTTAAAATCTAAACAACTTACTGTTAATGATTTCATTATTCCATCTTATGCCGACAGTTCAGTTAGAATTACATACAATTGTTGTCTTCTTCACTCAGACTACTTTATAGTTTTTAAGCTACGGTTGGTGTTTGTTCCCAAATTCAATGTATTGCAAAGGTCTCCAAAATTAGTTTAATTTATTTAATTATTTATTAACTATTTACTTCTGTTCTATTGTGATTATCATTTAACTCATGTGTGGTCAGTAAAGCTGAAATATAAAGGTTTATGGCAATTTTTATATTTCTATGTGCCTTACATTAGCATTAATAATCTTAGATCTTTTAAAGTAAGATGCATTAATAAACTAGTGACATATTTGAAAAACAAACTGTGGACTATTACATACAGATTTAATGTCAAGTGTAAATGTACTGGAAAAGTCAACACAGCTTTTGTACCAATTAAATGCTGCTAAAATCAATAGCCCACTGAGAAATGCTGGATAGCTGGTTATTCAAAACATTGCCCTATTTTAACTATTTTAAGGTTTACAGAGATTCATAGAGTTAGTGATCTAAACAACATAACAAAAACAAAAGCCACAAGAAATCATCATTGACATGATTTTTCATTAGTCACCAATTATCCCAACAAGCATCTTTTTTGGTCTACGAAGTCTAGGAAGCAGATGTGCCCAGAGAGAACTCACACATGCATGTAGAGAACTGAGAATTGATTCTCCACTGGTCACAATGTGGCATAAAATGACTTTAAATAGCCATGGCTACTGTCAAACCTGTGAGCTGCATTTAGGGAACACACACAGGTGTTTCTTTGCTGGGCCAAAAGTTCTTTAATTGCAGAAGTACACAAAAATATAGGAAGTGTTCAGTGTCACAGTGTATCATTATCATAATTTTTTTCTTTTTGTTATTTTAGCTGCTAAAAAAGGCTTGTTGTAAATTAAAAATTAAAAGATTGAGTTATTAAATTGGAAGGTTAATCCATTTCACAACTGAACAAATTAATGGATAAAATCCATGAAGTTTAATTCAAGATTTATTCTGTACCAAAACTATAAAATGATGATTAAAAACTTTTTTCTTAAATATTACAAGTTTTGTTATCAGCTGCTGTCAATTGTGGAGATTAATAAAACAAAAGAAACATTTTTCCCTTCATCATTGGCACTGGCATTAAATTTGGGTATATTAAGGTCTCAGTTTCAGCTACCTTGAACAAACAGTGAGATTGTTCTAGGTACGAAAGAAGCCACAGAAACACAATAAAACATGACAGTGATTAAGACAGAAATTCTAATAATTGGCAACATGGCTTTTATAGCTTTTCACAATATAAAAGTAACTGCCAATAGAAATTATATCTCCTCCCTTGATACAAAAGTCTCAGGGCTGTTTGATTTCAAAGTCCTGTTGTCATGATCCACACATCTTCATCCACCCCTGGAAGTGTTTGGAGGAAAATTACAGTTACATTTTAAAGTTTTTTTCATATATTACTTCAATTCCTTTATAAACCTTACCAAAAATATTTGGCTTTACTTTTAACTAAACAAAAAAAAAGTTTATTTACAGCACAACATTGCAATGATATTTAGCAGAGGTTTGTTTCCAAAGTGACACATATCTGGGAGTAAGTACAATTCAAGCAAGAATCTAAACCAGGGGGAACAACATTAGTGAGAGCCACAAACTGCTTCAAGTCCGACCAGACACAAGTGATGCCATCTAGTGATAGAAGCTACTAAGCTAAGTTTTTTCTGACCAAGAAATTGACAGAAAATCTTGTCAAGTCATCTCGGCATCATTCCACTGACATGGACATCATCATGTTCAGCATAAACATGGTGCTGATTGGTCTAGAAAGAGCAAGGTCTAAAACCCTCTAAGTCGTTCTACCACTGAGGACAGAGTCAGAGGAGGAGAGTCAAACTGAGCCATAAGTGCTCCCTAAACAGATGAGTCTTCATCTTTCTCTTTTAGGAAGATGAAGATTCTATACAAATTACATAACAGTACTGAGCAATGATGCAAATCTTGTGATGATCCCTGTGTCCATCAGGGCCTTTCTTCGTGGAGTCTGCATGTTCTCCTGTGCATGCATTGGTTCTCTCCTTGAACCCCGACTTCCTTTCACAGACCAAAACATGCTCAGTAGGTAGATTGGTGACTTTAAATCACCTTTGTGTGCGCATGAATGGCTGTCTGTCTCTCTATTTGGCCCTGTGATTGGCTGACGGCCGGTCCAGGGTGTACCTTGCCTCACTGGGATAGGCTCCGGTTCCTATGACCATGAAACGGATACGTGGTTTCGATTATGAATGGATGGATGGATATTGGTATGACCTTGCTCATAATAGTGGCTTTGAAAGGTATAAATAAAAGTGTTGCAATTATGAAATTCATTACATCCTTTTTTAAAAAAAACAAAACAAAATAGGCAATCTTGTGGCCTGTGCAAAAATTTTATACTTCATGTTGCTGGACTATTTGTATTCAAAATCTTACATGGGAAATTCAGCACAATTAATCTAAGGTAAAAATAAAGAAAGAAATTTCTAACATGGAAGAATCTCACATTGGTTAAGAAACTCAAGTGACATCTTTGACTTGCAATAGCAAAAACATAGATGAAGTACTGCAATCATAAAAATATTTGGAGAACAAAATGAGTTAAAAACATCTCCAGGCCTATATCAAAAATTGATTCTGCCAGTACTGATTTTTCAATGAACTTGATTTGTTGCTCAGTTATAAGCTTTGTTTGCTCGCTTTCTGTCTGCAATGTTTTTTTTTTTCATGTTTGTGACAAATTAAGTATGTTATGCGTTATGTAAGTCATGAGCCAGCCGCAGCCTCAGATCCTCGGGCAGGGGTCTCTTGGCTGTTCCAAAGTTCAGACTTAAAGGGATAGTTCAGTTTTTTTGAAGTGGGGTTCTATGAGCTCCATATGACCTTTAAGTACATTAGAAGCAGTATAAACTTCTCTCCTCTCCCTGAGTAAGCCGCGACTTGTAGAAGTTTGTGTCGTAGAACCAGCTGCAGACAGAGAAGTATGTACCAAATACAGCGGCTATTTTGTTTGTCTACAAGAACTCCCATCAGAAAATAATACCACAGTTTGAGAGAACACTACCTAGATTTTTTTGATTGTATTAACTATTTGAAAAATAAAGTTTATCTGGAACTATGAATACATGGAATATGAGAAATACGGTGAAACATCTTTTAAATCACATCTTAAAACTCACTTTATTAGACTTGCTTTTACATGATGCTTTTACTGCGCACATACTATATCAACCTTGTTACCTCCGCCAAGGAGGTATGTTTTCAGGAGAGTCTGTCAGTCTGTCTTTCTGTGAACAAAATAACTCAAAAAGTAATGGATAGATTTTGATGAAAATTTCAGGAAATGTTCAGCATGGGAAAAGAAAGAACTGATCTGGTGTTGATCCGGATCACCGTCTGGATCTGCCATGACAAAAAATGTGATTTTCGTGAATAACTACTGAACTAAAATAGATATCATTATGAAACCAGTTGCTAATGGTATGTTTTCATGGTTAAGGAATCTAAATATTTACATGAAATAAAGGTAGGACTAATATTTATAGTAAAAATCACAATATGGGAGAGGACTGTGGTGCTGGCGGTAGTCTGTGCTCTCGGAGTGCTTTTCTAGTTATTCAGTGTATTCTACTTACCCAACATACTTGTTTTACAATTAATTATTAAACTATTTTCAGTCTCTGCTGTTTTTACTCTCCTCATTGGTTTCTCATCATTTTAGTCCTGTTTTAACCATCTTTTTGTTTTAATATACTCTCTTTTTTATCTGTCCTCAACTGTCATGCATCTATTTATATCAATCATCAATCAATCTTTATTTGTATAGTGCCAATTCATAACAAGTGTTATCTCAAGACACTTTACAATAGCGCATAAATCTCTTCATTTTATGGATACACATGTATACATAGATACAGATATACATATAAAATACTCATATGTATATATATATATATATACATCCAACACCCAACATGAATTCATATAGCCAATCATAAATCCCTCCATCATGGCAACAAAAAAAAACCTTCTGTTAAGCAGCAGGAAATCTTGAATGTGGATCCTAGTCTCATGATGAACAGCAAATCCCCATATTGTTGTGGTCCCCATATTGTTATATAAAAACCAAAATACCTTTTCTTAATTTACACATATGTCGGGCTGGACGATATTACCTAATCTCAATATCACAATAATTTGAAGCTCTTATCTCGAATATGATTAATGAACAATTATTTTATGCTATGCTGGAACAAATTAGTGGTGATATCAACAGTCGTAGACACGGTTTCCTGCAGTATTTACACTTAACTTCTTTTAGATGTCCTCTGCACAGAATCCAAAATGTGTCCAAATAATGGAGCAGGTATCTTTCTTGGCTACAAGGTCCTGTGATAGATTGGCACTTGTGTCCTCCATGTTGGTGGCGAATCCTCTACTCTTGGTGAAAGTGAACATATGGAAGGGGCGCGGTCACGTAACTTACACAGGGAAAATAATCCAAATAATCGGCATGAGTAAAATTACTTTGATTATATGGTCTAAATGTCGATTTTGATTATGTTTCGATTAATTGCCCAGCCCTACTCATATGTATGTTGACATTTTAGCTTGTACTAATGTAGTACATCCTTACAGTACATAATTGCCTCCAGTATACCATTTTCATTCCTTTTGTTGCTTTTTTAAGATAAACTTCTTCTCTCTTGACCTGATTGTTGACTTATTGTTTGTAGAGTTCTGCCTTTGTTTTGTCTGTTGAAGCACTTTGTAGACACCTGGTTTTAAAGGTGCTTTATAAATAAAGTTATTATTATTGGGAAATTAGGCTTGTGCATACCTTTTTTTGTTAATTTTCTGTTAATGCCTCAAAACTATTACATAAAAAATAAATAAAAATCCTACATGTGGAGAAAATAGGTCGATCAGTGAAGTAGTTTATCAAGCCGACTAAGCACTTGCAAGGAGTTATTCGTGTCATGATTTGTTTTGGAGCTGCACCTTCACATCTCAGCCTGTCCCCGGTGTGCTGTGATCCAGTGCCCTGCGGTGTGGAGCTGCTGCGGCAGTGTGTTTGCTGTGTTCGCCGGCTCACGTGGATGTCAAACAGCCGCTGACGCTCCGTGGACTTCCTGGAAATAGTGCCATGCTGTGGGCATAATTTCCTTAAACAAATGTGTATCTTAGTGCTTCATTAAGTAGATAGCATTGAATATGACACTGTTTGTCCTAGTATTAGACAGATATTTCTCGGAATGAATGATGCGGTGATAAGTGTTTTTGTGTTTTGAGCCGTTACGCCTGTCATATATCCCTCCGCCGTTTTTTGTGTCCTTTCAGACTGTTTTGGTCTTTTCGCTGTTAGCAACGGAAGAACCCGAGATAGTTGTAAACCCTATTTTCAGATAATCTATTTTTTTGTTCGGCGCACACAACAAATTGACACGAGGTGTAACGCTCATGTTTATTTTGGACGAGTGCTTGGCGCGTGTTGTCTTTTTTTAATATCATTATTTTTTTCTGTTTTAATAGGAATTGTACAGATTGCTAATTTAGCTAGCAACGGTTAGCCAGCCTGCTCCTTAGCATTAGCATCTCCCTCCAGAGACACATTGACATTAGCCTGCTAGCTTTAGCCCCATCTTAGGATCGCTAACGTTAGCGAGCTGTCACCCGAACCGCACACCGTCCCGTCCGTCGAGAAGTTGCGGCGTGAAGCTGGTCGTTTTTAAACGCCGTCTTTTATGGGATCACCATGTCAATGAAGGCCGGTGGTAATCGCAGCAAGCCCGGCGGTGGCAGCACAGCTGGTGCCGCCGCCTCTGGAGCCGGAGGAAGCGGCGGGGGAAGACAGAATATGGGCAGGTCTGTGCAATTTCAAACGTAACTTAAGCGCTGTAAAAACACAGCAGGTGGACCAGTGTGGGGAGTTTTCAGTACATGTGCACAGTCACGTCCAGTAGTGGCAGATTGTAGAGATGACATTACTGCTAAATGGTGGTAAACTCGTATACGTGTGGTGAACGGCGTGTGGGCCTTGATATGCGTTGTCCATCCAGTGTAACGTTATGCTGTTTGGCTAGTGAGGCCTGTCTGCTCAAATAATGTTGCAACTTCGACGTAATGTTGCCTTTTCTTTCCCTCTAGCTTAGACAAGGTATGATCCGTTTTGTTTGCTTATAGTGCCCTATAATTACATTCCCATTGCATTAATTGTCACAAAATATAGGAGACATGTTGGAGACAAAATCACTCATATCTCTAGGTGCAAATAGATGGCTGTGTGCTGTTAATTATTCCACCATTATATTTCTAAACTGGAATGCATGAAGCAAATATCAAGGTATTGCATTACACATAATTAATGCCACCTTGAGGTAGTTTCAGTGCAATTAACAGACTATCACAAGAACATTTAAAATATACTACAATGCACCCCACTGACATGCATCTAATAACACTAAATGTGAGATTTTAGCTGAAACTGCTTTAGATTTTAGTGCTAGTCTCTTGTAAGGGACACAACACATGCATTAGTGGCCAAAATGATTATTAAGCATATTGGTTGTGATTGCTTGGTGCCCCCTGTTCATATTCGTGGGGTTAATTTGAGGATTTGCCCTTACATGTTTACATTTTACTCATGTTTTAATTGTGAGTAAAAAGAGGGGCCGCATGTAGCCCCCAGGCCCCCAGTTGCTCACTCCTATCATCTGCTTTTTGACCACATCCTCACGATCATCTGGTCTTAAATGCTCATTACGCACATGCATGTAGCAGTGAAGACAGGTACCAAGGTGCAAATGTTAGTCAGCTATCAGCCTGGGGTCAATACGGCTAGCGTTAATTAGCCATTTGACAGCCCATGCTTGTTATTCAGAGCACTCCCCTCCTTCACTGTAACAAGCTAACGGGGCAGCCCGTGCGACTTTCCAGCATGTCAGACTGTTTGTTTTCTCTCTGCTGTCATATTTCTCGCCACATTACCGCAATATTGCTGCAACGGGGTTGTCAAGAAATGGACATGGAGCGTGTGGGCGCGTGAGAGAGAGGGGCGGTGTGGGGGTGAGGAGGAGAAGGGGGGAGTTATATAGACCGAGGGGCTTTCAACCTTGACGTTGCCGTCGCTGCTGCTTGTATGAAATAGTGCCCTTGAAGCATGACATTCCTGTTGTATATAGCCCTAAGATAAAGCTAACATATTGCTAGAGCAGGAGCTGCATGCGTATTGTGGTTACAGGAGGTGTTAACACGGTCAGGCTGCTATTCACCGGTCACTGGGACAGTACGTCCCATTCATTGCGTAGGTTTTTATCTATCGAGGCCGTGTGAACATGCTGTCGAATAAGACCTGTCCGGCTCTGCACATGTTCTGTAAACCAGCCTATTTGATTTCAAAATGAGTTGGATTTGCCCCGTCATAATCTTTAGGACTGTACAAGAGAGTCTTTCATTCATATTCCACAGTGGATATAATGTAGGGAAAGTGTCCATTGCCCACATTGTGTGGAGTGTGAATGAGTGGCTACATGCCAAGTGCTGAACAAGGTGCATTTTAGGACATGCTTGGGAAAAAAAGGGCTTCTGAGTGTTTGGCTGGCAGCTGATTTAACATTTTTCTAACCAGAAAACACCCTGGAGTCTGTGAGGAATTTACAAATCTGTGTTGCATTCAAAAAGGATTGAACTTACATTTTCAAGATGTTTCATTTTGATGTTCTGTCTGACTGATCATTTTGTTAATACGTGCAAGAGCAGTTTGCAACATTTCAGAGATACAGTTTTGCTCCTTAAGATATTACTTGCATAGTTGCCTCAGTCATTTGGGGCCATAGCTTAATGGTGGTGGGAAAATGTGATGCTGTAATGCCTTTTCTGTCTGCAATATAGATTTAGATATGGGGAAAAATCCTGAAAGTTATTTCAGATGAATCCAGTGAGTCTTGTTTCTCTTAAATGTGGGCCGTTAACATATAAATCTTTTAATCATGATGTCGTTAATTAGCCTTTAAGCCTTTTTTTATGCTAGGCCTTTTTCTGAAAGTGCTAAGAGTCACATTCTGTTTGAATCAGTGGTTGATGATTCTAATGGATTAAACGTATCTTGGGAGGCATGGTGGCTCAGCAGGTAGTGCGCATGCCTCACAGCTAGGAGGTTGCTGGTTTGATCCTGTGTCGGTCAGAGCCTTTGTGTGTGGAGTTTGCATGTTCTCCCCTGCATGCGTGAGTTCTCTTTAAACTCTAGCTTCCTCCCACAGACCAAATACCATTAGGTTGATTGAGCATGGGACTTTCAAGTTGTCCTTGGGTGTTGAATATTTTTTTTTCCACGGTTGTTGATTCACTTGGGTAGCCTCTCTCTCCTCTCTTTGTACACTGGCCAGGAGGTGTCTCTCCAGAGAAGTGACCTGGGCTGCTAAAAAACTGTTACTGTGCTGCTGACATATGGATAAACATAACACATATGTAAGCTTTGTATCTTTAACTCATCTATGAAGCTGTCTGCAGGCTGCAACCTCTGGGGATGTAAATGAAGGCCCCCAAAAAACCTGTGGTATCATGAATGTCCACTTGAGGCTGGCTGCAGAAATCTATCACTGAAATGACCGTGTGCAGAGGCAGGTGGTTTTTACAGCTGAGATACAGTGTTTACGGCCTGGCTCAAAATCAGCTGTAGTCTTGATACACAACATATCTGTGCTCTCACTGTGAGGGGGTTGATTTTTAAAAAAATATTGCGCCCGTTTTTACTTTATTTAGGATTCCCGATTTTTGAAATAAGGACATAATTGACATGATAGCACATCTATGCAGAGTCACTGTTGGTCAGATGGCCTTAAGTCCCACTTCAGCACAGCTTCTCTGTGAGTAGGTTGAGCTAAAGTTTGGTTGAGGCGACATGAGCAGTATGGCATCGTCCACTTCACTGCATCTACCACGTACCAAAGGTTCATTTGATAAACAATTGACTGATGTCTAATGGCTTCATCCAGTAGAGTCTTTGGCTTATTGTTGTCAGGTCACATTGTACAGCCTTACTGCTCAGCAGGTAGATGCAGATCCTGAAGTAAGTATTACTGTATAAAGCAAATAGGGAATTATTTTGAAACTTGAATCAAAAATCAAAAGATTCACACCCCTGCCCACATTAAAGTGGGGTTTGTGCGCAACACTGTTTTTGTGTGAAGTGCAAGAGATAATAAAGTTAAACTTTAGACAGTATATTCTACAAGCTGGGAGAGATGCGTGAATCCTCCATGGACATGCTGGTTTGTCTGTGGTGGTCATGGTGAAATATGCTCTCCACAGAAGTTTAGTAAGAAAACTTGGTAGGGATTGTCTTTGACGAGGTTCATGTCACATATTAGTGTTAAATGATACAACTGTGTGGTATAATTTAATGTAGGACGATAGTCTAAGGTAGTTTAAGCTGATGGCTAACAACAGCACAAGCTGCTACGTCATTAGTAGAAGTGTTGCTATGGATTGGTCTGTGATGAGTGTGACGAGCTGAGTGATCGTCCAATCACAAGCTGCTGTTGTTTTTGAAGGTTCTGCCTCTGAAAACATTTTTGGAAGGCTCTTTCCCAGATGGATTGGTGAAATATTTCTGTTGCAGTTATATTGAACTGTCTGTTTGGCGTGTCAGTTTACATGGCATCTGAAAAAACAGTGTAATTCTGTGAGCAACACTTTTATAGAGCAACTTCAGACCGTTATGCTGCGTTCACACTGCACGCAACCCAGCTACCAAAATCACGTTGCCCACTGATGTATCATCGCGCATCCATAAATACCTCAGTTTGGTCAACGTTGCTGTCGGCCTTCGCTCGGTGACGCCACGTCTGCCCGAGTTTCACAGCGATCATATCATATCATATATCATATAATAGGACGTATAAGCGGACATTATTCCAGCTGTATTCTTTTCATTCACTTATCAACCACAAAACACTGCAGCTGATGCCCTGCAGCACAATTATCTGTGAGTATACCGCGGTCCCTCTAGGCAGAACTGATATCCTCACTGACTAATGTTTCCCACACAGCCATAAATTGTTCCTCCGTCGTCCGGATGAAAAACTGTCTGTCACAGGCACCGTCACACACGCACACACCGCTGATTGGCTGTTGCCGCACAGCCACACACAACATCGCCTGAAAAGATCAACTTTTTTTACTTTGACATCACGCAACATGCTATGTGGTAGTGTGAGAAGCGGCTGTCGCATTGCGGGAGGGTTAGCCCCGCCCCATCGCGTCTATATGTTGACTTTACATGGAGAGAGATCGCCGAGGTAGTACAAGTAGCATCCGGTGTAAACGCACCATTACTGTGTCTTTGTGGAGAAAACTCATTTAGCTAATACAGGGTTTGTTCAGGTGCTTGAAGTTCTTGAAAATGCATTTCAATGTTTAAAAAGTGCTTAGATTTTGATCAAGGACCAAAGTTATTTCATTATGGAAAGCTATCTGGCATATGAATTTGCATATCAGATTTGAAAAGATCAGTAAAAAAGAATCTGAACATTTATTTCGTGGAAATGTTACTGTTACAAAATAGTTAATAGAGTTAAGCATGGGAAAATAACAGGCTTTCTTTGAAGGAATATCAGGCAGTTGGCAAGTAAATGTGAAGTAACCAGATTTCATTGTCAGTATATTCATGTTCATATAAAGAACAAAAAATACATTATTTGTATGGACAGTTATTTTTTTATGTCTGTTTGTGTGTTTCTGTATTATTGTCATCCTCAGTTGGCTGCCATTTTGAAACAGCTTTTTGGGTAGTCATTTTAAAGTCGTAAACAACGTCTTATGTTTATGTAAGCTATTTTTAAGAACAACAGAGATGGAACTCAAGAACTCGTTCCAACAAGTTTAAGGAGTTGTTACCTCATCAATTGCTTCCATTTAATTTTACATTCCTGACCGATCAATCACCTCGTGCTCTGCGTGAGGCAGAAAACATGAATGGCAAAGGAGTCAAGAAAGTAATCGTGCCAGAAAGGACACAAAATTGGTCCTAAGTGTCATAATTTGACACATGAGACAAAAGCACAATGTTGAAAATCTGCCTTGTGTGATTTTATTTATAGCAAAGGTGGGCACATCAGTAACGTGCTTTATTTTCATCTGTATGCAGAATCCATGTGGCAAAGATAATATGAGGGATTTGTGGATTTCATTTGTAACACTAGTTGACATAGTTTGGCTGTTAACCTCAGGAGATCTATGCGTTTGATCTTAATGACACAGTAACTTTGTACATTAACTTTTTCATATGGAAAAATGATGGGATAGATAATCAAACTGGATAATGGTGCTAATTTCAGTAAAGTCACATCAGTTATTCCTAATGAATGCACAGCTTACACAAGATGTAGGGTCCTGGGATAGCTTTAAAATGCCCTCTGAAAGTGGTTAAAAATTGAATTTGACTTGAAACAGTGTACAAACTTAATGATTTAGTGTTTTCTTGTGCAGCCCAAATAAGCACTGTTTTGTTTAATGCAGTACGTGTTGTTAATGACGCCGATTTTCACAGCACCCATTTTTCTCTGTTTGCAGGGGCAGACACAGTGGCAAAGGTCCTTCAGCTGTAAGTACCTGGTTCATCGTCAGATTTTTAGAGTCTGAGTGCAGTGTTGTTTTCAAAGAGAAAATGCAGTCTTTTGACATCCCACACAGCAGATTAATGCTTCTTGTTCATTCTTCTCAAAGTCAGTTCAGTGTAAGGAGACATTTTGAAACAGCATGGATTTTTAAAGTTGCACAGAACATATTTCACAAACAGCTTGAATAAATTATCTAGTTCCGGAGCTGCTTGTTTTTTTGCTGTCATGTTTTGACTGCATATTGTATACATCTGTTGTTAACTGTGTTTTTCCCTGAAGGTCATTTTCAATGGTGTATATGCAAACATGAGGATGGTCCATGTCTTGACTTCAGTGGTGGTATGTTCTCACACATATTCTTTTAAATTATTTTGATGACACATCTCATGTGTTTTTTCTGATTTGTTCCTCTTTGTGGTCACATTTATTAACTAGCGACCAGTTGTTTAAGAAAAAGCCTTGCTTTTAACATCAGTGTGAATATTGCTTACTCTAAATTAGATTGTTCCAGCAGTATGTGCTGCAGTCTGTCTCTGACCGCATGCTGTTTCTTCAAAATGTCTACGCTGCTATAAACAAAGCCTGTGTGATTTGTAGAGACAGCTGGTTGCAAAAACAAAGCAGGGGCTGATCAATCACTTGACTGTTTTACAGCAGATGGCTTTCTGAATGTATTTAATAAATGTGTAAATGGATTTTGACACTGTGTTTGATGAGCATGTTGTTCATTCAGTGATTAATATTTTGCCCGTTTTTTTTTCCCAGGGAGCCAAGTGTGAGCTGAAAGTAAAAAATGGAGCAGTATATGAAGGAGTATTTAAAACATACGGTCCCGAGGTAAGGTCGTCACGAAGCAGTGCTCTTTATTGGTGCCAAATGTGTGATTTTCTCTGTAGCTGTAAGAATGATGAAGGTTAAGTGTGCTGGGAAGAAGTGCCAAGCCAGCAGTCAATAGCAGCTTCACCCTTAAGGTAGCTTAGACAAAGACCACCCTTTCTATCTCTCCTTTTATGGACGAGAAGTATGTGGCCCTTCATCTTCCCTTTTAGGTGAAGGTATTCTCTTTTTTTTTTCTCCCGTGGGTGGAATTTAATTTAACAAAAATCTAAAGCTTAAACTGAGCACCTTTTGCACATTTGTTATTAGCGTCAGACCTTGGAGGAATGCAGGTGAAAAGAATTCTCCCTTTCTTTCGGGACAACCTGCTTAACTATTTTTTATTTTTCATTTTGTATCAGTTTCATGAGAATGTGAACCTCAAAAATGACTAAAGCTGGCAGGATACTCACAGATCAACAGTGTGCTTTCAGACAGACCCTCCACTTTGTTTTAAGACCAGAGCTAAACATCACATTTGGCTTTTATTACCCGTTTGTGAAAAGGTGAGTACAGCTGGGTGAATGTTTCACCCAGCTGTACTCACCTCCCGCTGTACACTGCCTCTCTCTCAACAATGTAATCTCTTGGTGCAGGACTTTTGTTTTCAATTTTCCCTCACAGCGTTGAACTCGCTCTTGTATTACTTCTTCGTTTTTATGAAACTGGAGGTCTTGTTTTTCTCCCAGTGCTGTGCTCAAGGCTCCACTTGCAGTAAAAGCCAATGAAAGAGCAGAATTGAATTAATTTATGCTAGTCAGAGTTTGGTTTATGCTGTCAGCGGAGGCTGAGAGAGTGTTTCCCAGGGTTTAATTTTTATGCAGGCTAATGGGGCCAAGTTGACAAGATTTCAGTTCAATCAAACCATCAAGGGCTTGATTTGACTAGGTTCTCTTTTTTCTGGTTTACTCATCAGGATGACTTTTAATTTTCATTTATTGATATTATTTCTTTACGAACTGATTCTGTATTGAAAACCTAAAAATAGCAACCAGGATATCCCTGAACCCTGGGTGATATCTTTATATTATTTTAGATTTAGCTAAAAACAGTTAAAGTGTAAATACATTTAAATCACAACATACATTTTCAGAGATGTGTTAGCAGCATGCAAACACCAGATATTGCTTTGCATCATGCACTTTTGGGGGCTTGTTTTCCACACGACACCAGTCAGTCTCTCCAGAATTTCACAGTAGGTTTTTTAGTGATTTTAGCTGCAAGAAATGTCTGAATTTTCCAAGTTTTTCCAAGAAGTTTTGGCATTTTAAGGGTTTTATCAGTGACATTAAAAAAAAGTGGAATTGCAGTGACTTTATCCTTTACATTTACTTTGGAACTCAGAGCTTTGAACCCAGTTTGACACGATCCAGTTACAAGCTGGTAAAGTCGAGCTCGATAAGTGGTGGAGGTTTTTCAAATTGCACCAAAAGTTGCATCTGATGCAGAAGGATTTTCCTCCTGTTTTCACGTAGGACATCAGGGAAATGCTTTTACAAACTTTTGCTTTGATTTGACTTTTATCAAGAGCTTTTGTGGTGCACGTCCTCTCCGCTGCAAACAGTAATATCAGTCTGAAGTCTGATGTTGATGTACGGGTCAGGGAGAATAAAAGAGTGAAGATGATTGGCTTGGAAGTTATGGGGACTGGGCAGAAGTCCGAGGCTACACCGCAATCATGTGGACTGGCTGAGTTTCCTGTAATTGTTTCGATCGAAAAATACGGATTCTTGGAGATTCTTGATCAGTTAACTCAGTTGCTCTCTTCTTTTTAGACATCAGTTTTCTCCTCGAACAATATTTTTTGTTTGAAAGGAGAGAAATCAAGATTTGTCCTTCTGTACTGAAAAGCCTATAACTATGATGAACCATAAAGCTGTCCCTCATTCAGACTATAATGTAGTGATTTATGCACTACCATCTCCACTCTGCAAAACAAGCCAACAAGCTTTGTTGATTATGTAAAGTGAGAGAAAATCAAGTAAAGATCCCCCCGTGGGACACCCTTTGAGCCTTGACATATCCCTTGTCTAGTGTCCCTGTGCCGACGTGAGTGACAAAAAGAAAAAAACACAGCCCATTCTAATGCAGCATTTATATGCAGTAAGGACACTGTCAAAATTAACTCTTGATTTTTTCCTTCAGTGGTGCAGTGATAATTGCTGTTGCATTAAAGCAAGAAGTTTGCAAGTTCAAATATCAGTAAGGGCCTCTCTGCATGGAGTCAGCATGGTTGTAGTCTAGATTCCTTCCACAAACCAAAAATATGCTCATTAGGGAAATTGGTGATATTAAATTGCCTGCACATGTGAGTCGGACTGTACCTGGTTTTCTCAATATGCAAGCCTGTCATGTAAATGCCATTTATATAGTAAAAGACTTTGCAATAGTTTAGATTTACTCATTTTATTCTCTCCCGCAGTGCGACCTGGTGTTGGATGCAGCTCACAGAAAAAGCCCAGAGCCAAGCATAGCCCCCAGGAAGGAAGACATTGTGGAGAGCATCATCTTCAAGGCCTCAGATGTTGTAGTAGGGACTTTTAAAGATGTGGACCTGAATTTTGCCAGAAAAGGTACTGAGAACATCTGTCATTTCTTTTTTAAGTCACATACCAGTCTTTCATGTACCCAGTCCTGTTCATACAAAATCCCTTGAAGCAATAATGTTTAGTTAGGTTCGTTTCTCCTTTTCTCTTCATTGTACACCCACCAAACATCACATACTCCAGTGAATAGGCATCAGTAAACAAACAGAATACATTGATCTTTTTCAGTCTGTATTCAGTGCCTTGGTGTCACAGAGGCTTTGCTGTAAGTCACTTCTTGTGTGTCTGCTCTGAGTGGCCAGTCATTGAAGACTAATGTGATCTATTGATTTGTTCAGAGGTTGCTCTGGAGCAGCAAGGACACTCAATAAAGGCTGAATGACTGTTCATCTAACTCGTCTTGAACCGCATAATTCCTTTAAATTATAAAAAGCTGCGTGGGAAAGCCTCATTTTTTCAGCCTGAACAGGAGAAAGGCTTTGAGGGATTGTTAGACAGTGTTAAGAACTGCACCAGTGCTACCTATGAAACCATGTTCCCCCAGGGAAGTAGGCCATCACTGCTAATGTTTATCATCCATAGTTGATGAATCTCTGTTTCCATGGGCCTGCTCTTAACAGAGGACCTCATGTGATGCTCTGTTTTGAACTATCCCTTCTGTTTTCCATGGGTATCTTCTGTTCAACAGTTCATTCACTGAACTCAATAACAGTAGGAGTCCTATGAATATGGCACAACTAAAACTATAAAAATCATTCTCACAATGTAAGAATGAGGCTAAATTGTCATTTGAAGCTCACATGTAAATGAAACACATCCTAGATTGATTTATTAGAAAGTCAGATGTTGGTGTATTGTCAGTCAGTCATTCTATCTTTTTGGTCCATCTTCTGATTGTGTCGTCTGTCTGTCTCTCCTCTTTGATGGTCTAGTATCCTCTGACACAGGTAATATATGGCCGTTTTCTCTTCTCTCACATCTATGTATGCACCCAAAACCAATCTTTAAAGCTCCTCTTGAGGCTTGAGGCTGATCTATTGTTCCCCTTGGCTGCATTTTCATTCAAACTTGATGCTTTTTGGGGTTGATGGGAAAAGTGACCTTAAAATTAGAATCAAATACCTGATGCAGGTTGTTATGCTCTGTATGTGGATGAGATCCTTTGTCTTTTGAATTATGTGTTGCTTTCTGTGGACCAGGCTGTACAGTCAAATTTAATATTAGTGGTCAGCAAAGGCTAAAACTGAAGCCTGATATACATTTTACAGTATCTCGCAACTCATTTACCCTTTTTAGGTTTATGATTGGATTTAAAATTCGACATTTGACTTATTACTAGATTTATTTTCATTGAGCAGACCATTTCACAGTGGCTGTATTGGATCACACTTCCTCTGAGAGCTAGCACCTAGTAAGTTAGCATGTCAGACACAGCACTACACCGTAGATACGAAGAACCAGTGCTGTTAATTATGAGCACAAATGGTAAGCATGGCTGACACACCAGCAGCATTAGAGTGCCAAAGAAGGTCAGGAAAGTGCAACGGTCAATAAAAATGTTGAAAGAGTACGTGCTGAAGTAAAGATTTGTAGATGTTTTTCAGTAGGAGTGTACAATATTATATTATTTTAAAAATATCAATATTCAAGTATATTTAAATTGTGTTAGCAGATACTCAAACTTATATAGGAATGCATTTTTACATAAGTATTCTAGCGCCACAAACAACAATGAAACAACAGGCTAACAGAGTTTAGACTTTCAGAATAAAAAACATTAAGATATTCTTTTATTAGTCCCACAGGTGGAACTCTAAGTTTACAGCAGCTGTAGAGTACAAGGAAATATAAAGAAATAAACTTACTTAAGTAACAGTTATTTCAGTAACTCTACAAACTTCATGCTGTTGTATAAGGTTATGTGATTGTTAATTAGTGTTGCCAAAATAGTTTATATCTGGCAATACCAATAGTCAACGTTTCAAGCGCTTACTTGCTGATATTAATATCAGAAATGATATTGTGTTTTCCTATTTTGAGTGGATTCGATTCTTAATACTAACAGGTTTGATTCTGATAGGAGTTGATTTATTTCCCTAAAAATCTTGAATCTTTCCTGCAACATTAGGTTGTATAGTAGTCCTAATACTATCAGTAAGAGATTTCAGGAGATATAAGTTACATAAAGCTCTGGGAGCATGAGAAGAAATGTACAATCTATTGCAACTTTGTTATAGTGATACCATCATTTTGAGTGCACAGCCCATGTGCATGTTATTGAGAGTGATAGAATATTTTGCAGGCTTTCTGTCTTTGCAAAATCCTTTTTCAAACACACATATGACAAAAAAATAAAACAAGTAGAAGATCTGATTTGCTTTTTTAGCTCAGAGCAAATATCCCTATTAATATGTGACACAGATATGTTGTAGATGAAAAGTATATAGTTCTTTTCCCCTCATCCTTACTTTTGGACTCTATTTTATATTTGATTTAAGGTAGACAAAAACAGAGGCTTAATTAGGGCTTGCTGGAAAAAGGAGACGATTTAAATAATTCAACATGGTTCCATTGAAAGCAACACACTGGCTCTCATGTTGCCCATGAGCACCTAAATCTGATTTGTGAGCATCGTATGAAAAATCAATTTGTTGACAGGATGTTTAATTTGGGTTTGGCCCTGTGGTGCTTTTAGGTCATATATATGACTGCAATCTAAATGCATGTTTGCTTCCCCTTCACTTTGCCCTCATTTGATTTGTAAACCTTATTTTATGTACGACTCCCTGAATGGACTGAGTGCATCGAGCATTTCAACAACCTCACTTAAAAGAATCCAGGAGTGTCAGCCAAACTATCTGAGCAGTGCCAGTTCAATACTTCTGAACGAATGCTGTGCCAGAAATGCTGGGAAGAGTTTTGATGACTAAGTTATGTAACTCCAGGTGGCTGATATGCTTATTGCACCGAGTCCATGGGTACCACTTCTGAGGGTTTGACGGCAGACTTGGGCTGACATGAGACGAGAGGTTTCCTTTCAAAAGTAGATGAAGCTTTTCTTGGAGTGTGCCTGTCCCTGGTTTGAATAAGCCAACTAAAGTATTTAAGACCTAGGTTCACTTAACAGTTCTGAAATCACCATGTCATTGGCCTAATGTGCTTTTTGTTCATGTGGTTTTTGCCAGGGTGATGTGTAGTGGATAGAAGTATATTTAGTCACAGGCAGAGATGGTGATGTGGAGCTTTTACTTTCCTCTGTACAGGGTTACTCTTACTTCTCCAAAACCTTTTATCATTGTAGTCTACCAAGGCCACGTAAAGCCAAAGCCCAAATTACTTTGAAAGGATTTTTCTGAATCCTGTCAGACCCATGTCTCATTTTCAGAGGGTGTGCCTGGTGGACCACTGTTACCTTTGTATAGACCTTTGCTGTGAGAGCTTGTGGCAGAAGCTCTTGAGGCATGAGTGCTTCCCTGCATACACAGTGAGAGTGCAGCCACATGACTGTATACCATCATGAGGTTCTGTGTGTATGTACTGGAGTGTGTGTGTGTGTGTGTGTGTGTGTGTGTTTGCACAAGGCAGCCTGCTGTACATAGATATGTATTCTTTTGTGTGTGCTGCAGACAATTTCACAGATGCAGCAGTGAGCGGCCGGATCAATGGTGAACACAAAGAGAAAGATCTAGAGCCTTGGGATGGAGGCGAGACCCACAACTCTGACAGCCTTGAGTCTCTGGATACAGATGTGGTGAGAAAATGGACACAGATTTTCAAAACCATTCATGCTGTACTAGCAAGCATATGCATCGAAGTCAAAGATGATTTTTTTTCTTATTTGTTGACTTGCACAGAGTGAAGGTTTGAGCTTGTTGTGTGATGGTATCCTGTGCTACAGCCCTGTATGAAATTCCCTCTCTTTTTCTTTTTCACATCAGTCGAACGGATGGGACCCAAATGACATGTTCAAATACAATGAGGAAAAATATGGAGTCTTATCTACTTATGACAGCAGCCTGTCTACATATACGTAAGCCCATTTTCTGTCTACATGTTTTGCTGGATGTCTCTTTACTGACAGATTTTGTATACTGACTTTGCTATCAAATAATCAAAATGGGAGTTGTGATAGGTGTGTGAAAATTAATTCTATCAATCTAAAAAATACTTAGGTTTATAGACGTGGGTAGAGAGGAGCAGATCCAGGTTAAGTGGAGAATGATGTTCATAAAAGAGGTGATAGAATGTAATTCATGAACAAGCACTTAAATAAGTTGAAGATTAACACTCCTCAAATCGCCTTTCTGCTTGAAGAGATACTTTTTTCATCACAAACTCAAATGCACTTACATTTCTCTTGAACAATAACAAGAAGAAAAGTTGTACAGACTGTGCAAAAAGAAAGAAAATCGCCATTGAATAACCAAGATGCCTCTAGGACTGGATTTTTCTCAGAGGACCTCTGTGTTTGCTGAAATGTTGTTTCTAGCCTTCTTTTTTTTTTCCAACCTGAACCACACACGTCCTCTGCAGCAGTTGATCAGAAGTCCGCAAGAGAGGAGCTGTGGCTGTGAGGAGCGGTCTCATGGTGTGCCCTCACTGGTGCTTGTGCATGTGCAAGTTTGCTGTGCTCAAGCCCACCTCCTCCCAGTGTGCCAGGGAAACCACGGTTAAACAAAGTGTAGAACACAAACTTCAAAAAGAAACTGTAGCTTATGGGGGAAACACCCTTTAGCATGGCACAGGAAGCCTAGTATGAGAATGCTGTTTTCTGAAGACTTATTTGGCCCCTGTTATATTGCCCATAATGTTTTATACAATAAGAAGAGAGGCTAAGGTCGTAGGCACATGAAGCTAAACTTTTATCCACTCTAACTAGCTTTGGAATACAACGGTCAATGCATTTACATGCAGTTAGAAAGAATCAGATTATTGTGTCAGTATGAACAAATACTCGACAATCATGTTAATATGTTATTCTGACAGGAAAAACACAAAATCAAATTTCCTTATGTAATATTAACAAACCTAAATAATGCATTTGGAGATGGATATACTCATGCATTTATAAACTACAATCTAGAAAAAACGGAACATGCCTTTGTATATTCCATAAAACAACAGGCAAATAAGTGTATGCAATATGCAGAGCTGCAAACTTGGTTCATGCTTTTGCCATTTTACGGATCAACATGTTATGTAGGGAAACTGGAACAAGGTCTAATAGAAGGAAAATGAAGGGGGAATTTTGCCAACTCGAGCTGCAGAGTCTTGACAAACTGCTGTTAACTAAATCACATTTCTTTCCCTTGAACTTTGATTACCTGATGAGTAGGTATTGCCTTGATTTGCAGAGTGCTTTAAGTTTTCATTTTCTCAGTGTAGTTTTGTTTCAGTTGAAGTTGCTAATCTTAACTTTGCATGTAGACATACGGAAGGGTTAAGTCATGAAAGTTCACCAATGCAAGCTGATAAAATACGTAACACGCAGCTTCTTTTACACTAACATGATTTTGCCTCTTTTTGAATAGAAATTTGATTCTGGCTTAAAGCCCCAAGTCACTTTTTTCTCCCCAAAATCTTGAGGCTGAGGCAACATTGTGACATGAGGAGACACTGTGGCATCACAGACACAATACACTGAAGGGGTGCTTTAACCTGTCGTGCATTTCTGAATAAAGTCTGGATTATATGAAAACAGTAAAAGTTGGATTCAGGCCTTCCTTGGTCACTCTGCTGCCCTCCTCTGACCTGAGTTTGTTTCCCAGGGTCCCACTAGAGCGGGACAACTCTGAAGAGTTCCTCAAGAGGGAGGCGCGTGCTGCCCAGCTGGCGGAAGAGATTGAGGCCAGTGCAACATACAAAGCTCGTGTAGCCCTGGAGAACGATGAGCGCTCTGAGGAGGAGAAATATACTGCTGTGGTGCGAGGGGAAAGAGAGACTCACACCCTCAGCAGGTGAGATGGAACAGTTGTACAGTGTTCTTTTCTGTGATGAATGTTAGATATTAGATAGAAATTCTCATTACTGTGAGTATTGTTATGAATAAAATAAATAAAGGATATTTTCCTGTCTCACTACTGAATTATTGAATCAGCAGATTTATCATTGGTGTCTGATAACAGTATCTCCTTTGGGAACATGATTCATTTTCTCAAGCCACAAATAATTGAATCTTTTTTTCTTTCTTGAAGCGAAAAATGTTCTTGTAGTAAAACTGGCTGAAATTCTATCTTTCCATCAGCAATGTCAGATGATTTATCATCAAGAGTACTGCCATGCCCCTCAGGTTCTGGAAAGAGATGAATTGTACCCCTTTTCATGCTCACTGTAAACAGTTCTCCTTCAATGCTTGACGTTTGACTAAGCCAGGAGTCCAAATAACAAAGCACAAGCACTCACAATGAAGTCTTGAACCTTTATTAAAGTTTATGCAGCAGCAGCAAAACAGACGTGTTTAACCCTGAAGCTTTCATCAACCTTTGTGACACGTGTGTTTGTGTGACAATCTTGTATAATTAACACCAGGTGACCGACCAGGTAAACACTCAACAACGAACAGAGAGGATACACGTCCAAAACAAGGGAGAGAACTGCAAAAAAGATGTTGAATTAAAATAAATATATACAAACAATAGTAAATAAGTAAATTACAAGATGTAAGTAAATCCAAAACTCAAAATTTAATTGAGGTACAATGTAATATTTCATATTGTGATAGCTCTCTTGGATAAAATCATAACAAAAAGACAACAGACCAGAATTTTAATGTCAGTTTGATTATCATCCCAAGATGATATATTCATCAGATATCTGGATTCTCTCTCTTTATAAGATGGGATCTGGTCTGGCTGGAGCCTCTGATTAAATCAGTTCATATCAAACTGGTTACACAACCTCTCTCTGTTCCTCAATAAAAATTAAATTAGACAATTTGCCTCTTAAAGACCAAATCCATACTAGCCAAGATCAATCACAAATGAGTTCTTACATTGTTAAACTAAATACATAACAAAGAAAATTAAAATAATGATGAAGAAATAAACTTAAGAAAATAATGACATCAGTTATAATAAATAATTATTACATAATGTAGAATTAAATAATTTAATGATCATGACAATCTGGACAACATTGAAAAAGACAATATATGAATAAGTAAGTTATTACAATAACAAATACAGTAATTTCATTAAGCAAAACATTACCCACGGATTGATTCAGGAGTTGGAATGATGATTAAGCCCTGATCAGATATAAAAAAAAACTTTAAACCATTAATTTCTGAGGATCATTATCCTTACTAGTGTTCATAAATGTAATGAATCGTCAAGACGATTGAAGGCTCGAGGAAGCAGAAAGCTCTTCATTTAACCCTTTAGGTAATTCCTACTGTAAATGATGGATCCAAAAGGCCTCTCGCTGGTGGACTGACAGCATCAAACCTCATGAATCTCAGCATATAGACCCCTTGTCTGTTTAAGTGCTTGGCAACAGGGGATTTATCATCGTGATTCCTGATGCTCTTGTGTTCAGTCATACAAACTCTCAGCTCTCAACTTTCTTTTGGTTCTGCCAACATAAAAAAAACTGCATTTTAGGAAACAGACCTCACTAGAATTTAACTTTTATGTTCTTGCCTGTGTGAGGATGGAACAGTGTGATTCAATCATTGGGGTAAGGGTTAGAGGGGAGATTTTTTTTTTACATGTCTGTTTTCACAAGTTTGTCTCTGAAATTGCTGAACCTTTTTTGAGGCAAAGGTAGGAGTGTGGACAGCCACTCTGCTCTGTTGTGTCCAAAATAATAGGATGTGTCTTCAGGTGGGGAGGCTGCTGTGTTAAGAGACTGTTTCTCTGTTTCTTTTTAACTGTAGATAGAGATGCATGAAACAGTCTGTTGATATATTTGTGTTTTTGGAAAGGAATTAGGAGATTATTGGACATTACGGCGGAAATTCTGTTTAAAGATAAGTATTTTAATTGAGACTGCCAAATTAAGCATATCTATTTAAATTTTTCTTCCCCTCTTTGCGGTGCCAGCAACTGCCTAAAATGTCTTGATCCCCCTTAATGGACGTAACAGTTTTATGTCCTACCATTGTTTTATGTCAGTTTGTCATTTGGCCTGTGGCAACAAGGCTATTGCAGGGCATAGATGTCAGAATGAATGCAGAGTTGTTGACAACATAGCACAGAGTAGTGCTAAACCGATCAGTTACCAAAGAGTTGGTCTGGAGACCGATCAGAGCAGACTGGATCCACGTGGGGAAGGGGGTAGGAGCTCTAACAGAGCATCTCAGACAGAGGAAGAATACAGCTGTATCTGGAGTACCCTGTATATAATAACCAGAAGGTTTTTTTGAACATTAGTAACTGTGAACACACTCTGGCTGCCATAAAAAATGATATATAAGAACCAGTGTTAAGGCAAAATAAGACCCCTTAAAATATATATATATATATATATATATATTCTGGCTGAGAAGTCTGCTACAACCAGTGGAAGACATTTAACAGTCTGCTGGTTCTTACTGCAGTCTGACACAGCCTGATCAGGGTGAGAAACATGTAAACTATACTACAATTGGAGATCAGTGGCAATAAAGTTATTGTAAACATACGACACAGTTAAAGAGCCTTTGTCTGCGACCAGCCTTGTGTCCAAATTTCCCCTGCCAATTGTCAGAGGGGGTTATATTGGCTCAGGCTTCAAGTCTGACGTCTAGTGAGCAGCCAGCTTTAATGTTAGACTAAGTAATTCCCGTAAACTCCCTGAATAGACAGCAGATGTTCCCAGAACAAATAATTCCTCTGTAATTAAAGAAGAAAATTTGGCTCATAAAGAGTACTTAGCTGATGTAAAAGAAGGAGGAACTGATTTCCCTTGGTGTTTTCCTAACTGTTGTTTCTGTTTGCATTGTTTGAATGGTTGTATTCATGCATGTGTGTGTGCGCACAGAGAGAATAAGTACATTCCTCCAGGTCAGAGGAACAGGGAGGGGATGTCGTGGGGACCAGGACGTCAGAATTCTCCACGTCTGACTCAGAGTGCAGGTGGACCATCAGCCCCACGACCAGGACCTCATGACTACAGTCCCAGCTCAGGGGGCGACCAGAGGGTGGTCAATGGAGGTAGGATTTATTTAACACACACAATCCAGTTGTATTTTTGCTGCATATGTGAAATACTTCATATGCATGGCAACTTTTACTCCACTGCTGTCGGTCACTGTGGTTTAGAGGCTCTGGAGATCATATTTGTTGTAGTTTATTTTTCTTGAAGTAAATCATTTCTGTCCCATCTTTCCATGTTTTGATCTCCTCCTCGTTTCTGTTCCTGCTCTTCCTTTGTTTTCGCCACTTTTAACTGTTTGTCATCCTTTTATGATTTGTCCTTCCCTCCTTTAGGTTCATCTCATTGGCCCTCACCCTGTCCGTCTCCTTCCTCCCGCCCCCCCTCCCGTTACCAGTCTGGCCCCTCCTCCCTGCCTCCTCGGGCAACCACGCCCACCAGGCCACCCTCCAGACCCCCCTCTCGACCTTCCAGGCCTTCCTCTCACTCATCCCACTCTTCCTACCCCTCCTCATCCTCTTTTTCTCACCATGGGCCAACGTCTCCAGCCAACACTCTGCCCAAACGCATGTCCTCAGAAGGTACCCACATCAGTGTGAGGTAGATCTGGGCAACGGCAGAGGTTGAAGGCTATGTGATTGAGAACTGCTTTTAGAGTTAACAAAGAAAGTTGAATTCTTAAGTCGATTTGCCCAGGTCAGGAGTGAAACAACATAAAAAGGTGAAGCTGCTTTTTGAGCAGTCAGCTTCATCTTGGCATGTGGGTGCTACACAATGTGTGCTTTGCTTCCTGTTAAGCAAGAGCTATGCCATGACAGACACCAAGAACTCAAAATGTTTCCAGATCAGAGACTTGGAATAACTTAGCACTGAGCATTTATTATATTTACTCCCTCTGCTTGGATGATTTTAGTCTGTGGCAGTTGAATTGAGTGGGATTCATTATGCATGCAGTCACAGAGAAAAAAGTCGCTGTTCATCAGTACTGAACCTGGAATTCAATCAATCAATCAAACTTTATTTATATAGCACTTTTCCTACAACATATGTAACCCAAAGAGAGTTATAATGTTTAGTTAAAAATCAGTGTTGCATTACAGTTCAGGCTCATGGTAAATGTTTCCACCCATTCTAGAAGAGTCTTGTTACTGCCTGAAACATTTCTCTGTGCCATATGAGAGATAAGATTTTTAAATCTGATACTAGGAGCTCTATTCCTTTACTGCTGTGGATTTTTCAAAAAACCCTTTGCCTTTTAAACCCATTCTTTGAGCTTAGTGACATTATTTGAGAGATTTTTTCAAATTTGTAAAAGTCCTCATAATAATCCTGAACTCTATTGATTTTATAAACCAGACGTTTCTAAACTCTTTTTAATTAAGGGCCACTTGCAGAACTAGAAGTGCTCAAAGCACTGTGCCCTGCCAAAGCATCTACAACATTATTACACAAGTCATTAGCAAATATGTCAAAAACTGCACTCTCCCACAATGAAAACAGATTTTGAGTTATCCTCTACACAAACAGGCTCACAGGCAAACAAACAATTACAGCAAAACTATCACCCTATTTGATAAATGCACATGACAGGGCCACTCTGATGTACCTCACCATTAATGTTTTAAAGTTTAGGATGTGGATGGCTAGTGAGACTTCAGCAAGCCCTGGTTGGACCATGCTAACTAACATATGATCGGCCCCTGGACAGGATGACAAAGATGCAGTCAAGAGGGCATGGGTTGTCGCTACATCCAGACCCCACCCCCCCACCCCCCACCGCAAAATAAAAAGCACAAAGTGAACAAACTTTAAAGGAGTGCTCATGCTTTGAGGTGGTTTGAATTGATTGGCACAATTTGCTTTTTAAACCTTCATATCATAGCAAAAAGAACAAGAAACGGACTTGATAGGTACTGTAATATATTTGCTGTTATGCATTTGTCTAGCAGAACCTAATGTCATTATTAAATGTATCTTTTGGAGTCTGATATTATGACAACCCTGATCTATATAAGAAAGTTGTTTTTTTAAATATATGAATCAGTATGACGGACGTATCCCAATGGGAAAAACTTGCAAGTCAGTGGTGCTAAGATTCCAAAAGAGTTGTAGTATATCTCTTCCCCCCAACCCCCAAGAAAAAGCTTTGCTGTAGACAGTGAGACAGTGTCACACATGTTCACCATATAGTGGAGTTCCCAGTACAGTGAAATCCTTTTCACACAGCTTCATATGAACTAGTCCTTGTTTATTGTTCATAATTTTGTGGTATAAACAAAGTTCACAGTCCAAACAATGAACTACTTCATGCTCTTTTTTTGCTGTACCAACTTTATCCTCTCAAGTTTTTATCCAAGGTTTATCCATAAAATGAATAAAAAGTTCAGGATTGAGTTCATACAAGAGAGAAGTGAAGAGCTGTGTACTTAACAGAAACATTATTCATACACATCGATAATATATTATTAACTTGTCATTTTACAGGCTGTGGCTGTGAATTTGGGCTCAAGTGACTTGAATTTTTTTCTTTGCATATGTAGAAAAAGGAATTTAACTCTTATTTTTCTAAAAAATTATCTTTTATTTGAAGTAAGTATTGTATCCCCTTAGCTCTTTTGTGTTATTTAAAACAAAGAACTGGGTATACAGTGTCCTAGTATATGCATATTTTAGATTAGAGATTAGATTAGATAATATGTTATTAATCCCTTTGGAAAACCTTCCTCAGGTAAATTTTAGACAGTCTGTAAGAGTTTGCTTGTAAACTTTGATAAATATGACTGTACATTTCCCGATATTTAATTCCAACAGCCTCTTATTTGCTGCCTTTGTATCAAACATATCTAAATCATTGGATTTTACCTCAATCATTTTAAAGTGTAAAGTTTTGATCATGGTGCCCTTGTGCAGCTCTGCTTAACAGTGAAGTCTCAAAGCACTGGTTTTCCACTTTCACCTTCTGTTCTCTCACCTCTCACCTCACTTGGTTTTGGTTTGAAACGTGTGCTGTGTTGTTTGATCACTTGTACAGGATTATGTGCAGCTTTATCACTAACATGCATGCCACCGATGAACAGTACTGTTGTGATGTGATGGCCTCACAGATCAGGTTCGATCAGTGCAGATGTTTTGAGTTTCTTAAAGAGCTTTTTTGAGACACAGGTGAGTGCAGAGGGAGTCCTTCACAGCAGTGTTAGGTGATGGTGTTCACCGCGCTCACGCCGTCACATCTTCAATTTCTGTCTGTCTTCATCTTTACTTTTTCATCTTCAGGTCCACCCAGAATGTCTCCAAAATCCCAGAGGACTCCTCGTGCTCACAGAGTGCCGCCCTGCCGGACCACTGGAGTCCTGCCTGGCGTGGACTTAATCTCCCATAATGCTTCCGGGGAGGCCCCAGTGACTCCACCAACCAGGAACAGCTCCTCTGGAGGGACATGGTCGTCAGTGGTTAGCGGAGGTAGTCTAATTATGGATATTTCTTCATTATGTATCTGTGTTTTTAATTTCTGACTTATCTATAAGAATTATATAAGCCAGCCCCAAAAACACTTGAAGTTGAAACTTTTCATCATACTAGTACACCATATAAAGATTCTATGAGTTAACCCATTCAAGACCCGCAGTGGATATAAAAAGTCTACACACCCCTGTTCAAATGCCAGGTTTTTGTGATGAAAAAAAAATGACAGCAAGACAAATAATTTCACAACTTTTTCCACCGTTATTGTGACTTATAACCTGTACAATGCAATTGAAAAACAAACTGAAACCTTTAAAGGGAAAAAGTATAAAATAAAAAACTTTAAATAACGTGGTTGCATAAATATGCACACCCTTAAACTAATACTTTGTTGCTGCACCTTTGGCTTTTATTACAGCACTCAGTCTTTTTGGGTAGGAGCCTATCAGTGTGGCACATCTTGATGTGGCAATATTTGCCCACTCTTCTTTGCAAAACCGCTCCGAATCTGACAGATTGCGAGGGCATCTCCTGTGCACAGCCCTCTCCAGATCACCCCACAGATGTTCGATGGGATTCAGGTCTGGACTCTGGCTGGGCCTTTCCAAAGCCTTGATCTTATTCCGGTGAAGCCATTCTTTTGTTGATTTAGACGTGTGCTCTGGGTCATTGTCATGCTGAAAGATGGAGTTCCTCTTTATCTTAAGCTTTCCAACAGAAGACCGAAGGTTTTGTGCCAACACTGACTGGTATTTGGAACTGTTCATAATTCCCTCCACCCTGACTAATGCCCCAGTTCCAGCTGAAGAAAAACAGCCCCAAAGCATGATGCTGCCACCGCCATGCTTCACTGTAGGTATGGTGTTATTTTGGTTATGTGCAGTGTTCTTTTTGCGCCAAATATACCTTTTGGAATTATGTCCAAAAAGTTCAACGTTGGTTTCATCAGACCATAACACATTTTCCCACATGCATTTGGGAGGTTTCAAGATGTCTTTTTGCAAAATTAAGCCGGGCTTGGATGTTTTTCTTTGTAAGATAAGGCTTCCGTCTTGCCACCCCACCCCATAGCCCAGACGTATGAAGAAGACGGGAGATTGTTGTCACATGTACTACACAGCCAGTACTTGAAAGAAATTCCTGCAGCTCCTTTAGTGTTGCTATCGGCCTCTTGGCAGCCTCCCTGACTAGTTTTCTTCTCGTCTTATCATCAATTTTGGACGGACGTCCTGTTCTTGCTCGTGTCACTGTTATGCTGTATTTTCTTCACTTGATGATGACGGTCTTCACTGTGTTCCATGGTATTTTTAATTCGTGGGAAATTCTTTTGTAGCCTTCAACTGACTGAGATCTTTGAATAATGAGATCCCTCTGATGCTTTGGAAGCTCTCTGCAGACCATGGCTTGTGCTGGAAGATGTGGCTACAAAAATGTCAGGAAAAGCCTACTGGAACAGCTGAATTTTATTTGGGGTTGATCAGAGACACTTTAATTGGTGACAGGTGTGTGCTGACTCCAGTTTAACATGAGTTTGAATGTAATTGGTTAAATCTGAACATAGCCACATCCCCAGTTATAAAAGGGTGTGCACACTTATGCAACCACATTTTTTGAGTTGTTTATTTTTATTTCACCTCCCTGAAAGATTTTTGATTGTTTTTCAATTGCATTGTACAGGTTATAGGTCATAATAAAGGTTGAAAAAGGTGTGTAATCATTTTTCTTGCTGTCATTTTTTACAGCACAAAAACCTGGCATTTGAACAGGGGTGTGTAGACTTTTTATATCCACTGTAACTCCTTGCATTGCTTGTAGGGGCAAAGTTCTAAAAGCCTGTCAGTTTTCACTGCTTGAACTGGTTGAGAAGACACATTGTTTCTTCTCAACAGCTTAATATGCCTCCATTCATATTTTCCACGCTGTATATAACTGAAGACTAAAGTAAGAAAAATAACATTGATAGAAAGTTACTTGCGATGGTTGAAATTCTGTCTTGTCAAAAAGCATAAATGAAAAAAAGAGGATCCAGACTTCGGAGCAGTCCATGGGTGCTATAGCAGAATACAAAAGGGGGTTAAGACAGTTAATGTCGTGAGCCTGAGGCAGAGTTATTACTTTTTTCAATTTCTCACTGTCATGCCTACTGTTGTGTTTTTTCCTGAAGTGAAAAAAACGTTAGACTGTACTTCATTCATAACTTTTGAGAGATAAGGCCTTCTTTGGTGACTTCCTTCACATTATTTATTTTACAAAGAAAAATAGCTGACCCCTCCAGCTGACTGTTCTTGTTACTCCTTCACTCTGACTGCTGTAACAAACAATGTTCAGCGTTCTACAACCAGATAATGTGACTTGAAAAACTGAGTAGCAAAAATGCAGTTAGCTTGTCTGATCTAAGCTGCACCGGCCCAGTTCACACACTTTCAGATTTTCTCTGCAGTGTTCTGAATGGACTTGTGTTTAAATTTGTCTTCTAGGGCACTGAACTGTCTGATTGTGGCAAAAATCCCAATTACTTGACTAGATACTGAGATCATACCTCTCATGCATTTAATTTTAGGGCTGAACAGTCATGCTGAACATTAGAGGACATGCAGTAAATGAAAATATAAGTGGAAAAGTGCATACAATGCTTAACAAATTTATAAGACCATCTAATATAAGGTGGACCACCTAACAGTCAATGTAATTACAAAATAACCTTTTTTACTGCATATGTAAAAAATTATACTTCACTATGTAGAAGTTATTATTGTTATTCATGAATTTTCAAATTAACTGTCATGAAAAAAAAAATGAAATAGGAAGCACATAATTATTTCTTGCTTAAGCTGTCAAGTTACAGTAATTCACTTGTATTCCTTGCAGAAAAATATTTATTTTTTTGATACGTTTCTGACTTTTCAGAGAAGCTAAGTGAGCGGCTCTAATTTGAGTATGACAAGATTGATTTAGTTTGAAATTCCTTAATTCTGTTGAAAATGTATGCCAGATAACAATGACATTTTCAATTTTCAACCTGTATTTTAAAAATTTCTACAATATTGAAGCTTTTTGTGTTCATGACAGGTTGTCTAATCAATGCTTCTTTTTAATGACAATGATAGCCATGGACTGGCTCCACAGGTGATGTCTAAGGCCTTTACAAAGACAGACAGCTGTAGGACAATAACAAGGAACAGAACAAAACAAAACTGTAAAATCCAAAGGTGCAGGACAACATTTGGGCAGTCATCCCTCTCAGCGCAAGGCATACACCTATGGAATTCCTTACCATCTGAAATTAAATCTCAAACAGAACTTAAAAAGTTCAGTGTAAAGGTTAAACAGCAGCAGAAATGTGAACATTAATATCTCACAAGTAATTATCAGTATACTATTTTAATGTTTTTTTATGTTAAATGTAACTTGTGCGTTAGCCTCTAATTTACAACTGTGTCTATTTATTCATGGTACTTATTGACTATATTCACTGTATTACTGTATTTGTATAATTGTGTTTGTATTCTGTATATTTTATTGTACTCTAAATCCTGACCAGGGACAAAGACTGCAAATTAGCTGAAGCTACACATCTTATATATCCAATCCAATCCAATCCACTTTATTTATATAGCACATTTTAAAAACAATAAAGTTTACCAAAGTGCTGCACAATTAAAATAACACATAGAAACAACTACAATGTGAAACAAATATATTCACATTTTCCCGTTTTCTGTGGCAATGTTGTATGTGTCATCCCTGTTAAATAAACATTAAATAAAATAAAAATAGAAATAAGAAGACAGAAGTATAACATGCCAAGTGTCACAGAAATCATCAATCTCAGTGTTTCAAATGTCATCACTGCGGGAGCCAGTAATCATAATTTAAATAGAAACTTCTTAAATTTCCCAGCTCTATTGTTTCATCTTTGGGTTCTGGCTTCCCTCCTCACAGTATTTATGGTTTAAAGCCATCAGATTCTCAGCAGATCAAATCAATCTTGAAATACCTCAAACCTTTAAGAACGTTTGTTAAGATAATCTGTATGACAATCAAACACATGCTCTTATACTTCGTTCTGTCAGCAGGAAGAAATCAAGGCCTAAAACAGCTTGATTGAGTGGATTCAGCTTGATGTGGTCACAAAAATCTAATTTCTTCCTCTCCTCCTCAGCCCACAGACCTCGCTCCCCAAGACAGAACAGTTTGGGTGGAGCGTCACCCGGCTCCTCCTCCCTGCCATCACCCCAGACAGGAACGACACCCGTGGAAACCTCTGCCACACCAACATCAGCTTCCTCTCCAACTGCTGCTAGCCCCGCCCCCGGCATGGTCAACTCTCCGTTAGCAGATGGTCAGCTCATAGTTTATACGTTAGAAAAACAACGTAACAAAAGCTTCTGAAAGAGTTGATTTATGAATACTTGGGTTTTAGTAAGAACGTGATGTTTAAAGCAATGTTAAAAACCTGTTAAACTGTCATTTTCTGCTCCATACAGCTAAAGAGTGTCGCATTCAGGAGACCAGACAAACATCCCCAACGGCGAACAAAGAGAATATCAAGCCCTTAGAGAGCTCACCTAGTATCACAAGATCAGTCTGTAAAGGTACAAACACACTGAATGGCAGTGCTTGCTACTGAAACCAGTGTTTTAGACTACATCTTAACCTTTTATAAGCTTTCCTCTAGCACATCAAAAATAATTTCCAAGTCTGAATTTGTTTGATTGTGAGTGACATCTTACAGTATGTTTCTCTCTGTGTTTGCTCATGTTTCAGGACCCCCTTCGATGGCACCAGACCACAGAAAACAAATAGATAATTTAAAGCAATTTAGTGTAGATTTTAGAGTAAGTATTTCTGTCATTTCTGTCACAGCATTGCTAAAATCCTACATCAAACTTACGCTCATGTGCATGTGTTTGTATCTCCTGAGTCATCTTCTCGTATTTAGTTGCAGTCTAGTTCAAACTCCGACCCCCCCTTTGACCAGATGATGACCAAGCCTCCCAGAGATCCAGCAGACAAGCCTAAAGACCTTCCCCTGGACAAGGCCTCCACAGTGGGGCGGGAGGGCGTCGACGAGGGCGTGGTCATCAATGCAGGCACCCCAGGTTGTCCCCCTGCCTCATCCACCAATACCACCATCAACACCAGTAAGCCTGGCAGCCCCGCTGCACTTTCTCCATCCCCCTCAGCCCCTGACATGAAGAGGGCGGGACTGGATGTGACCTCACAGGGTGTCCAGACATCAACTACATCCTCATTCAGTGGTGCCAAGCATGAAGACAAGGAGGAGAAGAAGGAAGCCGTACAAGAGTGAGTGAGAGTTACAGGCCGCACTGCTCGGCTGACATCACTTAGCCTCAAGTCAAGTCAAACTATGTATAAAGAACATTTTATTCATAGGTGAACAGCTTAACATTTTGATGTTTATTCCGTTTATTTTCATGCATTATATATATTTACATAAAAAATGATTATGTAAGTTTTTCCATAGCAAATAATGGCAGACAAATACAGGGCAAAGAAAATGAACAAATGCATGGAAAGCTTTAATCTCAAGTTTAACAAACCTTATATTGCTATTTGGTGAATAATTCAGTCTTTCTTTCTTTTTGCTTGTTCATTATAAGTGTTATTCACTGTGCAAAGATCTAGACCATAATCTTTTTCATCTCCTTCAGAGAGGCCGAACATTAATTACATCAGGGTTGCATCTTTGGCAGTACACCTGTGTTGGTAGATTATTTTAATAATTACTTTAAAAGTACATTACATTTGAAAATTCATGGACAACAAGAATAAATATATTTTTGCATTAAAAATATCATTTTGGTTGAAGAGATTCTACATACTGGTGTATTAAACATGACAGAAACATTACAAAAATTGTAAGTACCAGTGGTGTTGATGGAGGGCAGCTGTGGCATAAACCTTGCATTGGGTCGTGGTCTAATAAATTTGTTTAGAATGGTTTATATAAATGTACCACAGTTCTTCACCTTAGAAGATGAAGCATAAAGTCTGTAAAGATTTATACAGAACCATGAATACATTTTTACCAGCTTATTGGAAATTTGCAAAATACGGTCCAGTGTGCACAGCATAGAAGCAGCATGTAAAAAAGTTACAGCCGAAAACAAAAAGCCATTTTTGAAACACTGTGGATTACCAGAGTCATATAATAGTGAGGTTCTGTGTTTGTGTTGGAGGTTATGAAATGATAAAGACAGCTGCAGTGAAAAAGAGAGAAGGGAAAAGACAAACAGACAGAGCAGCAACAATAAAAATGAATATAAATCATAAATAATACATAGTCTTGTTTTCTTCTATTATGACTACAGTCTCAGTAAAAGGGTGAATGCATTTGTTAAAACTGGTGGACACAGCTCTTTATGATTAATGATTATTAATGACTATGATTATAGATGTGAGTCTGATGTTAATACCTGTTGTCCAACATTGTCCATCTTTATACCAGTAATGTTTGTAGAAGTTTGGAAAAAGCTCGTCACAAACTCACCCTCTGTCTTTTTTCTGTCTTCTCTTACAGTCAAGTCAGGAAATCAACTCTTAACCCCAATGCCAACGAGTTTAAACCCAGGTTCAACACTCAGGTCAGAGAGTCCTCCTGCTGCTGCTTGATTATTTAAACCCTTCACACTGAGATCGTGGACTAACTTCTAAACTGTCCGTCTCTTCACATGCTCTCCTTCATCAGCCCAAACCAGCCAACACCCCGACGCCTCCCCGGCCTCAGGGCCAGCCCAGCCCCTCCATTGTGGTCCAGCAGCCCCAGGCTGTGTACAGCCAGACGGTCTGCTTTCCACAAATGTACCCACTTACACCGGTCAGCCCTGGAGTGCAGGTGAGACACACACCAGCATGCTCAGAAATGGAGTGTGATGAAAAGATCATGAAACTGTTTGTGTTTAGTGCAGATTACCCAGATAATTTAAAGCTCATCAGTTTAAATCCCAGACAACTAGATCATCATGTCTCCCAGCATTTCACCTTTTGTTTGTTCTCATATCATTTTTCTTTTTGACATTTCCATTGTTAATAATGCTTGCCTAATGATTTATACTTATTTCTTTATTTTTTTCATGGGCTTTAGAGCCGTACCAGAATTTGTTCTTTTTTTCACTCCACCAAGTTCTCATTTTTGAGCCTGCATAAATGTCACGTTCTTTTCTCATTTAGTGAGTGTTCTGTCGCTTGCTTTAGGCTATAAATTTATCCTCTCCAGCTGTCTGTTTTCTAGAGGTTTCCAGTCTAGCCTTTTGTTTAATTTATGATAGATACAAGATGAACTTTAGCTAGGCAGCAGCTCTAAATACTGCAGGCCCTCCTGATGTCCTGGGATTACCAAAAAGCCTCAGACAAACAATTTTTCAACACAACTTTAGGCTCTATTTTCATTTTTAGTAGGTTTACTGAATGGGTTGGTATTGGCTTCTTTTTTTTTAAGAGTAGATGCCCATTGACTAATCATATCCCTTTAAAACCGTGATTAATGAGCCCTGAGGAGACATTTCAGACTTGTTTTGTGAAGTGTACAGTTTGAAATGCTGCTGCTCTGTGAACAGTCATGATAATTTTTTAAGGTAGACATTATACAGAGAAAAAATCAAATTGACTTTAAGTCCTGCAAGAAAATGACTGCCATTAACTTTTTTGGAAACAGCTTTTTTATTTACACACCTTTTTTATTCTGCTTGGTTCACACATCTTGTCCATTCCTTCATTATTTCCTTTTCCCATGTCCTCTTTTGGGCACTGACATCTTTATTCAAAGTGTTTTTTTAATGGTTGATATTAATTGCAAGCTTACTGTCATGATATAAGACCAACTGAAGAAAGTTTAAGAAACAGGTATTTTTGGTGAAACATCATTGAAGGTACAGTTTTATTCTACAATATGGTGATTTTTATTTGCTGTTGCTTTAAGAAAAACTTGGTGATCCAACATCAGACACGTGTAAACCTTAAACTACTTTGGTGAACTAAAGAGTGGTTCTCTTTCCCTTTTCTCCCCCTCCTCCTCTCTCTCTCGCTCCATTAGAAAAGCATAATATGGAAGGTTTGTGAATTTTTTAAATATTTTTCTTTCATTTATTTTTTTAAGGTCAATCAGTACTGAGATGTTTTTGCTTGCTTGTTGAATTAATGCCATCAGATGTTGGTTTGCCAACTTCTTATTGCAATTAAAACTGTCATCACTGATGGATTTATATAACTTCATCTCATTTCTATTGGCTTCATCTGTTCACTGAACAAATGGCTTAGAGCTGATAGGAGTTTAAGCCTTGCTACAGAACTGTATGCCCCAGAAATGCATGGACTATAATGTAAAAGAGTAAGGGAATGGAAGAAATATTAGAGTTAAAGTTATAGTTTAAAACACTTTTTCTATGCCCAATGATAGACTGGTTTAGAACATGCATGTGGCCCAGGTAAGAGACATATCCCTCAATTTAAATGCCAGGTGTTTATAAAATGTTCTTGTATGTGTTGATCAGTGCTGAATAGTTGGTGTCCGGCCCCATTTAAAGGTTGAGACAGCTGAGCGGAAAAGCTTCAGTTTTCTAGTTTCTCGTGAGAAGTCTCAACATGTGTTTTTCTCTACTCCTCATTCACTTCTTCACTCCAGTCTCCAGCTATGTACCAGGTTCAGATGCCTCATATGGCAGTCAGCCAGTCCAAACCCTACAGACCAGGTAAAGGTGAGAATGACCTTTGCTTTTTCTTCATTCCCTCCCCTGCATCTCTCTCTGTCTATGTATCCCAGTTCACAGTGCTGCAACAAGGCTCTGTTATATTTACACTTCGAGACTCTCATAAGACGTTCTCATAAATTCTGTGACGCTGTAACATCTGTGCTGTATGAGCCAAGATGAACGACTCAGTGCATGTGCCCACATACACACGGAGGCAGAAATGCTCTCTCACAGCGCTGCCGTCTCCTGCTGAGTCCTCGTGGCTCCATCTCTCCATTATCAGGCCTCTGTTACTGCAAATGGAGACAAAGCAAATGGAAGGGTTACTAGTTCCCCCCATTCTGTCTTCACGTTGTCGACAGCAGAGGCGATGTGTAAATATCTCACTTTAAAGCGGCAGTGTGAGTCGGGCATGCCTCTCTTTTTCTATTTTGCTGGAGCTTACAAAATGAATCATTTGGTGAATAACTTTAATGGTCCCATTTATGAGATGACTTTTAATTAGGTTTTTTTTTTATTTAAAACGGCATATATTTATTCCAAGAACCCGGGTCTTTGGTTAGTGAAGGAGTAATCAACATCAAATTTAGATTAAAGGAAAAGTTCGGTTTCTACAGCTTTCATATTGTTTATAGAATGAAGTAGAACAATATACTCACCCAGAAGGCTTTCCTGATCCAAACAGTGCTTCAGGAAATATTTAGATCCAAAATCGAGCGGTGGACATCCGTATAATGGTAGCACATGGGGCATGTATAGCGCCGCTCCTAAAACTGCTTTAATTATCCAAAAACTCATTAGTTTCACCAATATATTCCATCATGCTCCACTCAGGCTACTCCTCCACGACAGTCTGTGTCGCCCCAGTCATGTTTTTGTAACTGTGCCGACCTCTGAACTGAAGAAGAAGAATGTATGCCTCCGTGCCTGCACAGTACTCTCTGGAGCGCTGCCTCCGTGTCCTCCTATCGATGAGCTCCTCATCTGTAAACTCTGGCTCGAAACTGTAAGGACATCCATCATATTCAAAGTTCTCCTCCACAACATCTTCATCCGATAGATATTCATCCATTATGCACAAAACTGGAAGAAGAAAGTCGTTGTGTAGCCGACTGTCTTCCGCTGAAACAATTAGCTGCACTGCGCAGGCGCGGAGGCAAACAATCTTCTTCTTCAGTTCAGAGGTCAGTACAGCCACAAAACATGTCTGGAGTGACACAGACTGTCGTGGAGGAGTAGCCCGAACGGACCATGATGAAATATTGGTGAAACTAATGAGTTTTTGGACGATTAATGCAGTTTTAGGAGCGGCGCTGTCTGCTCTATGTGCTACCATTATACAGATGTCCGCCGCTCGATTTTGGATCTAAATATCTCCCGAAGCACTGTTTGGATCAGGAAAGCCTTCTGGGTGAGTATATTGTTCTACTTCATTATATAAACAATATGAAAGCTGCAGAAACCGAACTTATCCTTTAAGGAATGATCATAATAATGATTGGTATATGACCCAGTAGTATTGTACATATCAATATTGACAAAAATTAACATTCTGCCTCCAGACTTGAAATTTTAACACAGTGGATGTTTAAGGGCACCATACCAGATTTCCACATGTTGTTCCTGATTCCTAGATAAATAGATGGGTCATATCTCTATCAGTCGTCTCATACTGGGTCCAGTTCAGTGAATATTTTGCCTCTTTCATAAGTGCCCACTGCTCCACAGTTCTAATGAGTCCAGATTCAGTGATTATTAACAAGACTTCATTTCAATATGATCTCTGTACGTGCACCTCCAGTACCAAACATGCCCCAGCAGAGGTCAGACCAGCACCACCCACCAGGCACGCCCACCATGATGCACCCAGCGACGGCAGCAGGCCCCCCTATTGTAGCACAGAGCCCCGCTTACTCCGCCCAGTACTTCACCTGCAGCCCGCAGCAGTTCACCAGTCAGCCTCTGGTCCAGCAGATGACACATTATCAATCACAGGTAAGATCCCTCCTCTGTCCAACAGACTCAAACTGTGTGAACATCAGCAGCTTATTCAGCAGCATTCAGGCCAGAAGGCTTCTCTATTAGGCCCCATATGTAAGTATCAGTGTTCGTCTGCTCCAGTCAGTGAGTGCTGGCAGTCCTCATGTCCTCCAGCTGTGCTCTAGTTCGTCTGACGGATGCATGAAGGCCAGCAGCCTGACAGGATGCCAGCTTGATGTTAGCATTTCTTCACATCTGATTGTTAGAGCAACCTTTGTCTCCTGTGGCGTTTTTTTAAGGTTAGACAACGACTGAATAAGAAACTGTCACACCAAGGCAACATCTTGATAACGAATGCAAACAAGATGTTCTTTTTAATGATTATAACACTGAAGACAGAGACCACTCAGTGAAAGCCAAAAACAGGATGTGCAAGTAGGAGTTAAAGGGAGAAAAGTTCTTACTGGAAGCACTTTTTAGGTTCTTATTTCACTGCAGATTCTTAAGAATAAAACACAAAATTCACATGATCACTTACTTGAAGAGGCAGCCCTGGGCACTTCTGTGCAAAGCCTAATCATTCAAATGAATTTTATTTTCACAGACATGTAAGCTCAGTGTGCGCCACAGAAGATAAAACCAGGCAAGTATTTCTTTTAACAGGGGTCTTTAGACGCTTTTTTAAAGACCCCTCTTAGAAGAAATACTTGTTTCCACAGATTTCGGGTCAGCAGGCAGTTCGTTCCACAGTACATGACCATCATAACAGAAAGCTCCGTCACCTACCTTTGTTTAAGGCCCCATTTACAATCCATCGACAATCAGCGTTTAATCTTGGGTGCAGTCAGGAGACCCACACTTTATTATCTGATGTCTGACTGGGCTGTGTTCAGTGAGCAGGTCAGAATAGATACTGTGGTGCCATTTAAAGCTGTAAATACAAGGAGTAAGATTTTAAGATCAAGCCTTTGTGGGAAGCCAGTGAAGATTTTTGAGCACAGGTGTGATGTGTTTGGTTTTCTTTGTTCCTGTAAGAACTCTAGCAGCTGCATTTTAGATTAATTGAAGTCTGTAGCTTGAAGTTTTTGAGTCAGGCATAAAGGGCATTGCAGTAATCCTCGTCTGCTAGATACAAAGACATGAAGCAGTTTTTCAGAATCAGACTGGGACGTGAAGGACAGAAGTTTCTAAAAGTTTCTTGGGTGGTAAGACTGTCTTTGTTACAGAGGTGATATGCTGTTGGAATTTTAAGTTTTGATTCATTACGACGCAAAGTTTTCTGATGTACACGCTGTTTTTAGAGGCAAAGCAGATGACAAAGAAACTCTTGTCTCTGTTTTTGGGAACCAATTAGAATACAAGTTTTTTATTGTCAGTGTTAAGCTTTAAGAAATGATCAGGACATCAAGTTAATAACAAGGCAGGGTCTTGACATTTCTCTAAACATGCAACAGACTTGTAATCTGAACCAGAAGCCATTATTGCATACTGAGAGACTAATTCAAGTGAAATGGATTTTATTTGTTTGGGGTTTTTTATCAGTCAGTTTGTGTTAGTCGTGTTATTAAATTGAAGCTGTTGCTGACAGCTTTACAAGGGTTTGATCGTAAGACCAAAATATGTTAGTGCACTTAAAATGAATAATTTCCGCAAAGTCCCTTATAAACGTCGACCTAATTTTTTTTATATATATTTTTTTAACAGAAAAGGACCTTCTGAATATATCGTTAGCATGTATTTCTTTCACTTTAATGTGGTATGATAACTGCAAATACAACTAATACAGTAGATCTACTTGTTCAGACATTAGAAATGTGTTTCCTCATCAATGCCCAGGGGCCAGGCAGTCACAAATTAAGAAATCCATGGTCTGTAATTTCCATTTCCTCTGCTTTTGCTCTCTTTTTTTCTTGGAAATGATTACAGATTAAAGCGCTTCTTCTCATAATTTATCAGCCTTAAACTCAAGCGTTACACATTTCCTATTTAAACATGAGAACATGGCAGCAAAGAAACTCAAATCGCATATTAATTTACATTTTGGCAGTGTTGCAGAATGACGTGGATGCACAAACACATGAAATAAATGCTCCAGACGGTTCATTTCTTTTACTCCCCCGTGATGCCTGCTCAGGGGAGGAACAACTTTGTCTCACTGTTATGCCTTCACGCAACCCTGGAGGGTTTTAGGTGTTAAGGGAGTTGCATGAGTCTTTTATTTTCCGTCACTTGATCTTCTTTTAGGAGGCCTTTCAAAGGAAAAAAAAAAAGACAGGATAAATTTGGAGTTGTATATTTGAGCTTTTTTTTTTGCTCTCTCTGTTTTTCTTTGCTCATTGTGTTCTTTGAAAGTGTCTAATAAACTCTGGGGAGGATTTCCCTCCTGCTTTATTTTGAAACTTTGTTGAATTTGAACATGGGTTCTGTCTATTCTCTGAGTGCCACTGTGATAGTCAAAGCCAGTTTCAGCAGTCAGGCCTCTAAGAATTTTACGTAGATACTATAATGTTCTTGCCGGTTCTGTCTGTTGGTTTAGAACTGCTGCACACTGGATGTATACTGATATCTGTGACCCTCTGTTGCCATCTCCTGTGTGTTTTTCCTCCAGGCGCAGCATGTCTTCAGTCCGGTAATGCAGGGCAGTGCCAGGATGATGGCGCCCCCCACGCATGGACAGCCCAGCCTCGTCTCTTCCTCAACTACACAATACCCTGAGCAGACACACACCATGTATGGTACGACAAAGTCCACCTCTTTTGTGTCCATATGAGCGAGTATGTCGGTCAGAGCGCGCGGCTGATGTCTCTGTACTGTCCATACTTTGATCGTCACTCGCACTGGTTCCTGTCTCACAGTGTCTCCAGGGCCGATGCCTCAGCAGTACCCTCACCCCAGTGCCACCCTGCACCCTCATCCACAGCACCCACAGCCCTCTGCTACGCCCACAGGTCAGGGCCAGCAGGGGGGTCCTCCACAGCATGGAGGTCCTCCAAGCCACCCAGCTGCTAGCCCAGTCCAGCACCCACAGCACCCGCAGGCAGCAGCAGGTGAGTTTGTTAGGGATGGGAGATTAGACATTCCTACCTCAGCTGGCAGATATCAGACTTGAAAGTTTAACCAACAATGTCAAAACCCATTTTAGTGCTATGTCAACAAAAACAAGCCACTGAAGGAAAAGAAGACATACTTCAATTCCTATGGCAACGTTTAATTCTTCACACTCTATGTAGACATACCACACACACATAGACTTAAATACACATGCACATACAGGCCCTTGGATCATTCATTAGTGGAGGGATATGTCAGAGTGATGGCTTGCTGCTCCTGAAGAAGTGCTATTGAGCAGCTTTGGGGTTCAAACCTTGCTCATGGTTGCTTCAATGATGCCCAGGAAGTCAGCTGCCACCTCTCAAGCTACCAAAACAACTTGCAAACATGGTTTAGTGAGGACCTGAACCTGCTGGCCTCTGGTCCCCAACCCAAATCTCTTTTGGCCTGAGCTTCTGCTGTACATCATTATTTATTTGGGTTTGTTTTCACCAGCACATTAAAGTCACTGAGTATTCCTAACTAAGACAGATTGTTAAAATTATAAAAGACAAAATGAAGAAGAATCTCATAAGTTAAACAAGATATTTCCTGTATTTTCAGATTTTACCATTTAGATGTTTTATTGGCAGCAGCACAAATATTCTAGTTTTCTTCCATTCAGTTACATCAAAACTTCAAGGGATCAACTTGAAATTTTTGTCCCCCCGGTCTGCTCTCCATCTATTCCAGGCACTTGAGTTAATAATTGTATCTTTGTAAAATGTTGAAGGACATCATCCGATGTTCATCCACTCTTGAATAAAACTATTCCTTCAAGATCTTGAAGGAGGGCCAAGCAGAGACACAGATGCATGAGGCACGAAGGAGCAACTCCTCAGCTGCTATGGCACAAAATCCTGCACTTTTCTGCATGTTTCTACCCAGGTGTCTGTGTGTTTCTAAGTTCTGTCCCGCATAAATTCTGTGTAACCCTCAGAACAATAACACTTATTCCGTTACATATCTGTACTTTATGTTTATTGCCCACCACTGCATGCTGTCTGTTTCTCTATCTGCTTGCAACAAAAAATGACCTTTTTCATAATTTGTATACTTTCTTTACTGTTGAATGTAAAAGTGTGATATGTTAAAGCTTTTTTAAAATGTCCTTGGTATCAGAAAACTCTCAAAGAATTGTTTTTACCCCTTGTTCTTGTATTTATTTGGGAGTGTTTCTTGTTTTGCAGCGGCAGCAGCAGCTCAGGCCCTCCACTTGGCCAACCAGCCCCCGCAGCAGCAGATGTACTCGACCTTGGCCCCCACTCCCCCCTCCATGACCCCGGGGCCCAACCCTCAGTCCCCCCAGGCATCTTTCCCCTCTGCCCAGCAGACGGTCTACATCCACCCTCAGCAGGTGCAGCACGGCTACAACCACAACCACATGGCACACGTGCAGCAGGTGAGTCACAACCTGCTGAACAGCCACCGCAGCTGTAGATGAATGATCATAACTCTGTTTGGGGTTGAAAGTGTGGGAATGAGGAAACCTGGGATTAAATCCAGCAGCTGATTAAGTGTCTAAACTGGGCATGTTTAAATTTAAATGATGCTGCTCAGTGTGGGGCATATAGTTCACTATACTTTCTTGCAGTACTTTCATTCTTATTACAGTAAAGTTTGGCCGATCACACTACAGCACATGAGAAAAAATGCATCTGTAGTTAAATAAAAACAACTCCACCATGTCAGTTTCAACTCCTAAGACTTAAATGATTGAATCCTAAGTCTGCAGACCATCATGGAGGTCAGGTTACTTCTGCTCATTTTTCCTGGCTGTGTTTATGGAGCTAGTACACAGTTTGCTGTTCTGTTTTTTTCAAATAGAGCTTAAACCCAGAGATATACCTGCTGTTGCGTGTACGTGATGGCCACCACATGATGGCAGTTGGACACGTTGCTCAGAACTAATGCAACACAGAAGCAAGCAGCAGTTGACACATGACTGAAAGTATCAGTGTAGAGGCAGAGAATACAAGAACAATTCTGCACATCAGCAGGAAAAACTTAGACTAGGGCTGCAACAAATCTCAGTCAAATACTGAACCGTATGGTACAACATCCATGCTTCAATAAGCATATGTGAATTACAGTATCTGGGGGGACAGAGCCTTCTCTGTCGCTGCCCCCACCCTCTGGAATGCACTACCATTACACATCCGAAACTGCCCGAGCTTGTCCACATTCAAAACCCTCACCAAAACCCACCTTTTTAAAATTGCTTTTAAGGTATGACTGCTTTTATATGTATTCTGGGTTTTTGTTTGTTTTTTAATCATGTTTTTTATTGTGTTGTTTTATGATGTTTTTAGCCTCTGTACAACGTCTTTGAGTGTTTAGAAAAGCGCTTAATAAATAAAATGTATTATTATTATTATTATTATATCTTTGGTTTTGAGTGTAAACGACTTTTCTTTATAGATGCCCTTTTTTCTATAGTTGCACAGTTGTGGTTTTGTGCAAGAATTAATGCATTAAAGTTGAGCTGTTTTGAGAGGAGAGGCAGCAATATGCACAAACACTCACATGAGGGACCCTTATTTCTCTAATCTGTGGGGTGAGTAGTGATGAAGATAGTTCAGCATTTGTCACACTTAAATTACGTCTGAGCAAATCGTTCCCGCTGTTGAGCCTTGTATCCAGGTCATGTTGCAAAGCCTCATCTAACCCAACTGCTGGTGCTCAATAGAAAAGCAGGTTTTGCAGGGGAACATGAACTTCAAACACACCAGCATAGTTTGTCAAATTAAGCACAAAATATTGTATCTTTACACCTGGGCTAACTCCACAAGACTCCCAGCATATCAGCTTCTGCTGCAAAAAGTCCTGTGTGTAAAGATCGAGTCCAGTTTTAAGATCTTGCTGAAATCATCCAAATGATCAATAGAAGAAACTTTACAAGCCTTAATAAGCCTGAATGCATGGAAGGAAATGATAGTTTTGTGATGTGTCCAAGACAGCTCAAAAAAAGTGACAATCAAGACATATTAATAAAAGTCGTCTTGTTGGGATCAAATGTATTTTAAGTAGTTCTGTCAGGCGATTAAAAAAATTAATCTAATTAATTACAGGATTTGTAATTAATTAATCTAATTAATCACATTTTAATCTCATATCTGCTTAAAGTCCCCACATAAAGAATTTGAATTCTAGGACATCACAAAATTGTAGTGGATGATTCATCAAATGAATACACTAAAAAGAGAAGATTGTAAATCTACATTTTTACTGGTGATTGAATAAAACCTAAGTCAGGGCGTCTTTAAGTGTGTTTCATAAATCAAATTTAAAAAAAAAAAGAAAACGGGGGAAGACATCCAGCACACCAATTAGACCTGGTGCATTATTAAAGAATGCAGTACAAATATAGATAAATTAATTCAAAAATAAAATAAAGCGGAGTTTCAAATATGCCGTTCCTGTTGTCACATCAGTTTGGTTTGACTAGCGACGCATGTGTGAAGTGACGTGCCACTGCCATATACGGGTCCTTCAACTGTACAGTATTAAAATGTTTGTGTGCTTTATTTAATCCTGCGATTAATTTTTATAGCGCATTAATTTGCGTTGTAATTAATTAATCTAATTAATGCACTAAAGTGACAGCCCTAATTTTAAGAAATGAAAAGATTTAGTATTTGCTTCAAAACTGGAAGCAAACAGTTTCTGGAGTTCAAGTTTGTTGATTTTCTTTTTTTTTTAATCACTGTTAAATACTGTAGATATTATCGATGTTGGCCAGGGGTGACAACCACCTGAAATGTGTTAAATTCTTTATTTATGGCGTAAGCTGAATCAAGTCTGGTTTTCTGCCAAAAACAAATAAATTGTTAAGTGAGCAAAATAACAGCTTTCTGTGCCAGTAAAATTAATACCTTGGGATGAAACAAAAACTTAGTGGAAAAGCCCCATAATTGCCAAGGCTGTCACAACTAAAGTGAATCGAAAGTCTTGACCAAGAAAACAAGGTACATACCAAACCTTTGGCTAAGTGTAATGTTGGAAGTGGAGGTAGTAGAGGGGTTGCAGAGGGAAAGCAGGGTTGTTAACTGCGTTGGTAGTGCATGTGGATAGTGCGCTTGGTCAGTGATCAGGAGGTTGCAGGTTCAAGCCCAGCTCCGGGTGGTACATGGTGATGTGTCCTTGAGCAAGACACTCAACCCAAGTCGCTCCCACTTGTGTATGAAGAGGCATGATTGTGTTAGTTGACACTGATGGTAACTAACATAGAATCTCTGCACCATCAGTGAGTGAATGTGAGTGTTAATGGGTGTGAATGGGTAAGTGTGACCTGCAGTGTAAAGCAGCTTTAAGTAGTCAAAGACTAGAAAAGTGCTACATAAGCTCAAGTCCATTTACCTTTTACCATATTGTTAGTGGTGCAAGTGGAGCTCACAAAGTGTCATGCTCACTTGAGCTACTGTAAGCCATCAGGCGATGTGAACAGACAGGGGCAACAAATTCAGGCTTAATGACATCTAAGTTTTGTTAGAGGACTTTCTGAAATCCGATATGAAAGTGTTTAAAGCTCTGGCATAATGTCAGTCCCAGTGTCTTCACATTTTTCAGTATTTTCATGTGTAAACATGAACAGATAAAGATATTGAAATAAAAGTTCAAATGCTGTTGCTGCTTTAATGTTGTGCTGCATCTGTATCATCTTTCAGACTTTATTTAAAGAGTACTTAAATGATTTTTCTTCATATTTGTTTCTCTCTCTGTCTCACCATATGTCACACTTAGGCTCATATGCAGTCTGGCATGGTGCCATCTCACCATCCAGCCCCCACCCACCCTACTATGATGCTGATGGCCACCCAGGGTCCTCCAGGGGGTCCTCAGCCCCCAATGCCCCAGACAGCACTTAACCCCATCCCTGTTTCTTCCACCACACATTTCTCTTACCTGGCCCATCCACAAGGTACGTCCATCCTGTTATTCAGCTGCTGGGTGGAAACAAATGAATTCTGGTTTTACTTGTGTAGCACAATAAGTTCAGATGGATATGGGTCTCATCTCAGCGGATCATCTGCTCTTTATGTTTACCACTAAACATTTTTGGCAGAGCTTGTGGATGTGGGGCAGGAGGATTTAATTCAGGCAGTTTACTCGATCCATATTTGCTGTCTCAATTCATGAGAGTCTTGTAAACTGTTACAAGAACAGTTTCAGTGACACCAGATGGCTCGCTGAATCTCAGGGTCTCATAGCAGATTTTACAAAATGAGCTGCCAGACTGGAAAAAGATTGTTGTGTAGTTGTTGTTGGAAAGTTAGAACTCTGAGGTGAAGCATTAGCACGGGAGACAGAGTGCAGACCATCCTTATTCACACTGTTTACAGGATGTACACATGTACCAAGAAAAAACACAGGAAAAGGAACTGTTGTGTTTGTGCTATGTCAAATCTTAAAATAGATGCAGACATGCTAACAGGACTAAATTGTACCAAATCAAAGTTCTTAGTCATGTTTGCACACTTAGATAGCAGTGTAGAGGATAATTAACTCTCACAAATGTATAGTTACACTGGACTGGAACTGGACAAGGTCTCACGCACATGCTCTTCTGTCTCTGCCCAGATTTAAACAGAAGTTGAACAGCATAAAGACCATAGCAGAAGTTGTTAATGCCCCAGTCACACATTCCCGTTTCTCATGGTGATTGTACACGACTGTACACGATTGGCAAGGCTGGTTTGATCGGCATGATACGGGAAGAAATTACTCTCTCCCCTGGACACACCCCGTAAATACAACGTCAGGAGCACTTCTACAGCACTTCAGGGGCGTTCATGCCGCTTCAGTTAGGTTAATACAAGGATTCCATAAATTTCCATCCCACTGACACGACGCCAGCCCCGTTCGAGCCCAGTTTGCATCATGTAGGCCCCTTCGCTTGCGACACCTTTGACGGGACACAGTTGGAGCACAAACGGATACGTCCTCTTCAGTCATCCTCAGAAAGCTTTCAGAATTGAGCCACGATCAGCCCGATTGAGCCCCGTACATGCCACGCTAATACTGTTTGCCTTGGGACTACATTAGGCTTCCACCTCACTAAACTGAGAGCGGCGATTCTCCCTGACAGTTTTGAACAGTTCAAACCTGTCCAGATCTTCCCTGTTCCCCGGGCGTTCGTCCATGATTATACAAATCAAGTAGAGCATGCCCCACGACCAAAGCACGTTTCATCAGGATTATGACCATCATGCACGATCGCCATGAGAAATGGGAGTGTGTGACTGGGGCTTAAGTCATCTATACTCCTAAAAAAACTTTAAATATTATTTCAGTTGATTATTTCTATTTGATAATACAAATTGGCATTTTATTTTATATCATTAGAAAGCCCAATAAGACATCTGACAACAAAGTACATACAGCTTGTAAGGACTGTGTATCTGTGGAATGAGCAGCACTGCGACACGTGTGTGTAACACCCCCCTAAAAGTGCCAAAATCCTCCCCTCCCCTGGAAGAAAGCCTGTTTCCTCAGTGAGGCACGGATGAGGTATCACTCTTCTTAGGATGCTACCCATATCACAGGCCTTCTCACACGAGTTTCACAGAAATGGTACTAGTGAATGGAATTGAATTTATTTGATAGGGACGATGCAGTTTAACATAGTTCCATCACTGAGCATGAAACTGATGTGCTGCACAGAGAGTTTATAGCAAATGCTAATTTCCAACTCTTGTCCCTAGTTGGGCCTTTAAATTTAAAAGTCAGAAAATTTCCAATATTTAACAGCATAAAATAACAAAAAAGTTTACAAAACAACGATAAAATACATGTTCACATGAAACAAGTAATTACACAAACCAGTTCAAAATGAGTAAAAAAAATATGGCAAACTAAGAATGATTACAGCTCTGTTAGCCAACACTTGACCTTTGTAGAGAAAGTTTTAAATCTGTGGTTAATTTGATTTCGGTTGGTAATGAATTCCAGACTTTTTTTAGAGCCTTTAAAAGAGAAAGCTGACTGTCCAAATGTTGACTTACATTTTTGTATGCTACAGTTTCCATTCACCTTGCTTCTTGTTACTCTGCTGCTGTTCTGTCTTTGAATAAATTTGGATAAGGGTTCAGGGTCAAGATTATTAATACATTTAAAAACTAGTTTAAGGAAAGGAAATTGCATGAAGCAGTGCTTCAGTGCTTACACCAATGATAAAGTTGATATAGATTGTTACAGTTTATAAGTTTTTGTCTCAACAAACATGCAATACATAAGTTACTCGACTCACAATCTCTTCCTCCAGCAGCTGTCTGACAATTAAGGCAAAAAATAGCGTTCAGATGCACCACTAATGTAACCACTTAGAAAATGAAGATACAGGTGCGGTCTTGTAACATATAAAAGAAGCATTGGTAAAATATCTGAAAGTTACTACATTTATCTGGAGATTTTTTTTGCCTTTATTTGCAAGGAAGGGTTAGAGGTTCTCAATTTTGTCCACAAATTGCCACATGTCTGTTTTTATAGACTTAAGTGAACAAGAGTAATGCTAAAACTGTATTTGCATTTGTTTTAAGACAGATTTGAAAAAGTCGACTGAATTATTTTCCCATTTCCCCCATTTTGTCTGCAGTGCAACCTCATCATCAGCAGCAGCTGTAGATAGAGGGCGCCAGCGAGCCAAGGGACCCGCTCTGCGTCACGCTTCTCAGCCCGAGCCTCCATAAGCAGGCGATGAAGAGAACGAGAGCCCCTCCCTCTCCTCTCTCTCCTCATCTTCACCAGACATGCTTCACATCAGCTTTTCTCTCCCGTCCCCCCCACCCTCTCCCCCCTCCCCTCCCTGACTAGGCAATAAGAGAATGTTAACAGGTTGATGCAGTGACATGTTTTAACAAGCTAGAGAGTTGTATGTGACATGACTGACCCTGTTCAGCCCCTGATATCTGCAAAAAGAACACACAAACACACACATACATGAACACACACACTTTCGGGGGCTCTAAATTGCAATTTGAGTCAGCTTGCCAAGTAAGATGTGGAAGAGAGAACGAGAATAACTAATCAACGAAAGTGAAGAAGAAAATTCAACTGGAACTTGTATTTTGTCTGCACCTTGTTCTAAAAAGAAATCTTCCAACCTTTAGACAGTATTAATCTTACTGTTTATTGCTGCTGCTATGTGCTGCGTTTGTTTCCAGACTACATGAAAAGTTTCTAACCAAACTAAAAAAAAACAAGACAAGAAGCTTCCTGTGAAATAAACATGTTTAGCAGCCGAGAGGACAAGAGAAACATTATTTATGAAATTATAATGGCTGAGGTGATCAGATCCCACTTCTCACCTGACCCTTATGTAACTTTTAAGTTAAAATCTTTTACTTTGTAGATAATATAAATAATTTAAAAAATGAGCAAAAAAACTTAAAAACAATAAAAAAGTTTTAAAAACTGAATGGCTCACTGTGGTTACTTTGCTTTGTGGGTTTCTCTGTGATTCTGTTTCAGAAACTTGGCACGGCTTTTTGATCAGCTCTGTTCGTCTCTCTTTGGTTTGGGTTTATCCTGTAACTGACCAGCCAAAACCCCTCATCTCCAAACTGCTCCTCTTGAGGAAATGAAAAGACATTTTACTAATCAGAAAATTTCTTCGTCATAATGTATCTTAAATGCATTATAAGCACATTTAGAAGGTATGCACTCATCATGCTGTGTTTACAGTCATAACCAATCATGCTAATAAAACACAATGCCATGGTATGTAATGAGTCATAGTGAGTTATACTGTGCATAAAGTTGTAATAAATTATAAACATCCATATTATTTATAACATTAAATCTGACAGAAACATTTGCATTACATATGTGAAGTTTAAAGCCAGTGTTCATCAGAAACATCATTTAGTAGTCCCTTTTTTTCAACTGTCAAATGTTACCTTTTGATTTTTTAATGTTTAGAATGACCTATTTTTGGAGATCCCTTTAAACATATAAAATTTTAACAGAAAATACAGGGTGTCCATAAAGTCTCTTTACAATTTCAAAAATGTATTAAAAAGGCAGTTGATGAAGTATCTTAACCAGATTTGTTTCATTTGAATCAGCGTTTACTGAAGTTTTTATTCACATTAAAATTTTGTGTTTCAGATATTCTCCTAATGTCAGGAAAACTGTTAAATGAACCCCTAATAAATGGCTACTCCTCATGAGAAGGCACAATGTCTAGCCTGGTTTAATGAGACAAAATTGGATGTGCACCCCCTTGAACTTCTTTCTATGGGGTTATGTGAAAGACATTGTGTATCAAACAAAGTTATGGGACATTACTGACTTCAAGCAAATGATTTCTAATGCCATTGCCACCACTGATGAGGCAATCCTACAGCGAACATGGCAAAAATCGAGTCCTGTCTTGATGTGCTTTGTGCAACTAATGGTGTTTTATTTATATAGAGAGAGGCGTATTAAATGAGGTAAAAAAAAAAAACTTTTAATAAACACTGATTAAAATAAAACAAATCTGGTTAAGCTATCTTAACTGCCTTTGTAATATTTTTTTTGATTGTAAAGAAACTTCATGGACACCCTGTGTCTTCCTCTGTTTTGTTCCATGTTTGACCTCAGTTTTATTGTTCCTTACATGTACAGCACTTGTAGATTTAAGTGTGCTCTAGAAATTACTTCTTGACTATTTACAGCACTTTCCACATCTGCCTTAAATGTTCGCGCAGTGTAATATATCTGAAATTTAAGTTTTTATCCTTTAAAAAATTAGAAGCTTTGCACTGTAAGCTACAAACAACTTGGAGGAAAATGTTGACAAAAATGGAGAACAGTTTGCTTTATCCATTGGGATATTAACATCCACTATTTTATTGAAAAAAAAAATGCCATTTAAGCTTTTTTAAACAGAAATTCCACAACAAAAACCTGCTTTACGGCCTTTTTAGAGACGTGTCCCAGGAAAAATAACCTGCAATCGGGGACTGACCATCTTACTGTATGAGAAGAGGCCAAATTTTCCTGTGCTGTTAAATCAATCTTTTTTAAGATTTCATGATGCTCTGAAGTTGTCTTCCTTATGCTGCGTTCCATTAACCTCGGAACTAGGAACTGGGAGTGACGTCATCTCCGACTCGGCGTTCCAGTTGAAGTCGGAAAAAACACGCCGAACGACCAGGCTATTGTTAGTTGTTGTCAGCACGCCCTGCGTTGTTGTTCACAAATATCATATGAAGAATGTGAATATTTGCATGGCAGCATTTTCATAAGTATAAGTCTAACAATACCATGTATGCAGCTGATTTTGAGCGACACACTAGTCAGAAGTGCAAATAAATTGATTATTATAGGAGCTAAATAAATGTTTACACCGGGGGCAGCCATCTTCGATTGTCAACTCGGGGGTGGCGAGGTTCTCCCCAGTTCCTAGTAGGATATTCCGACCTCGGGGGGCGTTCCAGATAAAATTTCCTACTCGGAAGTGGGAAATTCCGACCTCCGACTACAACTGGAACGCACCATTATGTGTCCATTATGTGCCATTAACGCCCAACTGCCACCAAAACCTTCATATCGCACCGAAGACTATCACACCTGTGGAGCCTGTGGCTGTTGGGTTAGATTAGTAAGATGTGAGGTTAATGGAACACAGAAGATCCATTTTCAGAGTGTAGGTGAAGCTGGTAACTTTGGTAGCATCACACAACAAAAGTATCTGTCTACAATCTGCTGTTTGAGTAACTTGCGTTTTAGCGAGATGTTACAGTCAATCAAGTGACCGTGTTAACTGGTGACTTTCCGTTCGTTGCGTCCGTGCTCGTAAACTATCAAGCTAGAATGTTCCGGACAAATGAAATGTGTCTTTCTTCAGTATAATTTTCTTAATAATGTTGCAGAATATACCTACCAGTTTTATTTTCACAAATGATAATCGATAGGTATTAGTTACATCTTTTGTTGTCAAGGCAAAGTCTGAAAATCACCAGAAGACAACCGGAAGTTACAGCGGACCTCCGCCGGCTGTTAAGCAGCAGGTCGACGGTTAACCCGGCTAAAGGCTAATCCGGCTAAAGGCTAACACGGCTAATGGCCAACCGGCTAAAGGCTAAACCATGGACTTGCGGTAAGATTACTCCAAATTCTTTGTGTGTACGCTGCCTTCAGGTTACAATATTACTTACATTCTATGACAAGAAACGTTGTAGTTACGTTTTATATTGCTTTGTGGTCGTGTCGGACAATAAAAATATGAATTGGATACCTTTTTTCAGGAATTGGTCAGACCCACAAGTTACTCAGCACCTTAACAATTTCAGACTTTTCATTTCAAATGAAAATGTTTGTCTCCTGACAAAGTCATTTCCATTGATGTTACTGTGTAAAACCTGAACCAGATTTTACTGCCGACTGTTTGTATTTGAATTAACAAAGTCTTTCTGAAGTGATTCTCAAGTCTATTACTTCTGTCAGAATGTGATGTTTTACATTTATCTGTGTGGTTGGTTGGTTGTGTGTTTGCTAGCAGGATTACTAAAAAATGTACTGGATGGGTTACATGAAAATATTCCCAGAGGTGTGGTTTTGTCCAAGGAAGACGCCAGTGGTGATATGGATATTAGGCTGAATGACCCACATTTACAGAAATCCCTTAGATTGACATTTGGCCAAATTTATATGTAAAAAAATACGTATCTGCCATTTTTACGGATTCGTCTCCAATTTACAGGATGATACGGTGTCCATGATCTTCCCAAAACTTTTTATGTTCATACAGAATAACATCTTCCATATATGTGCTGAGTTTAGTCCAGATCCTGGCACTGTTCAGGATCTGGTGATCCAGGGTTGTATCTTTTCCCGGGTTGTGGGAAAGCCATAACTGAACTGCATGGCGGAGGTCTGCGCTCTCTGAGGGCTTTTCTAGTTTAATATTTTTGGATCTAGCTTACCAGCTTGGCCAGCACCTCTCTGCTGAGAAAAGAGAAAAATCACTTTGAAAAATGGCCCTTATTACAAAATTGTGTTGCTAATTTCTGATAGCTGATTTGAAAAGAACTTTATTAGGATATTTGCAGATGATTGAAGGGACTACAGAGAAAAAATACTTATAAATCTTTGGAGTTATGTCATAAGCACATCTGCTGAAAAATGTAGTAAAATATGCTTTAAATATTTCTTAAATCACATTTTTAAACAGACCAGTGACTGCTCTCTGAATACATATTTTATTAATTCACACACTCATGACTATACTTGTTGTATGAATAAAATAAAATTACTCAAAGCTCAGTTGAAGTACACCGTTGACTGAAGTTGCAGTAAAAGAGCTCTTCATCATCTCAGTCTATAACAGTGGTTACCACCTTTTTCTGAGTGAAGGTCGCCCTCAAGCCCAGTGATCAGACTTATGGTCTGTCTTTAACTTCACCAGTTCTCACAGAAAATTTAGAAATGGTACCTGCTACATGGGCGCTACACACATTTAATTGTGCTGCTCATACCGAAAATGCACGATCCTTTGTTTTACCTCTCTCTAAAGGTGATTAATCAGGCTTTACAACAATATAAAATAACATACTGGTCGGTATTATTAAAGGGGAAACATAATCAACTGAAATAACCTTTCTGAGCTTATTTTTTGGAGTAGATATAAAAAGGAATAATTGCTCAAACCTGCTAACTCCATTTAACATGGTCACAAGTTAAAATGTAACACCAGTAAGACTGGTAGTTAGGGCTGGGTATTTCCAGCAACCCCACGATAAGATACAGTATGTATCCAGATACACATAAATTGTGAACATTGACGACTCTTTTAATGGAATTCTGGACAAATTTTTGTCATTACAAGAAGAAAACATGTTTCAATGGTTCTACAACTTAGGAAACTTAAAGATGTTATGAGGAGTTTCTAAGTAATTACAAAAAAGTCTCACTTTTAGATATATGCCTGATCGAAATGCACACTTTAAGATGAGTTTTATAGCATCAAAATAGGTTATCTATAAATGCTATTCCTTAGCTTCGTGGTCATGTTGGACAGCGCTGGACTGGCCTGGATACTCAACTTCGGGAACAAGACAATTAAAACTAGAGCGAATTTATATTATTCGGACACATCTTAGAGCACCGGGCTGTTAGTAGCATATAGCCAGCTACAAAACTACGATACTAAGTTTTCCAAAAATTGCTTGTTGTCACACATCAAAAACTACCGCTACATAACTAGAAAGAGATACATTACCTCGTCGCTTTGCATCCTGTAAGTTGTTGAAAAAAGAAGCTGTAAAGCAATGCAGAGTTCTGAGGAAGGTCCGAGCTGCATTCATTAGCATCACAACAAACACACGCTTTGCCTTGGGTCACGTCTTTTGGTGTGTTCCAGTTGTAGTCAGAAGTAGGAATTTCCGAGTTCCGAGTAGTAAACTGCAACTGGAACGTCCCCCGAAGTCTGAATTTCCTACTGGGAACTCGGTGAAACCTCGCCACCCCCAAGTTGACAATCAAAGATGGATGCCCCCAGTGTGGACAGTTATTTAGCTCCTGTAATAATCAATTTATTTACACTTCTGACTGGGGTGTGTCGCTCTAGATCAGCTGTATGCATAGTATTGTTAGACTTATATTTACAAAGATGCTGCCATAGTGATAATCACATTCTTTATGTGATATTTGTGAATAACGCAGGGTGTGCTAACAACAGCTAACAATAGCCTGGTAGATCGGCATATTTTTTCTGACTTCAACTGGAATGCTGATAAGTCGGAGATAATGTCACTCCCATTTCCGAGGTTACAGGAACGCAGTATTACGGCAGTCGCCGCGCATGCTCATGGGTAGCAGAGTCTTTATGTCACCAGAAATAGATTCTCCTCATACCACCTTTAAATTGGTAGACCGAAGTTTGAACCTGTTCCATCATGTAGCTTGGCTTCTACTTTGAACCATGCCATTGTTAATATTACTCAATACCAGCATGACATTCGCTTTTTCCTCTCACACTACATAATTAAGACAGTTGTGTTTGTTCAATAATGATAAAACTTATTTTAATAAACTTAATTTTTCACAAGAGAATTCATTCTCTGCAACAGGACAAAAACCGGAAGAGAGGAGAGCAGCTCCATGCTTACTCTCAGGTTGTGTACAAAAACATAATTCCTGCATTTTAATTTCTTGATTAGGAAAAGTCACTTAAAGCTAAATTCTGTGATCTTCTCTGTTAAATCTGACCAAAAGTACACCCACAGCTGGTTCACCATAATAGATGTAATGTAACAAGACAACACAAAAAGACACAAACTGATCGTTAACTTTTTTGGTTAGGTTTATTTTACAAAAGAGTCAAATATACAGTTGATATAAATTTAATATAATTTAGATGCTTATTCCTGAAAGGGATGCAAACACATCGACTGATTTTTAAAGCTGTTGTGGATTTTTTTGCTGGCAGTTGAGGGCATGATGTGTTGAACTGGAATGTTTTACAGTGCTTAAAGTCAACAAACAGGATGAACAGTATTGAGAACACATTACATTCATCAACTGGACATTTCTAAATAAAAACAGAGGTGAGTGATTTCAGGTAATGCTGTATGTTTTAGACTTCAGGAGCATGAGGTACACAGATTTATGAAGCTTTAACTAGATTCTGGCAGCATTAAGTGAACATGAAACAGATTTACAAGGCATAACGCAAAACCAAACATGTGCTCGCCCTAGTTTTAAAATGAGATTTTGGTGTCTGTCAAATACCTTCAGTTTCCGAGCAGGTGCAAACATTGAACTCTCACTCACTTCATTCCTTATCCATCGAAGCCCCTGATCATTCCCTACATACGCTAAAGGTGTAAAGCACTGGGGGTCTCTGATATTGCACTACTCCACAACACACCCTGACCTTGTGAAAAGGGGGAAAGCAACAGCAGCTTTCTGGCAAAGGCACAGTCCTTCTCCCCAGTTAGGAAATAAATTAAAGAGAGGGGACTGATGGTCTAAATACTTCTTAATACCGTTGCTTTTCTTTAGCAGAAAAAAAGACACAGAGGTGTCCGGGGATTTGTAAAGACTTAAAAAGGCAGGAAGATCAACCGTACTTTTGCCAAAAACATCTTTGTTTTCGTTCCCCTTACAAACATTTGAATGTTGTCAGTCTTGATTTAGATATGAAGGAAAACTACGCAACCATTGTAAAAATGTTCCTTTGGTACACAAAGCTGACTTATTGCATAACAAGAGAAGAGATCACAGAAAACGTAGAAGAAACAAAGTAGCATGTATGTTATCGTGAGAAGGAAAATGCAACCACAGAGATCAATACCCTTCATGAAGCACTGACAGTAAAAAAAATCAATCAAATGCTAAAGTTAGTGTTAAAGCGAGGCTAGAAGACAAACACGCTGATCAGCACGCTGCCAGTGGAAGAGAAGCTTGAACAAAATGACAGAAAATTGGTCACTGGTGCTTGTAAAGGATACCACTTTAATGTCAAGAGTTATCAGGGACTATAACTCTCCATAAAATGTCTGAAAACTGTTGGGTGATTCAAACTCTCAACAGCTGAAATAAAAGTAGCTTACTTTGGGATGAGCTTGTGTTTTAGACGTACTCCTGCGCAGAACCTCGAATAAAAATGTTACTTTCAACAATGAAAGTCACACCTGAGCTGAGCGTCTGATTCCGTCTATGCAGCTTTAAACTTGTGGTTTATCCCTTTAAAAATGTGTGGCAAGAACCCAGAAGGCACCTCGAATTACTGATTCATCATATCATTGAAGGGAAAGAGAAGCTCTTTTCACACATGCACTTCTTTCAAAAGTCCCAGATGTCTTTGTTACCTCTGCCAAGGAAGTGGAGTTCTGTTTTAGCTGGCGTTTGTTCGATCACTTCAAAAGCTCTGAACAGATTTTCATGATTTTTTTGGTCGTGGCACAAGAAACTACTACTTCGACTTTAGAGGTGATCTGAATCCTGGATCCAGGGTTATTGTAAGGGCAGCGCTAAAGGGCAGTTTAGTAGATATTTCATAATTCCTTGACGAACAATGTCATCAGTCCACTTTTAGTTTTGTTCTAGTTTACCTGTCAGGTAAAGGGTGGAATATTCTGCTGTTTGATCCAACTTTGCTGCTCAGCCAGTAAAATCAGACGTTTAATGTGTTGTGCATATGTGAACAGGTTAATATGGTACTTCCACATGCAGAAAATTTCTGAAAATGTCTTAAAAATGTTACATTTTTGGCAGCCTCTGAGTATTTTCCCTCCCTCACCCTTTGCCTGAGAGGTGACCTGACACAGCAGGTGGACTGGGAAAGAGCCCACAATTTTTTTTTTGGAAAGGGCAGGATCTTTTAAAAACATACCATGTGACTGGATGGCTGTTCTATCAACAACGTTCAGTATCAGCCAATTATATAATGTAGTAGGTGGGGCGCTACTGCTGTGGTGTTACAAACAAAAGGTTGTCCACTTTGGAGAATTAACTCACCAAAACGTGGAGGTGGAGCAAATTCATCTATCCAGAAATGCTTTCAGTGTTTATTTAATAAAGAAATGTGGTCCACATCTGATTAACTTCTACTAAGGCTGTTAGCATCTATGCTAACCTCTGCATGAGCCATCACCTCCTGCTGTCGTCTCACTTGTAGATCCACCTCTTTCTGATTGACAGGGCACTGATTTGGCAGATTTTATTTTATGTACTTAGCCTTTACTTAACCAAGTTTGTCCCACTGAGATCAACTGATCTCTTTTTCATAGGAGGCCTGAGCAGGAGTGGCAGCGCAGAGCTGCCTGATCTCACACATTAAACCAGGCCGACCACATGCAGACACGTCGCTCAGGACATTTTCAGGGGCAGAGCTGCTGAGTTTACATCAGACTTTCAGAAGTGCAGGAGAAAACAGGTCAAAGACCAATTTCTCAGAAGAACCAGACCTGAGGAAAAGCCTTTTCTACTAAATTAGAAAATCAGACTTTTGTTTTCAGGGTTCTTCCTTTTTGTTCAGAGGAAAGAGAAGTGTTCAGAACTGACCTGTGCTCTGAGTGAGTATCAAAAAGTAGATTTAGAGACATAATGAAACTCCTGCAGCCTGATGAAGTAAGAAAATCTGTTCAGTCTAAAAAGGCACTCGGGTGTCAGGAGTTGCATCTTGTCTACACAAAGAGCCCTTTGAGGATCTTAAGCTAAGGTATCAAAAATGAAAGTCTTGAACCTACATTTTTGCATCTTGTCTTGAGAATCTGAATGGCCCACAGTGCAAATCATCAATATATCAAGAACTCAACCCTCCCCTTTGTTCTGTGACCTCTTATTAAAGAGGCAGTTTGGACAGCCTCATGCCTTCAGTGGGATGAACCTTAAAGCTTCAGCAGCCCATTTTAAGGTGGGATTCTTTTGTTCTGCTTCATGTACTCTAACTTTATGTTGAAGAATTTGGATTTTCATCAACCTTGTTCTGAAAGCACTGCTCAGGTTGCAGGATGGTTCAATATATTAATTCATTTTCATTTCAAAAACTGACTGAAGAGTTATTTTGATGAAATAATGTCTCTGCTTGAATGCTTGACGTGAAAAGTTTGACACTTTAAGGGCACTTTAAATCAGAGTGTGCTGGCCCAGAAATCCACACACTCAGTTTTTGGTTGAGTAACGTGTCAGATGAGCTGTTAAACATTCACATGGGATATTTCTCTGAAGTCCCTCTGGGCAACATCACATAGAAAGTGATTGGAAGGGCGGAACATTGAAAGAAAAATTGAGCGACTGAATATTTTGCCAGCCAGATTTTTTATTTTTCTCTAAACCACTCTCAGAACTACTGCCTCTTCATCCTCAAAAAAACGCTGAAAAGCCCGGTCAGTTTCTGACAGGGAACCACCTTTCCTGTTCAAAGCTTTGCAAGATGGATCTGCCCGATGAAAGAAATAAAATCTGGCAGATCCAGCTGCATTGCAAGGTTAGTACTGGACTGACATTAGCCATTACTAGCTGGCTTTATTAGCTCTTACCCTTCATACATGAACTCCTAAGAATTTCAAAAGTACTCCAAAAAAACCCAGACCTTTTCAGAGTGTCTTACTCAGAGGAGTTGCTTGTTTACACATGTTCCTTACAGCAGAAAGTTTTCCTGCAGTTTACCTGTCAGTTGATGAAGGGGCCAGAGAGGGGAGAAACATCAGGGGCAGTGGGAAAAAAATGTAGTTTGAATCTGAGTGACAAAATATCTGCATATGCAGCTCTACAAGAAATTAATGACATTTCAGGAGTTCTGTGCAAATCTGAAGAGTGTTCCTTGCATAAAAGTCCTGAAAAAGTCTTTATGTCCCTCTGTAAGGGACCAGTGTGAACGAGGAACTTGAGAATCTTTTTGGGCCAGAGCTTCTAAAATTCTCTGAATATTTTCAAGAGTTAATGTGCAAAAACATCAGACATATTTTAACAGTGGCAGTTTTTGGTCAAACAGCTGATGAAAGTTGATCCTTTCTGTCATTTTCTGTGTTTGTTAAAGCAAAGCTTTGAAGGAGCAGTACTGAAGGAAGATCAGCTTCTAGAGAGAACTTCCTCAACTTTTTATTTGAATTTTCTTACTTTTCTACAAAAGGATCTGTGTACAGAAAAAATACACATTGTTTTCAAAGTGCACTGAAAGCGCTGTGCACTTTACCTTCTTATAATAATAGCAGTAGAAAGACTATCTAACAGAGTGTGCCACTCAGAAGGAGTGCTTTTCATTTGTGTTTGTACAAAGAGGTGGGAGTGTGCTCCACGCAGAGGCCTGTGTGTGAAGAGTAAATGACTTATAAATATTTGAATAGAGCACTTGATTTAACACATTTCACAGGCTGTTACTTCCCATTAGTAAAGGTTAAGAGACAAACATGTTAAATCAAGCACGCCTGGATGAGCTCAGAGGAATAAAAACATATGAAAATATTTTCTTTAGGAGGTCAGCTTCACGTGCAGCTCCTTCTCTCTCTCCCAGAACCTCGACATTATGGAACAGGACCCTCGTCCTTGTGTCAACACTGTTAGAAAACGACCAAAATTACATTCACTGTGGACGCTCGGGGTGGAGGTGGTGAGGGTCTGACACCACTAACACTCCCAAAGTGAGTGTGTGTTTTCAAACATGAGACTGTCAGGCTCATGCAGATGAGTCTGCTGTGATCACGTTATCCTCCTGCGCTCTCTCTCTCTGAGTCTCACTCGCCCACGCGGCACAGGGAACAATACGTGCGAGTATTTAAGTGTGCGAAATCATCTGTGACGGCCGTCGATCCGAGGTGGTGGTGGTGTGCGACTGTCGGTCAAAGCAACATGTACTGGTTGTCTATTGCCCGCTTGCGCCCCCGCTCAGGCTCTAGCTCGTAGTCTGAGTTCCTCTGAGGGAGGTGGGGGTTTGGGTGGTGGCGTAACAGGGGCCTCCTCCCAACAGACTCGCTCCGGCGCAGAGGGGCTGGCTCTGAGGCCGGAGGGTCAGAGTCGAGGCTGGTGCGAGTGGAGAGGCGTCTCCCCGGCTGGGTGACGGAGCTGGGGCTGGAGGTGCTGCTGGGGGCAGAGCTGCGAGCGTGGCTGCAGTGAGCCAGGCTGGGCTCTGAGCTCCACCTGTGGAGGGAGAACGGGACAAGGAGGGTGCTTGACAGCTGACCTGAGGAAACAGAGGAACAGAGTTTCAATGAGTGGAGGATAATGCTTGTAGACATCCATCAGTCTGCAGGTGTGATGTAGAGACTGATTTTTGTTTTCTGTGATGAGCGAAAACATTAGAAGGAACATAGCACACCAACCAAATTCCTGCAGAATGTTGGAACCAAAGTTGTAACAAAATGTTGCCATTCAGTGACTTTAACGTGGAGTAGGGCTTGGAATTGATAAGACTTTGTCGATAGCAGTGCTATTAACAATCCTGCTAATCAATCCAATTTTTTAACGATTCCCTTATTGATTCCTGCAGATTTTTACATGTGGGCAAATGTTGGCCTGTAGGTTTTCAGTGGCAACAATGTCAAACACACAACACAGCACAGATAACTGCTTCTGCAAGTTTCTGGTGTTTCCACTCGCTTAAAGTTGGCAGTAGGGCCCATTCCTAAAAAATTAAGCCACAATTCTGACACTTCTGAACCCTGTCAGTGGAAGGAATTGATAAGGGAACTGATTAGCAAAAAGACTCATGATATCGATTCTCTGATGGAGCTGTTAACGATTCTCAACTGGAATTGGTTTTCGGTTGCCATCCCTAGCGTGGAGTAGTTTTTAAAAAGTTTGCTGTTACTTCTGTGACTAGAGACCTGACTCGGTGTGCCTCGTTGCTCTTCCCAACACTTATCTGCTGTGCTGACTGACGGCTCGTTCTGGGACGTCTAGCCATCACAGAATGTTGTAGACCTTAGGCTTGCACTTTCAATTTAAATAGTCTCTGAAGTTGTAAACGCCAGATTGTTACATTAAAATAATATCTGAGGTGATGTTGGCTGCAGTGTTGACTGGCTAATTGCTGTGTTGCATACAGCCTATCAAAACACAGGTCTGCAGGCAGAAACGACCGGAGGAGCAGATCAGAGCTGAAGGGTTCTTTAGCCAGGGGGCTAGTTTTAATCTGCCCACAGTGTACTCCTAAATTAAGGCGGCGATATTGCCCGTGTCATGACATGAAGCTTTTGCTAGACTCATGGATAAAGAAAAATATTTTATAATGGCAGATTTCTAAATTCATACTTGTTTTCTTTACCGTTTCCTTCGTGTCAAGACAAAAAGTAGATTGTCCTGATGATCTTCAATCCTCTGTAAGCCCCAGTGCTTCTGCACTGTCGGGCTGTTTTGTGCAGTTTGCTCTTTCTTTTTGTTTAGTTTGAATATATAGATAAATATGTCAGTATCTTTCCTCTTTGCTACATCAAACGTTTTTCTTATCCTGACCAGAGGCTAATCTAGGGGTCACAAGGGCTGACCAGGACTTCCTGAAATCTGATTGGCTATCCCCCATATCTTAAAATACATTACGTTGAAACTAGGGCTGAACGATTTGAGAAAATAATCTAATTACGATTTTTTTCCCAATATTGCGATTTACGCTGCAACTGTTTTAATGTTCCTCATCTTATGTATTTTTAAGCAAACATAAGCAGAAGATCTTTTTATCGTAAAACCAATATGACATTGACTTAATCTAAGGATAAAAGATTTGAGAAAAAGTGGAGGAGTGAAGAACAGAAGCAAAATAGGTAAGAAATTCTAAAAACTGGGTAAAAATGGTATGAAAGCGGAAACAGGTTAATAAATAGGTGCAAAATAGGTATGAAGTTGCAAAAAAATTGGGGAAAAATTGGTAAATAAACCCAAAAGTGGCTTAGGAGAATTGATTATGGCAGCAAAATTGGGAATTAAACTTGAAATTAAATTTCAAAAAAACATGTAAAATTCCAAAAATGGTTCTGACAGTGGCCAAAAAAAGATGAATGGGGGCAAAATAGGCATAAAGTTGTAAAAACGGGGTTAAAAAAAGGTAAAAATTGTCCAAAAGTGGGAAAATGTGTATGAATAGAGGTAAGAAAAAAATAGGCATGAAATTGCAAAAAACTGCACCACAATGCCAAAATGTTCAACACATTTTGGGCTAAAAATATTGAATGTTCTGCAATTTGAAAATTGCAACAAGCCATATTGCGATTTAATCTGATTTGCAATTGACTGTTCAGCCCTAGTTGAAACTGAGGAGTAATGTAGCCCAGCCATCCTTGTGTTTCTCTGTATCTCCACAGACACACTTGGCCTGTTGCCCTTTAATGATTATTTGTGCTTACAGGCATTATCAACAAGATATTCCTCAGTTTGATGAAAGGAAATCTGCCACTAAAGTCTCAATAAACTCAATAATAGTATTTTAATCCTTCTTTAAAGTTTCCATCCCCCTGATTTTTCCTGTGTTCAGTAAAATGTATGGACACCCTCCATTTGATAAATCCTGTTGTCGCTTCATTCACATCAATCGTGTTTGTGATTGACAGGAAGGCAAGAGGTAAAGTCTTACCCTGTGGGCTGGAGCCCGCCACCACGTAGCTGGACAGCGTGACGGCCCCAGCTGCTCCACACTCAAGAGGGATGGGGGAGAGGCGGAAGTGACTGAGCATGTCCTTGACAGAAGGGAAGCGCAGGTGCTGAACCCGACACTGACCCCATTCTGTTAGAGAGAGGCGCAGGTGCTGCAGAGACGGACAGACGGAGGAGAAGGTGAGACTTTCACAAAGACTGAGCAACAGCTGGATAGTACACCCATTATTTTCCCATTACATTTTTTACGGTCTTTGACATTAAGAGTTTGTAACATGTTTAAATTTACCTCTGGTTTATTTAATTTAAAACTAGAGAGGAACCATGGCATATACTGTATTTTTAAGCTTGAAAGAGACCTGTATGAAGCATCTGTGAAAACCACATTCAGGAGATAAACATGAAAATTAAAACATCAAAACTGACCCAAGCAATCTAACAGGTGTCTTAATTCAGCCCATTGTCCAAACTCCACATAAGATATTTTTGACCACAGACGAAGTGAGTTTCAGTTACTAACATGATTTATGCCTCCTACGAGCACAAAACAAGATAATGAGCTAATCATGATGGCCATGCTACATGCTATAACGCACGTGTTCTCCCCCTTTCTCTCTCTGTGTGTCTTGTACGCTGAATATTCAAAACCCTAATTCAAATTGTTTTTCATTAATTTAATTTAACTTCCAAACATGGCAGGGTTAGGGAAATTGTTTCGGCACTATTTTCATGAAACAAGCCCTGCTGCTTCACACACACACACACACACACACACACACACACACACACACACACACACACACACACACACACACACACACACACACACAGACATACCTTTGCTTTTCCCTGGTAGTTAAAAGTGAGGACGTAATCCCCTCTGCGCGTCTCGCTCTGTCGGACCAGAAACACCCCATGGCCCTCGGGTCCCGAGCTCTGAACCAGGTGTGCTGCTTTCATCCTGGAGATCGGCCCGTGGAACCATGGGTAAGAGATCAGGAAGTGATCAGTCTTCTGGACAACCTGCTCTGGCAGGGCAAAGGTGACGGGGGCTGGAGAGACAAATAATTTAACAGGGTTTAATATCTCTCAGTGAAAGAGGTTACTTTGCTTATTCTGTTTTATGTTTTAACACAGATTGTTTCAGATGAGTGCATCCTAACTCAGAGTAAATTTCCAGGACAGTCAGTTCTACAGAAGCTCAAATATTTAAGTGTTCTTGTCCAATTTTAAGTCTAAATGTTTGACTTTAGTAATGTGAAATATTCATTTGGTAATCTCAGACGAAAATACAGTAAACCATGATATTGCGGCTCAGTTTTCTCTGTCCTGGCATTTCTTTTTTTTCCCTTAAGACCGTTTCATTTTGATATTGTGCACATTTTCACGACATTCTGCAGCATTGTTTATGAGTGTAAATCTCACACATCACAGTGTAATGCCCGTTCGTACCGATTCAGCCACACAGAGTGTTGTTACTTTTTTTTCGGCCACTGATTGGCTGTTGTGTATCACATGACTTTGCATCTCGCAGAGAGGAGAGATGCTTTGTTCTCTCTCAGGTCCACGTCTCTTTCTACAGTGATTGGTGTCCTGCATAACTTCAGTGTTTTGTGCATTAATTTTGTGCTTCAGCATCATTGTCGTCGTCTTCTTTGCTTGTGAGTCCAGTAGTCCTATTTTTTATGCTGTTTGTACAATATTTTTGCATTTTCTATTGCGGTTGCTCTCTCAATTTCCTTTTTCTGTGTTTGAATGTATTTCTATATTTTTAAAGTTTGTTTAAAGACCACAAAATTCTTTTAAAAGTACCACAAAAGTTATGAAAACGTGCCTAGAGTATACTTAGAGTATTTCTGTTTTGCAGATTTTCACTTATTGTGGGTGTGAAAATCTGGAACCTTACCCCCCCGATGGAGGGTCAACCACTGCAATAGACAGTATTTATATGGATAGCTTTTATGTGGACTTGAACCCTGTGACTCTATGTACCATTGTTTGTTTTCTTTACTCCACATTAGCCTAGTAATTATCCTAGGGGTTCACATACTTTTTCCACCCTGCGCTGTGAATGTTTACATATTGTGGCAAATCAAAACATGAAAACTTGTGATTTTTGTGGGGTATTAGTTTAAGCAGTGTGTTTGTCTAATGACGTGACTTTGATGAAGATCAGAACGTATTTTATGACCAGTTTAAGCAGAAATCCAAGTAATCCCAAAAGGTTCACATACTACTTCTTGCAACTGTGTACTTTCATGAAATAATATTCTATTGACAAGAAACTGGACAAAAACAGTTGTCAAAATGAATCTGTTGAAACCTGACATTTTATGAGAGTCGTTTTGAACCAGACTTTAGTCTTTTCATTGAGAAACAGCATCAGATCACTCACTTTGACTTGCCGACTCTAAACTCCCTCTGTGATTGGTCGGAGCAGCGCTGTCAGCTGGGGAGGGGAGGGGCTCCAGATCCACAATGCCAGACCTGAGGGACGATAACAGATTGACAGCACATGGATGTTATTCTCATTTCAGACCTCCTGAGGAGAAAAGTAGGTCAAATGCACAATGTTCTCAAGTCAGTGTTGGATCAAAGTTTGTTTCTCAGACTGTAAAAAGATTTGGATGAAGCTGTGTGTCGTCTGCCATTTGATTACAAAAGAGCCTTTAGAACGGTGATGCGTGGTAATAGATGCTGCCATGCTTTGTGTGCCATCTCAACCCAACTTCAGCTCGACTGCTCACACAGGAAGAGGCAGAATGTGAGTCAGTCTGACCAGTAGAGACTCTGTGACAACGTGTAGCTGTTTGAATCATGTCCTTTCTGTCTAAAACCAGAAAAGGTGCAAATTAAAAGAATCGGCTTTCCAATAGGTGTTTGATAGTTTTACACTTCAGGAACTACAGCCTTCTGCACTTCGGCCTGGGCCTGCTTTTAGCCCTGGAGGTTTGGGTTTCATTGGGCAGCTACAGAAAGTTCACTCTTTGTGTGTCTCTCTTCTTGTTTTGTGGTGAAAAGCAATAACAACATAAAGATGTTCATAAACAAAGCAGAGGAACAGCAGCAAAAATGTCAGAAAACTAAACCCACACCACTATCTAAAAAAACTGAATGTGGTTATGATATATTCTGAGCACTTATTTTACATGAGCGGAAGGGCGAGCGGCATGATCAGGGAGAGGTAAAGAGGGTAACATCTGCGTGCGAGTGTGTGTGTGTGTGTGTGTGTGTTGTGGGCTGAGTCAAATGAACACGGAGGAAACAGCAGACTGAAGGAACACAAAGACAGCAAGCACAGACAGGATGTGAGTCCAGTTCACTAGTTCACATCTGAACTGAGACTCACTGTTCTTCTTTCTCATACATACACAATAAAACACACACACGTTCACATCATAAAACAGGACTCAAAGACGGTGTGTGTCCATGCACACATGCGAAAGGGAAGGTTAAAGAGGGAAGCCGGAGTAAATCCTGTTAAAATGCTGACTTGAGTTTGCAGCTCTGTGAAAAACAGGAAGATGGATTTCTTTCTGTTCTCCTCATTCTGTGTGTGCGAGTGTGTTTGTCTTCTTATTTCTCAAACTTTAATTTCAGTTCATCAGCAAACTTTTCAACTCACATGCCAGTGGCTTATGATGTTTAAGACGCACTCAACATAACAAATCCAGAGGAAACGGTGTTCAGACAGTGCGTGGCACTGATGGCAGAGTTTTGCCAAGATGCTAGCACCTCAACTACAAAGAAATAGAATCAAACTATCTTGATGCTTCATACAGTACAGATACGTAAAAATCAATCATGTTTTAATTTCAATAACAATTACTGCCTCTCACAGCTATGAAAATGAGTGGTCGAGATTAAAGGGGTACTGTACCACAGGACATGACAAACTTTTTCTAATCATTTTTATTTTTCGTTATTTGTATTTTTTCACATATTTAAGATCCCATCCACACGAAGACAAAACGCTGAACAGTTTCCAAAACAATCGTCATAAAGACGAAGGTGTCTCAGAAAATGTGTGCGTCTATATGAATGCACTCGATACGCATCAAAACACTGTACAACACATACCAGACCTCTAGGGCCGCTGTAACGATATGACAGAAACAAGTGGAAACAGAGGAAAAAACAGTGGGCATGCGCACTTGGGGCAAAAGTTGTAAACAGAGATTGTGATAAAGTGATCATAAAGTGCTGTAATGTGTCCTCGATAATTGTTTGTTCAACTCGGTGGTGATTGAGAAGAAGGAGATTTTGCTGCAACAGGGATAGTAGGGTCACTAGCTTCATCAGCACATATGCTTCACGTACGCCGCCATTGTCGTCGCCAGGCAGAAGATATGAAACTATGACGTAAGCGTATCTGAAAACTTGCGGAGAGCCAGTAGTCATGGAGCTGCGTATACGGCATTTCAAAATCTTTCCACTCGGGAACCTGGTTTCAAAAATGATCGTTTACAGACCCCCAAAACGCCAGCTTCGTATGGATAATATGCAGATTCGGCAAAAAACTTGTGCGTTTAGACCTCGGTTTGGCTTCGTGTGGATGGGGCCTTAGTGCTTTGTCTATTCTGTCATGTTCAACATGGTATTATGAAGCATTTTGGTGATATAATTGCATGTGATGAATGTTGTACTATCAGTGAGTAATCATGTTTTCCAGTTGTGATCTCAGTGTTTATCAAAATTACTACGATTATGATTTTTGTCATGATCAAGCAGCCTTGTATACAAAAGTATGAAGTTAATATTCAGTTGTTGTGTCATTTTTTATTTGTAGCTTGAACGCAGTGCTGGCAGTAAAAATGAAACCAGAGCATTAAACCTTTTACTAAATGTTAACGGTGAAGAAACAATGAGTGAATTGGAATTTCCAAAATAAAACTGCACAGATTAATGCTTAATACAGCCACATTCATGATCAATAAAATGTCTGTTTTTCACTCAGATTACACAATAAATCAAAATTTTTGTCATCTTGGACTCGTCTTCAAAACTTTGACCCCTTTATCCACATAAACTCCATGTATCAAAATGAACTGGCCTTCAGAATAGGCTGGCAGACCCTTTTTTTAATTTTTATTTTAATATTTTTTAACATTTGTGTATATACATATGTATAGGCATACAGTGCACTGCATTTATGATTTACATGTCTTTATTGTATTATTTTTTACCATGTAACATTTCTAAAAACTTGCCTATCCCTTCACATCCAGGGTCTGCATTTATACCTCCTACTATAAATGCTGTAATGTGTTCAGTTTTTCAAAAGAGGACATGTTCATTTGTAAGATTTCACGACCATATTAATTGAAATGATTTATTACTTACAATTTAAAAACTGATAAAAGTATAGCACATCACATTTGTATCCCTTATAAAGTGTCTAATATTAACAAAATAATGTATGATTGAATTTATGAAGTATGATTATAAGATTCACATTTAATGCTCCTGATTAAGCTGATAGAAACTTTGCATTTGTGGAAACAACATTGGATATAGATGTATAAAGAGAGAAAATATCCCAATCATTTTTCTTCAACATTGCTCATATGTTGCTTTAACTGTAGAGGAAGAGTAAATATGATCAGGTCTATGTTTCTTAGCCTTTCACTGTAACACCACTTTGCTGGTTTCTCGGATATGAGTTAACTGAATTGTTCCTTTTCAAAGCAAAAGCTCAGCTAACACAGCTGAACGTCACAGAGAGGCTCAAAACCTCATGTTCACAGAAGAAGAGATATAAGAGGAAATGAGACGGCTCTGTGTCAGAGGAGCTCGTCACTGGTCACAACAAACACTGGATTTAAAAGTTCAACCTCTGTGCTGAATAAGTCTTGACTGTACTGCTGAGTGTGTGAGAGCATTCCAGACATCTGCAGAAATGAGAGGTCCTGAGATTCCCTCGAGTCTCAGAGACCTCCCCCACACTTCCTCTCACAGACTAGCGCACACTTGCACATGTGCACAACACTCACACACACTGAGAAATAGAGTACTTTTATACCAGAGCATCAAACCCACACAATCATACCTAATAAAGTGACCAGTAATGTATATGTCTTTGCGTGCATCTGGATCCTCAGCCTTTATTTCTTTATCATTCATAGTACAGCAAACTCACAGAAACAGAGATGGCAGTAGTGAGTCTCTGCTCTTTATTTCACAAGACAAACCTTTTTCTGTGACATTCTAGACTTGAGCTAAAGAAATGATAAGAACTTGTGTTGTTTTCCTAACGTCACCTCCAGGTTTTTGGCCTATTTAAAAAATAGCCTCAATAAAGACAACCCTGTTATCACGTCCTTATAATTTATCTTTTTTATTTGAAAGTAATAAGTCAAATCCAAAGTTTATTTCTGAAACACGTTTAACATACAACCTTGATTGACCAAAGTTTTGTACAGGGTATTTTATAACCAGGCGTACACTTAATATCCCAGTTAATCAAAATTGTTTTCCCAATTTCCCTGAGGAACTTTTTCCAAATGGATTCATAAAATATTATCTGATCTAATCTGATAAAAATGATAACAAAAACAGTGATGATAATAAAAACAGTTATGCAATAATAATGAACACAATATTATAAGTGAATATGTTAAATAGTAGTAAAATAACATAAGAATAAAAACAAAAGGAGATTAAAGAAGATGGGAGGCATATCAGTTTTTTAGGGCTGGGTTAAAAAAATCGATTTAATCGATTTAAATCGGTTTTCCTTTAACGGGTTCATAATCTATCCATAAAATCCAAAGATCGATCTTTTTACTTGGGTAGTTTTTCTTCTTTGGATGTGCAGTGAAGCAGCCTGTATACAGTATTTTAGATTTAACAAGTACAAAGGAAAATACGAGTTGGACAAAAAACAAGTAATATGCAGAATATGCATTAATGCATATCTTAAAAATATGATTAATGTAACTGCTTTGGGTTTAGTTCTTCATGTTAAAACAATTTTTAATGATGTACCAGGTCAAAAGGTCACTTTTTAAATTTACAGCACTATTTTAACTAAGATATCCCAGACTGAATAAATATCAAATTGAATCGTGAATCAAATTGATTTGAGACCTTGTAATATCGAATCGAATTGATCCAGAAAATCTGGATCGATAGCCAGCCCTACAGTTTTTTGCTGATATCCCGTAAACTAGTATTTCTGAACTCATACCAATCATGACAGTCATCACTCAGTCAAGAGCACAAATTCAAACTTAAGCTTAAACCTATTCAAATGGTGCTCATGGACTTGTTGGAAACAGATGTGAAGCCCAAAATAAACATAATATAAACAATATTCTGTAATGAAGGACACTATTAAAGTTATAAAGATATACACTCAATGGTGATGAGGTTCACATGTGCATAATACCAATTTTACAGCTAATATATAGGAACAAATTGCAATAAAAATATCTGCAAGACTTTATATCCACTGATATCAATAGTCCACTTTTTATGCAATTATCCGGTAACAACAATATTGTACTGATAATACTCATATCTGTGCCGTGTTGTAATTAGAATAAATTTGTCTCTGATAAAAATCAGAGTCAAAAACAGGAAGGAAGTATAAATGGCTAAATCAGTGATCGATTGGCAGACCCAGGGTCTTATCAGGACCCCCACAGCCATCCACCCAGACCCAGACTATCATTACATTCAGAAAAATTCAGAAAAAATATTAGGCAGGCTTTTAAGGATATTTTTCTTCTTGATTTAATCTCTGCAGATGTTATAGCAACACTGAACAATTTGAACGACTCCATGTTTGAACTTTTGTACAGAATTTCACATTTACACCATCGTTAGCTGATTTTAAACCAGGACTAGAACAACCTATCATGGAAGCATAGACAACAGAACAGAAGCAAAATAAAGAGATTAAATATCTGAAAAAGCAGAAACATTATGTCATGTTGCTTTCAGCAGCATGTGTGATGGAGGCTGAGCCTAATTTTAAAGGCTGAGAATAACATACATTTTGGAAGAAACCCCCCCCAAAACAACAACATGTACATTAGACAAAACATAATTGCTATTAATTCATGATTCATAATTCATAATTCAAAATGACTAATGCATTTGTGAATAGAAAACTGGCCCTTGCACCAATAGAGCTGATGATCCCTGATTAAACACTAATGCTAATCAGGAATTTCAAACAACTCTAAAACTTAAAGACTGACTTCATATGCCACTCATTAAAAAGATTTAGCTTTATTGTATAACTACTTTTATTACACAACTTTCAGGCCCAAACAGAGCCTCCGCCTCCTCACCAGATGTGTTACATCTGAAGCATTCTGTCTAAATATTACGTTGAAAGACGAGCTTGATGAATGATTATTTTCAGGAATAATCCAAATATAACAAGAGTCAAACCTGCTCCACTCTGTAGAGCCCTCGAGCAGGTATGTTTGCATGTGCAAACACATACCTCAGCTCGAGTAAACATCCACACGCCCACAAACACAAAAAAAGCCAAAGTCCAACTGTTGAATATTTCCACTCAAAGTCAAGAAATAAATGCAGCATGGATAGAGAGACGGAGTTGATGAAGGCTGCTGTTACATAATCTGAGAGAGTGTGTTTGTGTATGAAAGGGAGCAGGGAAGTAAGCAAAGGGTCGAGTTAAATAACAAATTTCATGGTTTAAGTTCTTTTAGTGTGAGATTTAGATGTAAGGTGCTGGAGAATATCTAAGTGAATTGTATCTTAAGACGTGTTCAGTTTATTTGTGCTCAGTAACTCCTGAGTTTTTCAGAGTTTGATCTTAAAAACTCTCTTTCATACTGGTGCTTGTGTTTCTTACCTGTTGCTGATACATTCTTTGAGCTCTGTGGTCCAGGAGCTGACCTGCTGGTCGTTGTCTGTCTCAAATATCAGACTACCTCGATTAACCTGCACGGACACAGAGGGAATCAAATGTAGCATGAGGCTGATTCGCACTACAATAAAATAACCAACAGACATTGACAGTGGGATAGCTGGGGACGCACATGTACAACTTTAACATTTACTTTCATTAAGTAAAGATTTTTTCAGTAGTCAAAAACAAATTTAGTACCAGATGGTTCGTAACATAGAACATGTCATGCTTTTTTTGTTTTTTATCACCAAGAATTAACAGCACTGACATAAGCCAGACACACTTGCTGTAAACTATGCAAACACGCACACATGATGGCCACACGCTCTTGCCAATACATATTTGAAGATCACATTGATTATTGCTGCTTAATTTGTTCATTTTATCCTTGGAATGACCTTAACAGTCACCATGTTTATCGTTTAATTTTTCCACAACAGGTAGTTGTAAACAGCCTGAGGTCTTGTGTGCCCTCTAGTGGTATCTTCTAGCAACTAGTGTCACATACAGGCAAGCATGTAAACAAATATGCTCATGATGTCAAACATGATGGACACACAATAAGTTTATTTCGAGCATAAGCGGGAGCTTGTTTGCAATATTCGATCATAAAAACAAAAATGATCACAATACTCCACCAAATTCTTTTCATTGCCTTGGTATTGAAATAGTTGAATTATTATTTGGATTTTTTTATGACTTATGTCCAAGTTAAAAACTCTACGCCATAGAATTGAACTTAAATAATGAAACATCAACAGTTAATAATATTTCATCCTTTTTAATCTTACCTTCAGACAAAAGCCAAACTGTGATTAGAAACTAAGTGTAGCAGCTATAAAAAAGCCCTTTTCACTGTGCATTTATGCAAAAGGGCAACAAAGTACGTGACATTAACAATAATTCAGCTAGAACATATTTTGTCAAATAAATTGTGCTAAACAGCTTCGAAGACGCAGGAGAGAGCACTGTTCTATACACAAAGCGTTAATGTCCCTCCTTCAGGTTTCGTGCCACCCTCTCGTCTATATGGCACTTCTTACACTAACCCTCCATACAGAGCTCATGACGGGTCAACCCCCCTCTTTTGTCTCACATTTACAATGGAGGTGAAATATCACAGGTGTAAATACTGAGGCTTGTGATGGCAGCTTGAATGGGACTTCAGATAGCTAGCAACTACAGATAAAGCATCAATACAGAGTAAGTTCTGTAAGAGACCCTCCCAGACTGGTTAAGTTTTGGTTAAAGGGTTAAACTACATGTGACAAAGACATGCAAACACACAGAAAGCTCCAAAGAGCTCTACATTCAAACAACCGGGACAGACTTGTTTTATATCAAGACCGAATTGGGATCAAACGCAGTACAGCGTTTGGTCAAAGGCTGGTCTGTGGAGCATTTAGATCAGTGGTTCTGGTAAAATTACACCTCCTGGGGGGTTGTGCCTCATTATTTGAGAAGTCCTGTGAGTATGAGTGACAAAGACATGATCTGAAACAAAAATACAGAGAAAATAGAATCTTGAGCAAGGCTCAGGAACATGGATGTGTGCTGTTTGGGGAAAAGGAAACAACAGTGTTATCACAGCCATCTTGAAACCCGGCAGGTGTTTGGATTGTCCAAAACAAGGTTTAGAAGGATTTTCCTCCAAATCTAAACCAATGAGGCCTGAGTCAAGTTATTTTGGAGTTTTGTTATGAAATCATGTGACATGATGATTGTCCTGTTTCCTCTTTGTGTTGAATTGAGGTTGAAGATCTAAGACATGAAGATGTAAGCAATCCAGAGGGCAGTGTCTGCAAACTCCAGCTGAAACCTCTTCTGGAGTTAATCATGGATCTGAAAGCCTGAACGTACCTTTAAAACAAATGTGTTTAAGTTGTCAGGCATCTCCAGGCGGTTGCACCGACGGACTTCTTGGATATCTGAGCAGTGAGTTGTCAGCTTGGGACTGGATGCCTGAAACGCACAGAGGATAAGTCGACATTATTCACGTGAAGGCCATCATTAACAACTACAATCAGCTAATTCTTTATTTGAACATTACTGTAGTATTAATCAGCACCAGCCCTGTGACTCACAGTCACTGAAGGCATCCCTGCAGTATATACACATATGTGTCACACACATCGCTCTGGTTGTGTTTTTTATGTCTTAACACCCAGCAAATGGGACCCATATGGTCCACAGCATGAAAAGCAGGTCAGTGTGTGAGATATGCTTGTGTGTGTTCAGTATATCTCTGATGGTGCAGGGCCAAGCTCGACCCCTGCAGACAAACTGTGACTTTAAAGAACGTGAGACGAGATATGAAGGTCTTCCTCGTGGGATTTTTAATAGAGCATGCACCATAAGCCCCTCAGTCCAGTTTGGGAATATAACTGCACCAAATAATCAGTAACCCAGACTTTTACACTCCAGTAAAACAGACATATGGAGACAGGTAACAGGTGACGGAGCTCTCCATCCTGACATGTTCACCTGAACCCTGACAGGACTCCAGCGGGAAAGTAAGCGCACGGCACAGGACACATGCACTACTAGTCATAGATGACTAAAAAGCTTTGTAAAGCCCCCAGATACCAACGCAGGCTCACAGAGCCCCCGGCATAAACACACGCACATGCTCATATACACCCACGGATGGATGGATGATTGGTTAGCCATGTGTACAAGCCTGTGGCATGCTGGGTCAGAGGTCAACCTCAAATGAAGCCCGGATGACAGAAGAGGGAAACACGAGGAAACAATAAAGACAGAAGCTCGGTTGAGAAAAGCCTGAGTGTGACTTAAAAGATGACTCAGATGTAGACTTACTGGTTTCATTAAAGTGTGTCATGGGATGTCTCGTGTATGATGACAAAAAAGAATATTACGTTTTTTTGGTTTGTAAAATAAATCAGCCTTGCAGAGCCGTTCATTTTGCCCTTGCCCATTGTTGTACTATGACCAGGAAATACAGAGCTGGCTTCCAGTAATAAGATTGTTTAGCTTGAAGCAGTTCAGAGGTTTCTGTGCCATGAAATAAAGATAAATCTGCATTAGGGTTAGGTGGCCCTTGCATATTGACTGGAGCGATGTGTAACCCATACTCCACACAGAATGGTAGATGTCAACCAGTTGGAATAACCTACGCTCGCAGAGCTACAACTGCTGACATCACCGGCAAACTGCTTCATGACAGTCAACGCAACATTAGCTCTATAACAGTTGTGATATTCAGTCAAATTTAAGCCACATTTCACTGCTTTTTGGTTCACTTGACTTGTTTGATCCTTGTTTGGTTCAGGTGGCTTTTCACACCCACCGCAAAATGAACTCTGGTCTTAGAAGGAAACCAAGACCCCTGTTTTCAGGAGGACCAGAATTCAGTTCTGCGGTCTGCATCAGGGTTTCTATGAGCTTTCACACCACCTCAAATCAGCTGAGCTTTACAGGAAAGTAAACCACAGTAAAAAAACAAACATAATTTTTTTGCTTACGAGACATTTTCAATAAGTCGAACACAGACCAGAGCTTTCTCAACTGATCATAGCAGTCATACTTCACATGAACACAAAGTTAGTGTGTTTCATATCATGGTTTGCAATTTTGTTTATTCTACAAACTATCAGCATTGTCACCCAAAAAAGCACTGCATTACACGTCACTGGTTCCTTTTCCTAGAAAAGGAAGTAGTCCCTATATCTGCTCTTGGGGCCTCGCCTGCTCGGCTGGTGTTGCCATCACTCTCTTATCTGGAACGTCACCCAGGGTCAGGGCGTCTTAGGCTGCTAAAGCAGCGCTACAGTTGATGCTTGGAAAAGATTTGATGTTGAGTTCCCAGCAGTTGAGAGCTGTTTCTGACCTGGAAACACACTTTCCAATCTCATCCTTTCACAAGAAATGTGCCTATCTCCAAGTCTCAAAAGACATATTGATTTGAACTACTCTGGTGTTTCTGATTCCCCCCCTCCTGTGCACAAGAAAATAGAAAACAGAAGGTTGAACAACATCAACTTGTATTGAGGTTCTATCTCTAAACGGCAGCCGTAGCACATCTGACAGCTGTTTACCAAAAGAAGATATGACCAAAACAATAATATCCCAGACTGATTTTTAACACTAAACTAGATTTCTCATTTTAATCAATTTTTCTGTATCATAGAAAAAAAAATCTTAGGATGACACAAAAACAGGTCGTGCTTTAATTTTTGTGAAATTCAGTCACAAAAGTAGCAGAATTTCACTTTTGAAATCAAAATGCAAGTTGGAAGCGGTCTTATTATCAGAGACACTACATAGTTTGGACATAAGGAGCCTTGTTCTACGTTCAACTGAAAGATGAACTATTTTCACAGAGCTTTAACATCAAATTCTCTAATAATTTACCCTTAACTAAAAAATATATAAAATACAAGCTAAAACTTGATGAGCTAAAATGACTGGCCCTACCATTATTAACAGCCAAAAGCTCTTGTCAGTACTTCTATCCTCAAATAGTGTCACAACTTTCAGGTTATTATTTTAATATACAAAATACAGCACTCAGGCCTGGGTGGCGGGTTGATTGATACCTCTGCCAAGGAGGTAATGTTTATGCCAGCATATGCTTGTTTGTGTGTTTGTTAGCAAGATTATGCAAAAACATCTGGATGGATTTTCCTGAAATTTCCAGGAGTTGTTGTTAATGGCCCAATTTAGAAATGATTACATTTTGGTAATCCAGATAACCGCCATTAGTGAACAATCATTTCTGCTCAATAGCTGTCTAACTAATAATCATATCAACATGATTCTGAGAGCTAGGTGTGGTTTCAGGGTCATGAATCATATGGTGATGGTAACTTTATCATGGAACTATTGCTTATAGATGTAACAGTAATTCGTGAGCTACCTTGGCGGAGGTTTGTGCCCTAGGAGTGCTTTCTTGCTGGATATGTCACCCACAGTGACAGGTAGACTGAAAAAAAAAACCTTTCCAAACAGGTATAGGAACAGGTACTAGAATGTAGAAACATTAATTTTTCAGTTTTAAATGCCCATATCTTTTATGGTATCATATGCTGTTTAGTGTGTTTAACACGCCTTCTTCTCATAATAGAACACTTCTATAAACAAGACAAAAAGTCCACAGCCTGTAAAAAAACCCTTCCCCTTTATGTGACCTCAGGAGCTTGTTCCCTCATATCTGTACAAGTGTGATCTCCCACCACTGTTTCATTTTCATTTTAAGCCCACTGTCCCACAGTAGCAAATCCAAAGTCAGAGTGTGGTCTTAGAATGAATGCAGAGTTGTTGTCAACATGGTGCTGAACAGACCCAATTTCAACAGAGCAGACTGGTTCCACATGGGGGAGGGAGCCTTACAGAGATAGAAGCTCAGACAGAGAACAGAGCGTCAGGCACAGAGAACACAGCACTATCAGAGACACGAAGTATATGTTTTTTTTTGTTTGTTTTTTTTACATTAGTGTGAACATACCCTCGCAGTTATCAAAAATGTATTTATATACCCAATTTAGGGCAAAATATGGTCTCTTTATGTTATTGCTATCTTCTCACAACGACCTGTTTACAACTTTTTAAAAGTTGTTTTACCTTTACTATAACCTACGTTATAATTTTCATCAACAAGAAGAACAAAAGAGTGACTCTTTTTAAGGTTATATAATTAATTTCCCAGTGGTTTAATGCTTTTCTGCATGTTTTTGGACTTGAAAATTCCTCCGTGTTGTAAAGTTAAACAAATACTTAGGGCCAAAGTATTGTAAAACAGTAAAATGTTCTGCCTGTAATTCATATATCCATGTGGTGAGTGTTTTGGACCAATTAAAAAAATAATTTCATATATATCTAATTTTTAAATTAATCGTTGATTAATCGGTGATCTGTATTTCTTTCTGCCAAATATTAGCATTGGCTTCAAAAATCCATAATGGTCAGGCCCTACTTTAAACAAATTATTCAATTATGTACAAAAAAGTCTGTATCTGTATCGTTACCTAGACATGAAATAGTCTCAAAGGCAGGAAATGATATGAATCAACCATCTCCTAATCTCATCCAAGCACACAGAGATCTCATATAATCAAATTCTTTCTGTGACTTGAAATCTCTCAAGTAAACAACACAAAATAGAAATTTTACAAACTATAGTTGGGCCATCAACAAAAACTCTACAGGGCTAACATATGTGAGCGAGCCACTCAAAAGAAAAAAGAAGGTCCAGGGGGCGAGTGGCGTGACAGAGCAGAAGCGGCGAGAGGAAACAGACGAGACGGTGAAAGACAAGGCGCTGGGTGGGAGAGAGGGAGGGATGACGAGGAGCGAGCAGGGAGGACAGATTCCAGGGCTTTGTGCACCGGATGAGTTTGAGTCTATGTGACAGTGTGTGAGCCTGAGGAATGTCCATGTTAATCCTACACACTGAAAAACACACACATCAAATTAACAGATCAAAACCAACACATGCACACACTCGACCAATTTCCACAGCCTGCCAGGGACAAAACAAGCCAATAACAGCACGTTCTGTTTTTTTTTAACCGCAGGGTCTAATATTATCAATAAAACTCTGCTGAAACACAGATGAGAGGGATGTGACTCATTTAGAGACATCTGAGTCACTATGTGAGGAACTGACGAGACATGAACATGTTACTAAATTGCCGCCACAGCTGAATTTTAGTCCAGGATGTTCAGAGAGACTTGTCTCTTCAGTTTCAGGTTAAGACTTTCAGGTTTTCTCATAACTGTATCAGGATGGTTCAAGAACGAGTGAGAAAGATTAAATCAGTGTTTGAAAACAACTTGCAAAAAAAAATAAAAATGCAAAGGCTGCACGGTGGAGTAGTGGTTTTCCCTCTGACCTCTTCTTAGGTTCAAATCCTCATTGGCTTTTCTGTGCAGATTGTATGTTCTCCTTGGACATGTGTGGGCTCTCCACTGGTGCCACAGCTTTGCCATGCCCGTAGACTTAAGACTTGATCTTTTGACTTATTACTCAATCTAAAACTCCCTTTAAGTGTGAATGAGAGGAGAATGTGTTTATGTCTATGGACCCTTTCTAAACTATCATCTCTGGTTAACATGGCAGCACAGAGCACAAGAGTCCGACCATAAACAAGCACAGGTTTACATATTTCAAAACACCTTCCTTCCTCAAATCATAAATTGTTGCAATGTTCGAAAATATTATTACTGAAAAGTTAACGTTTTTATGGTGGTAGGCCCCGGCAGGTTTTGCACATGTTTAGGCTTGTGTTTGTTCTCTAAATGAGATTTTAATCAGAAAGCATCATTTCAACATACTGTGAAAATAGCTTAGTCTTCAGTGTTTTTGTAGACAGGCCTTCCTACATTCAAATATCGCCATTGTATGACATAATTACACTATGCATTTTAACTAAGAAGTGGAAAAGTCTGTTGAGTTTTGGAACATACTTCAATAACAAAGGATAAACTTTACTCATACTGAGAGCGAAAATATCAATGAAAATTGTGAAGAGTTTTGTGGAAAAAAAAAATTGGGAAATAACTTTTAGGTCATATCTCCCAGCCCTAGAACAAACTACAGTAGCCCATGTGTCCACATTTATCCATCTTCTCTTGTTGTAGTGGGAACTTCTGGTTTTCTGTTTTAGAGATCACTTGGCTCGGCTCAGTAATGGAACTGACTTTGTTTTCAAACAGCTCTGCATTTGACACCATGATGTTACGTCTGTCTATAAATCACAACAGAAACAGAAAGACATGAAATTATTGTTGACAGCTAAAGATTGACATTTAGGTCATTGGCAAAATGTGTTTCTCAAAGTAATAAATTAAGTCTCAACAACCAGGAAACATGACAGAAACAAAACTCAAAAATCATTATTGCTGTGGGAGCAGTCAGGTCTTATTGATTCTTCATAAACATGAGAAGTGTCAAAACACTCGCACAGCACAAATGAACTAGACTAGAGGGATGGGAGATGCTTGAGCATGATACAACAGACCTGGAGTGAGTATGTTTGAAGACTGTCAAGAAAAACTCTACTTCAATACTTTTACAATACCAGGTTTCAAAAACAGCCCCATGCCATTAGATTCTGACTTTTGGTAATAACAGAAACACTGAAACAAAGCAACAGATCCAGAATCAGATTTTACAGCCCAGAAGAGTGAATGACTTTAATACTTAAAGCATAATGCCCCAGTCACAAATTCCCGTTTCTCATGGCGATTGTGCACGATTGTCATAATCCTGATGAAACGTCCTGTGGTCATGGTGCATGCGCTACTTGGTCTGGATCAGCGTTGTATAGTTGTGGATGAACAGTGGGGAACGTGAAAGAGTCCCGACAGTTTTGAACTGTTCAAAACTGTCGTGAAGAATCGCCGCTCTCAGTGTAGCGGGGTGGAAGCCTAATGCAGTCCTAATGCAAACGGTATTAGCGTGGCATGTACGGAGCTCAGTCGGGCTGATCGTGGCTCAATCCTGAAAGCTTTATGAGGACGACTGACAAGGATGTATCCGTTTGTACCCCCACTGTGCCCCGTTCAAGATGGCGCAAGCGACAGGGCTCAGTCAGGGCTTACATGATGTGAACTGAGCCCGAGCGGGGCTGACGTCGTGTCAGCGGGATGGAAATTCATGCAATCCTCATCATATCATTGTATTAACCTAACTGGAGCGGGATGAACGCCCCCGAAGCGCTGTAGAAGTGCTACTGACGGTGTATTTACGGGGTGTGTCCAGGGGGGAGACAGTCATTTCATCCCGTATCATAGCGATCACACCAGCCTCGTCAATCGTGTACAGTCGTGCACAATCGCCATGAGGAACGTGAATGTGTGACTTAGGCATAAGATGCACTTTTTTCTTTCAACTTAAATTTGTGCAGTTTTATCAGTCAGTAAAGCATTAAATGAACTTATCATTATTAAAACATGCTGACTGGATTGTATCAATGAGACTATAAAAAAAGAAATGTTTTGCTCATAAATATAATCTGTAAAAGTTCAATTTATTCTCTCAAGCCATGAAATATTTAAACTACAAAACAGTATGTGCTTAAAACTTTGATTATTGTAATGTGTTGTATGAAATCATAAAATGATTTTATTACAGATACATTTAGAATTTATAGAAAAACAATTAGAACTAAGTTAAATATTAAATAATACTTGTTAGTTTACAATTCAAACTCAACTTCATTTTTATGGCAGCTTTCCTATGTAAAAGTAATCACATTTCAAGGTCTAGTTTGGAATTTTATTGTCATTTTTCTGCTGCAGTATCAGACAGGTATTGAACATAAACTTTTTTACTGGTATTGACGGTGAAATTCTGGTTATGGAGACGACCCTAGTGTGCTCAAAGGCATTCATAATTAGAGCATACTCACTGCCATTGCATTATTCTCCGTGTCTTGACATTCAACACCTTGGACCCAGAAGGTCCACTGCAAGAGAAGCAGATCGCTGTCACGCTTGTTAAAGTGCAGTTTATCTCTTTAGGCTGTGCGCCAAGGTCGAGCTCTGCAGACAAACTGTGACTTTAAAGAATGCACGATGAGATATGAAGGTCTTAACACGTAGCATTAACCCTTCACTCCAGTGTGGGGACTTTTCTGCAACAAAGTCATCGGTGACCGAGACGCTCTAGTGAACAGATCTATGGAGACAGGAACAGGCGTAGAAGCTCACTGTCACATGCGGAGTGATCTGAAATCTGACTGGACTTTAGGAAAATATTACACAGAAACAAAAGTGTGGAAATATCTTCAAACCAAGGCCAGTCCTCTGTTGTCACGAGGTGTCTCATTCACAAATAACATCACTTTTGTTAGTCAGAGCTGAGGCCTCATTTGAATCATTTTAATGAGTTTCATTTGCGATTTGCTTTTTTTGTGTCAAAAGTGAAAAAGCTAAGGAAGCGCAGTGCCAGTCATCAATCCACTCATGGCTTATTTCCCCCAGTTCACTCTGCTTCACAGCACAAAGCCTACAAGGGACTCGATATGTAAAGTCTGGACTGAATGTCAGGTTGTCTCTAAAGACGTACTGGTGATGCGTAGTTAGACTTGACCTCCTCAAGTATAGCCGACTTTGAACCTGTGTTAATGCATGTGAACATGTTCCAATGGCTCAGAGCTAAAATCTGCCTGCTCCCGTTCACAGGTGTCGACTTTCTGTACATAACTCATTCTTTCAGTGCTGGGAATCTTCAGCATCTTCCCGTACTGTCAGAACAAGCCATGAACATAAAAATGAGCTTCCAGCAAAGCCTGCCCACTAAAAAATGTCACTGTGTTTACATAAAAAGAATCTAAATATTAGCCCTGTGATTGACTGGCGACCAGTCCAAGGTAGACCCCAACTCTCCCCCAATGAAAGCAGTGATGACTCCAGTGCCCTGAAACCCTGAACAGCACTCACAGTACGATTCTGGTTGGATAAATGGATGTTGAGGCTTTTTAGTTATTATAAATGTGTTAATTAAAGACGAGTTCATGTTTCGTTCTCCTTTTTATGACATTAGGAGACAAAGCAACTTCTGATCTGGAGATTGACATCTTTGACATCAAATTAAATCTGGAACCAAAACAGAAAACAAAATCTAATTAATACATTTTACTTTGAGTCAAACTGATCAAACTTTAGTTTTCAGTTGCTCTTGTTCTACGGTTGAATTTAGTGTTACATTATTTATTAATTTATATTCAAGGAGCAGTCTTTTCTGTCTTTATAATAGCTTAAGCTTGCATTAAATATTGATGTGTTAATAAATTTATGACCCTCTACCCTTACTCCCTGACTTCTTGCAAGACAGGGGAATGATAAAGGTGGTTTATCGGCTTAAGAGGAAGTGAACAGGGTTGAAGTTTGGATGCTAGAGTTGGTAAATCTCAGTGCAGAGATGTATTGTGACACAAAGTGAAACTAACACCCTGTCTATGACTGAGAAGGTATTGCTCACTAAGAAGCACGTTGGTGAAAGAAATGTTAGATCAATATCTAAAGCAGGGCACACACATGAAGATCATCAGGCTGTTTTTGTCCTGACTTCCCCCTCCCGACCAAGGACGGCAAATGCCTGATTATCTTCTGTTTTATAAGATTATCCTTTAAGATTGTCCTGTGGTCTGAGGTGTGTAAAGGTGCGTTCACACCGCAAGTGACCCAGCTACCAAAGTCGCGTCGCCCACAGATGTAGCGTCGCGCGTCCATAAATACCTGTTTGGTCGACGTTGGCGTCGGCCGTTGGTCGGTAACGTCACGTCCTCTCAAGTTTTACCGCGATCATATCATATATCACATAATAGGATGTATAAGCGGACATTATTCCAGCTGTATCCTTTTCACTCACTTATCAGACACAAAACACTGCAGCTGATGATGCAGCCGCATTATCTGTGAGTTTACCGCGGTCCGTCTGCAAATGTCCTCACTGAGGTTAATTCTGCCTAGAAGGAAGTCATCCGCCCTGTAGTCCGGATGAATAACTGCACTGTCACACGTACACATACCGCTGATTGGCTGATGCCACACAGCCACACACGACATCGCCTGAATAGATCAACCTTTTTTTAACTTTGACATCATGCGATGAGTGAAGTGGTCGTCTTGTCGCCGGCTGTTGCATCGCGGGAGGGTTAGCCCCGCCCCATCGCGGCTGTACATTGACTTTGAATGGAGACTGATCGCCGAGGTAGTACAGGTAGCGTCCGGTGTGAACGCACCTTTAAAAGTGAATTTGTCTCGATAATTGGCTCTGAAATGGGTTGGGACCGGCAATCATAAATATAAAACTTATTCAATGTTTACTAACAAAAATCTTCACGTGTGGGGAAATCCGAAGACTCCCAGTCATGACTCTGTATTGTGACGTGGAACAGAATGTAGCCAATCGAGAAGCGAGCTGACTGAGGAAGAAGGAAGCAGGTGTAAATATAAAGAAGCATGGCTGACCTAAAACATAAAGTTCAATGGACCTGAGAAACGGAGGACCAGCTCACGTATTCGCGCTGTCTCCGGGATCTTTCCATAGCCTTTTCTTTTATTACCTCCACCAAGGAGGTTATGTTATTGCCGGCGTCTGTTATGGACGGATTTCGATGAAATTTTCAGGAAATGTCCGGATTGGGACAAGGAACAAATGATTAGATTTTGGGACTGATCTGGATCACCGTCCGGATAACCGTCTTTTTAAAGGATTCTTTAGTATTACGAGGTAGGACCGTTTCCGGAATTTGTGTATATTTGTCTGTTTTCATGGTCAAGGAATTTAATATTTAGATGAAATAAAGAGAAAAATCACAATATGGGTGAGGACTGTGTCACTGGTGGAGGTCTGTGCTCTCTGAGTACTTTTCTAGTTAAGTTCTTGATTTTCCATCAAAAATAGTCCAAAGACCACCACCATCCCCTCTTCTCATATGTCCTCTCCCATGTTGGGTGTTGTGTTTTCTGGTTTTTGCCATAGACAACACTTATGGTTGTTGCTATGCTTCTTCTCCTTCGTTTTTGTTACATCACGTTTGATCACGTGAGATTTCTGTCTTTGAGGACTAGATTTAAGATCAGTGGTGGGACAGAATGTTTTGTGTGAGGTGTGCTGTGTTGAGATTATTGGAGCACACCACACACAGTACGATCAAAACTGTTCAATGCCTGAGTTTTATCTTCATATGCGGGGTCTCCAACAAATTAAAAAATCAGATTTAGAAAATCATTATGTGTGTACCCTGCTTTAAACCATATACAACAATAAATACACAGTCAACTTGGGTTTGATAAATTCTTGATATGACACTGAGGAAGACAGATATGGAGAGAGGTTGTGAGTTAAATCTCCACTACCACAACAACGCAGCATGTGGGAGAGTGTATGAACGATGTGAACGAGTGCATAAGCAGAGAGACACTCATTGATAGTAATTTATGGTGAGAATGTGCATGAGTTTCTGACTAAGATCCTCTTTGAGGAACCTTATGTGTTTGTGGAGGGGAAGATAAAAGAAGAAACAGGCAGCAGATGTCTGACTGGTTGAGCAACAACATAACAGGCCTGATTTCTGTGAATCAACTCCATCAGGGAAGCAAGTTCAAGCGCCAAGTACAACTGTGGTCTGTAATACTCTCAGGAAGAGGAGGGGGGTTTGGTATTACTGGTCAGTACGGTGTTGCTGTGCACTCTAGTACTTTATCTTTGCCTGCAACTAAAGCTAACAGCAGACCAGGCTTCTCAGAGACACAGAGGAAGACGGTGTGTGTTATTAACTCATAGCACATCTCATCTCTCTACCAGTGAATAAAAACTGAACGTTTATAAAACTGGATGTGATGCCTCTAACTCCAACTGGATGTGCACAATCACACGCCTGCCTGTATGTAAATGTAGATGTATGTACTGTAGCAGTCTTTTCAGCTCTCATACATACATACACCAACATGCATGCCTTCCACAGAGAGGAACATAAATTAGATCATTGTGTCACTATTTTGACCCGATTAATAAACAGTTGTGGTTTTATTGGCTTCATCACCCATGGAAAAAGAACTCTGTATTTTAAGTTCTCATATATGTATAATGTAAAATAAATAAATTAATAAACAAATAAAACAGGAAAGGGATTTACTGATCATTTTAATTATAACTCTTGGCCACACAGCATGTAAAACCTGAAGTTCCTGCTCTATTTTTTTTTACAAGTTGCACAATGTCCCAAAAAGAGAAAATAGAGCACGATTTCTCTTAAATTTCTTTTGAAACAGCATTGAGGTCGGAAACTGTCTGTTTTTTTTTTTCAACGTCAGACAAAATCTTACTTATCAGTTCCTGAGAGGTCCGCATCAATAGCATGCAGCATTTACACCGAAAGAAACATTTTAATACTTCATCGTTACTTCATTTTAATCTTGATTGCATTAAGTGGAATTGACGTTGTTAAGCAGTCAATTCCACTTAACAAAGCGTGTCGTTTTTTTGATTCAGTTCAGCGTCTCAAAGGATTTGAAAAACTTTCTCTGTAGATTCAATATTTTTTTTTTAACTTAAAGTCTGTTTTAGCTCAGTACAATAATTCAAAAATGTATTACACCATAGCACAACCAGAAAAGTTAATGGACTAAATAATGACCTGTTAAAACAAAAACAATCAGTATGATCGCTGGGTCTGTATTTTTGAGCTTCAGCCTAAAGCCTTAAACAGAGAGGATCCACAGAGCTGAGTGATCTGCCTCAGTAATATTGTACCTGTTACACTTTTATCTAATATTTTCTCCCCTGACTCTCTTCAGATGAGTCAACTTTTGCTCCTGTGTTTAAGTTTCACACAAACATGCTCATACACAGGAGTAGAGGAGTAATACAGCGACTGAAATGCTAAAATATACACGACAGTCAGCACAAGGGCATCAATCTGGAAAACTGTCATGATCAGCAAAATTCATATCACAGATTTTTTTGATGTATTGGTGAGATTTTTCAGATCTCTAACGGTGGCATTTTCTTTGTTCACTTAGTGCACTTTTGTTAAATTGAAGGCATAAACTTTGTTGGGCTTGTCGTTCTCCTCTGGGTGTTTTTGTGCTATTAAAGCAACCAATGAGACCACATTTAAAAGAAGTAATTCTGGATATCTCTGACTTATGGATACATATATATTTTTAACAGATGAATTTCAATCAGAATATAGAACTGAACAAGACTCCATCTTTGCCATTTCACTTAAGTTTCTCGTAAATGTCCTGAGTGTCTGAATAAACAAGTAAAGCTGTACTTCAACTACATAAACATATAAACATTTACTTTTTGCACCATACATCTCGGTTAAAGTTCACTTCATTTATCAATTTCTGATGCCTATAAATGGAGAATCTCTGTGTTTTCTATTATAATGGAAATAAATAAATTATAATGGACAATTTTGCAATGAAAAATGTTCAAAACTGGAGGGCAGCTTGCAGCCACATGTGGAAGCATTCTCAATAACTATGGCTCAGGAGTCGATCTAAGATGTCAAAGAGGAAAACAAGGAGCAAAAGTAAGAAGAACATGTTTGAATTTTTGACCTGAAACGATTTATACGTTCTATATGCAAGTTATTTTCAATATAATTTCTGATTTTTGGTAAGAAACGTGACATCCCATCTTTAAAAGATACTGATAAAAATTCATTTGTTAATACTGATATTTTTATTTGAAAATCTCAACTTTTCATCCCTGAATATCAAGCATTAAAAACCACAAATTATCATTTGTTATGTTAGAGGGTTACTTATCCCTTTTTTTCATGTTCTAAAAAGTTTTTCATTCAAATTCTGAGTTCAACCTTTTCTTATCATGCCTTTGGCGGAGAGAACAGAGACAGGAGGACTCTCTATAAAACTGGTCTTTCATTCCTGCATTACATTAATGAGCTCTCAGTACAGACATGTAGACAACATCACCTGAAACCAAATCAGACACTGAAACACTAACATGTAGGGTTTTAAAACAGCTTTACAAATTAATGAAGAATAAATGGGTTTAAATATGATGTGGTTTTGTATGAATATGTTTTGGCTGTTGGCGGCATGCAAACATTTTCTCTCTTCTTAGTCTAACAAATGAATAACTGCAACTTTAAAGTGTCATAAATCACAGTTTTCGTATAAAAGTATTAGCCAAAATTCATGGTAAGTTATTAAAAAGTTAAAATGAGGCTGTCAAAATAACAAAACTTTATATTTACATACCATAAAAGTGAAAATCTAACAGTATTGCTTACCAAAGGTAAAAAGACTGAAACTCAAGTCAACAAATGATACAAAAATCTGATCTTTACTAAAAATTTAGATTTGATCTATTGCAAAATGTCAAAATTACACAATAACATTCACAACGTGTTTTGATGCAGTTGTGAAAAAGTCGTTGAGTTTGTATTTGTGCTTTTAATAAAGTTTGCTTTATGAACTTTGAATTATGTGATTTGAAAAGCAAAAAAACAAACCAAATATTGTTAGTCTGAAGATGATTGGGATGATTCTGTTCTGTTTAAAAATAACTGGTTCCATAAAATAATGTGGCAACCCTCTGTTCATGGTGCTAAATTTTTTTTTGTCCCTGTCACATGAAAAAAAGTGATTAATTCAGATCACAAGTTAACAATAAAAAAAACTAAAGCCAGCGCCTGATGAAAGCATGTAACCTCTTACCTACAGCCTTAAACACTTTAACAAGTCTGAGCGCGCTCACACCCACCCACGGGCGACACACAGGATGTTTGGAGTCCAAAACTGTCTTCCCAGGGTCCCCTCTCTCAAGGCCAGTACCATGGAAACTGACAGACACACACTCAACATTCCTCAACTCCTGCGAGGGCCGACGTGGCCATCACTGACACACACATCCAAGACACACAGAGCGAGACATTTTAAAGACTCACAGCACCCATGGGAGCCTTGTTGGACCGAGGAGAGACTGACCCACACATCTGTGGAGCTTCTTTTGGTTTCATGGTGACTTTAAACTAAAAAAAAGCTGCTGATAGTCTTCATGATATACTTATTTAGTCGACAGAAAAGCACATTGCAAAAATTGCTACATACAAAGAATCCAAAACTTTCCTCTGAGCTCCTTTGTCTCCAGGTGCTGTTAAACAAAACAGAACAAACTTCAGTCCAGTTTTAACTTTTTAGGCAGAACATTGAACCAAAGTTCGATTAAACTGGCATAAGAAAATGAAAGGTAGTGGCAGAACCCATGCAGACCAGTTAATGTGGAGGAGCTGTTTGGATTTTCGACTTATAAGCCATGAAACTACCAAAGCAGAAAAAGGATGCAATGAGATGACCAAATCTAACAATGTTGTCCAAGTGAGACATTAAAACGTGAAAAGTAATTCTTGAAGAAATACAATTGTCTGCTATGTGGATCTCAAGATGGTTAAAGTTTTTTTTTTTATAAATCCCATACTTTGTGTCTTCTCATTGACAAATTAAACATAATTTACTCCAAGAATGAAGTGTTTAGAATTTTTGGCTACACATTTGTTGGTTTTGTGGCAGAGCTTGTTTCCCCTGAACATTTGAAAGTGCAGCCGCAACTGGACCAACTCCTAATAAAAATAATTATCATGTTGAAGATTACAATATGAATATTTAACTGCACTTGATCAGGTCTGACTGCTTAAACCTGAACCATTAACATAATACATGTGAGAAGTAACACAGACGTTCACAGCTCACATGCTGCACATCTCGGCAGATATAAAATCAGTTGTGCCACCAGCCAAGAAAAAAATGGCTCATGAAACAATGGCAGCCACACCAGTGCCTTTACAAAGTCTGCTCAAGATTTACCACAATAGATGTTCAGTTGAAACTGATAATGTACAGACAAAAAAAACAAAAAACCCAGGACACATCTTTACGTTAAAACAACTGCCCTCATGCATACATTAACAAAGCTTAAATTAAGGGAAAGCCCATCGACTGAATCCACAGCCGATTGTGATCATAATCCTCCCCCAATATGTCAGAAAACTTCTAGAGAAAAGATTACATTAATACACAAGAAAACAAAATCCACTGCATCTAGACTTCTCCATCTCCCTGAAAGTTGCATTAAAACGACTGGTTTCCTCGGCCCCCCTGAACAGACCTATCAGTGTGATGTCCTGCTGCTGCTCTTCAGTTTAGCCCATCGGCTCTGAGTAGCAAGCCCACTGTAAAGCACAGACTGATGTGACCAATCACTTCAGAGCAGACAGACTGACAAACCAGAGTGGACAGGGCCCACGTGAGGAAGGGGCGTTTGACAGAGTAAGACAGAGAGAGAATACAACTGCATCCAGGCAGTCAATATATAAATACTTGAAGTTATTTTTAACATTTGCAATAGTAAACATACTTCAGAAGACGTCAAAATCAAATTCATAAACCTAAATTAAGGCAAAAACATGGGTCTTTAAATTAAAACCAGTGCTTGAATAAGAATAAAAACCTACACACTAAGGCTGTCGCTTTTCAAACATGCACCCAAATAATCTAAGATATTCGATCAAAAACTGAAACCTGCAAACTGTAATAGTTTCAAAGGTTCATCGACTTTTATTATAGAGCTACACAGCAGCCTCTGTGGCTAAATAAAGCTGTGTTTGTTTTAAAGTGGTGAAAATTGAAACAAAGTCTGCACACGCTTCAGTCTGCCTTTTAAGGTGCATTGTTGAACATTTAAGTAACCAAAAAGTGACTAATAAACCCTTTGACTGTGACATGCTGTAGCCTGGATCATTGTGTATCTCCTCTGTCGTGACAGAAGTGTTGCACAAATGTAAAGCAAAGGAAACAGAGGAGCTTCAGCCCATCTGAGGAGCAGGACTCTGACGGCAGTCTGCCCCTGAGCCCACTCCTCTGCATGCTGATGGTGTAAAGGGTGGATGTGGTCCAGGATGGACCTCTCTGCCACAGTCACCAGAGAGTCCAGCTCTGAGCACAGAGCCAGCCGTCCTCACTGGTCTGTTCAGCCATGCTGCAGCCCTCTGCTCTGTGCTTCCTCCTCAGCACACAGCAGTGTAGAAGTTGACACTAGTGAAACATCTGCCGCAGATTTCTGCAAATGTTTGAGGACCCCAGCCTTCTCAGGAAGTGCAGACTTAGGGCTAAAAGGGTCAATCGTCATCCATATTTTTTTTTTCAATTGGTCTTACGAGACATGTGGTGCCTGGAGGGTCGTATGTAGCATGAAGTCCACTTTCGTAAACTGATTTCAGATTTTAGAGTGTAATGAATACAGCGCTGTTTTCTTTAGCTAAATCCATGAGGGCGTGTAGTGATTCACACATGTGATTCAGACTGCTATTAATCTACTAAATATCAAGTATTTCATATTTGACAACAGATTATCAGTTCCTCATGAGGTTCCTTGTGAGGCTGAGACTTTCCACATACAAGACCTCTAAAAAAGTTCGGGAAGTTATGACACACCAAACAGCTTTCCTTCTTTACTCCGTTGTCCTGGTTACAGCTCACCCTCGGTGTGATGTGCAGCAGCTGCTTTTGTTTTCAGTCCACCACCTGTTGTTTGTGTCACACACACACACACACACGCAGGCAAACACTATGGAGGTTTCCTCTGGAGTAATTCCTCAGACAGAAATAACTTTTCTGATCACATTTCACATGTTTATTCCACCACTGGGTGGTGGATGACTCTCCCAGTTTGTGCCTATGATGACGGTCCCTTCTCAGAGGGAACACCGGGGGCTTTTCTCAGTCAAAGATGCAACGAACAAGCGTCTGACTCACTGCAGACTTAATATAGCTCAGTAGGCCCCAAACTTTGTCTGCCAGGCCCCTCTTTGGCTGATGGAAATATGTCCAAGCACCTCTGCCCTGCACCAATGCACACTCAAAACCAAATCATACAGTGAAAATCTTTAACACAACATAGGGCAGTTCTGCTTAAAGTGTAGAAAACAACTGACGTGTGTGACAACAAACTTAAAAGACAAAAGTGTTTTACAGAGGAAATTATTCGAAGTGCTAACAGAGTAAGGCTATAATAAGTATCCTTCAAGTAGTTTATTTTCAACTGACTATCGAGCCACGACCCCCCCCCCCCCCCCCCCCCACACACACACAAAATCAAATACATTAAACATGTTTTTTTTAATAACACACACTTCCTGTTCTGCAAAAAGCTGTGACGTCTGGTGTTGCTGGAGACACAACTCTATTCTCAATACTTTCCATTATTCAAGTCGTTGTTGTCTTTGTCCGACATCCACGGATAGCAGCTCTGATCAAATTTTAAAATGAAACACGGTGAAAAATACTACACTTGTCAAATTTCTAAAGCAAATACAAATATAACACGGACTAAATCTCACCTCTTCAGTGTATTTGGCTGAGAAGTTGAATAAAACGCTCTGCTCAAAACTGTTTAAGTGAAGTGATATCAAATATCGTCATAATAACCAGAATTACAAACTTTGATATGATTTAAGCAACATCAAGCAAATCAGTTTGCTACCACAGCAATAAGAAATAACCTATTATTGGGTAATTTCTTTTTTTTGATCATTAAGCATTACCATTTCCTGTTTAGTCTAAATTCTATTCTAAAAGGGGAAATAATTTTAGCAACATTTCATTTACTGAAGCTGCCACTCTGCACCAGTTATTGTGAACTTATACATGTATTCATGATATTATTGAGACAAATGCATAGGAGTTTATAATCCAAGACACTTTAGATTAATTCATGTATTAAATACAGTGTTTGTCAACATGGATATGAGTTAAGGATGCTCATGATTTGAATCCTAATTCTGCAATAGAAAGTAAAAGACAAGAAAGTGACCTTTCTGCTGAGTCCACTTTGTTGTTTTCATGATTATTCTGCAATACATCTGAAGTGCTTTTGTACAACTTAAGCTTCATAATTAGTACATGAATTCATGCTTTTTTATGACCTTGAGCATGAAATTCATGTTCATTTGTGGACCTTATGCAATAGCATTCAATTCAGTACTCCAATATTCTCTGTTTTTCAAAATGATAAAGCCTTTTTAAGATTGCTGGTGTTTAAAAACAGAGAAATTTAATGATTTTCAATCATATTTTAACTTTAGGAGGGAGCGTCTCTCTAAATTGGTAAAATTGAAAATTGTGTGGAGCATGCATAAAGCCTAGTTTATTAACAGAAATTAAGCAAAGCTAGTATCAGCTCGCTTGGCAAATGCTGCCAGTGAATTTCAGCATGAGAGAAAGTGTGCAGAAGTTTGTGCATGATATTTAATATTTAGACACTACAGATTAAGACTGGTTGTTAAGGTCTCTTAATTTGTGTTGTATGGTATACACTTCAGTCAGTATGTGTGAATATACATACTTTATAACTCTTTTTTTAAATCATGTAGCAGTATAAAGCATATAACTCATTATCTCTTCAGTAAACATTAAGCCTGTTCTCGTTCTTCATCCATACACGACTCATAAAAATATAAAAATATTGTCTTACTCTCTTTGAAAATAAACTTAAGTATGTTAAATGATCCAGCTCGATCTTATACCAGTACATAAATATTAATGATGTGAAAACTGTATCTGTATTCAAAGTTTTTCGTACATTTCTTGCACCATACGACGTCTTTCAATTAAAACAAGTGAAGTCTTTTACAGTCAAAGAGGAAAGTTCTCATAAAGTGCATCTGCGGAGAGAAACTGTCGGCCACCTTTATACAAACAAGTTTGAACACCAGAGGAGTTATGTGCAGGCAGCAGATCACTAAAACTGATCAAATTCACTTTCAGCTCTATCTGTGGCATCAGCGAGGATGTGGGAAATATTAAAGTGCACACAAACACACTCACACTCGCTGTGGGGTTACCAGCGTTGATAGAGATACGCGTGTTCTAGGAAACCTGTCAGAGGCTGTCAGAGACGCAGCCTTCAGTGATGAATAAATGTGTCAGTTCATCACGCTGCCCTCCTTGCATATTTCTCAGAAATACTGATACACAAGGCCAATGTGCAGAAGGCAAGAGAGCATCCTCTAAATTCACAGAAGTCTGAGAGCACTTCCATGTAAATGAATCAGCTGTGGTTTCTGCTCACCAAGAAAACAGACAAATTAGTACACTGACAGAGCAGAAAAAGAGGCAAAAGTGCAAAATTCTCTCTAAAATTGTTAATAACCACAGTTGGCCTCTCTTTGAGGACATAAAATGTGTGACCTTAACATTCAAATTACAAGGCAGTCAGAAGTAGGGCGGGAAAATGAAGCGTGTTTAGAGTTCTTTTAAATGTAAAAAGGGTAATACAGTATTTTTTAAGGCATGTCTTCTGACTATCTGGACATTAGTGGGTGCAATTTTAAACTGTTTTGTTTTGAAGTGCTCAGTAAGGTGTTTACAGAAAGGACTCAAGGTGTAACAGAGAATGTATTTGTGCTGAAACGTTTATGCTCGGCTATTCACGTCTGTACAATTAGTTGAAACCAACACAGTGAAGTCTACAAATAAGCACTGCAGCACTGAGGAGTGAAAAATAATGATGATGTGGTAATATATGAGTGAGCCTCTTCACATTCCACTGATGGATTTTAGGTCATTTACATCAAATATCCGTGATGAGATTTAATGGACTAATTGTGCATCTTTACAATGAAGATCTTAAAAAGGCCAGTTTATAGACACTGCAGGAGCCTCATCTGATGAGCTTTGCTTCTATGTAAAGTAACTCCTTGAAGATAAATTGTTTTATAAAAAAACATATTTTCATTGTGTTTTTCCCCACAAGAAAAGGTTGAGTAAAATGTTAAAGTGAAATACAAATGAAACAGAGACAAGAATTACATCAGCTTACTAAGAAATAACAGATTCAATGATTGCGTGAGGTGATAAAGAGCATACTGAGCAGCACAGATCTGATCGGTTTTCCCACATCACATGCAACTGAGCTTCCAGGTACCGTCTTTACATGTAAAACCTTTCTAGAAAATCTGCCTTTGTGTAAGTCATCATTACCTTGCAAACATTTTTTAAACTGCAACCAGGATTCAACACAAGCTGAACTAGCTTCTATCTGTTTTATTCCTGTGTCAGCTCTCCTTTCTTTCGGTGGGTCAACGTGCTGGGATGAGGAAACACCTGCTGATAGTAGCCCAACACACAGAAACACACTGACGTTGGAGCTGACGCACTATTGCATTGGGATGTTATCGATGTATGCTCAGGAAAATGACTTCTAGTTGAACAAACAAAATATTGCAATGATACGTTTTAAATAGAACTAGAAGAAGAAAGAAAAAGAGAAACATATTAATCTCTAATACGACTTTCAGACTGGCCCAAAAACCTTTTTAAACCCGGTAACAGTCGGCGCCTGTCGGCAGTTTGAAGGGGTCTAATCTGCATTTCGACCCCGGTTGACCCTGCAAGCAACAAAGTTTTTTATTAGCTCGCCTCCGATCGGCCTCAGTGGAAACATCACACCTTGGTCGATCTGCTAATTTGCGGATGACGTCGGCGTAACGTCCCCACGGCCTAACATCATGCCCGCCTCCTCTGTCTGTAACTTACATGACTCTTCGCCATCTCAGCAACTAATTCCATCTGCCTTTTTATCATCAGCGCAGTTTGTACATTTTTAAAGACGGACAAAGTACAAAGTAAAGAAAACCGTGTCCATGGCCTCTATGCTCTTTCACACTGATGATGTCATCAACGTGATAACATCAGCTTGATGCGCCAGAAGAAAAAAAAAAACAGCCATGCAGCTCATCTGCTGCTGATTAGACCCGGGTCTGCTGACAGTGGGAAAAGAGTCACTTGTCACATATTAGTGGGTTAACCCGTGTTGACCCGCTAATTTTAGTATGAAAGCGGTATTAGCAAACTGTACCTTGTTTTTTTTTTTAACCTTAAATACTGAATATAACAAGAAAGCATTTTAGAAAGTTAAAGGTACCCCCCTCCTCCAGTATTCAAGTGATCCCGCCACAATCTCTGTTGCTTTACCTTTCAGAAAAAGTACACTAAAAAAGTTGGTTATTATTTTCCTGTAATAATAATGTAACTAAGGGATATGCCACCTTCCCCATATGGGAACCACCCCCGAAGCATCACAGTTGTTTGGCTGAGCATGTCTATGCAGTCACAGTAGACATTAGAGCTCAGCACATCCTGAGAGGGGTGTGGCCAGATGTGGCTTTTGAGCCCAGTTCTAAGCAGGGCTGAAACAGAGGGGTTTATAGTAGGGCAGCACGATCTTATTGAACAATATCACTGTCTGCAGCATAAGAAGTTCAATACTGGTACCAGATCTGAACATTTTTGCTGATATCTTGGCCACACATATTGGCCATATATGTTCTTTACATGGACTGTCATATTGGTATACTGGTATAATTCAATGAAGAAAATGCCATTTTTCTTGCTTCACATGTGTTTCTAACACCAACAGACAGTCACCATGGCAGGAATAGGTCAGATTCAGCAAATGGAGCTTTGTGCTCTTGACAAAAAATACAGGTGTCCGCAGTTATTAGTTTGAAAATATCAGCATATCGGATAGAGGCAAAAACCCAATATTGTACATCCCTAGTTTATAAGCATGCCAAAATTTAATATCAGAGTTCTCAGCTAAGAAACTAAATATTAACGTCATACAAATTTGGAGTTGCAGTTGAACACATCCTGTTTTATTTAACCTTTGCCCACCTTTTTACTGGACCATGAATGCATTCAAATGTAATGTAGTGTTACCTTTTTAGTTAGCTAACTAACTTATCCTGTCATTAAGTAACTTTTTTCAGCAAACGGTACTACTAGTAAGGCTTGGGAGATTTTACAATGGCTGATTTAAGTAAAATTTAGGATAATGCGTTAAAAGCAGCAGATAAGGTGACAGTTTTTACAAGTACCTGTTAGCCAGTACAGTTGAAGTTTATGCTGTGTCACTATTACTCAGTGAATTTACAGTGCATCCTGTTTTCTATATTTAATAGCATGAGACATCAGGAGAGCGTTGTCAGAAAATGACCTGTCATGGGTCTGAGCAGAACTGTCCATTCAATGGATGGAAAGTCTTTGCATTTGTGTGTCTATCCTCATCTTGTGTTTGTCTTCATGTGTGTGCAGCTCATCCACATGTGTCAGACTGTGCATGTGTCAGTTATGGGTGTGTGTATGTGGGATGGTCAGTTAAGGGTGTGTTGTGTGTCCAGTAACTGTACACAAAAGCTGCTTCTTAAGCCTGTGAAATCTTTCTTTTTCTTCTTTCCAAACAATCCGGTCTTCACTCAGTCTGATATCTAAATCAGAACACAACTGTACTGTAAAGGAGAATTTGATTAACCTCTCCCTCACTCTGACACTTCAATAGAAATTATCCAGACTGATACTTAATTCCTCTGAATAAACACAGTATTACAATAAAAAACAAATAATACTTTAAACAAACATATAAAGATACAGTACGTTTTTAACTGACACTGCAAATATATACATTTCACAAAGAAAAATCTAAAATTAAAATCATCTCTTGATCAAGAAAAGTAAAATATAATAAAAGCTAAAAATGATGAAAAAACTAAAGAATTTGAGTCCTGTGAATTTAACTAATCAACAGCTAAGCTTGGTCTGTCAGTGTTACTTTGTTAATCATGATCTGATTGAGGCCAAAAATCAGCACAATGAAACTGCATTACCACTGTTTCGTGGTTTTAGGCCTATCATAGATAAGCTCCTCTGGCACGGCTGCAGATGCCACTCTTAGTCGTGAACATCTTCCTTTTAAGTTTGTGAAAAATAAGGACACTGCTGCTCCTTTAAATCTCTAATTTCACTTAAAAAAACAAAAAAACACCTTGACCTGAACAAGTTAGAAATAATGTGCACCTTGTGATATCAAACATTTGACACCAGAGTCTGTTACTGCAGTTGGTGTTAGCTGATCCAAACAAAAAAATAAAAATAAAACAGTACCATAAACAAAACAGCAGTGTATCATGAGTGAATTTTGTCAGATATTTCATCATCAGCAAGAGTAAGGGATCTGATGTTGTATTTAGAAACCATATCAAATAGGTTAGCAGAGTGTGGCTGATGCTAGCTTTGCTTGGACTGCCAGTCTCTTCTCTCTCTAACAGGTTAACAAATAAAGGACTGGACTTGGTTTCACTCTGATCCAGCTGACATGCCAGCTTTATCTAACAGCCTCAAAATGAAGCCTTTTAAACACTGTCTCCTTCCTGTACTGTGGTGTTGGTCTGGGTCATTGTGCAACTTTAGGGCTGGTCAGCAGATGCTGCTTTAAGTGTCCCAAACTGGTGACCGGGGGTCCACACTGCACATTTGGCAGACTCTGGTCCACTCTGGTGGGAGGACTGAGCAGTGCCGTGCAGACTTTTTCAAGGGTAGGGGTGAAAAGAGAAGAAAAAAAGGGCCCATATACAGCACGTTCTCACCACTGAAGAGAGCATTAAGTTTCTTGAGTTTTTTTAGGGTACTTTGACGTGTATTTTGGCTCCCAAGAGGGAGGACCCCCCCCCACCCCCCCACCCCATCCCGTGCACACCACTGGAGCTGAGAGAAACAAAGAAAAATACATGAATGCTGCAACTTCACCTCAAATCAAAACCAAGTCCACCATTCTTTAAATGTAAAAGCGGCCTTAGATTTGCAGCTAAAACCCAGAGGCTGATAATATTGTTCATGTTCTGTTGCAAAAATATTGATATGGTTTCAAAAAAGGCATAAAACTCTAAATCTGCTGTGTCTGATTCTTTATATCTACAATAACCAACTTCCGATCCAGCCTCATGCCTAAAATCTGGGAAAGAAAAACTCCCTCTTGTCCTTCCTCTCCCTCCTGTTGCTGTGCCACACCATTGTCTCTGAATAAACATTACTGTGCAGATTTTACCCCCGTATGACTCCGGTTTCTGCTACCACTGAGCCAGGACCAGGTTTATTCAGGGAAAGAGATCTGGCTATGATAACATTTCCAAACATGAGTCAAAACCGAGCGGGAATTAGCAGTGCCAGAGCAAACTCTAAATGTGTAAATCACAGGATCAGGAGTCACAATTTGCTCAGTTTGAAGCTGCAAGCCGATAGACAAATCATCTCCACTGGCAATGGGATACAAAAGAGTCTTTTATTTAGAGAGAAAACTGAGAGGCACAGATAATGAATAAATGCTAGCTGTGTGTTGGCCTGTAATGGAAACCAGGCTAAAGACTCGCCTGGAGAGGAACCAGAGAGGGGGTTAGTGGGGCTGGAAATGTGACTCACAATGAAGAAGAGGGAAAAATGAGAGAAGAGCAAAGAGAGAGGGGAGGACAGATGCTGCAGGGTTTCTGCAGGATAACAAGTCTTTCTGAAAGCAGACAGAAAATGTTGATCGTTGTAATCTCTACGCCTTAAACATTTGCAATCTCTGGAGGAAAATTCACTTTGGTGTGCATTTTAGTGGCTCCTGTGGGTAAAGCAACATGTTATGTCTTGAGTACTGCAGCTCAGTAGCTTAAACACTGGGAGTCAGTGAGTATAGCTAGCCTGCCTCTGCCTACAGTCATCAGATAAACACTAAACATTCCTGTGTGCTTGTTGTGACTTTTTTTTTTTGCCCCACTGTGTTTCAATGTCTTCTACTGTAACCATATTATCTTCTTCTACCTACCAACAGAGGCTTTGTTTCATTAACCTACTAGGCTAGCTATAACCATTAACTGCCAGTGTTTGAGCTAAGCTAACTAGCAGGGGGCAAGCTTTTGGCCTCTTTTTTGTTACTGTCAAAAGAATGCTGTCCATCATGAACTCAGGAGTGAGGCAAGACACGAAAACAAAGAAAATGTTGGCATATCCCTTTAGGTGAAAGATCATACTTTTCAAGACCCTGTCATATATTCTGAGACCCTGTTACATCCTCAATTTCTTTCCTGTTCTGTTAGTGATACATTTATTTGCACTGATAGTAAGTTAGCACAAAAGTCTTGGTGTGAAATAACTCCTTATCAGTGTGGTGCACTTCAAGAGAAAACTGAAGGAGTATTAACCAAATGCAAAGTGTACAGTATGTTGGAAAAACATGGTGGAAACATGCATCTGAGCAAAACAAGACCACAAAAACTAGCGATAAAATGTATTATTTACATCTTTGCAATCAAGACTTTATTGTTGCTGAATTGATTCATCAAACTTGGATAATTTTTACGACCTTACAGATACCCTGTAGTGTAAATATTTGGTTCAATGGAAAAAAGTCAAAACGGTTAAATGTGTGCTAAAGGCGTGCACAGGAATAAAAACACAATTCAATACTGCAAATACAAACCCATTTCCTAAACTTGTCATCAATTAAACAAACATAAATCATAATATAATGGTGTTTGGTAAAACAACAGTGCATGTGAGTATGTGTGTGGCACTGATGAATAAAGGAACAGAGGCTTAGAGAAAACTATCACACAGCTTTTCTTTGGGGGCTTTCCACATGCAACTCAGCACCGTCATGCGCATCGGCACTGTGGTCGACACACATGATATGGTTCAACAAAGAGGCTGTAACAAGGAGGAAAGACGTTCCACATTTTTACTAAACCTAATATTAAAGGTATTCTGCAATGTTTGCAGACATGCTCCTAAAATCAGCTCTACCTGCCATCCTGCAGAGACAGAAAGACGACTAGAAAGAGAAAAAACGTGACATCTGACAAACATCTTGACCACATGACTAACCACTCCACTTCCTCTAGATGTTTCTATAGATTTTAGTCACGCTGATAAACACTCAAACACACATACACACACTGAAATCATAAAGGCAACACACATCTCCCAGAGCCAGTTAATTTTTTTACTACATATGTGGGGGGATATACCAGTCAGTGTCAACTGTTTTGATCCAAGATGTCATCTCTTTTCTTCCTGACACAACTCATCTTCAATGGATTAAATAGATTAAATTAACCACTATAAACTGGTCATTTCCTGCACTCCTCATTGGTTACCAATGGTTAACAAATGTGTGAAGGTGGTGCGTTCACTGCAGTTGGTTAGTTAGTTGCTGGGCTCTCTTGTTAACTGCACACTGGCTAAAATGCGTGAGAGAGGGAGACAGACTGAGCTAAAGCTTCTCTTAATGATCTGTCATGTGTGCTGCATGCTATAGAAGTAAATACTGGAAACATTATTTTTGATTTGTACAGGAATAGGGATGGGAATTGATAATGATCCCAATTCCATTTTCAGTACTTGGTAATGGCATGATATGACTATCTAATAATACCCTAATCTATTCCTGGGAATTTTCCGGCAGCTAAAGCTCGCCTACAAAGATTATCAGTGACAGCAATGCAAGATACATGTCACTCCAGGTATTTAATGCTGTGCTGCAGATAGCTGCTCATGCAGGTTGCTGGTATTTCCATCCAGTAAACACTGAGCATCTTTTTGTCAAAAATTAATCCACAGGCTGGTTTTCCAGAATTGCAATTTTAACTCATTTTCAATTCTGCTGACTGATTAGAGTGTGATGTCCTTAATTTGCAAGGTATGTAAAACAAAGTGGAAGGAGTTAACAGGAAATTGTCAAGGAAAAGGAGTAATGATATTGATTCCTTTAAGGAAACTGATTCTCAGCTGGAACTGGTTTACCATGTCCATCTTGTGTGGGATAGCTATGCATCATTAAGAGACGGACATAATACTGCATTTGGAATATTTTACCAAACAGTGATCTGGTAAAAATCATGGACCCCATTCAGAACTTTCAGTCACTTAAAAAAAAAGAAAATAATTATTCAAAGACAAAAAACATTCAGTTTTATTGATCTTTAAATGCTGAATTGAACCTGCCCTCCACATAAAACCTGAAAAGCTGTCTCAATTCTGTGACATGAGAACCAACACTTAGGTTTAAAATCATTACCACAAAGCTAAACCAAAAACAACACCTTGATTTTTTTTATATCTACAACAATCACCAGGATGTCAAATTACTACAGAGCTTTATGACTGATGTCCACTTCAGATTTATTACTCAAATACGTGCGATTCATCCTCATCCAGAGTTGACCGAATGTGAGAACTTAGACAACCCTGAACCATGTGGACACAGAAATGAAGATCTCTGAAATTATAAGAGAGGTCATTCCAAAAATAAACTTGTGAGATTTTCATTAGAAATTGTTCTAAAAGAACATCATGCAGTTATTAACCGTACGCTGAAAACAAAGTCTGAGAAGCTACAGCTCTTTGTGGAGCTTCCAGTTATATTCAGGACAAGAGCTTTCCGTAGAAATGTGTGGGTTTAACTTTGCAGAACTTCACTCTGAGTCACCTAATTCCTGATGAGAGTAATTACTGCAGATTCTGGCTGAACTGCTCTGTTTGTACTGAGATGTAAATCTTTTTAACCCACTTTCAGGAATCATGCTGTGTGAGGATTTTTAATTTGGAGGCAAAATGCTAAATATCAAGCTCTGAATGTAACCTGAAACTCTGTCAGCAGCCACACGTACAATCAGTGCTCGCCGAAAGGTTAATCACATATGTGAAGCACTCGTATTTTCCACAACACAAAGATGATGGGTGGTTAGAGAAAATACTGCAGCTGCTTTACTGGCTTTTGTTCTCAAGGTGTCAGATAATGTGGCATCAAAGTTGCTCTAGATTCTGATGTTTGATTCATCCTAATGTCTTGACTTTAAGCAACTGAAATTCTCTTTATAAAATTATTTGAATCAACATTTAGGCCCTCACTTCAGTGAACTACCCACTGACTGTGTGTGTTAATAAATTAGTCAAATAATGTATATCCATCCACATCCAAACCTCTGAGTTATCAAGACATCACCAGAGTCAGGTTTGAATACATAAGAGAGCCTCGAGGCTTTACAAATGATCAGTGGAACTTTTTAATTTATTGCACAGCTGTTCTAGGGCCTGCATTTCATTTGAACAAAAACAGAATAAAATGGTAACAAGAGCCTGATCCTGCAATCCTGATTGAGCCAAAAAGCCTGCTTTCATCAGCTAAATTAGACTCAGAGCACGGAAGTGCAAACTGAGTCTAAAAGAGGCTGAAGCGAAAATACCAGGATTGTTTTTCAAATTACTATAAGAATAAAGCTGAACTTTCTGAGAGTAGAAGGTTTGTTTGTTGTACTTTTTTGTTCAATTTTACTGTTCAAATTTTAATATCTGTAATAATACCAAATGTTAAGGCTGATGAACAAGGAAAAAAGTCAAACTTGCATTTGTGTGTTTTATTTATATATAAGTAGTTTCCAGTATTTGGTGTTGGGCTTCTCAAAACAGTTTTCTTTTCTTGCTGAATTATCATCTTTGTAGAAATGAATAGCTCATTTGTTTAGTCTTATAATTAAAGAGACTGTGAGGAGTTTTTAAGTAATTACAAAAAAGTCTCACTTTTAGATATATGCCTGATGGAAATACACACTTTAAGATGAGTTTTATAGCATCAAAATAGGTTATCTATAAATGCTATTCTTTAGCCTCCTGGTCGGGTCGTACAGGGCTGGACTGGCCTGGATACTCAACTTCAGGAACAAGACAATTAAAACTAGAGCAAATTTATATTATTTTATCATTTATATTACACGTCTGAGAGCGCCGGGCTGTAAGTAGCGATATATAGCCGTCTACAACTACGATAATAACTTTTCCCCGCATTGCTTGTCGTCACACATCATAAACTACCGCTACGTAACTAGAAAGAGATACATTACCTCGTGGCTTTGCATCCTGTAAGTTGTTGAAAAAGAACTTGTAAAGCAATGCAGAGTTCTGAGGAAGGTCCGAGCTGCATTTACCACAACAAACAAACACACACGTCTCCGGTGCGTTCAAGTTGTAGTCAGAAGTAGGAATTTTGAGCTCCGAGTGGGAAACTAAAACTGGAACGTCCCCCGAAGTCTGAATTTCCTACTGGGAACTCGGTGAAACCTCGCCACCCCAAGGTGTCAATCGAAGATGGATGCCCCCAGTGTGAACAGTTATTTAGCTCCTGTAATAATCAATTTATTTGCACTTCTGACTGGGGTGTGTCGCTCTAGATCAGCTGTATACATAGTATTGTTAGACTTATATTTACAAAAATGCTGCCACAGTGATAATCACATTCTTCATACAACAACACAGGGCGCGCTAACAACAGCTAACAATAGCCTGGTAGATCGGCATGTTTTTTTCTGACTTCAACTGGAACGCTGATAAGTCGGAGATGATGTCACTCCTATTTCCGAGGTTACAGGAACGCAGCATTACGCCAGCGATAAATTCTCCTCATAGCACCTTTAAGTATCATTTTACCTGAACCAAGACTTTCAAGGATACCTAGTTTGCAGCATTTTAAAGCAGAAACATCGCTTTAACATCAGAGATATTTATAAACAACTAATTAAGTACGGTAATCCATTTACTTAATTATTGTATGACATTTTTTTAGATTTCCAAATAAAATCAATAAGCCAGTTTAAGTTCTTTACCAGTATTTACCTAAAGCTGCTGTTCTGTACTCTGGAGAATATGCCAGCTCAGTTTTAGAGTCTTCCTCACAAGACCTCAACATTGCTCAGTTACAACAGTTTACTTCTGCTTCTCTCTGTCTGTGGTATCGAAAATGTTTTTTAAAGATCTGGGAATCCAAAACCAATTACATTTGAGAATAAGTGACAACCAGCACAGCAAGAGGGTCCAACTCCAAACTACAGTATGTCCTGAATCCTTTTTCTCATCGGTGTCCAACAAATTCGAAAAGGTGAATATAGCTGACATTACACTGAGTCCACATGAAGATGCAGTATCACAGTTTAAGTACAATTCCAGGCCTCGTTTTTCCCCTTGTAAACATTACAACAAGTAATTCTACTGCACTGGTGGAGAAGCGGACCTGTAGTGCTCGGTATTGACAAGAGGACTCTTAAATTCAAGGACTGTAGCACCAATACTCTGCAAATCTTGTCTAGTACATGTGTAAGTAATGTTTCCTGGTAAAAAAAAACTCACTTGCTCTAAATCCTTCCTGAATAAAATGCAAAATAAGTGCGACATCTTACTATTGCTGCACTGTCAGTTTTAGCCCATTGGCTCATGGTAGCAAGTCCACTGCAGAGCACAGACTGTTGAATGACTACAGAGTTGTTGACAACATGGTGCTGGGTAGCTATGCACTGACCAACTACCACAGAGTAGGCCTGTAAACCAATCAGAGTGGACTGGGCCCAATGAGGAAGTTGGCCTTCAACAGAGTGCCTCAGACAGACTGAGAATACAGCTGGATCAGGGGTACTAATGTTTTTTACCTTAGTGATTATGAGCATACCCGTGCAGTCGTCAAAAATTAACCCGTGGACCTGATTTAAGGCTGTTTATGACCTCTTTAATGTCCCTCTTGCTAGCTGTCTTAATCCGCACTCAACAGTCCCTTTGAGGACCACCATGAAGAGGTCAATGTCGGCTGTTAGGAAATCAAAATGGGTTCCAAAAAGCCATTTTTTATTTCAACCTACAAATCCATGCCAACCAACCAGACATATTGTTTCCAGGGGGATTTTCAATGCCGGAGCCAACGGGCTGGCTGCCTGAGGGGCAAGAGAGGTTTTATTATCCAAATTTTCAACAGAATTTCCCTCAGATCCCTGCGGGTTGTGTATGATTAACACATGGCAATGTGAAAGTAGGAAGAATAGAACGGACAGGCTCAGGCAGGTCACCAACAAGAAACTAATAAAGAAGAACCCACTGTGGTTAAAAAAAACCCACTTACGCTTAAGAAAGAGAGTTTTATAGAACAAAGACTAGAAGCTGCAGAGTTTTCCAGTTATAATGATTATAAAATCTACCTGGTAGGTGACAACTGACTGTTAACATGATCTCTAGAGCATACATAAATGCCCTGAACACTTATACAGCACTCAGGAACACCCCCTCACATATCCATTACATGACTCAGACAGAAACATGATTCAAGACATGATTTCTAGGTTTTCTGAAACTCCAACCCTGGAAAGAGTCAAAGAATTGACTTTGTGGGGGAGATACAAAAACAGTTATGATACATAATGAAACTGAAAAATCTCTGAAGGAATACTCTCTATTTGAAGCTGGTCTGCTGTCAGCACAAGCAAACCAACACAGTTGTTAACAATCCCACAGAGCATTGTGCAAAAATATACTGCTGGGACTCATCAGAATAGAAAAAAAAGAGTATGTGGTGGTACTGTGTAGAGAAAAAAATGAGCCCAAAGCCCACATAACATCTTCAATTTTTAGTTTCGCTTACTTTGATTAAACAGCCCAAAGATACTCAGCCTTTAATTCAGTTTTTGCCTCTCAAAATGGAGCTTTTGAATTTTTGCCTGATAATTTTCTTTCATTATCATCTGTTGTCATTATTTTGTGTGCAGGTTATTTTCCTTTTGCTGATTTTTGGTAAATAGCAAGTTCTGTATTAGTTTAGAGACAGAATATAACTGCTTAAGCGTCCAGAGGATGCTGATAGACTGCAGTATCAATTTTGATCTGAAGAGGAAAAAAGTATTGGTAGAAAAGACCTTTAAAATGCGTCCCTTTTGGTTTTCTACGAATCTATATTTTTGCTGAAATTGTTTAAAAAGCATTGTCTGATTTAAAAAATGATTCAGATTTACCTGACTGTAGTAATTGATGAAAAGTAACCCGGTGCAGTAATACAAAAATTTTAGGATGCTACCCACTGTTGCATTGTGATATCAAATGGAATTAAATCATTAACTGAATAATTAGGGATGGGAATTGATAAGATTTTTTTCGATACCAGTGCTATTAACAACCCTGCTAATCAGTCCAATTCTTTAACGCAGCTCTTTAACAGCAAAGATAGCTGCTTCAGCAAATTGCTGGAGTTTCCACTCAAGGTTGTGCAGTAGGCGCCTTTGTAAAAAATTAAGCCACAATTCTAAGTTGCTCCTATTGCTGTGTCAGTGGCATGTTAATGGCTATGAAAGGTGTGGTTGTGTTAGCAAATACTAATTGACACCTGACATATAAACTTCATTAGATACTGTATGTTCATCTCCTGCCCATCTTCTCAGCTGTAAATTGCTTTTGTTTTATCTTTTCACCTATGACACAATCACTTCTACTGTGGTTCCTGTCTAGGGGTAGTAGGGACAGGTTGTAAGAGATTTTTTTTATTTATTTTTACTCATTTATTTATCCTTTTTTATTATTTGTTTCCGCTGTTCCTTCTTTTTGTTGGTGTGTTGATTTGTTTGTTTGTTACTCTGTTTGGTCTGTCTTTGATCTGTCTTATTATTATTAATATATTTGATTGCTCATTTCTGTGCTCTCCTCTGTAGACAATGTGGAAAATACAATAGATTGTTAAAAAAATAAAACTTTAACCATCAGTGAGTGAATGTGATAGTGAATTGGTGTGAATAAGCAGGTGTGACCTGCAGTGGAAAAAGTGCTTTGAGTGGTCAGAAAGAGAAGAAAAGTGCTATCCAAGCTCAAATCTTTTTACCATTTACACTTCAAGAAAGACCTTACAGCAAAGGTGCACATATTAGAAGAGAGCAACAGACTATATCCTTGAATTAATTGCAGGTTCAAGTTATTTGTGTCATCTCAATCTCCACATATTTGCCGTTCCTCTGCAGCTTTTACACCATAATTGTTAAAAATTCATGTCTTATAAGCTGACATTGTACTGACAAACAACAAACTTTCTAAACTGTGTGTGTATTCAATAAGGAGGAAAAATTACTTGTAAGCACTGTTACATTATCTACTAAGAATTCTCTCCAGACTTTAGCTGGTAATATAACATCACACACACACCTTGATCATGTCTGTGAGTTCTCTTTCCTGGCTTGTTGTCTGAACTCTCTGCCTGCCTCTCTAAGTCTCCTGCTGTTGCATTTCCTGCCTCTCTCTAGCCTTGGTTGGTGTCATTCTGTTTCTGGTTCGGCTGACTGGGGCCCATATGTGTGTGTTCCGAGCTTTAGTTGTGGTATGCAACGAGAGCCGTATTAACGCTCCATGTTTCCATATGAGAGACCAAAGAACAACAACTAACACAGAACAGATGGACACCAGAATCGGCTTGTTGGAAAAAGTATTTTCCACTGATGTTGCAAACTCCTCGATTGCTGTCAGTGAGAGAGGAATATATGTGCACAGAGAAGAAGAGAATGATGGATTGGGAGAGAACAATGTGTAAAAATAAACAGAAAAACATGAAAGCACCAACACAATTACTGAAAGGCTTTTTAGTTCAGCTGTTTTACTCCAGTTCTGTTGGTTTAATGGGGCATAACTTCAATTTAATCCTCATACGAAACCAAACTTCTCCTCTTTTTTATCTTGAGGCTTTGGAAAAGGATGTAATGGCCTAGAAGGGCCAGAAAGGCAAATACAAAGCTTTCGCTACAAAATATTCAAACAGAGCTGTTTGGTTTTGGCCAAACTGTATGCAACTCATCTGCTGCCAGCCTTTTGAACTGGACAAGAATCTGCCATTGCTTCTTAAAGGCGAGAAAGAAACCTCAGGCTGCTCGGAGATATGAGGCCGTACAAAACAGATTGGTGCAGGAATGAGTCCAAAAACAATGGAGTGAGTTAGCATTTAGCACTACCTGGCTCCCAGGGCTAAAAGTAGTGTTTGGAAATATAGAGTAGCGTAATGCTAAAATAAAGTTTGTGAGGATCACATGCATACAACAGATTTACAATTAAGCCAATGTAATAAAATGCATCTGATATTGAGCACTTTACACTTTTAAACCGTTGTTGGGTGTTTTAAAGGACTACAAAACTGGCTGGGGACCCTGATGCAAGCATTTTTGATTATTTTTAATAATCATTAATTGACTCAACATTGGTTGTAACAATGCAGACCTATCAGGTCACTTAATTATGAGAAAAGTGTCAGACGAGAGGTGACAGGGAGGCTTTATAGATGGCTCATAGATGGCTCTGTTTTTAATCCATAATGATGTGCTTGTAAATTGTTTTTGTCTCTTTTGTATCTGTCTGCAACTTTGTGTTTTTTGCTGCTGCCTGTCTTGGCCAGGTCTCCCTTGAAAGATAGGTTTTTAATCTCAATGGGATCAACCTGGTTAAATTAAGGTTAAACAGATAAGAGTTTGATTTAAAAAAGTCCCAAGTTAACACCGTCTGAACAAACAAAAAGTCTGTTATGGTTTCCATCCAATGACAGAAAAGTCGCAGAATGCCATACTTTGGGTTAATGATCGACATGGCAGGTGTGACCAACCCACTGCAAACAAATGCAAAAGTGAAACAGTTTGCAGTTTAGCCCAAAATTTGACTAAAACTATGATTTAACATTTTATTAACTGTTTTTGTCAACTCAGGGGAAAGCCACCTAGACTTCTCTATGAGTTGATTATGCATATTTAAATGTTATGATCACATCAGTTGTATTTCCTTAATTTTGGGAAGGCAAAAATATGACTGAACTAAAACTCAATGTATTTTGCAGCCTGTAATTTAAAAATACTTAAAAATAGACATGGTGTAGCACAAGGCACAAACACATGCAGGCAGAAGGACAAACTCCAAAAGCAACAAGACCCACAGAGTAGGCACATGTACACACAAGCGTGAAATGAAAACATGTGGGAAAGATTAAGGCTAGAAGAGCTGGAGCAAACGCATGCAAATACACACACACGCAAACACACAAACACATGCACAGCTGCTTTGAGATGAGATGAGAGGGCTGTGATTAAGATGAGGTCTACAGGAGGTCTGAGGAAACATACCCGCCATCACGCTGCTGAAGTCTGTGGGAACTGACTCTGGTGGATCAACTACCATGATTTTCCTGGCAGGATGCTAACCTTGTCTGTAACACTAACTACTGTATGTCAGATGAAAGGAAAGTGGAGCTCGATGTGGTGGAACAAAAAAGCACAAGCTGACAGAAAGTCAAAGATGGGAGAGCATGTAAGATGATTTCAAAGATTTAAGAAAAACTGACACAGAAAAGTAAGTCAGACTCCCCAACCAAAAGTCACTTTTCTTCCAGGAGTTGTCAGCTATGCTGCCAAAATGAACCAAACACAGAGGCCGCCCACTTAACCCAGACCATCAGATCAAAAGAGCCAGAGCTGACTGGCACATGACTGGCAAAGCTTGTCGTGTCACTGGGGTTGGGAATAGCAGGGTGACTCATGAGATGTGAGTTACAGAAAGCCTGTAGTCACCAATCCATCTGTCTTACAGTGTTTGGACTCTGCTGAGATTTCAAAGCATGGGGATGGATCTGGGCCTAATCAATGACTCTGTACTCTAACTGCAATAACAGACATGAGGCCTTTTGCTGCTCCAAATCTACCGAAGACTCTTGAGGGTTATGCAGTTTACCACACATGGTTAACTATAAACAATAAAACTTGGGCTTTGAATACAACACTTCATTAAGATCTTGTTCTTGTCCATTTCTCCCCCAAAATTTGTGATATGGTTTCACCATTGATTAGCTTGATACAAGAGCACACTATCACAGCTGTGTTTACCTTCCTGTAGTACATAGGACATATCAACATGGGAGGAAAAAAATCTTGCGACTGTAATTTTTATTTTTTTGGTGGCAAAATCAGATCAAGTTCCAATCTTGTCCTAAATCCTGTTCTTTATGAGGCTCGCACAGCTATTTTAAATCCAAAGGCCTGTTATCAGCGATTTTCAACTCTTTTATCTTGAGACAGTCTTACCTTGAATTTAGTAGCCAGATAGACCAAACCAAATTGTTTCCTTTGGTTAAATTGTTATTTATTCAGGACAAAAGTGATTGATTTTCAACAGCTGTATTATGACCTTGCAATAATGAAACTCCTGTGAGAACCATGAGATCAAAAACAGTTTCTTTTTTGAAGAGTTTTGACACTTTTCAATTATGAATCTGTATTTGTGACTGAATGGGAGAAAATAGCATATGTAATGAACTGCATGTGATAGCTCAGGCCCCTTTTTGCTCTGCTGTGTTTTTCCCCCGCTCTTGTTCTGAAGTGCCCTGATGGTGGCACAGGCAAACACAACCAGGGGAGGAGGAGGGAGGACAGGGGACATTTTTCTTTACGTTAATCTTCACAAATAATCTTGTAGCTTCTTGCGTTTAGTCGACGTGGCAGTAACTTGAAACCAGACGAAACTCACTGTGCAAAACTGCCTCACTCATCAGCACACTGACAGCTGATGAATTAACCGTCACAGCAAAGAGTCTGTGCTGTCAATGAACTTTATGTCATGTTGACAAGCAGAGGAACAGTAATTTTCTAATAACAGGAAACCCTCTTCACTATATTGAGAGTGTACCTTGCACAGCACGCATGTCCTTGTTTGTAGTGGTGTTGTCATTAAACCAGCAAACAGGAAACAAACAGATTTTGTTTTCTCAGTGCTCAGTTTTCTGACCACTGAGGTAGATTTCAGGTGAACTTTTGTCGATTACCAGTCATAAAAAAAGAGAAAACCTGCTTTACGTCTCCATTAACCGCCACTAAAGTGCTGCATGACGTTCTTGAGGACACATAAGTCATAAAGGGGGGTCAAATCAATTATTTATCTCTTTGTATAGGTGATGCCAGGGCAGAATTACCGTGTGAGATCCCTACTCTGTTGGATCATTATGTAATGCATGATGCCCCTTGCTTATAACATATGACTGCAATATCTGATCTGCTGAAGAATACAAGATATTTTTCTAAAACGTGCAGTAAACACAGCTCTACTTCTTAGCATCTGCCCACATGGAGATGCTGAATTTAGAGTTACAGCCCCAGACAAACACAGTGGACTTTGTGGAGACTTTTTTTTTCTTTCCAGCTGACATGACAAGAATCACTTCTGCAATCGAGCTTGGGTTACATTGGTCTGACTTGGCTACTTTGTCACTGTGTGCAGTGTTATAGAAAAACAATACTTCACTTATTCTCATAGAAAGGAAAACTAATGCGTAAATGCCACATAGGTAGAGTACATTTGTCTTTCAAATAACTACTTAAACCAATCAATGTAATGAAAATTTTCTGGTATGGAAAAGGCCGTTAAAAGTTTAATGATCTTTGAGGAACAAAGTAGGATTTCCTCGCACAAACACGGCAGTTTTCAAGATGCACACAGGACGAAAAAGTCGAAGAATTCAGAAAGCGCCAACAATTGAAGTTTCCAGAAAAACTTACAAACACCAGCATGTTCTGGAAGATTGGAGCTACAGTACAGCAGGGTCATCAATGTATGAATGTATATAAGGCAGCACTGTGGCAAAATAAGTTAGTGCTGATGCCTCAAAACAAGACGGCTGCTGGTTCGACTTCCAGTGCTCAGTGTCAGGGCCTGTCTGTGTAGCCTTTGAGTCTTCTCTTTATGTCTATGAGGGTTTTCTCTGGGCACTCGTGTCCTCCCAAAATAAAATCATGCACATTAGTTTAATTGGGGACTCTACAAATATGTTTGCGTACATGTGGTTGTTAGTCTCTCGAGGTGGTCCTGTAATCAGCTGGTGACCAGCTCAGGATGTAACCAACTCTTGCCCAATGTCAGCTTGGCTCCCTGCAACCCCACAAGAGACAGGCAGTATGGACAATGGATGGATGTGATAGTTTAAATTCAGAGACCTTTATGAACATTTTTACAATATATTTTCTGGGGCAGTATTAATGCATATTTTTGTACAGAACCTTTTTCATGCAAGCCAGGACAGACGTGCCTAAAAAACACGTGCAGAGCTGTAATTTAATTCATATTCTACATGGACCTGTAAAGCCAGAGAGCGCCACACATGCTCAGAAGGTCAAAATAAACCTCTTCCTGCTTGTGTGGACATTTACAGTCTAGTGTACTGCTCACATTCAGTGAGTCCGTCAGAGAGGAAACACTTTGTGAACACAGTAAATGTTTGAATATTTTTTAACTTGACACCAACAAATATTGACTCAAAGGATTTTCAGTGTGATAAACTCAGCCCGTGGACTCTGAGAATAATTACATATTTCTTATTAAATGTTTGATACTTTTCAGGAGACATCTGTCAGCTCACCTTAACAGGTAAGCCGTGCTAATAATGCTAACAGCTAAACAAGAGAGTCAAGGCTGCAGCTGCTTCATTTGACCAGGGAAAAGTGCTGTTTTCTGCCAAAGTCAAAGTTATTACAAGTCTGAGTCAGCAAAGCATTTTTGTGTTTATATGAGCCATACAGGGGGAGAAATGGTGCTACTGCTCTGACACAGTGAGATATATGAGTGCACAGGAGTGTGTGTTTCTATGTGTGTATTTGTATGAGGGTAACTGTGTATCTGAGAGTGAAGGTATGTTTATGTTGTATGAGGGTAGTTGCATAAGTGAGAAAGAAAATGCATGTCAGAGGGAAAATTTGCAAGAAAGAGAAAGTGGACCGAAAAATGCACCATGCAGAAATCCTCCTGAACCAGGACTCTTCAACCAAACTGAACCTGAAATATTCACCCCTAATATTTTCTATATCACACCTACACTGCTAAAATGTTGTAATGTGTTATTTTGTGATGACCTAATGAAGAAGACACCAACCAATGTTGCAATAAAATCTTGTGTTTTAGTTCAGAATATAACAGAAAAGCAGTATTGTAAATTGGTGTTTCAGAAAGATTAATAGCTCTTTTATCATATCACTACCTGAACAGCTTATATGTAGAGATAAAGCTACAATCTGCATTACTAAATACCTGACACTTGTGTTTTAATGCCTTCTTTTAGGGTGAGAACACATGTTTTTGTGTATGTTAAAATGTGTTCATGCAGGTCCTCAGCTCTCCTTCCTTTTAAGGGAATTCTCTGGGCCCTGCACTACCAAGATTACACACACAAACACACTAAAGGGAAAGAGGGAGAGATGGGGAGTATTCAGAGCAGCGTGCAGCTGGCTAACAGAAGCAGCAATCAGCCAGGAAAATCCTGCCTATGCTTTACCGTCTGATACACATGCATGCATGCACACTCACGCACAGACATTTGCAAACGCTCACACTGAGGTTGGGTCATATGGATTTAACATCATGTCTTGATTTCTGTTTCTAGCTGCAAGTCAATGTGTATCATCTGTGCCAATGTTTTTTTCTGCAAAGAAATAAAGTGAAAAAGTTTTTTATTAATGCTGGTTATAATCAAACAAAGTTGTTCTGTGGTCACAAAGGTTAAAGTCAGACACCCTATATTGCTATCCAAAAAAAAAAAAAACATACAAAGAATATACATAAACATATATGTTTATGCTTTTTGTTTCTTGGTCAAACCTAGCACTGGTACTATGAAGTGTAGAAAGAACACAACAAGCAAGCTGTCATCTTAACTGGCTAATTTCCTTTAAGGAAATACTAGATTAGATTAGATTGGACTTTATTAATCCTTTTGGGAAAGTCCCTCAGGGAAACTAAGATTCCAATAACATTTTACAAGTAGATATAAAGATAAACAAAAAGGATATATAGAAACAAATCCAAAATCCCAAATAAATAAATAACTAAATACAAAAATAAACACAAAAAGATGACCCCATATGTGAAACAGTCCATTTGCTAAGAAGGGTTGACAGGAAATAATAAAGCAGTAGAGCTTAGCCAAGTTGTGCCAGTACCATGCAGCGGTAAAGCTTCCAAATAATCATGAGTTATCTTTGTAGCTAAAAGGAATCTAAAAGACTCAAAAGAACAGGAGGAGCAAGGGAAGCTTGCTAAATCTTGCTACCTGCCACTTTCCAACACTTTTTTATATTGTCACAACATGTCTGTGCAACTTAGACAATGTGTTGGAGCTTTCTTCCTTTTTTGTAATTGAAAACAACTTACGGTACATTGGATGTTTAGAACCCATTTTTCAAGCTGTCTGATTTTAACTTGTGATAAAATTGGTTATATAGCAAAATAAATCTGAATGATAACTCCTCACTAAGACAAACAGTCAAAATTTATCAATAGGTTGTTTTGTTTTTTCACAACAATTATCAGCAAAGGCATACACCATAATCAGATACCTTTACTAACACTGCAGGGAAAAATGTTTTACTATGTATTTACAGTTAAAATGACAAATTGGGTTTTATATAAAATTAAAAAACTTAATAAGGGGCCCACTTTAGCCATTTGCAGCCCTGCTTTGTCTTCAAGAACTTGTGCCAATAGTTGGGAAATGACATGAGCATTTAAGCCCTAATGTCTCACTAAACGTCTCTTCAGTGTGATCGTTTAATGTGTAACTTTGAGGCTTTATTGAGAGAGAGCTTGCAGGAAACATGGGGCTATCTTTTGGCTAAAAAGCACATTATTATTACTGCCTGTTACTGTAAACAATTAGGCCTGGCATCTTTATAGATAGATCTTAAGGACACCCAGCCCTTACTCACACACTCACACCTCGCTGACGCTATCGTCGACTCAACTACCTCACGCACATGCTTATGGCTACAGCTGGCCGAGGGCTGCTAAATATAAAACCCTTCATTAACAAATACGCATTTAAAGAGACGCATGTATGCAGCTCCTTCTCCACTGACCCTGTTTGTGCCTGAACACACACCCTGAAGAGACTGAACTGTACTTCCAGTGACCTCACAGACGACAGCGGCAAGGACTGCAGTCAGCTTGGCCGCTCTGATTGCTGGTTTGGAGATCTTGGGGGACTGGGTGTGCAGTCACATGCAGCATTGCAGCTGGACCCATCTGGAAACATTGCATGCTTTAAAGCCAGGAGGTCTCATGTGGGAACCAAACATACTTATTAAGAAAGAGAAAAAAAAATTGTGAAGGGTTTTTTCAAGCAAGAGAGAGAGAGCTGATCTGATCTAGTTTCAAGCATTTAAATGTAGGTTTGGATGGAGTACAGATTCTAAACACGTGTTGCCTAAAAAGTGCCTGCCCTCATACTCCATTTGTCAACTGGCAATTTCTCTCTGTACACTTGAAACATTATCCATCCATCCAATATCTTTACCACTTGTTCCTTTCAGAGTCACGGGAGGCTATCCCATCTGACACTGGAACACCCTGGATAAACTGCCAGCCAATCACAAGGCTTACCTGAAGAGGTGAACAATCACTCACACACAGGTAACATGAGGGAAATTTACTTTCGCTCCCATATTGTCTGGGAGAGTTGTTTCAACACAAGTCAGCATGCCATGCTTGACATGGTTCGTCTGCATAAATGAGTGTATGAACACAGAAGTCTGTCCCTGTTTCTACCGGTGTTATGTTGTAATATGTCACCATGCTATCTGGTGTCCCCTATGATTTGTTGTAGACACCAGCAAGTGTTAAAAGCCCCTTTTCTTCCTTTTAAAGGCATGTAACACACAGATAAGGGGAATCAAATCACCAACCTTCTTGTTTAGGCTTGAGCACTAACCTGTTGCACCATTATGCAGCCCACAAGAAACGCAGGTAGATCTCAATATACCATAAATCAACAGACCATTCTCTTTCTATACAGGAGACATAAGCCTATCTCCAGTTCATATTTTTTAGCGGTTAGTAGATGTTTGAGTCATAAAGTAATAGAGAGGAAAGTTAAGACTGGCTGAAGTAAACCTCAAACAAACAGGAAACTGTGTAGGTGGTTTAACTATTTACTAAAGAGTGAAGAAAGGCGTGTAGATGCTTTGAGGTAACCAAGCACAAAAATGTCACATTCTGCAATCTGCAAATGCTGCGTGAAATAAGTGCATGATATTAAATGCATTGAACAGAAAACGTGTAACAGTGATGGGTGAAGCAACAGCAGTTCATTTATCCATCTGACGGTTTCTTTATTTTTTCTTCTTTCTGATTAAGGTTAAAATGCAAACCATCCCTAAGCCCATTTTAATAAGATTATCTGAGAAACAAGTAGTGGAGTAGATTGGTGACACTGATAATCAGCAAGCAGGACATGAATAGGCATGATGTTCTGTTTGGATTTTATGAGTTTAAGTCTTGGTTTCTCATAAAGTTGCTCTGCAGCTTTTTAAGCCAGGTGTCAACACGGTGCAGCTCACGACATGGCTGCATTTAAAAAAAAAATAACGAAGGCAAAAATGACAAGAAAAGCAACTTGCTCTCTGAGACGAAGCTAAATGTCAGCAATCCTCTGATCTTCTTTTGTTGTGCAGCAAACTGAACACAAAAAGGAGCCTTTGAGATGCTGCACAGTATGATTTATGGCAACAAAACAAATGCAGAGAGTAGAGATTATCTGAGGAAAGGAGGGGGGGAAACCCCAGCATGAAAAACAGCTGGAAACAGGAAATGACTTTGTGTCTTGGTTTGAATGTGTTAGAAAAGAGAATGTACATGGCACAAAACACATTCATGTGAGATGATGTTAAACATGAAAGCAAAGCAGCCATTATCTGCACTAACAACAATAAGAAGAAATGCAATGTGGAAGCATTGGTGCAGTAATTGGGTTAAAAGGAGATACTCCTTTAAAAAATATGCTGGTTTAATCCCTCAGTCCAACCCGTTAACTCGTCTCGAACAGCACCTCTGAAAGTTAACCAGTGTCAATAAGATCATTAAATACCTTTCTTTCCAATTAAAAGCAATTCACCACTTCTATGGATGTACAAACACTCTAAAAGCAAAGCTGGAGTGTGATAAAATTAGTTTAGCACAAAGTGTTGTGTCTCTAAGGCTGCTAAAAAAACAGCTAGCCCTGACCTTTACACAAACTAAAACTAAGATCACAGTTATTATATTTATATTATATTTGGTTTGAACTTTTTTAGTCCAGTTACTAATAAACAAAGTCCTGTTGTAAACAGCATTGAGCCATCAATGGAACTTGTATTAAACCCTAATAAACTCAAACTCACCATATTTTATGATTAGGTTTGGGCCTTTAAGACCAAAATCCCTAGTTTATAGATTGAAATATAAAATGGAGGCTGTGCAGAAGTTGTGATACGGGGGCTGACTTTGACCTCCATATGGCTCCATATGGCCACTAAGTACATTAGAAGCAGTAGAAAGTTATCTCCTCTCTCTGAGTAAACCACAGTCTGTCAGCGTCTGTTACACAGAACAGGGGAAGAACTGTACCAAAAACAAAGGGTATTTTCTCCACCTATAAGAACTCTCATCAACATATAATACCACAGTTTAAGAGGACGCTACCTAGAAATTTTTTTGGGTGCATTCACTTTTCAGAATAATGAAGTTTATCTGGACCTCATCAACTCACGTCACGTATTCCTTGTATTCCTTGTATTCCTTGTATTCCTAGTTCCAGAGAAACTTTTTTTTTTCTCCGAAAAGTTAATGCATTCAGAATAAATTCTAGGTAGCACACTCCTAAACTGTGGTATTGTTTTCTGATGGGACTTTTTGCAGGCGGAGAAAATACCCTTAGTACTGGGAATAATACTTCCCTGTATGCAGCTGGTTCTGCGTCACAAACTTGCACAAATTTGTAATTTTAACTTTATATACTTGGTGGCCGTATGGAGCTCATTCAACCCCACTTCAAAAAACTGAACTATCCCTTTAATGTCATTCAAGCTGCCCCCTCCCAAACTGCAGGAAGCCCTTTTTCTAGAATTGAGGCCCAAAAAGCCTATACAGAAAAATCAATCAGAAGAGAAAAAGATTGTTGTGTACGTGCGCTGCTGAATAAGGAAACAAATTAGTAGGTATTCTTACCTTTGGAGGATCATAGAGCTCCAGCTGGTACTTCTCCCCTCCTCCTCTTCCTCCTCCTCCTTGAGTGTCCCTGATCCTCCTGACCAGCAGGCGGCAGCGCTGCCAGCGGGGCTGAGAGTCTGAGATAGTGTCATCCACGAGTAAGTACCTCAGTGAGCCCTCTTTACAGCAGCCACTCGCCTCTGACCTCCTCTGCCTCATGCTCCCGCCCCGTAACCAACGGAAACGATCCAGGAAATTAGAGGCTACCCCTGCCGCTGGTGATGAAGGTGGGGGGACAGCTTCAGAGTTCAAACAAGGAGAAGAATGGGAGGACGAGGAGGAAGAGGATACTTCCTCATTCGTGGAGGAAGTGCTTCCCACTCGGTCAGTGTTATTTGGGGGGTTGTTGTTGGTGTTAGTGGGCTGGTTGTTGACAGACAGGTCCTGGGATGAGAGGGGGCTGGGGACGGGCTGTTTCTTGAGGAGTCGTCGAACAGTCTGCCTGATCTGACTGACAGAGAAATGTGTGACCTCAGCATGTCCGGGGTTAGAGGATGAGGACCCAGAGGAGTACCGTTCAGATACCTGCCGACGTTCTGTGCTAGAGATCTCCTCGTGACTGCGGCTACGAATCAGCAAAGAGCCGCCGCCGCCGCCGCCGCTACGATTGGACCCTCTGAGCACCGCTTGGTTACCTGATATGGAGCTTCCTGCAGCACACCGCAGCGGCTGCTCCTGTTCTCGTCGCAACACTACAGGCTCAACTTTTGGTGTTACCACAGTAAACAGAGCAGCTCCTCCACTTGGCCGGCCAGCCTCCCGGTAATCCTGTGCCCCGGACAGGGAAGTAATCCGCAATCGACCAAGTAAACCCTCTAGTGGGAGTGGAGATGTAGAGGGGGAGGAGGCACTGCTGGTAGCACTGGAGCCGGTGTTCTGGCTGAATGGAATTCCATCTTTGTCGACCTCGCAGCAGAAGTGCTGCTGGAAGAGGTCGGTGAATTGCTTAGAAAAGGTCTCTGGTGGGAGCACGTCATGCTGTGGCCGTTCTCTGATGAAGCTCTGGTAGTGTCCGGCCAGCTGCCGGGCTGTGGCGATGGCGTGCAGCTCGCAGAATTCCCTCCAGCCTCTTGGGGGCGCTGCCAAGCCTGGGCCTCCTCCTGATGTTGTGGTGGTGTTGGCTGGATGGATAGTGTTACCATTCATTGCAGTAACCAGACCGGCTGAGAATCACTGCTGCCAAACACAAAAATAAAATTGGAAAGAGAACAGAAAAGAGGAATGAGTGGCTGGAGAGAAAATGAGGAAAGGAGACAAAGTGGAGAGGTTTAAAAAAAGATAAGAATGATAGAGACGGACAAAAGAGACACATGGAAACATAATCAGAGGCAACTCAAGGGAAGTGTTGTCCAGTAGCTAAAACTACAGCAGGGAAACATGCCCTGAAGTAGATATATTTTTGGCTTTATGTTGATAAATAAATAAACATATTGATTTTTGTGTGGAAAAATAATAAATTACTGTCACAATACATGATTGTGAACTATGACAGGATTCCTAAAACAACCAAATAATATAAGCACTAATGATACAACAATACACTTAGCCTGCAGGTCAGTATGTACCTGGGTTTTTGCTCGTGGTTTTAAGTTGGCTTGTTTTTTCAACAACTTGGTCATTGAAGTCATTTTTTCAATCAATCTTTTCCATTCTAAGTCATTTTTGGCTCTTTTTCAAAACAGCCAGGTGTTATTCAGGTGAAAAGACTTTGTTTTCATTCCTTAACAGTTTTTCATTTTACTGTAATGCAAACAGAACATTTCTAAAAACATCATTGATGCAGTTTATAAAGATTTTCAAAATCTAATCACATTGAAAAAATTACCTTTTCAAGCTGTTTTCATCTCTAGGGAACATCCGTCATATCTGTTTTATACTGCTAGAGAAATGAATATTTCTCAGGACATTTGCCTATTTGTCTACTGTCATTTCTCCAACCTGTTACTGAACTGATATAACCATCAATGCTAGCTGGAAAATGCCCATCAGAAATCCTTAGGTTTTTGAAGTGGCTCTGCATCAGTGGTTTTAAAAAATGTAATGTAACAGGGCCTACATGGCTTTATTGCCAAATTGATAAGGTTAAACGTTAAGTGATTTCTTTTCCACTACTCTACTACATATTATAAGAATGAGGGGCTTTCCTTCCTCTCTTCACAAAGCAATAGCGTGATGCTTTAGCAAAACTTTTAGTCGCCCCTGCTCAAATGCAGCAGCGCAATCACAGAAAGAAAAGGCCACAAATTTATGAAATCTGTTTGAAGTCATAAACCAAAACCATAAACCAAACAACTCACACATGCATATCAAATTCTGAACAGTTCAATGTTTCATTGAGAATTGTTGCACTTTTATTACTTTATTACCCCACTTTTAACTGTTGATATAAGCCATAAAAAATAGAAGTCCTCGACAACATTATTTGGGAAATGATTCCTATTTGACTTTCAAAGACTTCAGCCAGACTCCTTCATAATGTCTAAAGCGTACAATAACATGACAAAATTTATTTATAGTAGGGCTGGGTATCGATTAAGATTTTCTGGATCGATTCGATTCGATATTAAGAGGTCTCAAAATCGATTTGATTCACGATTCGATTCAATATTTATTCAGTCTGGGTTATCTCAGTAAAAATAACTCTGTAAATGACTTTTTGACCTGGTACATTATTAAAACTGTATTTATATTAAGAACTGAACCCAGAGCAGTTACATTAATCACATATTAATGATATGCATTAATGCATATTCTGCATTTTACTTGTCTTTTGTACAACTCGTCTTTTCTTTCATGCTTGTTAACTCTGAAACGTCCAGACGTTAATCATTAAACTCTCCGGTGGTGGCCCTGTAGTGCTACTCGCTTCTGCCATGTTTTTTTGACTGCTTGCAGTAACATCTCAAAGAGATCTTGTTCAGTGGAAAGCAGAGCTAAACGCGAGACGAGCAGAGCTGATATCACAGCTTCTCGGACCATCCAACGAAGAAAAAACTAGCCATGTTGAAAGATCGATCTTTGGATTTTAAGGATCGATTATGAACCATTTAAAGGGAAATTGATTAAAATCGATTAAATTGATTTTTTTTTTACCCAGCCCTAATTTATAGTGAGGTCATCAGTGTCTCATGTACTTTTAAATTATTCAAAAAGTTATCTAAAAAGAAAAATCTTTGAAGCTCTGTCACCTCTATTTCCATCTTTGTGGTTGTGAGAACATCACAGCAGTATCGCCTACCTTCAAGAAAACAAATCAAGTGTTACCCAAACAGAGCCAAGTCCAACTACGTTTCTTCTGAAAAACCCACAGTAGTTTCACATCAGCATAAAGAATTGAGCGTGTCAACTAAACATAACTTTATGATCCATAGAAATGGTTGTGAAAATAAACTAACAGCTACAAGCAACAATTTATATGAAAGGTTTTGCCTTGGAGGAAATGTGTGTGAAAATGTGCCTGTGTGTGTGGGCGTAGCTGTCAGAGAGCTGCACTCAACATATGATAAATAAAGAGGAAGAAAGTTTAGATGTGAAATCTGGTTGAAAACTAATTCATTCATGGGCACAAACACTAGCTGCACTTATCTGAAGTATTTTATTCAAATAAGTATCAGTGTATATCCACCACAATAGAAAAAAAATCACAATGTCCATTTTTTTCCTATCCAGTTCAGCCATATAACGTTCCATGGACTATAAATAAATAAACAAACTGATATTTCAAACAGATTATCTTGTGCTCAACAAGCATATTAATGTTAGTGGTTTTTATGGGCACTAGTGTTTCTGCTGGGCATTATAGCTGGTATCTTTTTTTGCTTTTTAAGCTATATTGGTGTCAACAGAATTGTGTATCTATGTATGTCATTTGAAAATGTATTGATCCATCTTAAAAACATGATGAATTGTCCAACACTACCTGCAGCACTCCAGATTAACCTGGCATTTCAGTTCGAAAGAGTTCAACATTGGGAAAAGGACAGCCAAAAGTCTGATTTCATCTGCCCTCAGTCTTAAACAGCCTGAATTGGATTACATGGGCCTGCGAAGAATCTCTGGCAATCAACCAGTCACAGAGTTTCTTAATAGATAAGGACAGCCACGGTTCACCCAAAGGACAATGGGTATAGCACCCGATTTGTGAGAAATAGAGTCGATTAAATCAAGAGCAAAAGCTCAAGAGAGCGCATGCATTTCAGGAGAACTTTGGGAAATTTATTCCTGCCGGTGAGGTGAATGAAGTGAAGATGAAAACGAGTAAAGTGGAGCTAAGTGGATCCAATAAAGACGACTAAATCAGCTCCAAAGTGCTCTGAAATGGATGTCAGACTCTGAGCTATTCAAAATGAATGAAGGCAGTAATAAGTCATCCGGCCAGACGCAGAATGAGGCTCTGACTGAGGAAGCATGGTTAGGAAATTTCTCAATCAACCACACTGCCTGCTGGGCCATCTGTGTGTTTACATGTGTTTCAGAGTTCCTTCTGCTTTTTTTCTCACCACCTCAGAGAAGAAGACCGCTGTGGCCCATGCCCTTATGAGGGCTAGAATTTTCTAATATCTGAGCCTGATCAATGAGATAGTAATCCCTCTACTGCTCTGGAGGTAAAACTTGTTTATTTACACCCCCAAAATGCTGAAAACCCAGTTTCTCTTTTCATAAGCTGGCTAGTCAGAGAACTCCAAAATCCTCCAAAGATTATTTTCAAGATTTTTTTTAAAGGGATATGTTCTGTAACATTACAGGCTTGTTCCTGCTTAACAAAATGATTAACCTCATAATCTGGTTTTACCACTTTCATCTAGGGCTGGGCAATTAATCGAAAATAATTGAAACTGATATTTAGATCCTCTATGTGAAGTAATTTTACTCATGTTGATTAATTTCCCAGTGTAAGTCAGGTGACCGCGCCCCCACATGCAGTCTGCAGACATTTTAAGCGTGGCCAAGAGCGAAGGTCGCACTAAGACATGTGCAAATCTATCAGAGGATATGTAAGCAAGAAAAATACCGTCTCCATTGTTTGGGCACATTTTGGATTCTGTTCAGAGGACATTGAGCAGAAAGAAGTAAAGTGTAAATACTGCAGGACGACTGTCTGTAACACCAATTTGTTCCAGCAAATCACAAAATAACCATTTAATAACTGTAATTGAGGTAAGAGCTTCAATTAATCGTGATACTAAGATACGGTAATATTTTCCAGCCCTACTATCAGCCCTGGTCAAAACTAAACATGCAATCATCCCTGTCTTTACAGAGAGATGATTTAACACTCAATTTTGGTCTGCAACAACATACGTGATATCCATGAAAGAGGACCCGAACATCTTTTTACTGAAATTATGAAGTCTTTCTCTATGAAACTGTTACACTTACATATACTGGGAAAAAGGAATCAAGTGTTTAAACCATACTTTTGGATATTGACACATCCTTTCAGAAAAACTATTTCCTTTTAAAAAAAATGCGGTTTGAAAAACATGAAAAGAAAATGAAAAGCTTGTTGGATGGACAATATCCTTCTGGAAAAAAAAGGTTAAATCATCCTGCTTCTGTGTTTGCTCAGCTTTCTTTAAGGAACTTTTTGTCCTTTTTTTCTGAAGAACTGTGTATCATGTGATCAGAAATAAAGCTCCCCTTCACCTGCAAATCCATCATGTGATGATATCGTGAGGTCTTAAACCCTAAAGTGCAAAACCGATGGTCTACTTTCATTTAATTTCTCTATTTTACATTGTTTTTAAAAATGTTGGAGCTGTCTAAAGTTAATCAGCATGGTGTGAAATTGTTTCTAAACTGCATATGTCTAAAAGATAAGCTCATTGGTTTAGTCTTGTTAGCTTTTAATCAGAGTAAAAAACTGTTTACGTGGATCATAATGTGATTACATTAAGCAACATGCCACAAATGACATTTTTTGTGAAAAGCTCAGTATTTGATTACAGTTTGATACTGTTTAGTTCAATAAACTGATCCTCAATCTCCAAAGCCAACCTCACACTTGCTTAACTGCTCTTAATGTATTTTAAGTATGTTTTGCTCCTCCTTTTGATATTTAGTCACACTTGGTACCCCAACAGAGGGCTATCAAATAATTAGGCAGCCCTCTGTCTATGAGCACAGCTGAACAAGATCGAACACTGTTAGGACTTTTTAAATCCAGAAATCATCAGGCATCAGTACCATTTTAAAAGTATCAATTTAGCATCAGTATCAGAAAAACAAATATTTCATGATAAAAGAGGAAACGGGTTACTTTCAGCAAGATTCCCTCTGTCGTCCTACATCTGGTCAATAATCCTCTTGAGTTTTTCTCTGATACTGGTTTATACCACTGGTGCTGAGAACACTCAAGCCCATATTTATGTGTTATCAGGAGGGGGAAGGCCACACTATCAAAGAACCACCACTGACCCAAGCTGATGCAAGAATGGGGCTTGTTGGTTTATACAGACAGCCCATAGATGATTCAATGTTGTATAACCAGCCACAAATGTTTCATATTTTCCCTCTAGTCTAGTAGCATGGCTAAAACAATGACCTTTCAGTGTACTTTAAATAAGTTTAATCCATTAGTTTCAGGAAATGGGGTTATAAACTCCAACAAGGATGGGCAACTTAATTTACCAAGCAGGCCGTTGTGAATCAACTCTCAGTCAGAGGGAAACATTGGTTCATACTGGAGGATAAATTAGACTCCAAATTAAACATCAATTCATGTTTTTATGAAAGGTACAAAAGTTCAGCTTTCATCAATAACATTCACACACATTTGTATTTCTAAAAACACATTTGAATTGTGATTCTGTTTGTAATGAGCTAAACACAGAAAAAAGCAGTTTAGTTTGTTTTTCAATGTGAAACACAACTCAACAAGTCTTAAAAAACATGATCAGCTGATCACCCTTAAAGCTGCTATTCACTAACACGATCACCGATGACGACAACCAATGCATCTTCCAGTGCTGACAACTCGTCCACTCATTCCCTGCTTCAATCACTTCAAAATATCTCAAATTTTGTTGTTGTTTTTTTTAATTAAAAATAATAATCCAGCGTTGAATTGTGATTTGAAATCCGCAAAGCACACAGCAGAACAAAAGCTAATTAACTGAACAAGGACCGTGCTTAGCTATGATACTTTTCTGTTGGCTCAATTACTTTCTTCTTAGTACTGCTAGTTAGTTAAGAACATGTTGTGTTTGAATGGCATTTAAAGACAAGGAAAATACAGTTGTTAGGAGGGTAAATGTGTTTTTAACAACATGAATTAATAGCATCACTTATATAATTTAACTGAGTTATTATCAGAGATTTACTGCTTGTTTTGTCCTCAGCTAATTCTGTTAAATAATTAAATACCAAATAAATAAATTGGGCAATTGAGATTTCCTTATCGAATACAGGTTGCACTGCGCTTCAAGATGACTGCTTTGCTGAATGAACACTAAACCAGTTATAACAAAACGTAAACATAATCAGTACCTGTTTCTGCCAGTCTCAGTCATTGGTGATCAGGGATCAGCATCAACAGCCTGATCAGGACTTGCCATCTCGTATAAGCTTTACAAAAAATTACAAAAGTCAATTACAATATGTATTTTTTTTTTTTAACAAAAATCAAAAGTATACCAGTTATGGAAATAATGCCCATTTTTGATGTTGCATTTTGTTTGGTGCCACGTCTTGGATTGGCAGCTCAGGCTGAAATTCTTCAAGGCAGATGCTGTGATGCTGTTTTGCTTTTTTTGGCTATTCTATTTGAAATTGATTTGTGGGCCGAATAAAGGGAGGAGGAGATGTGCATGTGGCCCCTGGAGGGCCAGCTGCCCACCCCTGAACTAAAAAAAAATAGGATTTTTTTTCTCAATTCAATATGAACAGAAAAAGTGATTATAGGCAAGAACTTCCACCATGAAGCATCCACTGGAAGGGCAGCAGTATGATATTAACCTGTGGATGTTTTTAGAAGATCATGCTGCAGTCTATAAAAAAGGCCTAATTTCAGTACATGAAGGAGCTGCTGCGTCAGAAGGTTCAATATTTTTTTTTTCAGTCATACAACGATAACACGTGTCCACAGTACATACCATTTTCCTCCTGCGCAACGGAGAAGGCTCTACTCTAAACACAGGAAGTATGAATGTATGCGTGCATTACGTGTGTGAGGGTCACGGGGAGGGGGGGAGGGGGGCTAGGCTCTGGTCCAATAGATCATAGAAAACCACAAGAAATGGGGAGGGGGTGTCGTTGTGGTTGGGCTGAACTTGGAGCGACAAGTTGTTATCTCTCTGCTAACTTCTCCCTACCTCACCACGTTCTGAGTGACGACATTCGGGATGAAAACCTCGTCTCACGCTGTAACGTAGTACAGCTTCATATTTCTCATTGTATGAGCTTGAGGACACACGTAAGTCAATGATGTGGCTGAAAACTTGGCATCATTTAATATTGCGTCATCACAGCTCCTGGATGAGTCCCATCACAACAACTGATCCCCTTCCTGTACTGTTCAGAGCATGCTCAGTGCGCGCCGCCTTGTGCCCCTGCAGCTGGCCCCCCCGGAGCCTGTTTCTATCTGCTTGGCCAGCCCAGGGATGACTCAGCACAGACTGAATATTCATACACAGACGCACACAGCTATACAGTACGCTCACATCTGTAGACGCACACTTCCTCCTGCTGATCCCTGGGGGGGGGGTTTACTGTCTCTGTTCTTACAGTTGTCCCTGTGTTCATCCTCTCTGTCCTCTCCTCTGAGGATTGCCAGATCCTTCGCTCTCACCTTGACTGAGGGGTCTAAGAGGGACATACTAAGCTGTGAAGGAAAAAGGCCAGCGCAGTTTTTTGTCTCCCTTCCTTAAGTTGCAAAATAAAAACTTTCTAGCACATTGGGCAGAGTTTCTGCTTTCCTTCCTTCCTGTCTTCCTCACGTTCCTCCTCACTTCCTCCTCCTCCTCTTTCTCAATGCCGACATTCTTCACTGTGACACAAACACTGATTGCTTTCATGGTGTCTCTCTTGTGCTTAACAGAAATCTGCCACAGCTCTCCTGCAGCTCCAGCTTTTATCTAACAGCAGCATGTACCCCAGGTACTTTGAGAAGAAAGAGTGCTAAAGGAGTTGAAAATAAGGCAGCTATTGGCCACTGGCTGACAAAAAACATTTTACTGTCATAAGGAGTCGCTCTGGTGTTGAGGAGTGTGTGTGTCCTGGAGCAACGTTAAATATGTTTAGGTAGTACAAAGCTGCAGAGGGGTCTCTATAGTTGTGGACAGTAACAACAGTGACCGTGTGGAAGCACTTTGGGCTTCACTGTGAGTCAATTATGTGCAAAGCAGCTGGCTCACCATAAAAAACCTCAGACTTATTTGCAGGCTATTACCCACTGCTGTGTAGTTGTGCCTTGTCAGGATTTCAAGATTCATGTGAGAGGACATGCAGCCTTAGGAGAGCTAAAATTAGAGAGGCGCCATCTATCTTCAGTAAATAGTGTTGTATGCTTGAAAACCCATGGTTTTGATTTTTGGTAAAAGTGAAGAGTTTCAGATATGCCTAAGCAGAGGTTTGTACTCTCTGAGCACTTTTAGTGAAACTTGTGTCAGATTCATGCAAAATGGCAACACTACAAAATCCATGAGTGTTCATGTGGAGTAAACTTGATGTCATTATTAAGCAAATTAACAATGCTTATAGTTATTGCAGTAAGGGACATACAGTGTTGTACTTTAACCAGTATCTAACATGCCTTAACTTGCAAACTCGTTTTCATCCAGTGCAGTTCCCTGTATTTGTGTAATTGTTTATTTTCCACACACTCTCCTGTATTAGCATTAAGCCTTTTGTATTTAACAATTTGATTTAAGTAATCAATATTAAGTAATAATTTTTGGATTTCTACCATAAAACATACGCTGCATGCACACCTGCCTGGTGATGGCACACTTAGTTGAGTGTGGAGGCTCTGGAGTGTTTCCAGTGATGGTTAATGTACCTGAGTAGCCTTGATTGTTAATCAGTGATGCGGCATTTCTCTAAAACAAATGCTATCAGTCTTGATGCTCCCAAATGAAACCCTGCATAAGTAAATGTTAATGTGTTGAGTAATATGACCCATGGAGATGGTGTAGTTGCCTTAAGGCAGTCAGTGTTGTTGCAGCATTCTGGTTTGCTTAGCCAATAATGCTGAAGCTTTGTGTAGAAAATGTTATTCTTGTGACACCTTTGTCCCTTTTCTTGTTTGTTTTTTTTATCAAATATGTTTAGTTTGGTGTGGCCAGAAAAGATTACTATACATGTAATGATAAATAATATAAGCATCCAAGTATGTCAAAAACAAGTGCATGATTACTCGTACCTTTCCCTACTTTGTATATCAACACATTTTTCTTATCTGTCTTTACCAACAATTGACCTCTGAAGCTATTATCTGCTGATGGAAATCATGCCAGTACTAGGGAGTATTGCTATTTGCCACAACTGATAACAAAGCCCAAACACAAGCCAAACAGGATCTTTTAACAGCTAACAACATTTCACATTCATATTCCGTGCTTCTACCTTCCCATTGGTCACTCAGCTGGTTAGAAAAAAAAATTTAAATCAATTATTCAGGAAAAAGAGTTATTAAATTACTTTTTAACTTCCTGCTCCCTGAAAATAACTCATCTCAGAGTTTAAGGCTGGACTTTAAGGGATCTGAGTATCTAAATTTGAAGACTTAGATCAGAAAAGTAAATCAAGTGTTTGTGCATCTCTTATCTTTCCTTTCAACACCAAAGTGGAAGTAAATAAATACTTTTTTTCCAAGGACATCTAAAATTGATTTTGATCAAGCAGGGAGGAAACCGGACGCTGGAAGGACACATGAGAATTGATCTTGACAGCACGAGTAACCTCATGACCATGGTCAGCTCACTGAACGGAGGCTTGAATCAACCTCAAGAGAAACTGGAGAGCTTGTTGTCAGCTGCTGCTGTCTAACTACCTAAAAAATGTCCTGACTAAAATAATGCTGCAGTGAGCCACTAGGTAACGGCAACAGCGCAGAAATATTTCTTTGCGGATCCATTGTGTTTTCAGGACACTTTTGGTACAGTTCATTTTTCAAGACTCCCACCCCCACAACTTTTCCCACGCTCTCAAATGTGAAACTTTTCAATTCACACACAGACATTTCCTGACACACAATTTCTGTCATTTAAGAAATAAACATAAATAAATGCATACTTTCTCTCCTACACTAACTTACTCTCATACCCCCCCCAAAAAAAATCAAATCATATCAGTACCTTTTTAATACCACAGTAAAAAAAAAAAAAACTAAGAAAAAAAACATTGTAGCCTACTAATACTGTCACCAGCAGCAAGTGTCAATACCAACGCCATGCCCACATTCATAACATATTGCCAGTACTGTCCTAATTATCATTTTACAGCATGGAAGATTGTTAATATTTAAACAGGTAGGCATGATTAGAGCCTTGTCCACAGAAGTTTTATATTTTCACCTAAATGAGGATGACATGCAGCTGTACGGTCTGCACACTACTCACTGAGATAGTAAAGAGTTGAAGTGAAACCAAACCCTTGCACGCCATGTCTTTTGCACACAAACAGTACCTAAGCAGTTGTTAATATTTGTGCGATTTAGGTAACTTTTTCTTTTCTTTGAATTTTGAGGCCTTTACCTTTTTGCAAAGAGATACGACTCGTGTGTTTACTGGCTGAATTATTTTTTGTGCAAAACCCATGACCTTCACATTAACAAAGACACAAAGAGTCTGGAGCTTATACAACACAGAGAGAGAATTATCAGTGCCGCTGGTGGAAGCCCTGTTACAGGGAGGTCCTATTTATATCTCAAGAGTTTGGTATCAGCTCTCACACACCACTGTGTGCTCCCCGTTGTCCCCAGTTGGAAGCTGCTCTTGTTTGAAGTAACAGACATATATTTCACAAACACACACACATACGCACACAGGCACAAAGGGCTCTTTGAGCTTTCAGGTCATGTATTCATAGAACAAGGAAACTACCATCAGAGCATGCTAATGTCCATTAAAAGATTAGCTGGGAAGCATCTAAAGATTCTGAGTTGATGGACATGAGCTGGTAAATTTATGTAATATATCACTGAAATGTTGCAACAACCTAAGATTGGTTTATTTTAACTTTCTGTATGAATGGACTGCAGAGAGGCTATTAACCACTGGAAGATTGTTGTGAGTCAAGACAGTTAAAATTCAATTATTGTTGCATTTACTTTTTGTCGGCTCTGTTTGGTGTTATTTTTTTGTCAAGAATAAGGTTTGACTTTCGTTCTTCATTTTCTCGACAACACAAAGGAAGAAGAATTCAGTGCAGTCCACATTGCCATCCCAGATAGTAGCCACAGTGTACAGACAAACACAAAAGCAGTTTTATTCCTATAACAAGTTGTGAGCAATGACCCTGCAGTGGTGTTTGTGGAGCAGCAGTATAGAGTCCATGTTTTCAGAAGTTTCAGAGTCTTTTTGAAGAGTGAGAGCAAACAAGAAGATTATACTCCATGATAATCCCATGCCAGTTTGCCTTAGAGGTTGGTTTCCCACTTATAAATGTAAAAAGATTTTCCTTTTTGCAGCACAGACTAGTACATAAAATATCCTGTTGTTACTTTTTTAAAGCTGTAGAACTTCCATTTTGGCAACATTTTATGGAATTAAAGCTTGATTTTACACAAAAATGCAAAATGGGACACATTTTCTGTTGTTATACATATCAGAACATTTTAAAAGACAAACACTCATGACTTCTTTAAAAAGTGTGATCTTTTAGGATGGTGGCTTGAGAATTTACCCATTTGCACCTCCATTACTATTTTGTTCGTTAGGTGTTGCTTCTAATGTTTGTCATCATCATATAGAAGACAACTCATGGCTAACCACATCCTCTGACCTTTATACAGCTCGAGTCTTATTGCTGCGATCAGCCGGATTGAATCTATTTCTCACGACTCAATTAGTCTGCGTGGCATCAAAGCTCTGATAGACATCAAACGCCACAGATTTTCCTGTAAACTGGTGAGAAATGAATGAATAAATTAGAAAAAGGAGCTGCAGCATGTGCATCACAAGGTTTGGGATGAAAAACAGATTTAGTTGCCACCTTTGAATTTTCATTCTGTGAATCATGACGTGAATCACAGCATCAGAGGATATGCTTTAAGAGCAGGGAGAGTGGGTGAGTGACTGTGTGTGTGTGTGTGCTTCTGTGTGGGGCGAGGGGGGAATGGAAGGGCGGGGGGGGATAAAACAAGACCGGGAAGAGGAGGAGACCGGGATAGACAGAAAGACAGATGGGAGGATAATGAGAAGGCAGGCAGGAAGAGAAGAAAAAAAGAGCGAGAAAGAAAGGAGGGAGGGGGGAGGACCCTGCCAGGTTTGTGGGTGATGGTCCAGGTGGCAGAGCAAAATAGGAATAGAGACCAAAGGATCTGAGCGCTGCTCTGCCTGGGCACAAATCACAGCTACAGGAAGCCCTGCCCTGGCCTGGCAAGTAGAGAGCAGAGCACACAGACAAAAACCGAGTGCACACACCACACACACCAAAATGACCCCTTACATCAAGCCTGAGAACGCCGCTAGAGCATGACTCAAGAGTTCTTAATGTGATTTTAATTATATTTTGTGGAAAGCTAAAATTAAACACAGTGAGACGGAGGTAGTGATTTAGAGTGACAATCTAAAGGTATTTTTTGTGCTCTGACGTGTCCCTGCTCATCTCTTACTCAGCAGATTCATCCAACATTAAGGCATAAAGCGAGAGGCAAACAAATTCAGCTCCATCCTTTGGAGAGCGGCTAAGTACATCTTTATTAAAGTATTAGACACTGGGCCTGAGCTCAAGAATGGGTACAGCAGTTTATTATCATGTAGTCTTTGTTGTTATGTGCATAGATTAAGATTTCAGGAACTAACTCGGGCTTCACATAGGGCTGGGAAACATATACATATATATAAAACCTTTTTTTGGTGGAGATCTTAAAATTATAAATTAAGATTTATTTCCTTGACTTATTTTTACTCTATTTTCAGAATTTTTTTATGACGTGTGCTGCTGACCTTTTGGCCAGGTCACCCTTGTAAAAGAGATTTTTATCTCAATGGGTCTTTTATCTGCTTAAATAAAGGTTAAATAAACAATAAATAAGAATGTACAGTACTTAAAGTGATACACCAACTTTTCTTGTTTTCTTGTCTTACCTCACCTCTAGTTGGCAAAGCTCACCCACCACTAATTAGCTTAGCTCAAACACTGGGAGTCAGTGGGTATTGTTAGCCTGTCGCTGCCTACCGTCATCAGTTAAACTTTTCTGCAACTCCAAACGGTCCTGTTGTAATTTTTTTTATCCTTTTACATTATGTTGTCTTCTACAATCATTGCATTCACTTGCTCTAGTCCTAAACAGAGGCTTCATTTTGTTGACCTACTTCAGCGTTGGTTTGCGCTAGACATGTGATGTTTGTAAATGAGTAAAGTCTTTTGAACAGGTTTTTTAAGCCGATTGGTAGTTGTGAGTGAGCCGTTCGTCTGCTAGCCATTCTCAAACTTGCTGCCAAGTTGCAAGGACTGGGGAGTGAAGCAAGACATGAAAAAAAAATGGCGTACCCCTTTAAATCACTAGCCCAACATCATTTTTTACAAAGAAAAGTAAATGTTCTTCCAAACTTTTTTTTTTTTTGTTTCCACTCAGTACATTTTTACAAGGTGCAGCCTTGGCCTTTAAAGAGCAGTGATATTATGATAACATGTGGATCACTCAGTCACTTCCTGACGGGTCAGACGATCCTCAGCCTTTTAAAGCTCATCTGACACACACACACACACACACACACAAGACTGCTCCTTCTGTGCCTGCAGCACAGAGCACACATATCTCTTGTTTGTTGTGGGCTCTGAGTTTTTTTTAAGAGTGAGGGTAACACTCCAGTTCTGTTTAAGGTATGGCAAAGAAAAGAAAAAGTTGTAACATAGTAAACAGCTTCTACATCACTACTGGGATGTTTATGGTTATATATTATGCATATTTAGGTCACTCATCAGACTACAGGTTGCTTTCATTCATGTGACATTAGTGACTCACACAGTCAGATGGTGGGCAGGAGGTGAAACACACAAATTATTAATCAGTGGCAATACATGAGAGCCATGAATCAGAAAATGTCACACACAAACCAGGTATGATCTCTACACCAGCACAAGCTGGCCTGTTTAAATGGTGTAAAACGTTCAACGCCATGGATTACTGGGTCCTGCAGACCTCTTCCTACTTAGCGAGCCAAATGAGGCCAAGCAAGAGGCTTAATAATTTGTTTGTGTTCAAGATTCCACAATCAATAGCAGCATTAAATAGTCGTCTTGTTTTTGCCACAGTGAGATTGTTTGTTTGAGAATTGTGGTTCTTACACTGTTACTTTAACATTAATTTACATAGCTGGGAAACACAAGCTGCAGAAGATGGTTTACAAAGTGATACTATATGTTTGTGGAAATATCACACTTTCCTCACTCTCTGGTTATATTTGGATGTTTTATCGATTGAATGCTTTTTTTCAAACAGTAAAAAATAACAACCATCAAATAAACATGGGTTGTCACCATACAGAATACATGCATATATAAAAACAACAGGTCAAGTGTTGAAAATATCTTATTTGTGCAGCAAGTTTACACACTCAAAAAGGACTTAGCATTAGAAGCTTACTTATTCCCACCCCTTTTGCTACCTTGTACTACAGTAAAGTTTTTTCTTTTCATCTTATTTATAATATCTATAATATTAACTATCTATTCAGCAAGCACTGGTATTAAGTGATGTAGCTAAATTAACAAGGTCCTACCTTTCACATAGTGGCCAATGCATAGGGGAGTGCTGTCTGACTCTGCTTCCCTTTTCAAAGGCTTTTAATCACACAACTGTTCCTCTGTGAACTTTGAAAAATGTCATGGTTTGTAAAAACTGTTGGCACGCAAAAATACCTCTGGCTTTTTTCCCTAAACAGACAAATTAGCACAGATGTGAACAAAGCTTTGGTATTTGACAGTGCTTCTCTATGCAGAAATCCCTTCTTGCCCCCATCTGAAGTCCCCTGACATCATCGAGAAGCAACCTAAACTTTGTTGAGCTTGCTATGTCAGCTTCTCATCTGTGTTTTTTACTGATGGTGACATCCACACACACAAAACTCTCATTTGTCCTGCGTTACACGACAGATACCACAACTCTCTTTGCTGTTTGTATTTTCAATTACTTCATTGACAGACAGTGGCTACGTTTACATGGGAGCTTTAATTCACTATTAATTCAAAATAAATCTTAAATCCTCTTGAAAGAGATTAAAAATGACCTTGTAAACACCTAATTCTGAATGAAAATGAGCATTCTAAATTAAACTTAATTCCAAAGTAGGTGGCTGGTTTATTCTGATTTTAAATCCGAATTGAATACTTCCTCGATCATGTATACGTAGTTCATTACGCTTTAAATTATTCTGATTGCACTGCCAATGTCCGTTCCCTTGTCCTGTCACGATGACGCATGGATTTGCTGACGGGAACAGGATGGCTGCCTGCCTGAAGCAAGCGTTGTAGTTTCCAAGTTGGACGAAGTTTCCCTGACTGAAACGCTGGAGACACTGAGCTGGAGTTTGTTTTCTTCCATTAGATGTAAACACGCCAAGCCTGCCCCCGTCCAATCAGAAGCATTCCCAACCCCAGACCTTAAGAGGAACTGAATAATGGCGAATAAACTTTTTAACTTGCATTATTTTATCTACTTATATTTAATGGCTAAGCATGCTTAAGTTACCAAGTACATGTTTACTTCATTTCCTGTTTAATTTGTGTTCACTAACAAGGTAGAAGGAAGATAAATAATTTTCCATGTGTTTTCCATGACTGAAAAATTGGTTTATAGTTTTCCAGGTTTTCCAAGACATGTGGGAACCCTGAACTAAACCATGTCAGTAATGTCAGCCTTCAACTTTTAAAGTGAAACTAATTCAGTTAATCAGCTTCACTATAAAGATTAAAAAAAACTTTATTTTGGGATATCCTAAGATAGAAAAAAACATCAATCCTCAGCAGGGTTAGATAATTAAAAACAGCCTCAAGCAGGTTCATTTCATGACTGTTTCTCACAATGATTACATGAAAGTGCCTCTACCTCTTCCTTCCCTTTGGGACACAAAGATTTAGCAAAAAATACAAGAATAATCTACAACAAACCCACAAGCAACTATTATGCAAGCTCGCTATCAGAAGAAAAAGGCAAGAAATTTCCAGCATAACGGTTACCATTCATTATTGTTATGACAGGCAAAACAGCGTGTTCCCCTCTTAGCAAGCATACCCGCTAACACAAAGTGACACCATATGACCCTTTTTCCATCCCTTTCACTTCATGTTTCATACTTGAGTGCAACAAGCTGCTGCAGAAGTGGAAGAACCTGAAAACGAGCCGACGCATCTCAAAGTACAGATTGATCAGAAATATAAGAAACGAAAAGGCCCAAACGAGAAAGATCTGCAGCTGATTGACAGAGCCGTGGTGTTCCTGTTTTTGTGAAGTGAAAAAGCTTTGATAATGAACTGAGCAGAGCACGAGACGCGCACGGCTTACATAATTGAAGAACATATTGTAAGAGGGGAAGTAGTGCTGAAACACGAGATAACCTCAGCTTAGATAACCCTGACTTCCTATGGCCAGAGGAGAGCATCAGCTGACTGGAATAAAACAAGAGAGAAGATGCTCTGCTTGAGCCTGCTATTAAAACAAAAAAATCACTAACAGTTTTTTTTATCCTACACAGGTATCGCTAACAGCTGAAAAAACTAAATACAAGTCACTGTTATCCAAAAGGAGAAAAAAGAATAAATCATTTTGTGTAACACATTATGTAAACAGAAAAAAAATGCTCAAATGTCCCACATTGCTCTGCTTTAGGGCGAGAACAACTTTAAATCTTCTAAGTTTGACATTTAGTGAAGCTGATGCTCTTTTTCTCAAGCTCAATGATACCTCAACTTAAAGGGACAGTTCAGTGTTTATAATGGGGTGTATGTACTGTGTTAATATAGTTAAACAGGGTTCCCACTCTTTTCTAGAAATAATTTTCCAGGACATTTTCCAGGACTTTTTTCCAGTGTCACATAACCAACTGAAGTTACATTGTTGCTGTGTGCAGTTTTCAATTCTATTTAGCCTTCTAAAGAACAAGATTTGAGGTTGACGAACAATATCTCTAGCTATTGATCATATTGATCTTAGAATTTCTTTGTCTCTAACTCTCCAGCACGAACATTGTCTGTTAGCTTTCTGTTTAGTCTGGCTTTTATGTGCCTTATTATTATAAATTTATGGTTATGCGTATTTTTTAATCTTTATTTACTCTGCTTTTTCATAAATATATATTTTTTAATTTAGCCTAAATTTTATTGTCAAATTTTTATTATTTCTTTTTGTCCCTATTTTTCTCAGTTTTTATATTTTATGCCTTAACTTGCATTATTTTACCTACTCACATTTTCTGGCGACATGTACATTAGTTACCAAGAACATTTTTACTTCATTTCCTATGTGCTAAGCTAAAAGGAAGACAAATAATTTACCAGGACAATTTAAGCTTTTCAAGGACATTTCACTTTTTTCCTCATTTTCCATTTGTTTTCCATGACCGGAAAATTGGGCAATCATTTTCCAGGTTTTCCAGGTTTTCCAGGACGCGTGGGAACCCTGTTAAAATGTGAGCATAGTTATCTGGTCAGCTGTCTATTGCTGCAGAAGCTAAGAGCTTTTAGGGATTAAGTACATTTTAGGTGAAAACAAATGAGAGCAGCATCAGGGTAACTGTGCACTGCACTGGACACACTTACATTGTTTTACTTTTCCACTATTGAGCCCTAACATTCAGATACTATTTCACTCCAAGCAGGAGGACACAGACTTCACAGTGTGCTGAAGTAGAGCCAGAATGAAGGGATGCCTTGTGCTTGTTAATCTATTTTTATCTCTGCCAAGTAGGTTATGTTTCTATCAGATTTTGTTAGACTGTTTGTTTATGAAAAGGATAACTCAAAAAAGTTTAAACATATTTTGTTGAAATTTCTAGGCAATGTTGATAGTGGCACAAGGAAGAAGTGATTCAATTTTATAGGGCTGGGCAATTAATCGAAAAATAGTCGGAATCGACATTTAGACTCTTTAATCGAAGTAATTTTACTCATGTCAATTATTTTGATTATTTTCCCTATGTAAGCCACGTGACCACGCCCCCTCCATACAATCTGTATTCACTTTAGCCAAGAGCAAGACACGCCACCAACATGGAGGAGGCAAGCGCCAATCTATCAGAGGACCTTGTAGCCAAGAATAATTTCGGCTCAGTTGTTTAGGCACAATTTGGATTTTGTGCAGAGAACATCGAGCAGAAATAAGTCAAGTGTAAATACTTGCACTGTTGGCAGCCGTCGTTAATACCACTAATTTGTGCCAGCATGGTATAAAATAGTAGTTCTTTAATCGTAATCGAGGTAGGAGCTTCAATTAAACGTGATATTGAGATTAGGCTATATCCCCCAGCCCTACGATTTTAGGAGTCATCAGGATCTGAATGCAGATCCAGGGTTTTTGTAATGATTCAATGACCGCAAAAGAAAGGGCAGTTTTCCACATTTCAGCTTCAACTTCACTTTTAGTGTCCCTTTAAAGGCAACTTGGTGTGCAGCAGTTGATCGCAAAATACTCACAAGAAGAGTAAAAACTTCCAATGCAAACAATCACAGCATAAAAAAATAGATATGCCATACACAATAACTCACTCAACAATGTTAAAAATGCCTTGAGGTTTGTGCTCTCTGCTAGTTTCAAATACAGTTGTTCAAAAAGAATTCCAGCATCTTAAAAAGAAAAGGTTTGGGACATTTCACCGGAGGCAGTCCCACTTTCTTAAATGCAGATGCAGCTACCACAGTTAGCAGCATACAGAACTTCGCTGATACCACAAGGTGGCAGCACCTACAAACCAGCAATCATATTCTTCCAAAGAAGAATAAAAGCAACCTTAAAATGTCTCAATAATTTCAAGCTCCATCACCATTTAACCTGCAGATTACTAACATTATTTCTGCAGGAGTGTGATATTGCTGGTAATTCACAGTGACGTGGTTTCAGTGCAACACATTTTTCCATTGCTCATACACAGAGGCAGAAATACACACCCACAGTGAGTCTGTGCCCTCCTCTCATCAGAATTGGGCATCTGACACTACCTCTGGAGACAGTGCACATGGGGAGTTTATGGCCCCCCATTCAATTTCTCCAACATTCCGAGTGAAAGAAAAATGTCACATGGGTTTAAGTATTAGGGCTTGAAACAGCAGCATGATTGGGGCAATAATCTCAAACAGACTGAGCAAAAATGTAAATCAAGCACATTAGTCTGAGGCAATGCTGACGTTTTAAGCCTTGTAACAATTATAAATGTATTTAGACGTTTAAAGGTGGAACTAAAGGCTGAAACCAAGAAGCAGGAAACCTCTATGGGAACATTTCACAAAAATTACCTGTAATATCACATTCACCCTGAGCACTTACTGACATTTTTTTGAATGTCTTCTTTCTTTCTTGAACAACTCAAAAGAACTTCACTCAGAAATTTACCAAGGGACATTGGGGCTAACATTCCAGATTTTAAAGTCATATTGAGGTTGTTGCAAGTGGGATAAACAGTGAAGCTGCAATGGTTAATATTAAAAGGGCTTCTGTTGATTAAAAAAAAGAAAAGAAGCAAGGCATTATTCTCATTGCAAGGTTGTTTACTGTGAAAAATATCAGTTATATCCATAAACTGATCATTTGATAATCTTAAATGTTGATCTTTAATTATTTTATTGTATATTATTTCAGCAGCATCTTAGATTTTTTTTACTTAATTCATCGTGTTTATGTTGACATTGTAGTGCACATGCTTAACAGCGAGAAGGTTACTGGTTTGCTTCCTGGGGTCAGTTAGGGCCTAAATTATCTTTAGCTATGAGTATGGCGTGAATGGTTGTCTGTCTCTCTATGTGACTATGTGACTGGTTAAGGGTGTACCACTCCTGTCGCCCAATGCCCCCTCCCCCCCCCCACACACACACACAAGTGGTACAGATAATGGGTGAATGAATGATGTTTAAATTGTGTGTTTCTTGTGTCTGTTGACTTCTGTATCCTACATTAACAGTTGGCTAAAACATTTAGTAACATTTTAGCTCAATATTCCCCAGCTCAGACAGTAATGTGGGAGTAAGAACCAGAAAAACACATCACTAAAGTGCAAAGTAAACTGAATACTCAAGAGTAAGGTCAAGATTTATTATCACGAAGCGGCAATTAGAAGTTTAAACTCTTAACCAATTGCTTAAACTAGCAGAATGAGGTCCTCCATAAAGGCATGTGTTTTACAATGACATATAAGAGAAATAAGCCACAAATATGCATGCAAATAAGCAACTACCGTAGATAACTGTTACCCATGTTGGTCCCCTGACTATCTTTCAATAAACAAAACAAGTGGCCTTTTTTAGCCATGAGCTAGCGCAGACTTATCCATTGTGTTGTATTTGCATTTATAGGCAGAATACTTTAACGATACCATGGGGTTTTTGTTTTGGTTGGAGTATTCCCTCGCTCACTCCGAGGTTCCCACAACAATGCAGGCTCCAACACAAAACAATGCTGCTATTCTTGAGACCTACAGAAATAAAGCCAGCCAGCTTTCTGGCCATTTCCTGTGGCCTGGGAACAGAGAGAGGGAGGCAGGTTGGGAAAAAGCAAAACTAAACAAGAAAGGCTGGATCTGTGACAGCAAGGAAATTGTTCAGCACAGGCAAGGATTTAAAGTCGGAAATCAATTGTGTGTTTGGGGATCAGGGCCACTTTCACCCTCTGCATTGCAACAGAATGGAAACACGGGGTCTATCTAAGAAGGGAAAACACAGTATATGATCATTCTCGGTCCTGCGACTTCCAATAACCGCATACAGTTCTCACCATCAAGCCTCCTTCCAGCTGTTCTGCAGGCTACCAATGACAAAACATCTCTCCACAGTCTGCAGCCTATCATTATCCTGCAAAGACAGACCCTGGCATGCCAAGGAGATACTAAAATACAGGGCACCAGAGACTTAATGACAGGCAGAAAAATGAATAAGTCAAGGTTTGGCTGTGGCTGCATGGATAGTTGTGATGTGTAAAGAGGAGAGGGGGGCGACAGAGACAGGGTCAGTTAGCCTCCATCAGACATGAAAAACAACCTTCCTTTGTGTGTTTTTCTCCACACTTTGTTCAGCTTGTTGCCTCTTTCTAAACCTGATTGATGAGACTAAATAATATGAAACTAGAGATGTTTGGATTGATCAGGAACTGATTATTACCAGAAGTCTTTATGCATTACAGTGGGTAAAAATTGAGCTTCGAGGTCACTTTCTACTTAAAATATTTGTTTCAGTCAAGACAAACCTCAGTTCACTTTATTGGATAGTTTGATTGATTGAGGGGTGAAAGCTTAAACAAATTCTGGTTCACACTGAACAACTGAACTCAGTCTCAGCTCTCTACCAACAGCATCAGAGTCCGATTCTATGTTGGTATGAGTGTGATCAATGTCAAAAATGGACCAAACGAGGGATGTAACCCAGAAGGCAGTGCACTGTGGATTGAAACTTGTCAAATATCAGAATGAACAACAGTTAGCAAACTGTTGTACTATTTATAAACAACATCAGATAAATTAACATTGAGCCCTGATGATTAACTGTAATTTAATCATTCAATGAAAATGCTCCGTATGCCCCTTGCAAAGGATGCCTGCAAGGTGAAAAATAAATAAAATACTGGCAAATAATGAGTTTTTTTCCAAGAATGCAGTGAATGTCATCTGTGAGCGTGGCAGCTGGAAGACGCAGCTTCTAAGAGAATGAGGATCCCTCAATGCTGCATGTACCCCCGAAATCTGTTTAAAACAGTTGTGTTACAGGTTTATATGAAATCTGTTTAAAACAGTTGTGTTACAGGTTTATATGAAATCTGTTTAAAACAGTTGTGTTACAGGTTTATATGAAATCTGTTTAAAACAGTTGTGTTACAGGTTTATATGAAATCAGTTTAAAACAGTTGTGTTACAGGTTTATATGAAATCAGTTTAAAACAGTTGTGTTACAGGTTTATATGAAATCTGTTTAAAACAGTTGTGTTACAGGTTTATATGAAATCTGTTTAAAACAGTTATGTTCCAGGTTTATGCTATGTTCCGCTGAACTCTGCTAGTTTTTGTTAACTCATCTGCTGCGACAGAACATTCACCATCAAGACAAAACAGTTGCAGTCGTGAGGATGACCTCATTCAAATAGATAATTAAGTAAAATACAACATCACTGTGAAATGACAGGCCATAATTCACTGTTTAGCAAAGGCTGTCATTCACATAGATCAATAACCCTTCTGTGAATCTCAGTCTGACTTTGCTCTTGAGTAGGTCTTGAGGAAGTTTTAGAACTGAAAGCTTAAATTTCACTCATTTGCAAAAATTCCAATGAGTTCACAATGACAGCAGGTCTGTGCAAAAATCAGCAGGCACATGTACACCGAGGACGGTGTCTTCGGTGTATCTATTTACATACATTCATGAAAATATGAATTCTATGAATTCTCATCATGCGATATTGGACAGTGTTGTTGCACACTGCATCTTTTTTTATATCATTCAGTCTTAGTTAGCAAGAGTTGCTTTAATAGCATTGCTGCTAGCTTGTGGTCCACCTTGCAAGTTTCTGCTACACGTCTCTGCTGAATGCGGTTACATGTTTGCATCTTAAATCAACTAAATAATAAGCCCCATCACCATTTAACCTGCAAATCGTTTACAATAAATCCACAGGAGTGTGATATTTCTGTTAATTCACAGAGTGAAGTGGTTTAGCAGCGCAGCACATCTTTCCATTGCTTACACACAGCGTCACTGGCACACACCCACAGCGAGTCTGTGTGCCCTCCTCTCATCAGTATCTACTCGCTCAAAATACTGCTGAACTGCCCAAACAGACGCCTTCCTCACAGCACTCAAGAGTATTTGCAGGTCATTGTAAACAGATGAGGAAATGCTACCGCAGTACAGCGGGTCCTTTAAGATACATAAAACATTTATGGCTGGGAGGATCCTCGCTGAGGTCTACAAAATGTACATGTACCTGAAGGAACTAAAACACGGATCCAAACTGACATCCTTTATCGATTCCTTAAATCTTGCAAACAGTTGTAACTGGCAGGTCTTTGTTTGACTCTGTTAAGCAAAGTTATTAAAAGCAAGTTAAGTGAACAATGTTGACCACTTTGATCCTTTTATCAGGTTACACTGCCACCTAAAGGGTATCCAACTACACTACAAAGCTAACGTGACCAACACTAAACCACCTGCTGTGTCAGAACACAAAATATGATTGATCATGGCGGTTCACAAATACATGATCAATATCAACAGGTCAAAAATGTATAACTAGAAAAGCACTCGGAGAGCACAGACCTCCACCAGCGCCACAGTCCTCACCCATATTGTGATTTTCACCATAAATATTAGTCCTACCTTTGTTTCATCTAAAAATTTAGATTCCTTGTCCATGACAACATACCATTAGCAATTGGATTCGTAATGATATCTATTTTAGCTCAGTAGTTATTCATGAAAACCTCATTTTTCATCATGGCGGTTTTAAACTGATCCGGATCACTCCTAAAATCGAATCATTTGTTCCTTGTCCCAGCCTGGACATTTCCTGTAAAATTTCATCGAAAGCCATCCATAACTTTTTGAGTTTTGTTTCTAACCGAGAAACAAACAAACAGACGGCGGCAAGAACATAACCTCCTTGGCGGCGGTAACTATACATTGTGTATACACATAAATTCATACAACCAGTGCCTCAAACCTTCTAAATGTTTTCTTCAAATGTGACACAATTACTGAATTACTTCTGAAATATTTAAAAATCATAACAGATACATTTACACAAATGTCTTAATACTGCATGGAAACAGTCAGTTTTAATATAACCAATGGACTGCACAGTAACATAAAACTGTACCATGCTCTTGATCATACTGCAGAAAAAGGAGCACATTTCCTTCACTAATCACACTTTCAAGCCCTGAATAATAAACAGACTGGCTGTGCATACTGCAGAGCACTAAATACACATACACTGAATATCTCAACAGTTTATATTTGTTCCTCAGCTACAAAGCCACCAAAAGCTGACATCAACGTCTTACTGGAAGCCTTAAACACAGGCTCTGTTTCTAAAAAGCAGAAAACAACATCCATCATTCACAGCTCGGCCGAGTCAATTCAGTACAGTTCTGCCAGTTTAAGCTTTGCGGACTCAAATGTTCCAGCTGGAGAGAGTACGACACAAATCTCTGTCTGAAATCCACAAAGTACTTTATGAATGAGTCATTCCTACTCGTAATGTGTTTCTGATTCATTCTGAAGAAGTATGATTAAGATTTGAGAAATTATAAACTGTATATGTGTGTGTGAATGCGGTTGTAGCTGAGAGTGTGGTATTGTTTAGGTGGGAGGTTTCTGATCCCCTCCGTCACATTTATCTGCTGTGAATCATTAGCATCCAACTTCCTGGAAGATGGATTCACGGGTTATAATCTCTTCCACACTGAGACTAATGATGAGCTGAGTGAGAACACGCGTACGAAGTCACTTCTTTCCCAGACAGCATCTGAAAGAATGTTATCATGTTATACTTTTCTATGAGGCTGAGCAGTATCGCCTTACAATGTCAGCTCAGGTTTTCTTTTAAAACCAAATCTAATTCACTATAAAAAAAATCACATTCATCAAAAAATACAACTCGGAAAGATCAAGCTTTATGTTATGTAACATTTAGCAAAATATACTGCAAAATGTTGGGGTTGATGATGTATTTGTTTCCTTGTTTGATGCACTTTGCACTTTGAGGACATCTAATTCACTATAAAAAAATCACATTTATCAAATAATAAAACTTGAAGAAGTCAAGCTTAATGGTATGTAACATTCAGCAAAAAATGAGCTGAATTGCAAAATTTTAGGGTTGACATTTGTTTCGGTGAGGAGAGGTAAAGTTTCACATGGGAAGATTATTTTAAGTAGTAATTGTGTGATTTTTGTTACAGCCACCTCAAAGTTATTTTAAAGGTGCTATGAGGAGAATCTATTTCTGGCGACATAAAGACTCTGCTACCCATGAGCATGCGCGGCGACTGTCGTAAAGACGTAACCCAAGCCAAAGCGTGCGTTTGTTGTGATGCTACTAAATGTAGCTCGGACCTTCCTCAGAACTCTGCATTGCTTTACAACTTCTTTTTTCAACAACTTACAGGATGCAAAGTGACGAGGTAATGTATCTTTTTCTAGTTACATAGCGGTAGTTTTTCATGTGTGACAACAAGCAATTTTTGGAAAACTTAGTATCGTAGTTTTGTAGCCGACTATATATCGCTACTTACAGCCTGGCGCTCTAAGACGAAGTTGAGTATCCAGGCCAGTCCAGCCCTGTCTGACCTGACCGTGGAGCTAAGGAATAGCATTTATAGATAACCTATTTTGATGCTATAATACTCATCTTAAAGTGTGTATTTCAATCAGGCATATATCTAAAAGTGAGACTTTTTTGTAATTACTTAGAAACTCCTCATAGCATCTTTAAACTACAGGTAAGTTAACAATCTAGCTTTTCATTTTATTTTTTTTATTCTTATTTTCTTTAGAACATGATTTATTGATAAAATCATTTTTGCCATGGCCTTCTTCAGAGCCAAACAGCTAATAATTGGTTCAGTTATAGTCAGGACTGACTTGACTCATTAATGGCTACATACGTAAAACTACGTTGGACAAAAATGCAAGTGCTATTTTCTAATGCTGCTAAACTATTTTTAATCATAATTACCAGTGGTTGACTAAATATGCTTAAAAGGCAAAAAAAAAAGGTAAAAAGCAAACAAAAAAAACTACAAAAGAGAGACAAAAATAGTCCTGTTTTTATTACTTTAACTCTTTAGGTGACCCTTAACCAGTATTTTGCTAATACTTTGACTAGTGACAGAGAAAAGCCTCAGTTTACACCTCTGACAAATCAAACAAATACAATACTAAATGAATCAACTTGGACATTTTAAGCTTTATTTTGGAGTCTCTTGGACACCCTGGCCACTTTTTTTGATTGTTATGAAACTTTTATGAAAATGATTCATGTGATATTGTGTGTCCTTTCCCACTTTCACTTCTCCTTGAACGCAGTCCCCCATTTCCAATGAAAACACACAAACAGGAACTTTCAACAAAAAGTGTGAGAATGTAGGAGTGGAGAGTGTTATTAATTAATGTGCAGAAGAAATGATTGTTTTAGTATGTGGTGAAACTCTCAAGTCCACACAGTGCATAGGGTATTGTTCTTTTTCTTGGGGCAAAAAGAGCCCAAAACATCTTTAACCTTTTAAAAAAGTTTGCCAGAGGGGCCGCGGTTAAGTCTGAGCACTTCATGTTCAGAAGCTGGAGTGGTGACAACAGTTAAAGTGTCTGAAAGCCTCTAAACAACAGCTGCTTGTGGCATGATGCTACCTGCTTTTGCAGCAGTTTTATCAGAACTGGATGACATTTTTTTTTTTATCAAATGATGTAGAAAGAACCCTGAAAATATTTTTAATTGAAAATAAATGTTGCTCCTCTCCAGGCAAAACAGGTCTTGGCAAGAGTTTTGCTGTAAGAATTGACCCTTGGTTTGTGCTTCACTCTGCAGCAGTAGTGCCCACCTAGTGCATCATCTGATTGGCTCAGAGTTAATGTGATTGACAGGACAATCTTCCAATCAAAAAAAATCAATCTTTATCTGTACAAAACAGATGTTACCTCAAGATGTTTTAAAAGGAGTAGTTGGTGCCATACTCCTTTACATGAGTAAAATGAGAGTTTATAACAGTAATAAATGTATGGATGTCCATTCCATAAATTTGGTTCCATATCTCTATTCATGTCATATACTTCTCTCTCTCTGACGTATCAGTTTACGTGAGGACAGCCTGTTGAGATGAGACATCTCATTTTCGAGACTCTTCCCCTTTATATGGTTGTAAAGTTAGTTATTATGGCAGTATAATCACTAACAGCCATGAAAAGAGGGGTCATTCTGGTATTAACAATCATAACAATCATAGTCTGAATATGTAATTAAAAAGCTCTCCCCAAACATTTCAATGAGCTGTTGCCCAGATAGGGAATGATCTAAATGTATCCTACTGTCTATTTGTCTGGGTGACATCTGTCTGAGAAGCTACAGATTGGCTCTTCCACTCTACCTTTAATTGACCCAAAAATAAGTAATAAGCTGTAATGTGGTTGATCATAAACTGATCAATTATCATTCATGCATTCTTTATAACTTATCTTGCAAACGTTTGGGTTCATTAAATCAGACCAGTTACCCCCATAAGGATTTCCAGACACAAAAGGATGAGTTTTTCATCAGAGGTTCCCAAATGTGCACAGAAACACAAAATTCCATTAATCTAGTGCAAACAAGAGTCTAAAAGTGCAGACATTTAAAGGAACATCCTCACACACCGCTGCAGCTAAATCAGCCTGTAATCAACATTCTTTCAACAGGAAAACAGGGGAGCACTGGGGTAAACACCCACAAATATACACAGACGCACGCAGCCTCTAATCACTCCTGCTCTGGAGGGAAAAAAAACACACAGGCATGCATTTCTGCAGCCCCCCACCACCACCCAAACACACTGCTCACAGTGTGCACACATGCAAACTTAAAGCCCCTGTATTCCTTCTGTGTCTGTATGCGTGTGGTGTGTATCCAGAATAAGGCCAAGAGTTTTGGGCTTAGCTGTTTGGGTGGCCGACTGTTCTCGAGTCAGAGTCACATCTCATGCACACACTGTGAGGAAACACGTGTGTTACACTGCAGAATGCCCCCATTGACACCAGCAAACAGCTTTCTTTTTCTGCCATTTTCTGCCCTAATTCGTGTCTTCCGTTCTACGGTCATTCTTCCTCTGCAGATTTCTCCTGCTGTCTGTTTGTCTCCACAATCCTTGTTTTTCTCCCCCTTCTTTATTTCCCTCATTCTTGGAACCTCTGAGGAAAGAGGTTGAAGAGCTGGTTTCTGATACAACAGACATGAACTATGACATGGTCTGAGCCACAGCTGCTAGTCAAGGTTTCCAACTATTATAGCTACACTTTTTTGCACATCTAAAACTCATCTTTACCTAAACCACACAAGCACAAAAACCTGGAAACACTGCAAAAAACACTACAGTAATTCTTCAGTTCCACACAAGTTCTGGTTTTTAGTTGCGGGCCTCAGACACAACTGAAACATTAGTGATTTGCTATGCATAAAATCCCAGATAACACGATCCTATCATGCTAGAAAAGTCCTATTATTCTCATGCCAGACAAGTGTCACCCCCCTGCCTTGGGAAAGTCCAAGATTGCTTCATTAAAAAATAGAAAAAAAATCTATCACTACCAAATGATGGAGGTTTTTTTTATCATACTGTGTGATTGTAGTCATAAAGTCGTACAACTCGCATAATGCTGTAATTATCATTTAAACAGGTTATCGGAAATGACTTACCATTTATTACTAAGCAAAAGAGAAGTGAAAACAGCAAGAACATTTCCAAACTGCAAAAAAAAAGGGAAGTCTGCAGTGTAATCATTTTTCTGAAATTCATCATAAAAATGTGGCTGTTTGTGCCACTTAAGGGTCTTAGGCTTTACTAAACCTTTGAATCATAGCTGACCTTTTGTCTGGGGCTGACAGTCTGCCATGGAAAATATTATGTGCGCTTTGGTCGATGTTACTTCCCCACCCTAGAGGCATGTTTTTTTCTGCCTTTGTGCCTCAGTGGTTCAAGGTGTTACAGCTGTCACATCTTGCTGATTGAAACAACAGAGGTGCTGGGATCACTGCAGAAGGTAAATATGTGCAAAACAAACATGCCTTTAGACATCTTGGCTAACATATATTTTAAAGTTTGCTGAGAGATGTGACATACCTGGAGATTAGGTGGTTTCTTGATAACCAATTATCTCCTTTACTCATCCTTTAAGCACACCCTGATGTGAACAGCACATGGACTTGAGTTTATGAAGCACTTCTGTCGTCTTTCTGAATACTCACCGCAGGTCAAATCCACCCACTCACACCCTCCACTCTCATATTCACTCACTGATCGCCCTGGGTTTCTATGGAAGTTATCCATCACCATCAGCTAATACGTAACTACCTGAATTTGACTTATTATGTGTTTACTAGGTGATAAAGCTCATTTATTATCATTGGCAAACTGAATTACAGGCCAATGAGCATACCTGACTGGAGTAAATTAATACAACCTGTATTTGTTAAAATCTGCCTTGCTTAAGTTGGTTGATGAATTGAACAATCAACTTATTAAACTTAATGTATAATGCAGAGGTTGCTTTTTACCTCTTTTACATCAGGACTCCCCTTGGTTTGGGCAAAGTCCCTTGCCCTCCTTCCTTTAGCGCTTTAGCAGTTGCTCAGACATGTGCATCAAGATGGAGAGAGAAAGAAGGACGGCCATGTGTCTGTACTTTCATCTTTACAAGTAATCCAGTTGCTTGTTATACTTCAACACCATAAATCACTTTTAACAATATGAAAAATCATGTTTGGCTGACATGAGTGTAACTTTAAACAAAGCCATGCTCACAATGTTTAGCTGACACACCAGCTAACACCCACAGCTGAGAGAGGAACGGTCACAGTGTCATGATCACTTTAATGTCTTAAAGGAGACATATCATGCTGATGCATGATTTAATACTTACATATAATATAATAAATTTGAAAACAAGACCTTACACCCCCTTAATTTTCAAAAAATTAGATATTGTATTTTTTCTGATATCCTAGAACGAGATTTGATGCCTCTGAAAATAGGTCATTGCGAGATGTCGATTTCAAACGTCATGACGACACGAGGTACCTTTCTTTTTATTGGAGTAATCTGATAAAACACTTCCTCCTCTGTGATGTCTGTTAGCCACAAAACCGTCACCGAGGAACACATCCAGCAGCAGGGGTATAAAACTCCCTCACTCACATTCCCTCATTACCAGCTCTGGCCTGTAGGGGGACTCAATACACGGTCGCTGCTTTCAGCCTGCCGGAAAATACAGTAGAAGGAGAAGGACAGGCTGGCTCTACCCCCGATCGAACTGACCAATCAGAGCACCAAGGGCTGAGACATTGCGAGGTAACTTTAGGTCATCCTTGAGACCAAGCGTTTCAACGAGAGCTTGATAATGGCCTAAAATGAGGATATTGAGAACACTATTGTGGGGCAATGAAGGAACTAAATGACTTGTACTGAGGGCAGAAATGCTTTACAGGCATCCTAGTCTGGCATAGTGAAAAGGAGAAACAAGCATGATATGTCCTCTTTAAAGGGCAACTTCTGTATTTTTCAACCTGGGTCCTATTGCCCCAAGTGTATGTGTGTATACGATTGACGGGTACAACTCGTTTTAAAATTGGCTCAGTATCAAGGGAGCGGATGCAGCCGGCAGCCGCGCAGCAACTGCGTCCCGTATAAGTTTGAGCATTAAAAGTGTTTATTTCGCCACAGACCGGTTGCGATCGCCGGTGCTAGCTCTCTAATTAGCATTGTAAGCATTGCGTTTTCCTTCACGTCCTCTGACCTGTGTGACGTCATCTCCTGTGAGCTTGTTGCCGGAAACAGAGGAGCCATGCAGCCCGCCGCTCAGAGTGGAGCTGCTTATCCCAGAGGACAGTTGAAAGTTTTACTGCATCGGTATCATGGCTGAATATTTACCAGATTTCGAGAGTGAAGACGAGCCTTTTCATTACGACGGCCACTCGTATTTATTTGAGCCAGAGTATACGGACGAGGAGCTGCTACAAACTCAAGAGCTAACGAGGATAGCAACAGAGGGCCAACGAGCAGACGAGGGTGAAGCAGCGGCGGCACGAACGCGAATTTCTGAGGACTGGTGGTGCTCCTGTGGTTGCTGTGACTCTATGCCCACAGAGGAAGAGTGTCTGTGTTGCAACGAGTGGGACCTGTTGCCCAATATTCGTGGTCTCAATATGTCGTGGGATGATACAGAAAGTACCCGATGCTGTGTAACTACATTAGAGGACCTCCCCCCTCTGATCAACAGGGCAGTGCTGGACACCTTTTTTCATGTACCCAAAATAAACTGGAGGAGGTGACCAAAACCACAGGGACCAAATGGTCAACTATCCATAAAGTAAGTATAACTAATATGTCTTAATGCATACAATACGTATAAGTATCGTATGTATTGTATAAGTGTTTATTTCGCCACAGACCGGATGCGATCGCCGGTGCTAGCTCTCTAATTAGCATTGTAACACGGTAGGCCACAAGTCTGTACTGGCTGGACGAGAGGAAAAAGTGAAGAGGATTTAGGGCAACAGTAAATGTGTGTGTCAGAGACAAATCTAGAGCGTTCGTGCCGCCGCTGCTTCACCCTCGTCTGCTCGTTGGCCCTCTGTTGCTATCCTCGTTAGCTCTTGAGTTTGTAGCAGCTCCTCGTCCGTATACTCTGGCTCAAATAAATACGAGTGGCCGTCGTAATGAAAAGGCTCTGGAAATCTGGTAAATATTCAGCCATGATACCGATGCAGTAAAACTTTCAACTGTCCTCCGGGATAAGCAGCTCCACTATGAGCGGCGCGCTGCATGGCTCCTCTGTTTTCTTCCGGCAACAAGCTCACAGGAGATGACATCACACAGGTCAGAGGACGTGAAGGAAAACGCAATGCTTACAATGCTAATTAGAGAGCTAGCACCGGCGATCGCAACCGGTCTGTGGCGAAATAAACACTTTTAATGCTCAAACTTATACGGGACGCAGTTGCCCGCCTATCTAGCTTCGCGGCTGCCGGCTGCGTCCGCTCCCTTGATACTGAGCCAATTTTAAAATGAGTTGTACCCGTCAATCGTATACACACATACACTTGGGGCAATAGGACCCAGGTTGAAAAATTCCGAAGTTGCCCTTTAAGGACCTAGACTCTGTAACAGTCCCCTGTCTATGTTAGAACTTCCCAAACACGAGAGCAGGGGTGGTCAGCAGGGTGCCCGTGAGCACCCAGTAGCCCTTTAAGAGCCTCTAAGGTGCCCACAGGACGTTCACACCACAGAGTCCATGCCATTTAAATCTATTTTCTATTAGTTTTGCAAATAAAGCACATCTACATCAATACAAAAACCAACTAATTTAACGTTTTGTTTAAAATTGCCTTTTTCCTCTCAAACTTTGTATAGAGACACAGTTTACTTTGAGTTGCTGACGCCACACCTTCATCACCACTACCGCTACCTAGAACCCTTACTGCAAAAGTATGACTGCTGCACAAATTAGTTCATAAATAACATAAAAATATTAAAGATACATACCGTAAAATACCAGATAACGGCCAGGGCGTTTATTTGTTTCAATCACTGAGCAGACCAGGCGTTTATATGGGACCAGGCGACTAATTCCTTTCCCACAAAAATCTTGCTTCGCAAAAAACGAAAAAATATGGTAAATGTAATCAAATTATTTATTACACCAGTATGAATATCACCCTTACAGCAAGAATACAGTACTGTAGTTATACTGTTGTCTTCTTCTTTCAACTCAGCACTCTCTAAACACTCTTAAAACTGGCAAGGAACTACCTTACCAGTAGTAAGTAGTTAAGTTAAGGTCTTCTGTTTTTTGGGTGCACCGGGGCCATGTAGATAAGCAGCAATGTACCGCTAACTGACGTGTCCAGGCCCCTGACGTTAAGGGCAAATAACCTACAGCAGCAGCAGCAACGTCTTCTTCTTTAGATGTGTGAAGCCCTAGTGTGTAAGATTCCGGCTTTTGCACTCTAGTGCCCTCTGTGGTCGTTGAGTGTAACTGCATTGTCGTGAAACAGAGCGCCATACACCACCGTGCCTTTTGTTGACATACAGAGGGAGGAGAAGTGAGCTGACAGGATGTCCAGAGAGACAAATAAACTATGTGGACTGTTAAGGTACAGTCTGATAATATTTCTTTTCAAACGTGCACTGTCAGCTGTGAGCTCAGTGTTCGGATGTGTGTTCTGTCACTCAACAGTAGCTCCTAGGCTGCGCCGAATAAATTACACCAGGCGTTTATTTGGAATGGGCGTCTATTTGTAAAAATGTACTGCTACACTTGGCATTTAGTTGGAAACCGGCAATTAATTGGAACTCGGCGTTTATTTGGTATTTTATGGAATAAGTACAATATTCTTGTATTGTTTCTTAATTATGAGTAATAATTAATGTTACTTAAAGTTAAAAGTAAATGTTCACATGTAGCCTCTTAAATGCACAATAAGATTTTTTAGGTGAACTTTGCAAACTTATATCAGTCAGAAACCAAATCAATCTGGCAGCCGTCTGCGTTTCTCCTCATCTCTGGGTGGACCTCAGGCCCAGAAAGGCTGGCAAACAAGACCCTAGAGACTTCTTAATCTCCACTAAAAACCCACAGTCACTGGAGGTTTTATTGAAAGTGTTTATATTGTGATCAATTTATTTATTTAATTGTGTTCATGTAGTCTGTGCACAGCGTTTAAATCAACTGCTGTCTTCTTAAGGGTGTTTTATAAATAAACTTGACTTCATACTCTATCAGAGAATAAAAAAAGCAGCTAGCTTCCTACATTTAGATTTTTCTATGAACTGCAGTGTGGTTGATATTACCAAATGTGTATTTTACAACGGCCTTATTGAGTTGAAAAATCCAAATGCATGTATTGGCAGGTTGTATGCGATGACATACTAGTGGATCAATTTTTGGAACACAGATCTGTTTGTTATTTTAAGAGCATGAACCCAAGCTGATTCTAGCACTGTACTAAGTTTTCTAGTCAAGGCGGTACCTGGTACAGTTCAAGTGTACTCCAATATTTCAGGCAAGAGATCTGAATGTAGTCTTACTCCGGTGCAGGTTTCTGCCTCTAAGAGCTATGGCTGTTCAGGCATCTTTCAACATCATCTGCAGGGTTTCCACACTTATTCCAAGGAAAAATTCAAGCTCTTTAAGCACCACTCTTAGGTGCCTTTTGGGAAATTTCAAGCACCCAGCAGCTGTGGTGCTTGATGAAATGTATTTATTTATATAAACCTCTGATTATTCTGAATGCTGAAATCACTAACTGATGACATTACAGGAAAAAAGTACATTTATTTTCAACTAACTGCACTATTTGCAATTTTGTTGCCACTTCTGATTTTATTTCTCTATCCTGACTTTAAGTGTGAACTATGTAGTCTGATTTTTATAACAAGAGAACATGGGGGAAAAAATCAAGCACTTTTAAGCACCTTGTCCAAAATTCAAGCACTTTTAAAACCCTGAAATTATACACTAAAACTCAAGGATTATACAGACCATCAGAGATCATACAGACTCTGCTTCTGTATTCAACATACTGCTCTATGCTGGCCTATTTCTTCCTCTGAGCTGCACTGTCGATGTGAAAGTAGGAAGAGGGTCACTGTTGACCTTTTAAAAATTAAATAATAAAAAAAATCATCCATTAAAGGCAGATAAACGAGGGGTTGCCCGTGTTGCTTCTTCATCTTTTCCCTTTTTTAGCAGACTTACACATCAACATGTACACTGCCACCTACTGTATCATTTTACAAATTTCATTGATACACATGCCAACGCGCACACATACACACACATATACGCACACACATGCGCACACAGAAATGGCTGTCCTAATTTACTGCTGCACACACAGCTCAGTGTTGTGAAAGCTCAGTGTCTGTTCCCCACTTGTTCCTGTTCTCCATCCACAGGCAGAAGGGGGCGACCACTGTGTGCCTCACACAACAATGGCACAATAATACGTTTTAATCTCAGGAGAAAACTATTAAATGTTCAGTTGTCTGAAGGAGATGACAGGACAGAACTTATTTCATTGTCACATTTGGCCCATCCCTTGTAAGATTTATTTTTCAACACTATCTGTGCCTGACTGTGCAAAATGCCAGGGACAAAAATACAAAATAATGCTCCCAATCTACCTAAGTTGAAATAAATTTGATGCATAATTTGGGCAAGCTTTCCTTTGCTTTGTGACACCAAACAGCAGAGACACATAAATCCTCTGGAGGGAAAGCAAAATCTGTAAATTGAACCAAGTCCTATCACTACCTCATTGTTATTAAGTAAAAACTCACACATTTTAAGTAAAAACGTTTTTCAGGGGGTGCTGGTTTGGCGTAGTGGTTAGCACCCCATGTATTTGCTTCTGCCTGTCCAGGTTCGAATCCCGCCTGTGACCAGTTTGCAGAGTGTCTTCCCCTGCTCTCGCTCCCCCTTTCTCAAGCCTATCCACTGTCTCTCTCCTATCAATAAAGGCACAAAATGCCCAAAAATATACATTTAAAAAAAAAACGTTTTTCAGGATATTATGATTAGTAAAAAGGCCACAAAATCAGAACATTTGTGTCTTTGTGCTCTATTTGCATGCTGATAGCTCCTCGTGTGTCTAAGGTCAACCTGACTTTTGATAAAGCTTCGATCTGTATAGCATGAGGGGTGTTTGTTTATTCACTACTCACTATATTCTACTCACTTAGATAAGACACAAAATGGTATGTTCCTCATATCAGTGGTTCTCAAATGATGTGGCAGGAAAATGCCTTTGGAAAATGTTACAAACCACGAGTTATTATCAAAACTACAAAATAAACTGTACTCTTTCAGCACTAAGAAAGTCGTAAATACCATATACAGCTGCACATTCTTCAACTATGAAAATCTCATATAAACTCCAGGGGAGCACTTTCTTTACCAGTTAAGAGATTTTATATATTGAGGAATAATTAGTTTCACATCTCACTTGCACTCATGGCTTTATGAAACTTGAAGCATCAATTTTATTATTAAATAATTAGTAGACAGCTTTTTGTAAATACTACATGCGTTTGACATCTTAATGTAAGCTTTAGTAGATGAATAATCAGTTCCACACTGATAAGACACTGTAATAAGTATCTTGGATGAATTTGCATGTATATGACTGGTGTGCCTTGATAACCAGTGCACTATTTAGTGAACAGGGAGTGATTTTTCCACACAGCGTAGAACATATGACAAAAATTTACTGTCCAAAATATTTTTTTAGGCTAGGGCTGGGCAATATATTGATTAAATAGATTATTTCAATTTTTTTCTGCAGAAGATTTACAAATTAAAAATCAAGATTTTTTTCATTCACGTACTAAAATTGTAAGTTCTTGCAAAGTTTGAAAAATGCACTGAAATTTAACAGTTTTCATGATGGTGGCACTGTCAGATTTTGCACAAGCACTTCTACAGGCTTGTAGTTATTTTTTTTTAATTAGATAAAATATTGATTGGAGAGAAACATGCTAAAAAGCTGCGAAAATCCCTCAGCCTTCAGTGTTTAAGTAGGCAAACCTGCCTGCGTAAGAACTACATAATCAACATGTTATAACACACTTTCATTTTAAGAGAAAAATTCTGATTGATTGAGGAATATATTTTGACAACATAAAGGCAGAACTTGACTTGTGTCATTTTATTGTTACTTGGAGTTTTTTTGGAGAGGGAAAAAATTGATTAAAATCATAAATCGAGTTTTGTGGGGAAGAAATCAGGGATTTTATTTTTAGGCCATAATTTAGGCTTTATTAGTTTTGTTTAAAGCCCTAATGCTCCACCAAATTCTTTGCCTCCCTTGCATTCTCCTTCCACTTATTCAGGGGAAGCAACCGTCATTTTAAAAACACTATTTTTTTTAATTTTTTATTTTAAAGTTTTGCACGAACATGACTTTGGTGTGCCTTGACACAAAGTGCACTTAATCATGAAAGGGGAGTGATTTCGTACACATCCTAAATTCACCCCAATGTTTCCTCAAAGTTCTTGAACCACTCGTCAGCCGCCCCAGGGGTCAGGACCCTCACTTTGAATACACTGTTAAAATTCTTATATTAATAGATTTGCATAGATATGGCTTAGGGCTGGGCGATACTGCCCAAAAATGTTATCCAACATTTTTGTCCACAAAACTCAATTAAAGATCTTAATCGTTTTGTTTTTTACTTTCCAGGAAAAAAACTCCATGCAACAAATCAAGAACACAAGACAAGTGTTGCCTTATAACTATAAAAATATTTCCCAAATTGTAACTAGAAAGTCCCTCTTATATTTAATACATTTCCTTCAATGTTGTGATTAAATGCTCAACAGGTGGCTTGGAGGTAGGCAGTCAAAATAAACACTGAAAGCTGCTTTTTCTGTTTTATTAACATGGAACTCTGTCATTGTTACTTAATCTCATTTCAGAACCAAAAACGAGCCTAAAAATAAGCGTGTTTAAAAAGTTACAAGGCCTAACATTACAGAAGCAGTTTATATTTCTGGAGTCATATTTCAACAGTTACACGACTTCAGTTAGTCGAGTAAAATGTGAGTATTGCTATTTATTTTTCAAATCTTCTGCTGTAAAATAATTCAAATCTAAAGTCAAGTTTAATTGCTATATCACCCAGCCCTAGTATGACTGTGTTGTGAATTGACGTTGGATAATGCGCATGGTCAATGGTCGGGAGGTTGCAGGTTCGAGTCCCGCTCCAGGGAGCACATGATGATGTGTACCAACCCCAAGTTGCTCCCACTGCTGCGTCAGTGGTGTGTAAATGGGTATAACACATTAATGTGTTAGTTGATTGATAATTAACATAGAAACTCATTACCATTGGGTGAAGGTGAGAGTGAATGGGTATGAATGGGTAAGTGTGACCTGCAGTGTAAAGCAACTTTGTGTAATCAAAGACTAAAAAACACTTTATAAGCTCAATATGATATACAGTGAGTGATTATGGACACATCTAACAAAAATGAACTTCCCAAAATAATTTGAGGCTGTTTGTGTTCTGTCCTAAGCCCTTCAAAGTTACTGACCCCGTTTGCATCCTCTGTCGACCTCCCCAGGGGTCGGGACCCTCAGTGTGAAAACAGTTTGCTTATTTTGACGTCTGGCTCTCCGGTTTGCCGATTCACATGTAGTCAAAACAGGATTTAAGATTCAGCACCACCATAAGGACCACCGATGAAGAAATGCGCCAAACAAAGTGGAAAACTAGACTGAACTGCACTAACACTGTTATTACGAGTAAATTACGAAAAAAAAACACGCGCTATTTGCATATAATGTGCAAACTAGTCCTGAAATAATGACACCAATGACTTAAATCCGGTTGAGGCTGCGTGCCAGGAGTCTAATTTTCAGGAAACTTTACTTTTTAAGACATAAAAAACAGTCCGCATCAGTGCATGATGGCAGAAGTGGATCCATTTAAACCTCCCAGGAGCAAACTTGAGACAATAATACAGAAGGAAGAGCATTTCTGACGTGAGCCATGTCTGCAGCGCTGCTGTGGTCTGACTTTGAGGATTATCGCACCATGTGGTTAACGATAAAAAACTATTTTGGTGACATTTTCAGCACATTAGGACAAGAGGGCAACAAAAGCTGACAGCATACTCACATTCTCCGTTATCTCGGATGGAAACCCACCGCGGCACGACGACAAACCAACAAGTTGGACTTCTCATAACGGAAATGTGTGGAGCAGCATGTAAAGTCACTCAAAACGTCGTCGGAGGGGAGCAACAGAAGCTGGACACTGTACGAGGAGAAGCTGCGTGACAAAAAGCTCGTCTCCGTCTCTCTCATGGTGACTGCACGCCACGGTTCCTCAAAGTCAATGAAAAAAGAGGAATGAAAACTCTCGCCGACGAACTTGACTCAGAAAAAAAGTGGCGACTCCTCATTTCCGTTGTCAAAAAAATGTGCCGCGGTCCAGTTCTGTCCGTAAAGTGAGCGAAAACAGCAACGACGCAGCTTCCGGTTGTGACTTTCAAAATAATAGCTGCACCGGAAACGAGGACGATGTAGTGAGGTCACACAAAATCGACTTTTTTTTGGTTAACAGTCAGTTAAAAACGATTTACATTTGAAATAAGACTCCATATTTATTTGTTGTATTTATTTAACTCAAGGAATTATGAATTGATATTTCAGGGCATGCTGTTCATGGCAAAGAAGGAAGTTAATATCTCCACCAAGAAGGTTGTGTTTTGCATTTGTATGTTTGCTAGATTGTTAGCAAGATTAAACAAAAACTACTTGATAGATTTTGCTGAAATTCTCAAGAGATGTTCGAAATAGCCCATCTTAAAAATGACTAGATTTTGGTGGTGATCCAGATAACCACCATTAGCGAACAATAGTTTTTGCTCAATAGCTGTACTACTTAAAGTGATATCAGCATGATTCTGAGTGCTAGGTGTAGGTTTTCAGGGTCAAGGAACCATGTTATGATGCTAACTTTGCCATTAAACTATTGCTTATAGATGTAACAGAAATATGTGAGCTACCTTGGTGGAGGCCTGCCCTCTCCAAGTGCTTTCTAGAGTAAGCGACGAGGGTGTGTGAAGCTAGAAATCATTTAGATCAGGTTCAGAGGCTTTCTTTTAACGAAATAATTTTTAGTGAGCTCCAAAGCTTACGACAGTCGACTCATTCCATCCTCTTCTTCTTGCTCTCTAAGCAGAATGCCCAATACCAGAATATCAACTAACATTATTGTAAAGTTAAATGTGTAAACAATGCAGCAATTACCCAAGAACAAACTAAAAATATGTCTGCATAAAAATAATAATAAACATATCCCTACTGTTACTATAATTATGTTTATTACCATATATTTGCTTATTGTTAGTATATCCTTTTTTTCACTCTTACACTAGTAACATTTTGATGGTGATCCAAAACCACATGTGGATCCAGAAATTTCTTAACTATCTGTTAACTTTGCCAGAAGTGGCAGATTTACAATTTTTTCTGTTAACTTAAAAAAGTTCTCCATAAAGTTTGAGGACATTTTCAGTAAATGTTGTATTTGTATTATGCATAAGTGTATTTTTTATGAGGCCTTTTTAGCAGAAAAACAAAAAAACTGGCCTGTGAAAAAGTGCTTAAAAACAAAAAACAGCCAGTGGCTAAAATGACTATTTTCAGGTTTCCACCGTTTTATTTTTAGAGCCACTCAAATACTCAATCATAATCATTGTTTCTTGTTGGTTGACTTCATAACATTTCCTCTCTCTCTCATTTGAGCTATCAGTTACGTTCACTTTCTCTTTCCTCACATGCCGTCCTCCTTTGTTATCTCAGACCCAATAAACTATTGTGAATCATTAAATAAGGGAGTCACAGCAACAATGGTAGTCATCATGAATGGCAGTAAGATTTTAAAATGATGCTCCAGTCTAATCTGGGTCATTGTATCCGAACATGCTGCTAATGAGTGCAACATCTCACCCTGGAATATAAATATGGCTCTTAAACCACAAGCAGCATTCACCAGTTGAAAGTCAATAACAGATTATTTGTTTCAGACGTGAACTAGTTTAACAACTTAACGGAAACTGGACTGTTGCCAAGCAACCAGCGTTGTTATGTTCACTTAACGTTACCACAAACCACCTACTTTGTAGAAGGAGCATCAGGGCTGGACAGTAGCTGCTGGATATGGAACATCAGTCTGAACTGTAGTGATACATGAGATGAACGATACCAGAAATGTGGCACTTTGTATCAGTGCAGCCCTTCTGCTGAAAAAAAGTCAACAAATTGCCTAAAAGTACAGTTAAGACCAACATTGACAAATGCTGTGTGTTCATGTTCAAGTATTGGTCAATCGAGTGTTTTCTCTGTTTTATGTTGGGTTGGTGCCTCCAACATGATCTATGACCACCCCAAAATACACACACACAACTATTACTACTACTAATACTAATACTAATATCAATGTAAATGAAGTTTTTGTTACTTTAGCAGAACACAAGAGTGTTTAAACGTTTTATTATCTAGTTCAGCCAACTGAGAAATTCATCTCCAGAGTGCCGCAATGGTTTCCAACTTCTGATTGGGCCAGCGGTGGACATCCAGCCCCCACTGCTCTTCCCTTTTACTTCCCCGAACTGCTAACTTTTGGGGAAACAGTATCTCAGTATTATTCCAATCATTATCCTACCATTGGTCCCAAAAGGGTGCCATACTAGCATCACCCCCGTTATAGCCTTACTATGCCAGGACCTCCCTCTTGTAAAATTTAAATACTGAATACATTAAAAGAAGGAAAATTGAAAATAATAATAGAAATAAATTTATTTATATGTTTACTCATTTTTTGTTCTAATTAACAGTCCTCCCCCTAACTGCCATATTTATCTGAAGTAGCTTTAGAACTTATATCTACAAAATATTCATCAGTTATAATAACAGTAATCATATATTTGCTATTAACTGTTTATTTCTCACAATTAAACTGTTTTAACTTGATGGAAACAATCCTTGTTATTGCTCCTGTTATAACAACACGTGGGTGTTAATTAACTGTAAAAGTTTATAGAAAGGACTGCATGACATGAATGTTATTCATAAATGAGTAATTAAAAATCATTAATATGTTTTGTCACAAACATGTCAGTGTTTATTAGTGAGGTTCATTTATTTTTTACCCCTCCATATCTGCCCCCCACCTATCAGTGACCTCTTAAGCCCTCCATGGTAACTTTCCTGAGGAGGCCTGAGCTCCAACTTTGATGAACAAAGAGTTTGTTTTTATTTATTAATTTAATTAATAGGGAAAGTGCACATTAATGAACATCTATTCAAAGAACAATAGATGTAAGTATGCCGAATTATAGCATTAATGCTAATTTACATCCGTTGTCCCTAGGCACATAACACACAAAGACTTTGGCAAAGACACCACACACATATAAGCAGGACATAGAACAGGACAATAGATCATAATGAGAGCAGAACACAACACAGTTCATTTCTAAAACCCTGGATGTTAATGGTTACAGGTCTGGTTTGCTTTCAGCCACTGCTTAACATGTGTTTTAAAAGTCTGTAATGTGAGGCACTCCCTTATGGCAAGTGGGAGACTGTTCCAGATCTTACTGGCCTTTACAGAAGCAGAGTTTTGTCCAAGGCTGTTTTTCTGTATGGCACCTCACAGTCCCCTCTGGATGAGGCCCTGGTGTTAAGGCTGCTGTGAGCCCTTATTTAAAAAAATTTAGACATAGGAGGTGGAGCAAGTCCCTGGAGCACCTTGTACAATAAACAAGCAAATTTGAAATGTATGAAGTTCTCGAAGCTCATGAAGTTATACATTTTTAAAATGCTACAAACATGGAATGATAACGCATGGCGGCTGTCGTAATGCTGTGTTCCAGTAACCTCAGAACTGGGAGTGAGATCTGCGACTTATCGGCGTTCCAGTTGAAGTCTGAAAAAAACATGCCATCTACCAGGCTATTTTTAGCTGTTGTTAGCACGCTCTGCGTTGTTGTTCACAAATATCACATGAAGAATGTGATTATCACTATGGCAGCATTTTTTGTGAATATAAGTCTAACAATACTATGTATTCAGCTGATCTAGAGCGACACACCCCAGTCAGAAGTGCAAATAAATTGATTATTACAGGAGCTAAATAACTGTTCACACTGGGGGCATCCATCTTCGATTGTCAACGCGGGGGTGGCGAGATTTCACCGAGTTCCCAGTAGGAAATTTCGACTTAGGGGGACATTCCAGCTGCAGTTTCCTACTCGGAACCCAGAAATTCCTACTTCTGACTTCAACTGGAATGCACAAAAAGACGTGACTGCAGCCAAAGCATGTGTTTGTTGTGTTGTAGCTTGGACCTTCCTCAGAACTCTGCATTGCTTTACAACTTCTTTTTTCAACAACTTACAGGTGCAAAGCGACGAGGTAATGTGTCTCTCTCTCGTTACGTTTTTGGACAAGCTAGTATCGTAGTTTTGTAGCTGGCTATATATCGCTACTTACAGCCCGGTGCTCTAAGACGTGTCTGAATAATATAAATTTGCTCAGTTTTAAGTGTCATGTACTCGAAGTTGAGTATCCACACCAGTCCAGCCTTGTCCGACCTGACCACGAAGCTAAGGAATAGCATTTATAGATAATCTATTTTGATGCTACAAAACTCATCTTAAAGTGAGTATTTCCATCAGGCATATATCTAAAAGTGAGACTTTTTTGCAATTACTTAGAAACTCCTCGCAGTCCTTTTAAAAAGTGTGTGAATTTTTTAGTTTTTTTGAATTGTTACTACTGCAGATAGGGGATGGCACAGTGGAGCAGTGGGTTGCCTCAGCAAGAAGGTTGCTGGTTTGACTCCCCATGTCAAGGCCTTTTAGTGTGGAGTTTACATGTTTCCCTGTGTGCCTGCGTGGGCTTTCCTGGAGCACTCCGGTTTCCTCCCACAGACCAAAAAATGCTTTTCAGGTTAATTGGTGACTCAAAACTGCCTGTAGGTGTGTGCATTATCATGAATGGTTGTCTGTCTTTCTATGTGGCCCTGTGATTGGATAGGGACCAGTTCAGTGTGTGCACCACCTCTCTCCAAATGTAAGCAGGGGTTGACTCCAGCTACCCTGTGACCCTGTAAGGGATCAGCAGTATATAGATAATGTTTGGATGGATCCTGCAGAAAGACTAAATCTACAGTGCAACATTGTTAACAAGTTAATACAATGTAAAAAGTCTGAGCACAAACTGTGAAGAATTATGGGAGCAAAGTGACAGGTAATGTTACTGATAAAAGTTAAGTTTCAAACCTGACAGTATTTAACATATTTTTTGCAAAAAAAATGTAAACAATACAATTGAAGACAATGATATTAGCAAAAACAACACTATGATAAATAAAAAACATCAAATCTTAAAGGTGCTATGAGAAGAATCTATTTCCGGCGAAATAAAGACTCTGCTACCCATGAGCATGCGCGGCGACTGTCGTAAAGACAGGACCCAAGCCAAAGCGTTCGTTTGTTGTGATGCTAATGAATGCAGCTCAGACCTTCCTTAGAACTCTGCATTGCTTTACAACTTCTTTTTTTCACAACTTACAGGATGCAAAGCTACGAGGTAATGTATCTCCTTCTAGTTACGTAGCGGTAGTTTTTGATGTGTGACAACAAGCAATTTTTGGACAAGCTAGTATCGTAGTTTTGTAGCTGGCTATATATCGCTACTTACAGCCCGGCGCTCTAAGATGTGTCCGAATAATATAAATTTACTCTCATTTTAATTGTCTTGTTCCTGAAGTTGAGTATCCAGGCCAGTCCAGCCCTGTCCGACCTGACCACGAAGCAAAGAAATAGCATTTATAGATAACCTATTTTGATGCTATAAAACTCATCTTAAAGTGTGTATTTCAATCAGGCATATATCTAAAAGTGAGACTTTTTTGTAATTACTTAGAAACTCCTCATAGCATCTTTAAGAAATGAAGCCAACAAGTATATGGTAAATCTAGATTATAACAAGATTTAAACAAGCTTATTGTATAAAATATCTTAATTATATTTAATAAACTAGATAAAATAAGAATACATTTCTTACCTTTCCACGTAGTGAAACTGCTGGTCTTGCTTTTCTTAACTCACCTGGTTGAACAAATCTTTCATTATCGGATGCCATTTGTGTACAAATCAAATTAACAAACGCGACACAGTTGAATTAAAAACCAGTGTTAACACTCTCAACAGAAAACAGTGTCATCAACTCAATGAAGATGTCATTATTGTTGGCAGCATTGTTGGGACTGCAGTTCTTTCTGCTGATTGAAACTGGACAGTTCAGAGACTTAAAAGCTGGGACGCAGTGACACCTGGTGGCTGAGAAGAATCTGATGCCTGTGATCTGATTCAGTTCAATTCTGGTACATTCAATTACTTTTCTTTTTTACCCAATTATAAACATCATTTAAAATAAAAACACAAAGGGCAAGTGATTCTTAACCTACAACCTAAAATTAACCTAAACATTTAAAATTTCCTAAATTACAAAACAATGGTTCATAGAAATGGCTATAAAATTCATAAAAGTTTCAAATACCATTAATAATGCGATCAGATTATTTTTAATTGTTTCTTAGTGTAAGAGTAACAAAACCCAGCACAGGAATTTTCCTCCAATTTCAAGCACGACAAAATTAGACTCTTACTTAACAGACTCTTTGCTCTTAGTTTTATCTCAGGTAAATAAAGTACTGAGTAGTAACAGTGAATTAGTAAAATAAAATAAAAAAATAACTCCAAGCTTTAAGTATCATCTAGTCCAATTGAGTACATCATAAATAAGAATTTAGGTCAACGTTTGTGCCAGGCTAAATATCACACAGGTTATACAGTGGACACTGAGGACAAAACTCCCACTGTAACAGTAAAGGTCTCCAATGTGTAGTAGAGATGTTTTTTAAGTCTTAAAATATATGTCGTTTGTCCCATTTGATAAACGTCCCAGGCTTTTTGGATCCACACATCATAAGTGGGTTGGTCTGTCTTGAACCATTTTATGGTTATACACTTAAAGGATAAGTTCGGTTTCTACAGCTTTCACATTGTTTATAGAATGAAGTAGAACAATATACTCACCCAGAAGGCTTTCCTGATCCAAACAGTGCTTCAGGAGATATTTAGATCCAAAATCGAGCGGCAGACATCCGTATAATGGTAGCACACGGGCATGTTAGCGCCGCTCCTAAAACTGCATTAATCGTCCAAAAACTCTTTGGTTTCACCAATATTTCATCATGGTCCGCTCGGGCTACTCCTCCATTACAGTCTGTCGCTCCAGACATGTTTTGTGGCTGTGCTGACCTCTGAACGAAAGAGGCAGAATGGTTTCCTCCGCGCATGCACAGTACTCTCTGGAGAGCTGTTCTTCTCTTCGCCTCCGCGCCATCCTTTCGATGAGCTCCTCCATCTGTAAACTCTGGCTCAAAACTGTAAGGACACCCATCATATTCAAAGTTCTCCTCCACAACAACTTCATCCGATAGATATTCGTCCATCCTGCACAAAACTGGAAGAAGAAAGTCGTTGTGTAGCCGTACTGCGCATGTGCGGAGGAAACCATTCTTCTTCTTTCGTTCGGAGGTCAGCACAGTCACAAAACATGTCTGGAGCGACAGACTGTCTTGGAGGAGTAGCCCGAGCGGACCATGATGAAATATTGGTGAAACTAAAAAGTTTTTGGACGATTAATGCAGTTTTAGGAGCGGCGCTAACATGCCCGTGTGCTACCATTATACGGATGTCTGCCGCTCTATTTTGGATCTAAATATCTCCTGAAGCACTGTCTGGATCAGGAAAGCCTTCTTGGTGAGTATATTGTTCTACTTATGTGAAAGTTGTAGAAACCGAACTTATCCTTTAAGGGTTGCTATCATTAATATGTTTGTCTAATATCTTTGTTGACTTTGCTTTAAAATCTTAAGCCATGAAATTTCAGATATCAATTCAGTATAGCAGGGAAACATATGACACAGTGGTTTATAAATTAAATTACAAAGAAAAAGGTCTATTAAATGGAATCAATGTACTAATAATTCTAAACTGTACTTCTATGCAATTAAAACCCAACTTTATTTCAATAAATGATTTGAGTATAAAAATGCCAGCAGACTCATGATTGATTATATTGTACAACATTTTTATTAGCTGTTTTGCATTGTTATAGTACCGTACCATGAACATGAGTTGAATAGTCAAGGTTATTTACAATTCAAATCAGGTACTACACCACAGAGGTTTCTGCCATAGTTAAGGAATTGAATTGGTAAAAAAGTTACTGTGCATTCTGTTTGCATTAGTCTATAGACACGTTTTAAGTGAAGCTACCATTATCATTTATATGACACATTCACAAATTCCATTCAAAATTATTCTCACAAATACAAAAGCACGGAGCAGAAACATCATTTTTGATTACAGTTATTTTCCTGTGGAATGAAAGGAAACATTGGCACTGGAATAATCATTTTTGAGAACACACGTGAAAAGCATAGCGCTGTGAAACTGCTGTATCCATGCTGCAGCGCTCCCCCCCGTGCTGTGCCATTTCTATACCAGCCAAGTGTACAACAGTAATCATTGTGCTGTGCATTGATGCAGACTGAAGGAGCAAAGCCATTGTCAAAAAAGTAATTGTGACAACAGGAGCTTTCACAGAAAACCAAAACAGAAGAGCGGTAAAGAAAAGGTAGAAGAAATAGTTCAAACCCTCTCCTAACTGCAGAAGCACTGTACACAAATATAGCGGCTGCAACTGCATTAAAAGATATAAAGCTAACTTAAGGCACATTAAAACAAAAGTGTAAACAGCTATGGTATGATTGGATATAGAAATACAGTAAAAGTGTCGGTTATTCAAATTGCTGGTGTTAATTTCCAACATGGAATAGTAAAAAAACAAAGAGGTTAAATGTCTGCATACATCATATTCCTCTCATGATCACAGTCATTCATAAAAACTCAGATCAATCAGCTGTAACAAACAAACCACCAATGCACCATTAAAGAGTTAAAAAATAAGATTTCAGTGGTACAATATAAAATTAATACTAAGGCTGATTAAAGCAAGTGTTCAGGCCAAAGAAATAAAACTGAAAAGTCAAAAGAGACGTAAGTGACAAGCATTCTTATGGCACGGCATCGTCTGGCCGATGGCTAACAGGAGCTAAAAATACCGAGTGTTGCTCGGAGCAGGGCATCCAGCTCCCACCATGGTCCCCACAGACTGTGGAGGGGCTGCTCTGACCTTAGCATTCACAGGAGCCGCTGGGCTGAGCTGTGCCCCAGTGGGAGTGTGGAGCAGAATGTGGACTAATGTTCATCTACCACACTTAAAAGCCCCAGGGTGCGGCCCCCAATTTTCTTCAGGTCAGTGTGGAAAGGCAGCCAGTGGAGAGATAAAAGTGGTTTCAAGCCACAGGAAACCTGAATGCAGATTTCTTGACAACTGGAAGTTTTTTTTATTTAATTGTCCTGCTGCCTTTTCAATGAGGTCCTAAAGCAGCTCAGGATGGTGAAGACATTCTTGTTTATTATTTATTACCCTCATTTCTGGGTTGAAATTTATGGAAAGGGTGGTATTAAGATTTCACTGATGCCAATGCCATTATCAATTCTGTTTTAATCTGATTCCTTACCAATTTCCTTATTATTGCCATGGAGAAAAAGGTGTGAAAAACAGGTTTTCAGTGTCAACAATGTCAAACACATGGCACTTCTGATATTTAAAACTGTGCTGAAAAGCTGCTGGTGTTTCCTCTCCTACTTGAAATGCTGTGGCATGTGAACAATGGATATTGAGCAGCTAGTGCCAATTTGTGTAAAATTAAGCCACGATATTGACTACATGTCTCTTGTCTACCATGATCACATCTTTGACTGATTTTTTTTCCATGTGTGCTGACTGCTTCTGATCAGAGCTTCACATCCTTAATTTGAAATGTATCCAGGATGAAGTGTAAAGAATTGATAAAGGAATCATTAAGCAAAATTATATCAATTCCTTAAGCTACTTGTTATCAAATCCTAACTAGAATTGGTTTTCAATTCCCATCCCTAGGCATGAGACAGAAAATTAAGAATGGGAAGATCTTTACATCTTTCACTTTGAGGAAAAAGTCAGAATGTTGGTCAAAGCATTTTTGGTTTTGAGGATTAAACTGAAAGGTCAAGAAAACAGAGGTTCAAGAATTAAGTACAATTCTGAAAAAAAAGTCAACGTACTGGTAAATGGACATATGTTTTCACAAACACTTTTCCTGTCTTCTGGCTACTCAACACTTGTTCCCACTGCAGGTCACACTCATTCAAATCCATTCTCACCTTGGGCATGGGTACCAAAGTCAGGTGCCAATGTGGTACCAGCAGAAACACATCCATTACCAAACAAACAGAGTCACAACACAGACCTTGATGCTTCATCTTAGTACCAGAAAACGTCACAGAGAAGAGGCTGAGCCGTCTCTGCTCAGTCAGCTGTCCAGTACTCCCTTACAGTTAAGGAAACAGACAGTACAGGCAACACAGGACTTATCACATGGGCCATGACAAGAGTAAATATTATCAACACACTTCTTTTAAATTTAATTATACGATCAGGATCCATTCAGGCACTGGCACTAAATTACACCAGTCACAATACACCAGTCTGTTCCTACAGCATATAAGAGGGGCTGCACGAATCTGTCACTGGCTCTGGCTCACCTCTGTTCTTTCTTTGGACCACTTTTGATAGATACTAAGGGCGCTTTCCACTTGTCCACTTGTTTTGAACCGTGCTGTGGCGCGGTTCATCCCCCTCCCCCTCCCCTGCTGGCTTGCATTCACACTTGCAACATCGAACCATGCCCGGGCCCACATGTATATTTACTCAGATTGAAACAGCAGGGGGCGATATGCACGTAACTGGTTGCCAAACCTGCTACGGAGGAGAACGAAGAAGAGGCTACCATGGTAACCATTTCCTACACCAAACAACCAATGTTTACGTTTCGCTCTCTTCTGCATTTTCTTTCAAGTGTGTTTTTTTATTGTGTTTGAGACGGCATCAGCGACCTTCTGGACCCTCGTAAATCATCATAATCCTCAACCAGAATAAACAAATCGACAAACTGAGTAAGCAAAAGATTCAACCACGGGATTAACAGGAAGTAATGCATCAAAAGTAGATCGGTTCGGACCACTTTGTTTCACACCAGTGAAACCGCACCAAATGTAGGGAGATGGAGCGGATCGAGACCACCCCTTCATGGAGGTCTCGAACCGGCTGATTTGGTGCGCACCAAAGTGCAGTGGTTGCATTCACATTGATACTAATGTACCAAACCCCGGGCCAAAACTTCTTTGGTGCGCACTTAATATGGTTGGTGTGAAAACACCTTAAGACTGGGGACACACCACACAAGCTCCACTTTTGGAGATCCTCTGACTCTGTGGTTTAGCCACCACAATCTGACCCTTGCAAAACTTACTCAAATCCTTACACATGCCCATTGTTCCTGCTTCTAACATCAACTTTGAAGACAAATGTTCAGTTGCTGCCTAATACATCCCACCTACTAACAGGTGCCATGATGAAAAGATGATCAGTGCTATTCTCTTCACAGTGGTCAGTGGTCATGTTATGCCTGATCAGCACAGATGTTTCTATGAAAAGCCCTGTGCAGATGAACTGATGTGACTGCAGCTAAGACTCTGCTTTATTTCTGTTGTAGCTCAAAAACAGTGCAGTCATCAGTGACAGGGTATCACAGAGATTGTGCAGAAAACTGCTTCTGGATAAACACACAAGTGTGGAGGAAGCAGACCTTTCAACTTTTTTTTAGTTTTGAAAAAAGAGCTGGAAACTGGGGAGAGAGAAAGTGGGGAGTGGTGTGTGGTAATGGAGCCACAGGCTGGATTGAACCCAGGCTTTAAGCTCTGCCAACAGCATCATCTGTGCATGGGTCCTGCAGACAAACCTGGGCTACTCATGACTCTTTCATTCTCTAAACTCGCCCAACAATGACATGAATAATAAACATTCCTGTGCAATAGGCCTATGTACACCCTTGGTAATATCACAAATGGTTCAAAAGGGTTGGCAGGTGATCCAGCACAAATTCTAATTTTTCACTTGCTTCTAAGTTCTCTGAAGAACTGAAATTGAAGTGCCTTAAGTTGTAGGATACTTTAAACTTTGTCTTTTGTGTTTCTGTTTTGACAAAATAAAACAAAAGTTACAGGGAACTCTGTAAAATGGTAGCCAATGTCCACAACTCACAGGTATCACTACATGTACGGTGTCATGGCCTCTGTATGGGGAGACGTAGCACACATTAGGTTGCTGAACACAATCCATACTGATGAACAACGACATTGTTCAATACTACAAAAACAATTTGGATTACAATAACTTAACAAAGATTAAGACTGCTTACAAGCTGTTACGTAGTGTCCTGGACTATTTCGTTCCCACTTGCATCTGCGGCATGTTTTCTCTGTATCTAAAACACATTCAAAACACTTCTGCTTCACTAAACTGGCACAAATACGTCTAAATGTAGCTTTAGCTTCATCTATCTGCACTAAAGGTGTAAAAGCAGGGCTGTTATACCATCAAAGTTTGTCTGAACAAATCAAAAAGGCATATTTTAATGCACTGCAATAACTTCATACTCTTGCAATTTATTTATTGCAACGAGTAACACTGCAGTTTATTGTACAGCCCTACTTCATACTCTTATTTTTGCTATTAAAGTGCAATATGAAAAAGATCTTTGTCCTCTTATTTTCATCTCTCCTGCTTGGCCTTGATCATCTTCCATAAAAGTGACAAGTGCTAAACTTTTATTCATTTTATGGAATAGGAAAAAATTTGGATATCACTAACACTGCAGTGTCTATCATCTATTTTCTTTTGTACACGATAGTTCAGGTGTCAATGTAAAGACTTGCTCATATTTGCTACATTTAAAGCCAATAATGTTTGTGGCCTTTGGAATTAGTTTGCATATGAAAAGGGAAATGTTAAAGCTGAGGCAACACATTAGTCTGAATGTAGTTTAACTATGGAAAAGCATGACTGAAGATCATGTTTCCGAAAACTTAAAATAAACTGGACCCCAGAATAATTGCACAAGTGTGTTTGAAAGCTAGAAGAGAAGAAAGATGTTGAACATTGTACAAGAAATACAACCAAGGCATTAAAATGATCTGCTACATGGAAAGTCAAGGCTGAAGTCTTTGCTGCTTTAAAAAATAAGGATTTGATTTATTTGACCACTTAAAAACTGTCCTTTGTCATTTTCATTGCTCTTGGCATATACAATTCTGAAAAACAGTGGAAAAGAACATAGAAAACAGTTTTTTTACTGACTTCTTTGATTGCAAAGTGTCATTTTAAGACAAACTGATCATCATGTGCCAGAAAAGATCTGAACCAAATCTTGAAATCTGATTCGTCCCGTATGATTGGTTCTAAGACTTCAGTGTAAAAATGAGTCTGTGGTCTCTTGCATTGAAGTTTTTATAGCTGTAAATGGTTCAAAGGAATGATGAGTTTGTGGGGAAAAAAGGGTTGATCCTTGTCTGTGAGCTCACTGGCTCTGCAGCCACTGCACTCTCAGCTCCTCCACCTCTTTTCCGTACCAGTCATGGAGTTTGGAGAAGCAGCTGGTGCCGGGAGAGAAGGGGCTTTCCAGAGAGGCTCCTCTTCTCCTGGGAGGAACTGGTGGAGCTCTAACTCCATCTGCATTAAGACCAGTCACAATGTTACTCCCAGACTCTCCACATGGGTCCCAGGCCACACACGCCGTCTCAACAGAGCCGTTTGCCAGCAAAGCTGCCTGAGGTTTAATCCATGTGACCCCATTCTCCTTTGAGCTCTCCGAGACGAGCTGTGCTTCATCCTGGAGGCTCTTCTGGGTGAAGAGGACTGACGTAGTGGCGGCACTTGATGATGATGAAACAGAAGACAAAGATGATGAAGAAGAGGATGCCCCTGACCTGGAGCGTGCCACCGGGTTTCGTTTGGGGGTCTTCGGCCTGGCCTGCAGGCCTCCAACTCCAGCCCCAACAGCTCCTGCAGCCTCCTGTATCTCCTCCAGCTGCCTCTCCAGCTCCCTCACCACCAGCCTCATGTAGTCAAAGCTGGCCCTCGACAGCGCTTTCACCCACGACTCCATGGCTGCCTGGTTCTCTGCAGCCATCTTGTACACCCTGGCTTTGGCACAGTCAAACTTGATGGCGAAGGCGAACTCCTCGGCCGACTCGCAAAGCTCCACGGTGCACCCCTCGAGGACGATGACGCCAATGGGCTCTTTGCTGTCGCGCTCCTCAAAGTAGAAAAGCATGTTGCCCTTCAGGACAAACCAGCGGCGGTGATACGCGGTGTTGCGCTCACCTTTCTTAAACAGGAAGCCGGTCTTGTCCGGTGGTGAGTCACAGGTGGCGTAGTGCGCCACGCTACGTTCGTTGAGCTTCATCTTCCTCTCACCTTCCTCTCCTGTGGATTCTTGATTTGTCTATAAATACAAGAATGACTAATGGTTAATGGACTTGAGCTGGTTTAGTACTTTCCTAGCCAATCTGCACACACCACAGGTCACATCAACCCAATCACAGCCCATCACAATGATGAAAGTAGTTTCTCTGCAAGCTGTCCATCAGCATTAGCTAACACATGGGCCTTTAGTAGAGCTGGGCAATAAATCCAGTTTCAATTTCAACTGCAAGTGATAACAATCATGGGTGAATGAAGAAAGTTTCATCTCTTATTTTCGCAACTGACTCAGTAACTGGAAATGAGTGCAATCAGCTTTTAAATGGGCTATTTTACAATAATATCTTTATTTAATCCAAATATTTCTAACTGAAAAAGAAAACAGTGCTCCATTTGCACACAAGAAAAAAGTCAGTATGCAGGGGCTTGAATTAGATGTTGAAACTGAATTCATGAAGTAGTTTGAGCCATAATTACAGAAGGTTTGTTTTAATGGCAGTTTAAAGGTCATCTCGCCAATCTCACTACCTCTAACTATAAAATGTTATTGTACACCCTGGACTCAGATTTTCCTTCATCCAATTCACACGTCTTACAGTCTGCTTCCTCTTAAAGTGTTTATAAAGTGAACGACCTCAACAGCCAGAGAAAAATACCAGAACTTAGTGTGCAGCTACGGATCTTTAGCTCTATTCAAAGAGATTAACATTCAGTCCAGCCATAAAATTCAGTTGGATCAACACACTTGTCCTTTGTTTTGGTTTTGACCCAATGTTTTCAGACCATTTTCCTTCACCCTTAGACAGAAGCTTCTCTCTCATGAAGTTAATGCTACAGCTCTGACTATTCTGTAGTTTCTCAAATAAAATCAATTTAAGATGAAAGCGATTTCTTACAGGATTAAATCTTACATTTTGTGTCCTCATACTTCTCGTTTGTGTAACCATGCAGGTTAATCAAACAATTGCAAAGATATCACACATGAACCATTGTTGCCAAAGTAAACTAAAACTGAAGCAGTGCTATTTGGCACGTATCATGTAAAGGCCCTTGCCTTGTGCATGTCTTTCCCTACTCTCTGTCCCCCTTTCTGAGTCCATGCACTGTCTCACCAGCATCAACAAAAGGCAAAAATGTATTTACTAAACTAAAAGAAGCAGTAAAAAATGAACTTTTACAATTTCCCCTCTGCTAATATAGGGAAACGTTCCAAACTTACTGACAACACCGTGAAAAACTGTTCATTTTATGCTGTTTTCACATAATCAGCTACAAAGCAGGGCTCACACATTACTCTGGAATAAGAAAAAGCAAATCCAAGTTCAAACTATTAAAAAGGATTTAGTACAGTTAAACTCTGGTATTAGATGAAATGCCAACTTCTAGTTAAACTCTGGTATTAGATGAAATGTCAACTTCTAGTTAAACTCTGGTATTAGATGAAATGTCAACTTCTTTGTTCTCATAACTTTGATAAAACAATTTAAAGATTTTTTTTACATGAACAACTGACCAGTACAATATAATACTAGACACAATAATAATGTCAAAGACCTACACATAAAGGAGTGAGGTTGTCTAACCACATGCTTTAAAATAATTCTTCTCTATTTCAAAGGTCAATTGTGTGAAAATTATCTGATGTTTTAAAAACTGGTGTCTATTTCATTTGGGAAGTGCATTAGGTGATACTTGGGTAACACAGACCAAGGATCTGTTTACAATTCCAGGCTAAATTCCTCTTTTTCTCCCTGATAACAAAAACAAACCAGATCTAAACCAAATCCACATGGACTAAACGCCAAAATGTCACATAGGTATGTATTAGGACTGAACAATCTATCGTTTTCAGATCGAAATCGCAATTTTAGACAATGCAATTTTGTGATCGCCAAAGCAGCAATTTTTTGCAGCACTCCTGACTGACTCAGGATCTGTTGTGTCAAGTATTATATACATACTGTTTTACAAATTTGTAGACAATCTATATGTTAAAAGTGCTGGTAAGCAGGTCAACAACACAAAGCCTCTGTTTAGGAGTAGAAGTTAATGAAAACAGATTATTTATCATCACTATTGAAGGTGAATAATGTGTTAAGTGTTTTTCATCAATTATTTCCTTGTCTGTACTGTAAACAAAGTGAATTTTGCACTGAAGTTTGATTTGAAAAAAAAAATCGTGAAGTGCAATGTCTGCCAGAAAAATCGAAATTAGATCTTTTCCTAAAATCGTTCAGCCCTACATGTGAATATCCCAAAGCTTGATTTGAAGAAAATCGTGAATCGAATTGAAATCGCAATATCTGCCAGAAAAATCGCAATTCAATCTTTTCCTAAAATCGTTCAGCCCTAGTATGTATGTTAACAGTCAACTGCACAATGACAGCATGTTCATGAAAATGGCATAAAGACTTGTTTACTATGAGGTACTATGAGGTAGGGCAAATAGCATTGGAAATGCCACCGCGGAGTCCAGTTTACTATGTAAATACACTGAAACGAATGTGTTTGACTTGACACACTCCAGTTATTGCCTTTTACATGACACAGCAAAGTGTAGCCAAAACACTCAGTACTTTGAGGACATTTTTATTGAGAAACTTTTAACTTTTATTTGAGTACATTCATGGAGTGTTAATTTTGTTTGTACTTTCATACAACGTATCAAATTAACTTTAATTTTACTCGAGTTCAAAACTAATATACTCTTTGCACCCAAAAAGTAACCCAATCTGAGGTGAGCAGGACTTTTGTTGCCACCATCACAGAAAATATATGAATATAGTTTTATTTCCTAAATTTTGTATCTCAGTTTCAGGTTTTTCTGTTAATCACGACACACAAATGACAAAACAGATGTAACACAGACTCAGTGCAGCATAACAAAGGACAACATAAAATGCACCAAATCAAATTAAAATCCATAAAATCAGACAAAATTATAAATCAACAAAATTATAAACTTAAGGGTTCCAAACCAGGACAAAAAAAGAGAGTTGAAAGTAGAAAACTACCTTTAGACAAGTTAACCCCGTATTAATAGCAGTTCAGTCAGATGACATTATATTTAACAGCATCATTTCTCTCCACATTATAATCATTAAAGATATTAATTTCAATATTAGACTGATCTTTCTAGCCATGGTTGTATGATTATAAATCTCATGGGAATCATCACTAATAAAGTTACATTCAACAAATTTGGTTCTATGTAAATAAAGATGACTAAGTCTATAATCAGCACAGACAAATGTTATTTTAGTCTGTGTGTCTCTCGGATGGATACATCTTTGGATGTCAAATGTGTTTATGCAAAGATAATATGCAAATATGTGTATCTATAAACTGAAGAGTGTGGTTTCAGCCTGCTCGTTGTATCTTGAGCTAAAACTAGTTCTGAACTGGCGCTATAATATATCTGGTGAATATCGATTGAATTAGATAGATTGAGTAGAGTTAAAACAAGTTCAACACTCTGGCATCCGAACAACACACTGAGAAGAGGACTTTACTCACGGTTTATCTCATGTCCAGCAGCCATCCACCATGTCCCTCCATCACATCTGGATCCAATGCTTTAACATTCCTCCCATCCTCTAACTTTGCTGAAGGCTGAAAAGAACAGAATCGATTAAGCGTTTACTTAACCACTTCTTCTCCTCAACAAACTTCTATTTACAGCCTGTGTGTTTCTGAGTAGTTTTCTCATAGTCGAAGAGGAAACAAAGACCGCGTGAAGAAGTAGTCGCCCAGCTATTTAAAGACGTGAGTGGCGAACTTGTCACATATTAGCTGTTTTTTCCACAAGAGTGTCTGGACTGGTGTTGTGACTTGAAGAGTATCCGTTTCAGCTGGTGCCTTCAGCCGGATGCGTCCGTGGCTGTCGTAGTACAGCTGATATTAAAGACAGAAGGAGTAACAGTGAATGTCTGTTCGCTAAAAATGTCCGTTCTACTTATCAAGATTTCCATATGACATATGCTGAAAGCGAAACTCTCGCGTGAATTTAACTTTACGACATACGTTGTTACCACGACAACTACCGAGAGTCACAGGTTGGAACGGTCACCCGTTAAATTGGCACCCCAATGATTCAGTGTGGTCTTGTGGTCATGCATGTTTGACACATCAGCGCTTTTGCAACAGCCGTCGTAGATTGCGCTGTGTTCATCCTTTCCTCGACATTTAATCAGAACTACACAATAACTGCATTTGGAGTTAGCCTGTATGAACGCTCGTTTATGGCACTCAACCACTTTGTTTAACACTTACGGGCATCCAACGTCAGCATTTTTCACCAGCCCGCCTGCACTAGCTAACACTAAACGCTACAGTTAGACACTACCGGTGAGCAAAACTCATAATTCACAAGACAATAACGACGAAAAGCTTCTGTTTATTACCTTCAGATAAGGACGCCTCCCCCTGTCTGGCAGATGAAACCCTGCTGTTTATGTTAGAGCTTTCATCTTTCTTCCTTCTTCCCTTCAGCATTCCTTTCTTCCATGCCTCGTGACGTCATGGAGAGCGCATGTTGTGTCGTATGAGACCTGCTTGAGCGGGCGGCGTGAGTTTTTCAGCCTGCCGTCACTTTGACGTTCCCGGTCGGGTGAGCAGTGGAGTAAAACAAGCGAACCCCGTCTCTGCCCTTGGAAAGGTGGCATTTGATACAGCTGTCCCGAACAGCAGCGCCTGCAGGAGTGGACAGACTGACCAGCTTCGATTTTTTGACACCTTTTCGACTTCAGATTTAAGTTTATTCAAGAAATCTTTGTATTCATCTGGCAATGAGAAAGGAAATTGACTCAGCAGGAGGAAGTGTACCTACCTCATAGCAAGAAAGTTGCTGGTTCGACTCCCTGGTTGCATCTCAGTTCACTTATTTGCACTCCCTGCCTCCTCCACTTGTGTCTCTTTTCTTCTTAGTCCTTCCATCAGAGATACATGGAGAGATGCAAGGAAATGATGAGGATGAGAAAGGACAAGGGAGACATGTCATTAAGAGACATCAAATGTTCCCTTATTGAAACTGCCATGTAAATAATAACAACAATAGTAATAATGTCTTGGATTTATTTTATAATAATAATGCCTTTCAAGAAACAGTAGGACACTTGTTTGTGCTAATTGTAGCAGTTGTTACAATTGTTCAAATAAACACAAACAAACAAAAAATGTGTTAATATTAATTAAGTACAGGTTTTTAATGTGGTTCCAGCTCGTCCAATCCCGAAAGCGATATAGAGTATTAAAGTTGAGTACTTCACACCAGTTTTCCTTTTAAATAAAATAAACTCCATCTTTAAAGGTAATAGTCTAATAAAATAAAGATCAATTAGGCCTTAACATATTCATGCATAAACACCCTTAAAGACAGTAAGAGCAATGGGTGGTTTTTTTGTTTGTTTGTTTGTTTGTTTTATTTATGATATGTGAACCTTAAAGCGGGGACATTTTGAAAAGTAAACTCTTGTCATTCAACTTAGCTCTTCAAATTTTGCATCAGCCACATTATGTTAAAGTAAATGGTAATTTTTAATATTTAAAGTATCAAAAAAAGAGTATTATGGTCAGGTACGACAAAAAAAAATAATGAAAGAAGGGATGTTTTTCATGACACAATCAAGACAAATATGGACAGAATGGGGAAAAAGTGAAAATGAATGAAAATTAAATTGAATAGTTAAATGACAGGACTGTAATAATGAAACCTTAAATCGCTGGCACTAAATATTGTTCTTTGTAAACAAAACAAAATATTTTGTTATGTTATGAACTTAATCAAATAAGTTAACTCAACTACGTTGTTTATGTAAGGTTGGATTCATTTCTGAACTGAAGTCAACCAAACGGAAGTTAGTTTAAGGTCAGGAGTGGTCTGGAGAAGTTCAGAGCACAGTGTTTACATACGGACAAAAGATTTTGATGGACAAGGCTGGTGCAGCAGTAAGCAACCACAATATACTCAAGACATGCCGCAGCTGATCTGGGTTTAAATCCTGAACCAGATTGTTTTCATTTAAGTAGGTTTCTCTCAACACAAGATTTTGAGTTTTGACCAGAAATTCAAAAATGGTTGTCGCTTCTAGGTCAAACCACAGTGTTACAGTAGCCTCACATCAGTTCTTTTTTACTTACCCTGAGTATTTTACATGTCTATAATCATTAAAGTTGTGCTTATTCTTAATAACCGCCATATTTAGGGAAACATGCTGGTTTTATGAGTTTATTATCACCAACAACCCAAAGAAAGATCCACTGAAAAATCTAGTGGTAAGTTGTTGAGGGTACCAGTACAAAGCTAACTTTCCAGGTTTGCCCACAATAATACATCATCCCTACACTATAATAACAATATTTACAGTATAGCTACAATTACACAAAAACGGTATCTGTTTGTGGAGTTAGTGTCTTCCAATTTCTATATATTTGATAAAAATATTATTTTACTTGTTCATATGACACAAATTGGAGTCAAATAACTGCACCACAAGTTACACAAAATGGGGACACATCTAGTTGGTGTTGAGTCCTGGGCAATTTGCATAATATTGCCAACAGCAGGCCCAGGTGGCCAAGGATAAGAGAATGGCCCACGCTATGCCTTTATTCCACTGTATTAATGTTTTGAGTATTTGCATATAGTGTGATATTGATTTTGCATATATTTTTGTGCTCTGCCTGCAATACAGCTGCACGGTGCATACTTAATGTGCTGTGAAACAAAAGCGCTTACTGCAGCATGTTGGACATGATTGAAAACAGTGGAGCTCTGCCCCCATGTCGCAGGAGGACATCTATCTTATTTTTAATAGATTAAGAGTTTGAGTCTGAGTTGGCTGAAATGTTTGAAGAGTACTTGGTCAGCATATCTCAATGTAAAGGATGAACAGTTAGAACTACCACCTCAAAGTTACTCAGTATGTCCTGTGAGGTATGAAGTTGGTGGATAGTGAGAGAAAAATGTCGAGCTAAGTTCAGCATTCAAAGCACAAGGTTGTGCCAGAGAGACTTGACAAAAACAATCAGCATGTTTAATTATTTTTGTGCTACACAATTTGAGGCCACAGTGACCTCTGGCCTCTTACCTCAAAAATATATTAAGTCCATCCTTGAGTCAAGGTGAACATTTGTGCAGTTTGTGGAAAATACTCTTAGTATTTTTGAGGTATTACATTCTCAAGCAAGGGATGCTTCTGAGGCATGATAAATTTGACCTCTAAACTTTGAAGAGCCCATTTTTTGCCTTAGCTCTATTTCATATGTACGGTTTCAATAACTATGGTATGTTTATTACAATTGTTAATTTTCATATACAGAGCACCCCTGATCCAGCTGTATTCTCTCTCTGTCTGAGACACTTTGGGGCTCCTGTCACTTTGACCCCTCAAAGCCTGAAAACACAAATTACAGCCAGAACATATAATTTTTGGAGGCTGAAATGTTTATTTCACTTTCTGCTGAAATCCAAAAATATCAAAATTTCCATAAAATTTAAGATAGACAGTATATCTATTGTATCTTATTTGAAACATTTGGTGTTTGTGGCAGCTAATAATCCATTTGAGGACATTTTTTTTTATCATTTATCTGATTGTCTTCAGATGTTTTTTTAAGTAATTTGTTGATCATATTGATTAGATAGAGCCACCATGAAGTATGTATCAAATATGATACAAAAGGCTTTCAGGGGTTAAGGCTCCCCTTCTCATGTTGGTCCAGTCTGCTCTGATTGGTTAAGAGGGCAACTCTAAGGTGACTGCTTGGCACCATATTGTCAACAGCTCTGCATTAACTCTAATATTTCTGCTCTTCTCTGAGCTCACCAGCCCCAACCAATGGGCTTAAACTGATGACAAATGGTAGGTCACTCTGGTCTAGTCTAATCATTTGGGGTAGCAGAGGGCGAGCTGTCTGAAGCAGGTACAGGAAACACAGGGAGAGGCAGGAGTACTGATGCCGCAGACTATTTGTCTTGTTCATAGAAGGGCTCGATCATGTGGAGGAGACATGTTAAAAACACTGAAGGGCATATTAGACCAAACAAAAGCTGGATATAGGCTTGTTCACTTTAAAAGTCAGAGTGGAAATAAGATAAAAATCCCTGTAAGTGTTTCTAAAGGCTGTGGTTCGCATGAATGATCCACAAAGATGGATGAACTTCTGATAAATATGAAGCCTCTGGCTGTGTTTATTGATGGAAAGGAGTTATTTGGAAACAAAAAGAGAGCTTAAAAGTTTGAGGTCAAACTTGAAGAAACACCACTGTGTGCGTGTGTTTGAGTGTGTGATGACTGATACATTGATCATACAACAAATGACAAATGACTCTGCATAGGAAGTACACCTGTAATGATGTCAAAAGTAAACAACACCCGGGTGATTTGCTGACAGAAGCCATTTTACAAGCAGTCAGGCGTAGACAATTGCCTTAAGCTTTGTGCACCAAAGAGCCTAAGGCATCAGTAGAAGTGAGTATTAAATGTGAGATATTTACTATAGAGTATTTATAATCTAAGGTTGGACTGAAGAATATTGTTTGAAATATAACTGAGGTATTTCTTCATTGTGCAACATAGTGTACTGCAATATCTTTAAGGAAATGTATAAGTAAAGTATCAGGGATGCACAATATTAGGTTTTTGCCGATATGCAATATTTACAAAGTAATTATTGCCAATACTGGAATCAATATTGATACTTTTTGTAAATAACACCGACCTCAGCTTAACTAAAACTGATCCAGCCCTCTTGAGTTAGACACAGATGGGAAGCATGAAAAAAATCTTTAATAAAAACCACTTTTTATTTATAAAAGTAGACACTGAGTGATGAGAAGGTAAACCATGATGGTACATTTGCACATTTAGTCAATATTACAGGCAATATTTGTGACATTTATGGCCATTTGTATGGCAGAAATAATTCCTGAAAATATTTGAAAATTGTAACCTCTGCTATTACCATTAATCATCTTTTTTGGCAATTACTGTATCTGCCAGTATGCATCCTATCACTTATGCCTCTTGTTATGCACAATTTAAATAATTACTTCAACAAATTTTCAAATTAATTTGCTAGTTCCCACATGGCATACTACGGCCATCTGCCAGCAACTGTGATAACCACACATCAACACACAGAGGGAGAGTAGCAACACATTTTTCATAATCTTACATACTGATGATGAGCAAAACCTCATTTTTTGACTTCTAATAGCTCATCATGTTACACTGTGTAGCACCAGTGGTTGAAGCAGTTCAGACTGTATTTAGCAATGGGAAACTTCCATTTGATCTCGGTTGGGTTATTCATTTAAGAAACATATGAAGAGTGTTTTTATAATCAAGATCATACTTAGACCAAAGAAAGAAAAAAAACCTTCTGAGAGGCATTTTTGAGTCAGGTGACTAAACATGACTATTCCTCTTACTCACATCTCAGTTTCAATGTTAAAACGATGTATTGTCCAGTCCCGATATGAGGTGAGTATTCAGAATGCAAATAAATAGTTCACATGTAGGTTTTCTAGTTCTTGTGATCTGGTGATTACCATATTCAGCCCTCTGTCCTCTGAGCCACCAGTGCCATGTCACTGTGACCCCGTCCTTCATTTTTACAGCTTTGAACTGTTGGATTTAGCTCATGTTATAATGCTTGACAAGCCACAATGAATTCATTAGAATATCTTATCGAGGTCTTTAGCTCTGGCAGTCGGCTGTCTCATCACACTAATCTTCTATTAACTGATGCAGCTGCTGAGGCCGCTAAATGTGTTTTTCTTTCTGAACGCTTTGGTCACAAAGTCTTTGACAGTATAACAGTGATGATGAGTGACGGTGTGCAGTCTGGTTCATTTCCTCTATCTGGAATCCAGGTTAGGGGGATGCTCTTTTGTTCTGAACTGAATTTTTTCCGTTTTTTTCATACAAACAGGACCAAATGTAGGGAAAACGTAAATAAAAGTTTAAGTATTTAAAACAAATAGATGAAAATAAAACAGGGAGTAAGAAAGTAAGGATGAAAAAAAAGTCTCCAAAGCATTCATGGGACTTTGCTGCAACAGTAACGACAATAACTCAGGTGGATACAGGTGGATTTAATCGGTCACTTACCTCATTATTTACTTTGGCTGTGGTTTATCAAATATTTGGAAAAGGTCACCGCCTCTCTTTGTAAAGAATGTGTCTCGTATTTCCCATAGAGCTAACATTTGTCCTTCTACAGACTAAGATTGAAAGTCATTTGCTCTAAAATGATATTTCCTACCATGTCTGCCCACTGGTGAGTAGTGAGTGGTTCCTAGTGGTTCATTGCCAAGTCATGATCTTTTTTCTTGTTACCATTAAGATTCTTTAGAGGTATCTATCACTTTGAGATATTTTTTTAGATCCATGTTCCTTAAGTAGAAGATAGACAGGTGAATCTATTACAATAAGATTAGGTTCCCCAGAAAATGTAAGAACAGGGAGCTCAAATGGCCTAGTGGTTTAGGTCGCACCCCATCAATCAATCAATCAGTCAATCAATCAATCAATCAATCAATGTTTATTTCTAAAGCCCTTTAGAGTAACCCAAGAGGCCCCCAAGGTGCTTTCCAGCAGTGTCAGAAAATAAATAAGAACACTATGGATACAAGCAACATAAAACAATACATTAAAGAAAAAGATACATAAAAATGCAACGGGAGGCGTGACACTGCAGCAAGGTGCTTAAAAGCCATTCAGAAAAATAAAACAGAATAAAACTAACTAACATTAAGACCTTGAAGCCTTAGTCAGGGTTAAAAGCCATTCTAAAAAAAGTGAGTTTTTAGTTTGGATTTAAAAAGACAAAAGTCAATCGTGGTGCGGATGTCTGGGGGCAGCTTGTTCCACAATGTTGGTGCAGCAACAGCAAAAGAATGGTCCCCCCACTGTTTATATCTTGACCTTGGAATGTCCAAAACAAACTGGTCATGGGGTTCTCGCAGGTGGTCCAGGTTCACATCCTGCCTGTGGCCTGTTTACTGCATGTCATTCCCCAGTCTCACCCTGTTTCCTACTCTATCCTCTATTCTCTCTCCTCTGAGTAAAGGCATAAAAAGTCCAAAAAATAACTTTAATAAAAATGTGCCAACAGGGCAGCCCCAGAATGTATGCATATGGTCTGCCATTCAGTGACCACATCCTCTCCAGACATAACTTCTTCCATTATTTTTGCTAAAATAGCTGCATAATAAAGTCCCGGTTCAAAACACTAATGAGTTTCAATGCCCCGACTTCTGTGAGGTCCTCACAATCTTTGAGGGATCACAGAAATAATTGGCCTCCCTTCATAACGGGAGAAGGGCTCCCTCCCTTTAAGTATAGTTTGAACTCTACTCTAATATTGGTATTAATTAACAGGAAATCCCCCTGTCTCTGGAGACTCAAAGGATCTGCATGGAGGAAATTGCACCACCAATCTCTTCAGCTGAAATGTCTTTGATTCATTTATCATTGTGCAGTTTCCCCAAAGACGGAAGATTGCTGTTTTTTCAGTCTCCAAGCTCAAGGCCTTAGAGCCAGCCTCATTATATCTCTGTTATAAACCAAAGCTCTTCCCTTATTTCATCACTAAAATCTGTTCTGATCTATTATTTGTTTAACTGATCTCATTTGTTGGGCTCATTGAGAATCTTTAGATTTGCTATTATGCTGTTTAAGATCTTAAAGTTTATTAAGTTTTTTGTTTCCCAGTATCTTATTTATTTATTAACATGCACTATTAAAAAAATGCACATGAAAAATGGATAAAGACACAGGTGTGGGTATGGTAGAAGCCTGTTAATAGATCTAATAAACCACACCATAGATACACACAGCAGGTAACACTGAACCACCAAACAAGACATCAAAATCAAAGGGGAGTGCAATCATTTCATTCAAATAAACAAGATGAAACATGAAAGATATTAAACAATGATACAAGAAAGTTGCTGGATCACTTTGAAACACATACAGTGAACTTTGTCACTTACTTGTGAACTTTGTTTTATGCATGTAAGTGTATCAGTAATTTTTAATGATCAAAAACAGTTAATTAGCAAGTGTGAGGTATTCAGGTCTTATATTTTTGCTGGCATCAGTCTTGTTTGAGGTTTTACAAATAATCTAAAAGTTTCTTGAATGAATGACTTAAAGATAATTCCTGATTCAGACAAAAAACCTGATGTATTATTTGAGGATAAATTAGTACATTACTGTTGGTTCTTACCCTTTAGCATTACGGCTAGCAGCTATCTTTTACTTACATATAACCCTGCACAAAGAGACATGCTGCTGAGCTCCAGCCCTTAAATGGTAAATGGTAAATGGACTTGAGCTTATATAGCGCTTTTCTAGTCTTTGACTCCACCGCAGGTCACACCTACCCATTCACACCCATTCGCTCTCACATTCACTCACTGATCTTTTTTTTTTTTTAGTTTCTATGTTAGTTATCCATCAGTATCTCTAACACATTCACGCACTTTCATGCCCATTTACACACCGACACAGCAGTGGGAGCAACTTGGGGTTAAGTGTCTTGCCCAAGGACACATCGCCATGTGTCGCCCAGAGCTGGGCTTGAACCTGCAACCTCCCGCACTATCCCACTGCGCCACCGACACCGTTAAAGAAAGTGATAACTGTAACTGTTGGTTGGACAGTGTCTGTTGTTGATGGCCTCTTTCCCATTTTAAAGACTTAAAACTAATAATCATTTGACAAAATTTGATTCAAATACATCTATTTTGAAAGATATTTTTATGGTCTTTTAAAAAAAGTTTGTTTTGTCTTGTGTAGTGTGTGTAGTGACTAAAAAAAGATATAGCAGAGTATAGTACACCAAATAAAGTTTAAAGTTTGTTTGATGTCTTCAGTATCCATCCCCCTTGTAACACTGTCACAAAGTTTGTAATTCAATGCAGTCAGTATCAATTGTGTAGTCCGTCATGCTTTTAAGGAAAGTCACTGCAGCATTTTAAGGATCTGTGGTCAAATTCTAACATATTTATCAAATGTATTTTTGGGCATTTTGTGCCTTTTTATTGATAGGAGAGAATGACAGTGGATAGGCTTGTGAAAGGGGGTGAGAGATAAGGGGAAGACACTACACACTAGCCACAGGTTGGATTCGAACCCAGGCCAGCAGAAGTATGCATGGTATGTGCCTGGTTATTAACTACTCCACCAAACCAGCAGCCCCATATCTGACATATTAACCGTTGAAACTGATAGAGGATGGCATAGTCCATCCTCAGCATTACTTGGTCAGTGTACCAATCACAGAGCCAAGAAAGATTCAGTTGTGTTGACATAAACAGTTGTTTCTGACCCTTTATATTTGAAAATACACTGATTTATCATAGAAAACCTGAATTATTTCCCAATCCTAAAGCACAAGTTATAGTCAAATGTTCAGATGAGTAATGAGCTCCTACTCTTCACGAAACTGTTGTTTGGTACATAAAGATGCACAGACACAGACTTCAGGTGTAAAGTTTTTATTTCTCACAAGTTTATTTTCCAACAGTTTGTGGACACACAACAAAATACCAATGACATTCCAGTCATCATAAAAAAGATTCTTTATTGATCTCAAGGACTTTTTAATGGATTCAGTTTCTGTGTCCAGTGAGAACGAATAAGTGGAGTTTACAAGTGAGGTGCCTCCAGTCTGAATGTGGAGAGAGGCTGTGTGTACTTTTAGTTTTACCCATCAATTGAGACAAAAATATCTCAAGGAAATGTGTTTTTCTACATCAGGGATGAGCAACTGTAGATGTGAAGAGTTCAATAGTTTTTTACAATTAGATCACATTAGTCAGTGGAACAAATAAGTAGCATTCATCATATGATATTACACCAACATTTTTATTATTCTAATCAAAAACGTTACAAAAGGTTTATTTATTATGCTAAACACAGAATTAAAGCCAATTAAAACAACCTCTCAACACCATTCTAACTATTTACTAGTATATTGCAGTTAAGTTAAATACTATTAATCGAATCGTGAAATGTAAATTATAGCCCATATTCATATTTTATAAGTTGTTTATAGAAATTCAGTATATGTTATTGTATTGCAGTTCATCCTTTATTCACCAGTAAGCAACATTCAGTCATTTTATGCTCCATCACGTTTGTGAGTATGTCTGTGGCTGGTATAGATAATAAGGTTGCTCCATGTTGCAGGGATCATGCTTTCTGTAAAAAATACTGATCAGAATCTTTATTTTTTCTGCCTATACTATTCTTGGCTTTTAATGGCAAAAAACAATATCACCCAAAAAAGGGGAGATGTGTTTTGCTTCAAGAACATCATAATATAGTGAATTGTTCCCCCTGATATCCAGATATCTTTTCTTTGCCTAATTTTTTCCAACATAAATATATGTATTTCATATTTTTTGCATTTAATCTTTCAGCTCTTGGTCATGTTGGCAACTTAGTTTAAAATATTTTTGGTAGGTTTCGTTATTTACTCATTTGTCCCATAATAAATTGACTCACAAGCCACAGGATCCCGTGTGGCTCTGAGCTGCCAGTTGCCCATCCCTGATCAACACATAATCGATATTCTCCTTTAATTTGGTTTCTTGATTTTCTGTCTTGCCTCTGGGTTTGATGAGTGCTTCATTAGAGCACTAGCACTGTGTTTGTTACCTATTATGCTTTGCACTGAGCAATGCAGTCAAACTCAGAACAATTTCCAGGTAGTGGCGTCAGAGACATCCTGACTGACATCATATGAGGAAATAAAACATGATTTTCTTCTAAACTTAACCCGCTTGTTGGACCCTCCAACAGACAGCCTCTCCTCAGGAATGCATAGAAAAACACAGTGATGGCAGGACAAAGTGAAGAGTCGGCCGTGCATTCATTCAGTCCGTTGCCTCCTGTCTAATAAAGCACAACTGGGTATTTGGTTTACGCCTTTTCATCCTCTCCATCTACAGTTTCTTTCCCACAACATAACCCATTCTGCAAAGATCTTTTAGTGATAATACACGTATTCCTCACCATACAAACACCGTCCCCTTGATATTTAAATAACAGACTCATCGTGCTATGCCCTGCTGAAAACAAAGTACTTCTAAGGAATGTCAGCTCTTATAGAATTACCTCAGTCATCCAACACAATATCAAAAATATCATCTCTTTAAATGTTAAAGTCTCTGTAGAAAAATGCCTGAAATATAGAGATATCAAACATGTACATGTGTGTTTGTATACAAAGAAAATTTGATGCAAATTATTACTTCTTCAAGGATCCTTTAAAGCTGTAACAATGCCACTGGACTTATCTCTACACGTTACCGTATAAACAATACTTAGCTTGCATGTCACCAGTTCAGCACAACGATTTCTATGTATGATGAAGACAATGTCTGGACACAGATCAGTGACCACATCACCATTCATTTCAAACCATTAACCTCTCTAAAAATACACTGTTATTGTGCGTATGGCACAATATATTGTTTTCTCCCAATCCGCAGCCCAGCAGAGCGGCATGTCGCTCCCGGGCAGAGCTGGCGGGCTCTGCAGACACAAACAATTACAATTCTTAAAAAGGCTAATTCCATTGGTTGAGTGGAGCTATTGATTTCCATCTGAGTATGCACAGAGCAAAAGACATCAATGAAATACTGGCTGACATCATTTCACCCCATCATGCACCTCTTCATCTGAACTCCCTTCTTTACTTTAGATGACAGGGTTTCAGCAGCATTCAAATCATTATTCAATGATTTCTATGACTAACAAAAATATCACCTCCATAGCTATAAACTCAGATACCTGCATGCTCTTGCAGACAGAGACCGCCTTTCCGCCTACACTGATAGATTCACAGTAACATTGCTCTTGCACATAACTCAGCCTGGAGTTTGTTCAGTGCTCAAAAGTCAAACATAAATTTGTTTGGATGATCTCCTGGCAGCTGAGAGTACTTGATGCTTTATGTAAAAAAAACTTTTAAAAAAATGATGCTTGGCCTCAGCTCTGGGTCCTCCTCCTCAGATCAACCGAGGTCCGTAGGTGTTCAAACAGGCACCCCTTCTTCTTGAATCTTAAGTATCATCAGTGGATCCTGAGGAGAAAAAAGAGGAAAAATAGGCAGTAAGTATTAATATCTGAATGTACTGCAGAGAGGACTGAACACAGGCCACAGCACACAGCTTGTATGAGAGTTCACATTCAGAAGTATGTTTGTATAAGGTTGGTAATAATGTAAAATAATTTTATTACATTTTATTTAAAAAGTGCTTTTAACGTACTCAGACATTCAAGGTTAGGGGAAAGATAATATCAACATAACCAAAAAGCAACATATCAAATGAGTAACAAAAATTAAGGAGACATAAAAATAACCTGTTTATGTGAGTTAGTCAGACATTGACCAATGAGAGTGCTGGGTGCTCAGCATGTGCAACAAACACGGATGTTAACAGGTCAAGGTTGTTGCCTTGAGAGCCACAGGACTTTTTGTACAGCTCCCGGTAATTTTGTTGTTTTAATTTGTGCAGCGTCCTTCAGTGTCATGAAAGGCACTTTGAAAATAAAATGTATTATTATCATTAGCTCTAAGGCCATGTTTACATGGAGACACTGTGACCTAAAACGCAAGGTTTTTCCTATGCGTATTCAAAGTCTGCGTTCAGACCATGGATGTATTATAAGAACTGGATAGCGTGGTTCCGTCTTCTACCATGTAACGGTTTTGAAGTCATAATATCCCCCGTCAGGGCGCCGCCATTGTGCAGCCAGTAGAGAATCTGGACCATATCTGGACACAGCTGTCATAAACGGTCGCAAAACTCTGCAGCATACAGCGTACACAATCATTGTGAAACTGCCATTAACCACGGTTATTTTTTAAACTCTCATAACTGATGAAAAGAAACTTTTCAGAAAAAAGAGGACTTGGAAAAAATGCAGCCCAATAATACTTTCATATCACCACAGCATACAGATGGGAGAAATATTTCTACGAGGTGTAATAATTTTTTGACATTTCACTATGGCCCGTTCAGATGAATGGGGGAGATGGAGATTTGACCTACACTGCAGCCAGTCGCCAGGGGGAGCAGTTTTTGTGGCCACTTCACAAAAGCCCAGCGACATGACGTCCATGTTTTTACAGTCTATGGTTCAGACGGAGATGCTAGAAACAATTGAAACTGCAGTAGTATGCATGCCAGTCCAGTAGATGGCAATGTAGGTTTGCAGAGGAACAGCGCTGCTACAATACGAAGAAAAACTCTTTATAAACAACAATGGCAAGTGGATGTGCGAAGATGCAGGAGTTTCTTGTCTGGACAACAAATCTGTTTGGAAAACAAATCGGTCTAGATAGTTGTATGGATAACAAACTGAGCACGGTAAGGAGCACACATGTTATTCGGTTGACGGCCGAAGCTGTTGTTGTATGGAGGAGTGTTTTGAAAACTCTCCACCCTGGACCCTGGTTTCAATAGTTTGTGGAAGAGCTACCACCATGGCATAAAAAGATAAATGTTGGAAAGAAACAGGAGAGGTTATTATAAATCCATCCATCCATCCATCATTTCTACCGCTAATCCCTTTTGACGTTGCGGGGGGCTGGAGCTTATTCCAGCTGACATTGGGCAAAAGGCAGGGTACACCCTGAACTGACTAAGTAACCTAACAAGCATATTTTTGGTCTGTTTGAGAAGGTGTGCAAGCACAGAAACACCACCCTGGTTTACTTGTGGAGTTGAACCTGCAATCTTGTTACTTTGCAGCACACTCACTACCGGCTGCACGACCATGCCACCCTTGAGGTAACAAATCACTCATGGAAAGTCTGAAAAGAAAAACAACTGCACTCTAGATACAACTTGCTTGTTGTCCGTCTCCAGTGTCAGCGCTCCTCCTTCCTGCATCATCATGTCAGTCGTTAAATGCAGCCAGTTTTAGTCGTGTGGCCTGTCAGGCAGGTCATGCACAATTTATGGCTTTATGGTCACCAAATTTTGGCGAATTGGCTGTTTAACTGCCCAAAAGAAAGCATTGCCTGACCTCAGAAAAAAACATTCACACATAAACACAGAACACACAAGAACTGATTTGAATATGGACAGGTCAGAGCAGGTTTCATGAGAGTGGGAAGAGAGTTCCAGAGAGTAAAGATAAGGCTATGTCCCTCCAGATTTGGTGCCTGAGTTTGATGGGTGGAGTCAGGAGGTTGGCATCAGATAAACAGGGGTTACTGGCGGAAGTGTGATGGTGGCGGGGGACAGGGAGCCATTGGAAATTTTGAAGGGTGGGGAGGTAGATCAGTTCCTGTCCACACAGAGATGAAAACATTGTCTGTAAAGACGGCATCATTTTAAGATACGTGTCTGTCTCTGATAAAACTTGAAAATGCTGTATATATGCCAGGCCTGTAAGTGGCACTGTAACGCTATTACAGAGACCAAAACCAGAGAAGATATGGAGCATACCCATACACCATGAGAAATGTAACTAAACTCTAGTGTATGCTGTTCTCTTGTTGCTCACAGTCGTTGTAATGGAGCAGTAGAGTTTTCTATAAAAAGCAAAAACAAGCTCAGTAGCTTCTGCAGCACGAATGCGACACTGTCCACCGTTGTTTCTGTTGTTGTCAGAGTTCACGCATGAGGTATAGTGAGAGGGGCTGATGACACCATCTTCTCTAAAGCTATCTGTATTCTTATTACACATGGAAATGCAGGGCCCTGCATTTTCAAAATCATCCACTCCTGGATCCATTTTCAAAAATGTGCATTTTTGTCTGTCTGTGTTGACGAAATGCCTATATGGTTGAAAACTTGTGCTGAGACCCCTGTTGTCATCTCTGTATGGACGGCCCCGTAGTGTCAGGATCGGTTGTGATGAATTGAGGATGTGATGAATTAATGGACAGATGCTGGCTATGAAAGAAAGTGGTTTGATCGACGTACTGTTCAAGAGAAAGGTGACTGTCATCTTTTCTGTGCTTACGCCACAGATTCACACAGGCCTTGACCTGAGAGTCAAACACTAGACGTAGCAGAATATGTGCCAACATCTGCCTTTGGATGTCATCATCTATCTAAACTAGAGGGATAAGGTGGATTTCATTTGTCACAAAAGTGAATCTGTTGATATGTAAGGAATGTACAGAGCTGTGGAATTGTTTATGTTTTTGCCATTTCAAATAAAATCAGTAAACTGAAGGCTTCATTTTATTGGGGTCACCAGGAAAGATGTCCATTGTTGCATAGTCGAAGAGGGGAACGTTCGGTGCATGTCTGCACCAGAGTTGGAAAAAACCCTTTCTGCCTGCCTGCCACTGTGACTGTGTGTGGATTTAACCAGCGACTGGCATTTTTTATTTATCAGCCACCTTATTTTAAACCCATATGAAGTCGTATTAAGTTGCTTCCACTGAAATGCCCTTTTCCCTGATGTGGCTGTTTCAACATAAAACACCTAAACACCATATTTGGGTTCACTTATTCCTAAGAATTTGTCGAAAAAGATTATTTTTGTTATTGATATACCTTAACTTGAGCTGAGCTTCCATTACACCTAAGCTACACAAGCTGGTTGAATCAAACAACCAGTACGTGACCTACTTTAGTAAACACTGACATATGGAGCCCGTTTGCAGTGAGTGTTTAGGAAAAAGGCAGAGCAGACTAAACAGAAAATTAGGATTGAATTTATGTTTTTCCCTATGACCAAAGGGTTGAGCAAATCCACCAGGCAGACAGTGAGTAAAACCCTTCTTTTTGCTGGCAGCAGGTGCTTATTTCCAATTCTGTTTGGCAGCAGAATCTGCAGGAGCGTAGCTATAGACAGAGCAAACAGCACTGTTTCATCAGGACCTGTGATGTGAGTGAGCCCATAAAGGCGGACCTCTGATGGGAATGTGCCAGTAATGCTTTAGAAATTCACCCTCTCCAAGATACGTATCTCCAGATTACATATATCTCAGTAATGTGTGAGTGTGTTGTGTTTTCATACCCTTAAAAGCATCTTTCTATCTTGATTATCAAATCAAAATACTATATAGTAGAAGGGGAACCAGGGATGCATGGTGGTGGATTTTTGCTTATAATTGAAATGCATATATAAACAAACTCATTATTGGTGATGTTGAAATTGCCTCCACTTTTTTAACTGACATGTTCCTTCATAGTAAAATTCTGTAAATATTAGACACAGATGATACCCAAAAAAGTGCCAAAATCCATGATAAAACAAACAGCTGATTTAATGAATACAGTAACTATTGAGACCAAAACCACATTTGGATATATCTGTAAACATGTATATTTCTGCAGTAAAAAATGTGCATTTTAACTAAAAGTGACTTGGTGTGTCTGTTCTAGCCTCATGCAGACTCTTTAATAACTGCAGTTTTTTGTGATTCCTAACTGGCACAATTTTTTCCAGTATCAGAGTTTGCCATGTTTTTCCTCCTTTCTAAGGAGACAAAGGGCCAGTAATAGCAGCCTGCACCAGGGCCCACTGTGCTGCATCACTGGGCTCAGACACTTCTGTCATGAATCAATCTTTCCCTGGTGCTGTCATGAAACAGATCCAAGGACTGCAATGACTTTTTTCACATAACAGAAAATAATGACTAAATTATAATCAGTCTTTTTGTGCCTTTGTTCGTTATTATGTTCTTATAGGTTTTCACTTATTTATACAAAAAGATGGTCATAACAGCTGCCTTGAGTCCACTACAAGAACAGAATTTAGTGTAAAACAATTACAGAAGCATTCATGAAGGAATATGTTATTTTATAAAACATAAAAAAATAGGAAGTTAGTGCATTTGAGGTCATATGTTCAATTACTTCTCCACTTACACTATTTGCTTGCCATGGACTCTGGAGTGAGGCATGGCATGAAAACAACAAAACTGTAACACACTTAAGATAAATACAGCAATGTTAACACTTAGCAGTGTTAATACAGAGGCAACACTTGCAGTATGCAGTCTGTTTTTGTGTCACTGGCCCAAAAGATAACCTGACAGTATCTTATTACTGAAGCCACATGGAAGATCATTAGACATCAGTGTCCCCTCTTTGCTGTGTAATAAGCCTTGAGAAAATCTAGCGAGGGACACCAGCTTTTTGGCCAATCAGGGCTCAGTTAAGGGACAGTATTCTCGTGGATTCTCCGTGTCCTACATGGGTTTTAACTGTTGTTTGGATTGGACAGGTAATATTAATATGATGATGGGACATGAGGTTCATGGCTCTTTAGTGGCTGCAAATACATTGAGTGTCACGATGCTAATGGCAGGTAAAGACAAAAACACAGTGGGTTGGTTGTGCTTACAGGAAGAGGCGTTGCTAGGAGCACAGCCATGGAGGGACTGGGGAGACACAATCCTTCCACAACAGTCACATCCATGTTACACACCAAAGCTTTATGTATTTTAGAAAATAGAGAGTTTACTTCTAACAATACATGGAAGTATTGATCAGAAGTCACACTGTTACATGTTACAGTTTTAAATTCTAACTCCAAAAAGAGTCAACAACTACACTTGATGAGAGCATCAACTCTCTCAAAGAAGTAAAAAAACACTACATGGTGTGGACCTCTATACACACCTACATTAACTCTGATAGAGCTACCTGTCTTTACAAATGTTGCTGTGTATGTACACAAACTGACTTACAAAAGTCTCGAGGCAGGACTGAACAGGCTGACCCTCTTTCCTCTGAGGATTAGAAAGCATCTCAAGCCTACATCCCTCTTTAAACAGCTGTCATCTTTTCACTCAGGTCTGCAGTGGTTCAATGAACTGAGGATCCATCTGGGTCGCCGCAGCTCTTAATGTATAAACCCAATCCTGCTGTTGAGATGTGTAAGGTGCAGCTACTGCCTCCAACTTTAAACTCCAAACAAGCATGAAATCTTCAGATTAAGTTTGCTTCACTCAAAAAGTCTTCCAAGTTTCCCCAAGCATCTTGAGCGGTTTTCCCCTCACATGACTGCATGACTCATTCCACTCTCATACACATTTAAACACATGCACATGTTTCTCCTTTATGTTAAAATGTATGCACACACACAGTTTCCCACACCATGACTTTGTCTTAGAGTAAAAGAGGACAAGCTCGTATCCATGCCCAGCAAGCACCAGATCTACTTCTGACTGCTCCGATGTTTTGAGAATGTAGGTCACGTCTATTTTGTATTCTAATGAACTTAGCACACAATATCTCCATTACAGATGTAATGCCTCTGGCAGGGGACGTCACAGTTATTTGGCTTTTATTTTGTTTAATGCTCTCCATGTAACGTTGTCACTTTAGATTATCCTAATGAAAGTTAGTGGATTGAGGTAAACAAAAATCAAAGTAAATGATGCATGCAGAGTGGGGATGATGAGGGAATAGACAACTGTGTCTCCTGGCAGACTATCACCACCAACAATCAGACTGAAAAACAACAGCTAATTAATATTCACGAGAAAAATGTGTGTCTCACTCTAACACATTTATCAAGGTTTTACTGCACAAAGCACACCTGCCAGGTTGGAAATTGGGATTAAAACAATATATTTAGGCACAGCGCTGGGTATTACATTCAGTTTAAATATGTATCAGGGCCAAAGGATGTTGGAAAAAGATACTGTAAAGATTTTTCCTCAAAGAGTAATTTTCAGGTAAAATTTCTTTTTGCATTATAACAAATACCTGCCATTTTTGGTAGTTCTTGATTTTAATTGATTTTAAGGATTCAATTTAGATGAAAATGTACCAGTTTTCAGAGGGGCTGCTAATAACCCTTGCTTTGTCATTGACATGTCATAATGATGCTACATCACCACAGGGACAGTGTGCTTTGACTCTACTTAAGATCAGTGTAAAATCATCTTAACATCTTTACGCTTGATTTAAAGGTGCTATGAGGAGAATCTATTTCCGAAGACATAAAGACTCTGCTACCCATGAGCACGCACGGCGACTGTCGTAATGCTGCGTTCCAGTAACTGCGGAACTGGGAGTGACATCATCTCTGACTTATTGGCTTTCCAGTTGAAGTCGGAAAAAAACATGCCTATCTACCAGACTATTGTTAGCTGTTGTTAGCACGCCCTGCGTTGTTGTTCACAAATATCACATAAAGAATGTGATTATCACTATGGCAGCATCTTTGTAAATATAAGTCTAACAATACGATGTAAACAGCTGATCTAGAGCAACACACCCCAGTCAGAAGTGCAAATAAATTGATTATTACAGGAGCTAAATAAAAGTTCACACTGGGGGCATCCATCTTCGATTGTCAACTCGGGGGTGGCGATGTTTCACTGAGTTCCCAGTAGGAAATTCTGACTTCGGGGAACGTTCCAGTTGCAGTTTCCTACTCGGAACCCGGAAATTCCGACTTCTGACTACAACTGGAACTCACCAAAGATGTGTGCCAAAGCGTGTGTTTGTTGTGATGCTAATAAAAATGAAGCTCGGACCTTCTTTAGAACTCTGCATTGCTTTACAACTTCTTTTTTCATCAACTTACAGGATGCAAAGTGACGAGGTAATGTATCTCTTTCGAGTTACGTAGCGGTAGTTTTTGATGTGCGACAACAAGCAATTTTTGGAAAACTTAGTATCTTAGTTTTGTAGCCAGCTGTATGACCCGACCTCTTAGCTAAGGAATAGCATTTATAGATAATCTATTTTGATGCTATAAAACTCATCTTAAAGTGTGTATTTCAATCAGGCATATATCTAAAAGTGAGACTTTTTTGTAATTACTTAGAAACTCCTCATAGCCTCTTTAAAGGAGACATATCATGCTGATGCATGATTTAATACTTACATATAATATAATAAATTTGAAAACAAGACCTTACACCCCCTTAATTTTCAAAAAATTAGATATTGTATTTTTTCTGATATCCTAGAACGAGATTTGATGCCTCTAAAAATAGGTCATTGCGAGATGTCCGCGAGATTTCAAACGTGATGACATCACGAGGTACCTTTCTTTTTATTGGAGTAATCTGATAAAACACTTCCTCCTCTGTGATGTCTGTCAGCCCCAAACCCTCACCGAGGAACACATCCAGCAGCAGGGGTATAAAGCTCCCTCGCTCAATCTCCCTCATTACCAGCTCTGGCCTGTAGGGGGACTCAATACGCGCTCGCTGCTTTGTGCCTGCTGGAAAATACAGTAGAAGAAGAAGGACAGGCTGGCTCAACCCCTGATTGAACTGACCAATCAGAGCACAAAGGGCTGTGACATTGCGAGGTAACTTTAGGTCATCCTGAGATCAGAGTGTTTCAACGAGAGCTTGATAATGGCCTAAAATGAGGATTTTGAGAACGCTATTGTGGGGCAATGAAGGAACTAAATGACTTGTACTGAGGGCAGAAATGCTTTACAGGCATCCTAGTCTGGCATAGTGAAAAGGAGAAACAAGCATGGTATGTCCTCTTTAACTTGTTGACATGGGTTAGCGTAGCGTCTGTGACTCTTAGATTCAATTTTTTTGTTACATTCTTTATTTTGGGATGGCAGTATTCATACTCATGCTCTACATAAAAGCAGATGGTCGTTTCCTGTCTGCCATCAATATATATATTTTTAAATTTCAGGAACTACTTACAGGGGAGAGATAAATAGTGTACACCAAAGCATTAAATGTATATCATAGGAAGAATTAGAAGAAAGAATAAGAAATAATATACATTAAAATAAATGTATGAAAAATAACTGAAACAAGTAAAGAAAGTTTTGTTCAGATAAAAACACAACATAATTATTACCTCATCTCCTCAACAAAATCTGGCAGCAAAGGCCTCATGTATTTTACCCACATGGTCCAAAATATAACAAACACATCTCTCCGGAGACTGACAGAAAATAGATTTCAGTTTGAGAGTACGTTTAGGCGATCTGTTTCTCAAACCTCAAAAAACAAAAGTTGTGGTTGGCAACCTGAATAAACATGCACTTCAGCTGTAGCCTGAAGACCATGCACAAAGGCTGACTTGATTTACAAAACTACTCGAAGCAAAATGCGCCTGCTCTCAGCACAAACACTTCGTCAGACATCACAGGCTGATGCTGCTGACTCACCTGGACACTTACTGGTTTCCACTAGTTTCAAGATTTTGTTGTACTGCAGCATAATGACAATAAAATATTATTAATATAAAACTAAAACTTTCCTTCAAATGAATTCACTTCCATCGTGTACCTGCAAATTGCTCTTAAAATAACTTAACATTTTCATGATCTGGGCTTCACAAATAAAGATTGACTGATTGGTTATTATTTGTATAGTGCCAGATCATGACAATTGTTGTCTTGACACTGTAAGTCTTGACCATTCTCTATAGCATTATTTTGATCTTAATTTTGTTCTAAGGGGAAAATGTGTGTTATAAGTAAAAATAAAAACACAAATGTTGATATGTGTTCGACACCATGCCAACAAAGAAACAAGCTCTATGCATTCACAATTAGAGATGGCAATCTGCAAGATTTTTGCTTATTGATTTAATTCTTTATTAATTCCTTCATCCAATCCTGGGGATTTTCTATTAGGACATATTTCAGCTGACACAGGTTTTCTGTGCCAAAAACACCAAACACGTGGCACTCCAGATACGGACAGTGAACAGACGAATGCTTCTGAACGCTTCTGGTATTTCCCCCCCATGAAATCACACAAACACTGACACTGGATTGTGCAGTTACTGCAGTTACACACTCATCTTGTGCAAAACAAGGCCACAGTTTTGACCACCTTTGTCTTCTGTCAGCCAGGAACACATTTGACTTCTTTGGTATTGATTACTGACTTCTGGTAAGAGCACCATTTCCTTAACTTACAAGGAATCAGAAAAATGTGGAAGGAATTTCAAATGGAATTGTTGAGCAGAAAGACTAATATATTGATACTTGAGCTAGTTGTTATTGATTCTCAACTTTATTCGGTTAAACACTCTCTTTTTTCATGTTTCATTTATCCATCCATTATCTATACCACTTATCCCTTTCTGGGTCGCGGGGGCAGGAGCCTATCCCAGCTGACATTAGGCAAGAGGTGCATACCTGTCAAGGTTTGGATTTGAAATAAGGAAAATTTTCCATTGCCAGCTGCAAGCCATTCCACCACTCCAACCAAGCTCCAATTTCCTTACATTTTAAGGCAGGTGTACAAGAAATGTAAAGTGAACACTTGTCAACCACTACTAACTAGCAAAACTGAGTTAAAATCTTACAGATCTGACTACCTCATCCTGCTCCTCTTTAGAAAAGTATGTTTACTGTCCCTTTTTTCAAGACATTTACACAACTTCTTAGTTTTTTTGTCATCCATCCATCTCTCTCCCTTGTTTTTCTTGGTTTGTACGTGCTGTTGGCACTAACCTTGCAACAACTACCACTCAGGCGATGGCAGGTGGCAGTTCTCATAAGGCTTTTGCCTATTCTTCAGTTTTATGGCATTTGGCATCCATCACATTGGAGCATTACCGCCCCATTCTCATGAGGCTAGTACCACAGTTCAGTTTAGAGAGGCAGAGGAATGGAGTTTTTAAAAAATATATTATTATAATATAATATGGTACATTTACGGCCAGATACTAATGCGGGAGGATGGTGGGAAAGAGGGGTGAGGTATGATAGTTTCTGGGCCAAAATGGGAGACTTGACAGCTGTGAAGAGACGGGGAACACCTTGGACCAGTTACCAGCCATTTGCTGACCCACATAGAGCCGGACAACCATTCACACTCACACTCATACCTAAGGATAAATTAGAGTCACCATTTGAACTAACAGACAAGTATCTGATCTATGGTAGGAAGCCACACATGCACCAGGAGAACATGCAAACTCTACACAGAAAGGCCCTGAGCGACACAGGGATTCAACCAGCAACCTTCTTGTTGTGAAGTATAGTTCACTATCTGCTGCCCCACCATGCCGTCAGCTTCTTCAGGTATTGCAGATAAATTAACGCGTTTCAGACAATGCTTTCTTCCTCTTCTGGTTAGAAATATGACTGAATATCAATACATTTATGTAATTTTAGTACCACTGACCACTGAAATGATTAAGATTGAATCATTTCAAAACACATTGTCTTTGAAAGTACTGAAAAAATGGACAGCTTGAATCTGAAAGTGTGACCAATTCAGTTTCTATGCATTTTAAATGATAAGAAATCAAGACCTGCTTAACAGTGAAAGTCTATGACCTCTATCTAATCTTCATTGTTGTGCCTTCAAACTGGTGGAAGATTGTTTTTTTTACTGCAACTATATTCAAGCGTACAATTCTGGTATTGTGACATCTAAATCAGATAAGATTTCTAGTTCCTGTTGCCCAGCTCTATTATGAGAACCTACTATCAGGATAAACATGGCTATTGTGATACAATGAGATAACAAATTAGAGGAACATGTTTACATTTACAGACTATCAATTACTCTACTTCTTCATCAAAGAAACTGTGAATTAATTATAAAAAGCAACAGGTCTCCTTATTAACCATGAAATGTGGCATTGCGGTGATGACGTCAGGTGAAATGTAAACTCAGATGCTCTGAACAGAGGGGCAGAAAACAACCATCAATCAGCAGATGTACTAAAACCACAAGAAGATTTTTTTGTCCTGAGAGGGTCTTCCATGATTTAAAAATAGTGATGAATACCGAGGATGTGGAGTGATTGATTAAGCATACAAATGGAAATGTTGCCAAGGCTGTTTACTGTACAAAATGTTTGATATGTTTTATTTATAGATGCCCCCTCCCACATGTATACTGAGATCCATGTGCACAGAAGGATTGTTAGGCATACAGCTGCTGCCTAGTGGGAGTTAAGCATTATCTGGGGGAGAGGAAAAAAGAAGTCAAGACAGAGAGAGGGAGAGCGAGTAAAGGGGAGAGACGGAGAGAGAGAGGGAGAGGGAGAGAGAGGTGGGCTCTGAACTGGAGCTGTAGGGAGTAGGTCAGTACAGTTGAGTCAGTCCTGACTCACGATGGAGGCGGTGAAGATCCACCTCCTCCCTGCCCATTACAACTTTTATTCTGCAGCCTGGAGCACGGCAGCTCAGATAGCCATCACCAAAACAGAGCACAACTCCTACACCCTGTGGTCAGACGAGCACTGGTTTGTGTCCTACAGGAGCGATCAGATCACAAGTCACAGCAAACAACGACCCGCATATCCGCATGAAAGGGACACGGCTTTGCAATGTGATCTTGTCAGCAAGTGCAAATGCCAAAACCATTCCCCACTCTTGGTGGCAGTAATGCATGCACTTCAGAGGTTGTTTTTTTCAGGTCAGCATCTCCACACATTTGGTATGGCTGATTAATACATTAAACTTATTTGACCTGGTTATGTAAAGTTAAGGAAGAAATGACAAGATAGGCCTTGACATTTATTGTTTGAGTGCAACTATACCAATCACGAATGGGTTGAGAAAGGCAATACTTGTACCAGCAGAAATGTGTCATTGAAATATGAAATATGCAATTTGGAGCGACTTACTGCCAAAAATGTCAGATCTTGTCATTCGCCTTTGTTTGATGGAACAGCAGAAGAAACACTTAAAAGTCTGGGAGGAGAGATTTGCGAGGAAATGTTGCAAAGTGCACAGGGTTGGAGTGGGACCTAGAGTCATTGTGATGGTACATCACCTAACAACAGGTTAAATGAGACCTCTGTCATGGTCTGAGGGGCACTATGTAACTTCAATGTGGATGGTGGGAACACTTCCACACTAAAAATCTACAACTTTTACTGCTTTGACTGCTTTACAGCATATGTCACTTCCCCCTGGAAGCAAAAGCTAAATGTTGGGAAAAGGAGAATATAAAGTAGTTTTTGAATTTTAAAAACAGATTTAATTAAATGAATTTAGTTTAAAGTAAATATGCATTTATTTTCCTAATGGAAAGAGGGACCTCTGGCTCACACTCTTGCATAGTGGGTGGTGGTAATGCTCCTCTGTTGGTGGATACCACCCACTGTCAAACAAGAAGAAGAAGAAGAAAGCTAAACGTCGAGCTGTTATCATGGCAGAAGCAGCAAAAACTCAAAGAAAAGAAAAGTTTCATCGGAGGAGACGAAAAGAGAAAGCGAGAGAGTAACATGCTAAATGCCCAGACAGGGATAAACTTTTGCCCAACGTTCACTTGCTAGTGTGAGCTGAAAGACGAGGAGGGATGTCTGATGCTGATTTAGCCCTGTTATTGTTTGACTTGTAAGTACATGACTAATATTTGAATAGAAACATGATCAGACTGTACCTTATCAGTCCACATGGTTTATTTGTCTCTAAGGAAGTTGCTTGCTTCGCCTCCTTCTGTATGTCAACAAATGCACGTTAGTGTACCTCCGTGCAGTTAAACTCAACAACCACAGAGGCTCCTAGAGAGCTGAAAGCAAAAATCTTAAATAGTGCTGCTTAAACTGCAGTGAAATCTCACTTCAACATTGCTGACTGATAACACATAAATCTTATTTCTTTTAAAGTTGATTTTGTGACGTTGGAGAGTTAACAGTGCTTTGTGTAAATCTTAGCAGCGGCAACAGACATTACGAAGTTTGACATAAAGGTTACTGCACAGTACACAAGCCTTTACCTCAAAAAGACCCTCATATGACAGTGGATTCACTAACGAGCAGGAATCTCCCAAAAAACTCAAGAATATTAAAATTATTTTGGCCCCTTGACGATTTAGAGGTGGCATTTTATTTTTCATGCCTTGCTATTTATAAAACAATCCTGTATGCAGTGATCCTGTATGACTCAGTCAACTGATCAAGCAAGAGCTCCATGTAATCATTACTAACTGGTACTTGAGCAAAAAATAGAAAACATGTCCTGAGGAACATATTAAAAATCAACCTGCCTGTTGCCTATGATGATGAGATGTTGTGTTGGATTATGAAGCTCAAGGCAGTCAAAACATATTACCAAGTATTTCATCATAATTATGTAGTGAAGTATCAAGATTTTTTTGACTCTGTTTTATCAGATCAGATTTATGTTGTAAAAAATGTCACAACATGTAAAATCTAACACAATAGACGCTAAGATAATCTGATCAGGAAATGATCAGGATCAGGAATGTCTATAAGGAGCTGACTTAAGTTTACAGAGGAATAGTCTGCTGTTTTGAGCTTTATATGCCACTAAATTATTTTAACATGTGTCCTCTGTGTAATAGAGTACTTCTTTGAAAAAGAAAAAAAGTCCACAGTATCAGGACTCCCTCTCGCCATGTTCATTGGGCCGGTAACTCCTTGACACAGTAAGGTTAAGGTCATTGGCTTTGGGGAGCATACTCTGTACGGAGAGGAGACAGAAGTATGAATGCAGAGTTACTGACAAGAGCCAAGCAGCTCTGAACTAATTGAATGACCCATTGTCCAACTCTGCCCTTTACAGGGAGGAATTCTTTATCAGACCTTTACTAGTAACATAAAATATGTTGTTGCTTGCCTCTCTACCATTTTAAACAATGAAATACTCAATTTTTGACAAACTGTACAGCATGACTAAGTATGTTCTTTACAAAATATGGCCTGTGTTAAAGACAAAACTAAAAAATAAAACAGATCTTTATGAACCTATAAGAATATATATATATATATATATATATATACACACACACACATGACCATATATATGATATATAAATATACAAAAAAATGTTTTTACATCACAATACTTTCCTAAAACAGATGTTTTCTCTTACATTTTACTATATATATATATTTTTATATATATATATATATTCATGTTGAAGTAAAATAATAAAGAGAATATTTTCACTACAATGCATCAACATAGACAAAGTAGATGTCTGACTGTAGTTACTCAACAATGGGTGCTTTTAATAGGGCTTCTCTGATTGTGACTGGTTCATCAGAGATCCAACAAAGGGTCAATTACCACAGAGTTGTCCTGCTAATCAGAGTGGACTGGGCCCAGAGCTCCGACAGAGCAGCTCCGGCAGACACAGACTACAGCAATCAGAGGTACTCTGTAACTAAAAGTTTGTTTGAGCCTCTGTGATTGTGGGCATACCCTTGCATAAACCAAAAATGATGATAAAAACTAGAGTCATGGCAAATATGGGCTCTTCAAATCAACTTTCCATGTTGCTGTCACAGTCTGCAGACAGCATCATCATCTGATCTGATCGGGAGTATTTATCAGAAGAGGGGGGGGATGTATTCTGGCGGCCAGATTAGCTGTGAATCATACTACCGTCCTGGAAATGTTTTTTTCGAAATTGGTAAAACCAAACAAGTGGAAAACATGAAGAGCCATATGTTCAGCTGTTATAAGTAGAATGCATGGAAATAACATCTCCATCATAGTATTAAGTGCCTTCCTTTTGGTGTTATGGTAGGCTGTGTTGAAATGATGGGCGGCCAAGCTGCCACCTCAGTTGCAGTGACCATGAAAAAATGTTAAAGCCCATTCTTATGCTGTAGGAATCATCTAAAAGAAGCCCCTGGCAAAGCTACATACACAGATTTAGAAACTCTTCCATTGCTTCTCCTGTTTAAGTGGTCTCTCAAATCCAAGGACCCTGACATAAATTTGCAGTCAGAAAATATTTTGTTTTTAAACCATTTCTCATTAAAAAAGACATGATAACACATTTGTTTCACTCTACATTGCACAAGCAATGTGGTGTTTAGCAAGATTTTGGACAAAACATTTTAAAATTATTCTTGGAAGGTTAGAAGGAAATCACTGAGTTTTTTGTTTTTGATGGACACTTTCCTTTGTACATTTCACAAGTGTTAGTCTCATGAGCTTTTGTTCAACAGATGTTTTTGTTCCAAATCTATATCTAGGTCCTGCTCTTAGTTTTTTTGTTAAGACATAATAAAAGTAAACCTAACGCTTAACAAAACTGTAGATATCATTTAGTGTTTCACTAAGTTGACGTAGTGGCCTGGTTTGGTTTTGGGGGGGCTGGATGTATTCAGCCGACCAGATTAGTTGTAATTCATACTATACCGTCCTGGAAATGTTTTTCTGAAGTGGTAAAACCAAACAGTTAAAAACACGAAAGAGCCATATGTTCAGCTGTTATAAGTAGAATGCATGGAAATAGCATCTCCATCATAGTATTAAGTGCCTTCCTTTTGATGCTATGGTAGATTGTGTTGAAATGGTGAACCACCAGTCCAAATAAATGGTGTGGGACGCTGATAACTCCTTGATAACCTATATAATGATTTTTGAATTTTTTATGCCCTTTACAGTTACTGTCTTTAAGTCCTTGGCTTCAGAGCTTCTCCTCTCCCTGTGTAGCTACGTGAAACAGCTCTTTTCCCACAAGTAGACCTAAATGTGTGACGTCCTACCAGAGTTTGGTCATCAGTTTAAGCACATTAGTTTGGGGTGTAAAAACCAGTGCAGAGCAAAGATGGTAGAATGAATGCAGAGCTGTTGACAACATGGAACCACAGTCCTGAAGTGACTAGTTATCACAAAGAAGACTATTCAACCAATCAGAATGGACTGGGCCCACATGGTGAAAGAAAGCTTTAAAGGGGCAATAGCCCTAACAAAGCATCACCGACTGAGAACCCAACGAGATACAGGGTGCTCAGTATTTGAAAGCAAGCGTGTTACTTTCATCTCCAAACAGCTGATAAAGCATAAAACACAGTTATTAATGAAAGCAGAATATAAAAGCAATCCAACATTTAAATTCCAATTAGATCCAAATCTCTTTAATTAGCTGTTGTTTTGTTTAAATATACAAGATTTTACAAATTTCCAAGACTTACATGGACTTGCCTCATGGCACACCAGTGTGCCTTGCCTACCATTGGAGGATGACTGCTCTTGCAGTTTATCGCAAAAATCATTATCACAAATATTTAAATAGATGTTGAGATCACAACATCGAAACATGATTAGACACTGATTTTTAAACACACATCACATGAATTCATTGAATGTGTGTTTTTGATACTCTCATTTTAGACATTAAAGAACAGACAAAGCATGGAAATATACTAAAACATACAAATACCACAAAATAACGCTAATTTTAATTATAAAGGACAAAGGAAAAGATCAAGCTCAACATTTCATGTATCAAAGTAAAGTCTTAATCTTGATGACTCAGTATTGATTGTGGAAGTTAGTAATTTTAACTGGGATAAAAAAGGACAGTTTTCCAGCACTTACATCAGTCAATAAAATCCAACATGATTCTGAGTAATGACAAAATATGGGCTCTTTGTGCTGCAAGAAAAACTTAAACACTGATGGTTGGACTTTGGTTGTCATCTAAAAATCCCCTTGGTTCAAATGCATAGAAATAAAATAATAATATGAAAATATGACAGCTGAATTAAAAAGAGGCTCTGAATACTATTGCCAATTATATGACCTGTCATCATAATCATAGGGCTGGGACTATAAAATGACTGTTAGATAGTGTTTAATGATGTTTTAATGGCAGTCAGCGATGGTTTCAGTGTGAAACTTTGACACTGTCATTGCAAAGGCATCATTTACTACTGCAAAAAAGAAGCAGCTTTTTGAGGGAATGCTTTAAAAGCACTTAGGGATGGTTGAAACTGTCTGCCTGGACAGTTCAGAGAAGACAGCATAAAGGTTATTCTTGTGCCCTGACCCTGTTTAGAAGTGTATTCACAAAGTAACCAACACTACTGGAGGAAAAATAAACAGCTCCACTGTTGGATGTCTTATCTGTGATAGCTAGGAGAGTTCACTTTTATCCAAGCTTTCACATCAACTTTGGACCTCTGCCCTGAGACATTGCCTGTGCACATCAGAGAGGTGCTTTTGCTTTAGTCATTCAGCAATCTAAGAGTAGGGATGAAGCCCTTTTGATTGAAATAAGACACAGATACAGGAACGCTTACTCTGAAGTTCTATTTATACAAAAGGGAATCATAAGGGAATCGCCTTATTTCTCCAAACATTTTCCAGGCCTCAAAGGCTTTTCTCAAAATGAAAAAATCAGAACACTCTGGGGAAAGAGCAGCAAATGCAGATGTTTTCACTTTTCAATATGGTCACTTCATCATACAGCGCTGGGCTCACAGTATATCTCCTTAGTTCATTGAATAGAGCACGGCAGCAAAAGCCCTCATGAGCTGCATATGTTGATGATACTAGCTGCTCTCCACTCTGCCTGTGATGATTGTTTTTCTGAGTGTCTGCGTCACAAGGAGGGACTGCGTGTGTGTGTTCATGCTGCTGCCAGACTCATTTAGATCCATTAATTCAAACTAAATACAGGAATGTTCCACACTGAAAGCAATCATCTTAAGGACAAAGATGCATCCCTTTATGGCCTTGTGAAGCGACAAACACAATACAGTGAAATCAGCCTCCACTGCATTACATTTCTCTCTCTCTGCTTTCCTACATCATCCTTCTAGTCCCCCTACTCTCTCTATCCTTCTGTGCCCCAACTCTCTCTCCCATTCTCATTTTTCTCATGGCTGAATATCTGCTGATCCTTAATCCAGACGCCGATTTTAGACATATAAGGCCAGCGAGGTCATGCATTAGATTTAGTCATCAGTGAGTGCTATTTTATACCCTCATTTTCTCAGCCTGAACCTCTAAGCCTATCATCCCAACAATGCTAAACACACTACAAATGATAAATACATTCTCCATATGCTGGGGTTCTGCACAGTCCTCACATGTCTCTCCTTTTCCATCTCTTTTTTCCCTTACCTCCGCTCTGTCTCAGCTCCCCCTCTCCCTGTTTTTATCCTAAAAATTTGTACAGCAGCAGCAGCAGCAGCAGCAGCGACTCAGAGCTTTTTAAGCAAATGTTGGTACAAAGGCTATCAGAAGCAGGGCTGTTATCTCTGCTAGTCTAATCCTGCTAATTAAGGGCACAGCTCGGAGGAAGGTGCTACTATTCTCATCTGACTCCAGGGTATGCTGTCTCCCCAAGTCTGCCAAACTGACATGTGCTCTTGCATACACCTATGCACACGCACAGGGATGTGCACAGAAACACGAATAATTAAGGAATTCTAGACACACATTTAAAAATACTCTGAGATGAATTTTGATATTGCAGTCTCATACACAGGAAAATGCTTTCTTTAATATGCTTCTACTATGAACCTAAAGAGGGGAGACTTCACTGTTCAGCAGGGATGAGATCTTACTGATTTATACCTCCCAGTGGAAACAAAGGCCCAATTATTACTTACTGCCTCTATTCACCATGTATGGGCTTACTTGATAAGCCTCATGTCCATTTATTTGATATTTTAGTTAACTAGAAAGCACTTGGAGAGCTCAAACCTACACCAAGGTAGCTCACATATTACTGTTACATCTATAAGCAATAGTTCCATGATAAAGTTGCCATCATAATATGATTCCTTGATTATGAACCTCACATCTAGCACTCAGAAGCATGTCAATATCATTAGTAGTTAGACAGTTATTTAGTGAATGGCGATTATCTGGATTACCAACACCTGAAAATTTAAGCCAAATCCTACTAGTAGTTTTTGCGTATTCTTGCTAGCGAACAAACAAACGGCAGCAAAACATAGCCACCTTGTCGAAGGTAATGACAAGGGGGTTCTACAGAAATTAAAACTTGGTTGTCTAACTCAGTTCATAATCAAATAAAACAAACAAATGTTTTTCCCTCTGCCTAGGAGGTTACCGGTATGTGTTTGCTGGTGTTTGTTCATTTGTTCGTTCGTGAACAGGATAACTCAAAGAGTTAAGAATGTTTTTTAGTTTAATTTTCTGGGGATTTTGGTCATGCCACATGGAAGAAGTGGTGACAGTAGTGGAGCAAGTGGGGATTCAGATTAAGGATTTTTTTGAAGGATTTCTTAGCAGTGCAAGATAGGACAGTTTTCCCCATTTCTGAGAATGACTCCCCCGACAATGACGGAAATGGCTTGGCAGAGGTGCTGAGGATGGGTGTCAGCGTACAAATGTGATATCAGAGCAACACATTTGATACTGAATCAAATCAAAGCTCAAAGATGAAAATGCTAAGCCCTCTCTGTCCTCTCTGCTCATTGAACTGTACAGCATTTCTTGACAACTAAAGAGACAAAATTAAATTCTGTCCTGTCTTTGCTTTTTAAACTTAAAGTTCAGTTTGCCACCTCTGTGAAGAAAGTTCTCTCGTTTGTTCAATGTGTCTGGATTCTGCAGTTTTCCCCTGGTCAGGCATTCACTTGTAGGGAGATTTAGCGCTGGTTCTCCTTAACTTTTGATAAAGCTTATTATTTGGGTGAAATATACAGAGAAATCAACCTTTGACAACAGAGAGGTGTGGCCACAGCGTAGCACACACACTGGTATGAAAGCCATGGTGTCATAAGCAAAAATTGGCACGCACATCGGCCACACGCATCCAATGTGAAACAGCAGTAAGAGAGCCATTATCACGTGAGCTGAGACAAGAGCAGACATATCTCTGCTGTCTTTTCACTCTTCAGGTGCTGTTACTATGTTAAATAACTGACTTTGCACCAGTTCAGTATCAGGGAGAAACTAAATAATACCAAACTCTAATAAGACCTATAGGTAAATTTGAGCATAGTAGTAACACACAACACAAATCTTAATGTTTTTTTTCCCCGCAAACCACCTACCCCCCAAAACAAATGGCTATTGCAATATTACAATAACAAGCTATAATACGTTTCTTGTCAAAATTAAGCTCAACTGATACATTTTGACACCACAGCAACAAAATGTTTTTATGTGTGAAAGCATGCACGAGCTTGCCTGCAATTTTTGAAAAATAAAAAGAATTAAAAAAAATAAAAAAGTGTTCATAACCTCTATTTTTAATGGCATGGGACTAAACTGGTATGATAGTCAGCTAATTCTAACTGATAACACTTATGCCTTAATAAAATAAACCATTAAAATGACATGTGCCCCTTAAAACTGAAAATGTTCCATATATTATCTTTTGGTTAACAAGAATTTCTGTTGGTGCCTTTTTGCTGGGAACAATATTTGTGATGGGCTTTAGGACTTGGTGTATCAGTAGTTTTCAAATGAGTTAATTCAACATTGCACAATTCAACACTCAAACCGAAGTACAATCTGAAATCCACATGTTACCCAATGAGTTGTTTTTAGTTTGTGAGAGGAAAACAGAGTGACAGGAAAAGAACCTACACATGCATAGGGAGAACCTGCAAACGCCATATAAAAAGACCCCAATAGACTTTGTGAGTCGAACCATCAACCATCTTGCTGTGAGGCACAGGCAGTAACCGGCTGTGTCACTGTGCAGCCCATGTGTCTACATGTCTGTCTATGCCTTCAAATCTGCCTCAAATCTTTGTGGCATTTATTCAACACAGTGCTGGAAATATTCCACAGAGGTTATGGTCCAAATTGACCTGAAATCATCTCACAGTTGTTGCAGATTTGTTGTTTGCACATCCATGATCCCAAGGGCTGAGATTGTGACTGTGGAGGCCGCTGGAGAACTGAGCTTATTTCCATGCCCAAGAAACCAGTTTGAGAATAGAAGAGCACTCCGAGAGCGCAGACCTCCATCAGTGCCACAGTCCTCACCAATATTGTGATTTTCACCATAAATATTAGTCCTACCTTTATTTCATTTAAATATTTAGATTCCTTGACCATGAAAACACAACATTAGCAATTGGATTCATAATGATATCTATTTTTGTTCAGTAGTTATTCACAAAAATCACATTTTTCGTCACGGCGGCCAGACGCTGCTCCGGATCAACACCAAAACCGAATCAGTTCTTCCTTTTCCCATACTGAACATTTCCTGAAAATGTCATCCAAATCCATCCATTACTTTTTGAGTTATTTTGTTCACAGACGGACGGACAAACAAACTCTCCTGAAAACATAACCTCCTTGGCAGAGGTAATTATAAGACCTTTGTGGCATGGCAGTTTTTCATGTCAACAGCAGCCATCAGAAGATAAGTACTGTAGTGATAAAGGAATGGGTGTGGTTAGCAAGAATTCTCTAGCGAGCTGATGTTAAAGCAATCCTCAGCTGACAGAGCTGATGGTATCCAGAGTGCACCATCAGCCAGGGCTGTTGATACAAGGCAGGATGGATCCATACTTTATGTTGTTAATGCAAAATTCTGACCACATCATCTGAATATCTTTGCAGAAATTGAGACTCAACAGACCAGCAAGCATTTTTTAAAATCCTCTACTGTCTAGTTTTGATGAGCCTGTGCAAGTTATTGTCTCAGATTCCTGTTTTAAGCTGACAGGAGTGGAACCCCATGTTGTCTTCTGCTGCTGTAGCCCATCTGCTTCAAGATTTGATGTGCTGTGTGTTTGGTCCTTTGCATACATGGGTTGTCACAAGCGGTTATTAGGTGACTTTTCTATAATCTAGAACCACTCTGGCCATTCTCCTCTGACCTCAAGCATCAACAAGGATTTTTTCCATTGAGAGCTGCCACTCATGGGATATTTCTATTTTTGGGACCATTCTCTGTTATAGCAGTAATAACAGAGAATGGTGCCAAGGACAAAGTCACTTATGTCACCTTTCTTTCCCATTCTGATGCTTGGTTGTGCAACACGTTATCTTGATCATGTACATGCTTACATGCATGAAGCTGTTGCCATGTGATTGGCAGATTAGCAGTGTTGGCAATTGAAGTTTCACTTTCTGTATGGATCAGTGATTTGTATGATGCTAGCATATATTATTCTCATTTCTCCTTTCAATATTGACTTTTACATGCAAGTTTAAGTACTTTGCATACTTTATTTCTAGGACCAAATAATATCATACTTAGATACTAAGATAATTTAACTAGCTAATGTACATTTCTATAACATATGAAAGCATTCCTTACACCTGCTTCCTCTACTCACTGTCAGTGTTTCCTCTTCTACTCTCTGCAATCAAATTAAATGTAAAGTTATTGGATGTGAAAGTATGTGAACAAAATACACATGATTCTGGGCAGGTAGCCTCCGCATTGATTTACGTTTTGAACCAGCCTTTAATTGGAGCCATAATCAAAGTAGGTTATTTACTAGCCGATATCTCAATTATTGATCACATTAGCTGCTTCTGTTGATGTATCATGAGTGTCATCCTGTTGAGTCGCTCTGAGGACGCACAGACCATACTGTATGTTTACTGTTGACGTGCTGCAGCAGTGACGACGTGCTATCATGCTAAACTCTGTGCTAAGCTAACTCCTTCTGACATCAGACACACTGCACTGTGTTTTCTTTTCGTCCCTTCTTGTAGTGACCACACACTTTGGACACTCTCTGCCATTTCTTCTGCTGACTCTCTCCTTTCTGTCCCTCTCTTTTCTCTTCCTTCATGATTTTACAAGCCATGCAGCAGCGAAGGTAGCAGGCGCGTTGTGTCACAGAAATGACAGTCCGTGTCAAACACCGTGCACTGTATAGTAGTCCAGATATATATTTTATATGTATAATTATGTATTAAACGAGGCTTCGAGGCACACAATTTGCCTCGAGGATATTTTGTAATTGAATAATCAAGATTATTCGAGGAATCGTTTCAGCTCTATATACTATTATTATTTTTTATGAATTCTTATACTCATTCTAAATATATTGTACATAGACAGCAGTGTAAACCCAAGTCAAATTCCTTGTGTTTACATACCTTGTCAGTAAAGCTGTTTCTGATTCTGCTACCCTAAAAACTCTACACGGCCCAGCCCTTTGAGATCTTGCTGTGTCTGATGTTTCTTTTAATGAGACTTCTCTCTCTGTTCCTTGCTCAACAGTGTCACTCTCATCTCATTCTTCATTTTCATTCTTTCACACGTCAGCAAAAATAGGGCTTATGCAGACAAGACCTGTTAAAGAACAAGGCAGAAGAGGCCCACTTGACAACCCCCTGACCTTAATTGTTCATCTCAACAAGGTATTAATGTCACAATGTGTCTGCAGTGGCTTTATTCATGCAAATGTGGTGTCAGAGAGGTACTTTTGAGGATGTAGATGTCAGTGTAGGGGAAGATCTTTGGGGCTTTTGATGAAATCCGAGGGAAGCGGGTTTTCTTGTTTCATCCAGAAGGACATGAATAAATTAGAGGCTACTCTGAAAGAACTTCCTAAATTTGAAACTCGTTAGTACCAAGAGCTACAAGGCAAGCACGTACAATTTGGTTTAAGTGTTGTCAGCAGTCTCTCCGGAACTTTCTAAAGTCCCCAAACATTTTTCTGTCGGTGCTCTCTGCCTACTAACATCACACTCTGAACACAAACACACAATTATGCTCCAATCAATACAAACACAGGTACGCCCAGTACATAGACAAACTTGTATTCACATCTACTACATCAGGTCACACATAGAATGGTTCTACTTATCCCTCCTCGTCTCTCCTTTACAAACATGTTCATTCATGCACAGATACTCACCGCTTCTTCCTGATCTTCCTGTGGACATCTCAGAGCCCATGGCAATGGCTTTGTTTCTTCATCACTTGTTTCATCCATATTTTGGTTTCTACTCCCAACTCCTCCCCTCTGTTTGGTTAATCCAAAGTTCAACAGGAGTAGAAAGCACTCATAAAATAGAAAACACTATGAATGATTCAAAAATGTTTAGGTCAGACGAAACAAATGGTTCGGCGTCAAACCGTGGTAGTGGTTGACTTGCGAAGGATAGTTTTCTGGGGCTTTTGGGAAGGCGGGTGTGGAGGCACGCAAGGTGGAGGAGTGTTCGTTGTCGGTGGGAAACTGTGGCTCATTGGGAGGCCACCATTTTCCAACATGAGTTCATGAGGAAGTGCATGACTTGGAGGGGGAGGGGACGCAGAGCAGCAGTGCACTGGGCTGAGCCTCAAGTCGTTCAGCTCGGCCTGTATGTGAAGTTCTGTGTCGTCCACGTCATACTGGAGGTCACAGTCGGGGCAGTAGCCGTGGTACTGGACCTTTTCACTGAAACGTACCCGCTCCCTTTCACGAGACTCCCTGCCAGGGGCCTTGGGGCATTTGTTCTTTTCATGGCGTAGAAGGGGCATGGGCCTTGGTAATGTAGGAACAAGACCTGACTCAGGGATTCCATCATTAGACATAAAACATGGCGTAGAGGAGAACAAATCCCTGTTTGGTTTCAATGGAAAAACACCACCATTCCTCATTGCAGAGCCGGCAGCCTTGGATATATTCCCTGATAACACTAATGTTGGATGAGGCAGATTCTTTATGTTGTGTTCCTCGGCCTTCAGAGGGGTGAGTCTGGGTGGTGGTAGAGGAGGGTGAGGTTTTTTGAGTACAGTCAGGACGGCAGGAGGGTGGATTGGGGCCGGGGCGATGGTCGCAGGCGTTTTGAAGATGCAGTCCTCAGGAAAGAGCTTCATTTTCTCCAGGCTGGAAGCAGTGGTGGTGGTGGTGGTGGAGCTCGAGCTGGAGTTGAGCGTATCTGTCTTCGAGCTGTCCGTCATCCCGTCCTCCTCCAGCTGCAGGTCACTGGTCAGGGTGTCGATGTCATGAACAACCTGGAGGCAAAAAGAGAAAATGTCACTGATACAGTGGAGGTCAGGATTAATAAACATCTTGACATGAGGGACAGAAATACTATCCACATGTATGACAGGCAATGAAAACACTATGGCAACAGGTGATAATAGTGATGATCTTGATTGAAACTTATGCCTTATGGGGCCAGACTACACAATTTATGCACAATTATGGCCCAACCCAACAGTTGGTGGGTTTTGGGACCCATCGGCCATGAAAATTGGTTATCCTGTCTTGTGTAGTGTATCATAATGAACAACAACAACTGACCAGACTGAGATACCTCATGACTCTGTTACAGAAGCATGTTTGAGTTTGTCCTGCCTCCTATAATCTGTTCCTCCACATCAGAGACATAAATGAGAGCACAGAGATTTCTGAAGTTACAACGACCAGGCATGTAAACAAACCAAGGTTTGTGCCTTTAGAGCTGCTTGAGAATTATGAGACTGATGAAAAGTTTGCAAAGCTCTGAAAAAGAACATCCCTGCTCTTAGAGTGTGCTGAACAGGAGCTACCAAACAGACAAACAGAGACAAACATCATCTTCAACAGTTATCAGCAAACTAGCATCTCATAAAACATAGCATCTGTAGATACAAACAACAGTACAGTACCCTAATACAGCCTGTTTGTTTGTGGTCTTCAGTGTCGCCCCTCCTCCTTCCATCGTCATCACATTAGTTGTTACATGGCGTTGATTTAGTTATGTAGTTAGTCATGCTCGTCGGGCAAGTGAATTTATGGCATGCTGACCGTCAAAGCCAACAAAAAATAAATAAAAATGTGTAGTCTGACCGTGGCATAGAGGGCAAAAAGTGGCAGCTGGTAAGAAATATTTGTCATATTTCATAGTGGACTAACTGAGGACTTTATTGTGTAACATACAGAAAGAAAGGCTTTGACTAAAACCCACATTATGTAAATTCTGTAAAACATGTCCAGGGAAGAGGGGTTTTAAAGGTCAGTGAGGAGTGTGAGACCAGCCGACCCCAGGTTTTTGATTTGATTTATTTTGGATCCACCATTAGTTACAGCAAATATGCAGTAGCTATTCTTCCTGAGGTCCACATATTACACCTTCAACAAAAAAATTACATCCTTTTGAGCATGCCTATATACACTACACTCATAACATTCACACAGTCCACTCATACAGTAGCTCTGTTATTCACCTTGATTGCAAAAAGCAAACCAATACACAAGAAGATTATAAAAAAAAGGAAAGACAGACCACAGAACTCTCCTTACCTTTTGGGACTACAACAAAAATTCACATCACTAGGGAGACATAGTCTCTGAGCAAGTGTCAAGGGCTGTTTTTTTTTTTTCTTGACATACTCCATGAGGGCTGGATTTTAAAATTAAAAGAATTCATACAAATACTTTGGTCTGTTTAACATAATTATTTCAACATATCTTAACTGTTTAGCAGCCATACTGCTGGGAGGGCTTCAAACTCCTAACAACAATCTCTTTGGGCTGTCACAATCTCCATCACTGGGTTTGACTCCAGTAGACTTGTTCTCCTGGTTAAATGCTAACAGGAGGATTTTAGTAAAACAGATCAAATCATGATGTTATTTCTACAAAAACTGTTTAATCACAATTGCTTTGGGAGTAGCATTAATAGTTTTTTAACAACAAAAAGATGCCTTTAAAACCACAACAGCTTTTTCCCTCTTATATCATCTGAATTTGATAATGTTCTGGGGGTCAGATGAGGAGCTGTGGGGTGCCTAATGTGGCTCTCATTATTATTTAAAACTACTGACATCATAAGCTCCACAAAGTTTGGCATCTTGTTGTAGTCCACATCAGAATCTGTTTAAAGGCAAAACTTCACTACACAGGACACTTGCAACCTTGAAGAGGCATCAAGCAGCATAGAGCCTGATCATGCTGTCACTATTACTAAATTTACCTCCAAATTTTGGGTTTTAACTCACTCTCCCTGTGCTAACTTCAGAGAAACATCTGAAAATGGGAAACCCTTGAAATATTTCCACAGCAAGAGATTCACTGTCTGGCTCCACTGTTAAACGTGATGCAGAAGTGCCAAAAGCTAAAAAGTTACTTTGAATCACCTTTTCAATTATGTTGGCTGCAGTGGATTGTCCTCCAATGCCCCTAAAGTACCAAGTTGCTGCTGAAACCCTGACTCTGTTCAGTATTTCCTATGGTCAACAGAAAAGAAAGCTGTTGAAAAGTGATATCAATCCTAAAGTATACTATGATGAAGTGCAGTGGAGGAGTTTGGGCACACCAGAGGGACAAGACCACAGAACTTCATATTATCATTTGCTGTAATGCAACTCAAATGACCGAAATAGTGAGAACAGCACTGCAGATTGTCAGGTCAGGGTTTGAGAGCACACTGCAATTTATCATTCCTGATGACTCGTCTGCACCACCAGCAACTATAACCCTACTTCATTTGTAATTGCTCACATGTGATGTAGTTTTAGTGTGCAAACCCTGCACCCTGAGGCTCTGGAGGCAAGGGTGCCAACTAGGGCTTTTAATGTTCCTCATCTTATGTATTCTTAAACAAACATATGCAGTCGATCTTTTTATAGTAAAACCAATATGACATTAAATTAATCTAAGGATAAAAGATTTGAGAAAAAGTGGAGAACAGAAGCAAAATAGGTATGAAATTGTAAAAACTGGGTAAAAAAGGTATGAAAGCGGAAAAAGGTTGATAAATAAGGTCAAAATTGGTATGAAATTGCAAAAACAATGGGGAAAAATTGGCAAAAAATCCAAAAGTGGCTTAGGAAAAATGATTATGGCAGCAAAATTGGGAATTAAATTTGAAAATAAATGTCAAAAACCATGTAAAAATTCCAAAAATGGTTCTGACAGTGGCCAAAAAAGATGAATGGGGGCAAAATAGGCATAAAGTTGTAAAAACAGGGTTAAAAAAAGGTAAAAAAAAAAATGGTGCAAAAGTGGGAAAAAAAGTGTTTGAATAGAGATAAAAGAAAATAGGCATGAAATTGCAAAAAACTACATCACAATGCCAAAATGTTCAACACATTTTGGGCTAAAAATATTGAACGTTCTGCGATTTGAAAATTGAAGCAAGCCATATTGCGATTGAATCTAATTTGCAATTGATTGTTCAGCCCTTGTGCCAACCCCTTTCAGCTGCTTTACCAACTGCCCAAACAGGGAGACTGCAGACTGTAATCTTATCAGATCCTTGCTCTCAAAAAATATATATAAAAAAGCCAACCCTTAGTGTGCACTGGTGACTGTGTCCACTTAGCTGCAGTTATATAATACTTGCCTCTGAGTTGCACTTGTTAAAATCTAATTGAAAGAGATTTTTCTCAATAGTCACTCTGAACTGCAGTCTAGACTTTCATTGTCACAGCAAACTGATTAGAAATGTCTGTTTTTTGTTCTAGCTGAGGGCCATAAATGGGATGGGACATGATGAAAGACAGAATGTCCACAAGCTTAGTTAGAGAAGGGATAGTCATTGTGGGCCTGGAACTGGCACAGAAATTGTACAGCAACCTTAAGAATAGCATTCCCCGTCTACTTATATAGCAATTTTTGATATGACGTTTTGTGTTTTTCCCATTGCAATAAACATGTTGAGTCTGTCATGGTGGACAAGCAGCATCATATCTTTTTTATGCACAGATTATGTCTTGTCCTATTGAAATATTTGGTGTAATGTAAGTACTGAATCAAAATTTGTGAACAACAAGGTTAGTTACTTTTGATTTAGTCATTTACATTTATTTAGACATTCCAGAGAAGAAATCTTACATATGCTACATTGAATTTGGTGGATGAAATCTAAGATAAAATAAGATATCTCTATGACAACCAGGCCAGAGAGGGACGAAATATCACAACAATTTATAGGAACACTCATGAGCCTGCCAAACCCCCATGAGCTTGCCAGACTCTGATCTAAGAGATATAGTAAGAGGAGGGAAACAAACCATATCCTGTAAGCCAAACTGTCACTAATAATATAAAACCAGGGTCAGGAGTTAACGATCAGTACACCATCTGCAGTTAAGAAAGCACAGCTGACTAATTAAAACAGGGGTTAAATAAATAGGGTCATATATACAACCAAGGCTGTCAGTATTCTTTTGGTAAAATCAGCTCAGATGCTTGGTTTATTCTGCTTAAAGTGAGCGAGACAGAGATCAAGAAGATTTATACAAACGGAGCAAAAGTCAAGTGCAGCCCAAACAGTGGGAGTGATTTATATGACATTGAAATGAATGTGAAGGTTTCTACTGTCAAAAGTGTCATAGAGCTTCACAGCAATGGCATCAATGAATTCCACGAAAGCAACCTTGGTAAGGCAGAGAGGGATGGAGGAAGACTCTATAATAAGCAGAAGATAAGAAAAGATCAAATCAGAAGTCAATTCTGTGAGAAACCCCTCATTAGGGAGCTAACACAATCAGTAACAGTGCGATAATGTATCCAGAGTGCCGGTGAGGAAACAGAGACAGAGCATGAGAAATACACCGTGACAACTAAGGAGAATATTTTAGGTGGGGCAACTGGCCGAACAGGGTGTGAGGTTAATTATTTAATTTATCTGCAAAAGTTGAACCATGAGGTCATCTGTGAGTACAGCTCACTGTGGGTCATAAATGGATAAAAACAAAACTAATAAAAAGAAAAATGCAGTAAAGCTCTCCTCAGTGGAGGGGAGTTGAGTATAAGATGTTTTTTTCTTCTCAGTACTCTGTTTACACAGATGATATCTAGGCCCAAAGATAGTTCCTTTGTCATCCAAGAGGAAATTTGTTTTCACAGCTTGCATGGGGAGATATTAAAGAAGTTTTGGAGCAGAGTTTGGTTTGATGCCATTCTTCAGGCGGTAAATAAGACTGAGAGCACTTGTAAGGAGGCACTAGCTGAGGGATTACAAAAAGCTTATGGAGAGTACTGATTCATTCATTCTAACACTAAGTAAAAACAACACAAGGATGCAGTATTCTCAATTATATTTATCAATGAAAACCAACAAAGGAGTAAATCTAATCTGTAAGTAATTGATCCAGATGTATGCAACCTCTTTTTGCGTCATAGATAAAAAACTATATACTGATAAATTTCTTAAATTTGACCAGGTTAATGCAACAGATTGTGTTTAGTAATGTGTTGAAATCCCAAGAATTCAGCAGAAACTGATCGACAAGACTGTTAGCCCTTTTTTCTGTGTTTATTCCACCAGACTTCAAAATTATATGGCATATACGTCCATCAAGTCATTAGTTAAGTGTCACATAGGTAAATAGCTGTGGTTCTCAATACCTTGTCAAGCCCCCCCATTTTATTTAAATATGCAATGTATAACTTTAAAATTTAATGTTGAATGTGTTGTCAGTTATCAGTTAAGACATTATTTATAAAAACAACAACAAAACATAACAAAAGAAATTAATATGCAATTTGCTTTTGCATGTTAAAAAACACAACAAAATTCAAAATTGTACACTCTGGCTTTGGGAGGTAGAATGGCAGGATTACTACGTGACTTTATTTATTTGTTGTTTTTTTTGTGATTCACTCATGGTTTAATAATAATAACAAGACATTTTATTTTTAAAGCACTTTTTACTAAGAAAAATGTCAAAGTGCTCAAGAGCATGTTAAATCATAAGGAGATAAAAACACCAAAACAGTAAGATCAGGAAGAATAAAAACCACATCAACAGCAGTTTGGGAAGGACTGTGTGGACAGAAAAGTCTTCAGGCCTTTTTTAAAAGAGTCCAGAGGCCTAGGATTCTCAGGAGAGGAGAAAAAGGCCCGGTTGCCCATGAGATTTGTTTGAGTCTGAATAAGGCGGTTTGTGCCCCGGGGCCGGAGTTGTCTCGTGGATGTGTGCGGGGTGAGCAGGGTTTCCGTTACAGTTTTATGCAAACTAAAGCGATATTCTTTAAATGTCAACAAAGTTTAATTGCTCTTTGCACGTGTTTCCATTGAAGGTTGTTCTAGGCAGGATACCAATGAGCAGGCTGTTACAGTAGGCAAGCCTGGACGAGATTTCTTGAGGCTCTTGGGCAAAAAATAGCCACCTTCACGGTGCTTGCCCATCCTGTCTTATTTGTGCTTCTGTGCATAGCATCAGTTACCCAGTGCTAAAACAATACTGTCAAAAAAAGAGCTACCATCTGGAAGTTATATATGCTCCAATGAATTATGCAATCACTGTACAGTCAGGTACAGCAGGTCAAGAGGGAGGGCTGTTGTGTTTTGTGTGTGTGTGTGTGTGTGTGTGTGTGTAACTGGAGATAAGAACAATCTTATTATGTTATCCTTGAGTCAGAGTGGACATTTTCACAAAGTTTGGAGAAAACTTTCAAAGCATTCTTGATATGTTGTGGTAACAATAATGGCCCTGATGGAAGTATGGACAGAGGCCTCAAAGCTTTATGCCTCCAGCCCTGGCTGCCTCAAAAAACTAAAATATTCTTAATAATAATCAACATATTCTGTTTGCAGTATCAAACAACAGCTTTGAGAATTTCAGTTTCACATTAAAAATCCAAGTTGGAGCAAATAAGCAGGAATTCAATACCAAAGAGAGTTCATTAAACGGAATAAACACGGATCTGACTTACTCTGCTGGGAAATAATAACTGATGTCATGTCCGTGTACTTCAGCCATTTTCTGATCAGTCCAAAAGAATCCCCTTTGGAGAGGAGTCTCTACCCAGGCTGGAGTTATTATTGCCTCTGTGCCCAGAACTGAAGTGCAGTTAGACATTTTATTACAGACTACTGAGGATCCAGCACTGAGTGAGCCCAAAGAAAGTCTGATAAAAGGAGAGCACGCCTGAGCCCATTTTATCTTTGACCAAAGACACTTGAAATAACAGTGAGAAGAAGTCACCAGAAATGAGAGTTAATGTATTTCACTTTACAGTGGTCATAAAATAATCATGACGTGACAGTGTTCTCATGTTCATTTTCTGAATCAGTAATGCTCATTTTAAAGTATCCAGTACATTAACCGGCTGTAAAACCCAGCTGCTGTCATCTGAGGGTTTGAAATGGATGTCCAGACAGTGGCAGGGGAAAGGAAGAAATGAGGAAAGCAATGTCAAACAAAGTACAGACACAGATGCAGATACATGAAATTCCCTTTCTCATGGTGCGTTTGAGCTGTTTCTGCCTCTGGCTTTGTGTGGTTAAAGTACCATTAATTCCTTTGAATCTAATATTCTGCATTTTTATTGTGTCTTGATGCCTGCTGCTAATCTAATTTCCTTTCAGATAACAATTGAGTTAAAGATAAAGTCAAACAAGACAAATAAGGTTTTATTCTTATTCCCTTTTATAAATAAAGACCTCACTGTAAAACAAGGACTTGAACTGGAACACTCAAACTTTTTGTAAAATCACATTTCTGACTTCTGAAGATCTTTTTAGGAGTCTAACAAAGGAAGATTAAAACTAATTTTGAACCACTTCACTGTGTGCTTTGTGGATTTATGTGGTAATGAATGGCTAAGATCACTGCTGGCCAGATTAAAAGCTTTTTTTCCCCCTGTCTCAGGCCATTATCCTTGTTCACCAACCATTTCCTTTATTTCTCATTTATCATCTGTGGATTATGAATTCTTATGTAACAGACTCTCTACCCAACTCCTCCCTAAATTACTTTGAATATTTTTATAGCATTTGAAATGAGGAATCCAAAATAATCTACTTAAGAATATGACCAAACCATACAGATATATTTCATATTTACATGTGTCTCAGACAAAAAGCAATCCAAAAACAAGACTATTTATGAGAGAGAACAAGACTTTTCAAGATATTTTGTGACACAGAATGTTAAACATTTGATTTGATATTAAACACTTTTAAAGATCTGCAGCAGGAGTATCCAACTTTTTACACTAAGGGTTGCATAAGAGGAATACATGGATGACTGAGCTGCTTGAAACACCCCACTTTTAGCGTATTTAAGTTAAAGCTTCAGGGTTTGCGATGGATTATCACCTGTCAAGGGGCCCTTGTAACTCCGGGCTATCACTGGATTCACACCTACTCAGGGCAAGAATGACCTTCTGAGCTGCAGAGATGGGAAATACTTATGGCTTATCTTCACTGTCAGACACCAAACAAGAGTAAACTGCAAGAATGTTGATGCTTGAAGAGGAATATTGCAATATACTTTGTTAATGAGACATTTTGACAAAGTATATTTGGTAGAAAATGTGCATGATTCATGGTATTTGCTGCTGTGATCAAAATGTCCTTCAACTGTTTCAGGGGCCAATTCAAAATTGGCATTGGGCCACATTTGGCTCCTGGGCCATAGCTTGGGCACCCTTGATCTACAGAAATCCTCCCATTTATTATTAATAATGCAGTAATAGTGTTACGTAATACTAACACCTAGCATCAGAGCCACAAGCAGGAGCTGTAACAACCTGCTGACACACAGTGAAAAAGCTTTGAATAAAAATGTGCCCGTTATTATGAAGCTTGTACTTTATGATATAATTACAACTCCTAATCCAATAAGTTTATGTGGTGGTTCATTGAAAATATTCTGAAATAACGTCAAGTGACAGATAGGAAACCAATGGTAGTTCAGACCTAAACTTCAACAAAATGTTTAAGCATAGTGGCAAAAAAACCCTTTCCATTGAGAAATCTTTCAGTGCTTTTACTCCCCCTTCTTTCAGTGCTGTACAGGTCAAAATACTGCTGCTATTGAAGCATCCACGATAATCTTTTGATTAACCAACACAGTTTACAAGCAGTTGGTCAGTTATCACTGTTGTCTTGCTAATAGCTTCTGCCTGTTTCTCCTCGATGGATGCTGATTGGTCAGCAGGGATTTTAGTGACACCAATGGCATCACTGGTTCCGATGACTGATCCAATTCTTTGTAGATTCCTTTACTGATTCCTGGGGATTTTTTGGGTGTATAAAAGTCAGTGGACATAAGTTTTCAGTGACAACAACATTAAACACATGGTACACCTACCTCCACCAAGGAGGCTATGTTATGGTTGTTTGCCTGTTTGTTTGTTTGTTAGCAAGAGTATACAAAAACTCCTGGATGGATTTTGCTGAAATTTCCAGGAGATGTTGGAAATGGCCCAACTTGAAAATGAATTGATTTTGCTGGTGATTCAGATAACCGCCATTAATGAACAATTGTTTTGCTCAACTACATTCTGAGTGCTAGGTGTGGATTTTCAGAGTCAAGGAATTGAATAATGGTGCTGACTTTATCATGGAACTATTGCCTATAAGTGTGGCAGCAATATGTGAGCTACCTTGGCAGATATTTACATTCTCCAAGCGCTTTCTAGTTAATGTTGTGCTCACAGACAAGTCCGCCGGCAATTGCTGGTGTTTCCATGCTTGCCATAAAATCACAAGCTGTTGGAAGTTGATGTTGTGCAGTTGGCATCAGTTTGTGTAAAATGTAGCCACAGCTTAGACCACACCTTTTCCCTGTCTCCCATGGTCATATCTTTGACCACTTGGTTGTCATTTTGCTGGCTGTCAAAAAGAAAAAAAATCAAATTCAAATAGATTAATTAGCAAGAACGTTGAAAGATTGGGTATTATTACCAAATAATTTCAAAACAAGTGATAAAAATAATATTCGAAGTAAAAAATGTTTAAAATACAAGGGAAATAATTAATCAAAATAATAAGAATTAGTTTTATAGTGACATTAAAGGTTGACAGGTAGTAAATATAAAAAACATTCATGCTCAAATATTAAAAACAAAGGAAACACTCAAATAACATGGAAAAGAACAGAGTTGTTCTTTGTTGTTGTGCCTGTTCATGTTCCAATGTTTGTGATGCCCTCCATTTGCAAGGCATGCAGAGAAATAGTGTAAGAATATGATGAGGGATTGTCAAGGATAAAACAAACAATACCAATTTCTTGAGCTAGTTGTTATCAATGCTCAACTGGAATTGGTTTTCGATCCATCCATATTGGTCAGTGCCATTTCAGACCATGTTCAAGCATTTCAGCTTTAAGCTTTGCAAGATGGACCTGCCTGATGGCAGACATGGAGGATCCAACTGCTCTGCATAGTTAGCAGGAAATATCAGAAGTGCCATGTTTGTAAAGTTGTCGACACCATCAATTAAAAGCGCATTTTCCAACCAGCAAATCAACAGTATAAGGGAATCAATTAAAAACTAAGTTGGTATGGTACTGATATATATTAATATTGTATTTAGTTCCCAACCCCACTTATAAGGCAAATCATTCTGGTTCCTTTGGATATTTTGCCAGTATGTGTGGCCTTCATAAGTCGAAGCAAATAAGCAGGCAGAAGTTATCATTGCTGCCACTATAAACACTTTTTAAGCTTTCATCTGCCAGCACTGATATCATGCTGATAACACTGTGCATCCCCAGAACAAAGGCTGTAGAGGAGTGACTGAGAAGCAGGGATAACCCAAAAGACAGAGGGCTGGGGCAGAAAATGCAATGAAGCTAAACCCCCCATCCAGTCTTTAAATGGATAATTTCACACACACGCACACACACACATGCACACACACACAAGAGGTAATATCAGTATCCAAGTGTGCAGCCTGTGCTGTAGGCAAGGCAGTGACAGTGCTTGTGCCAAGCATCTGGGCTGGGTCACTCCTCACCACCCGGCTTGGTTCCAGCCCTGTCAGTGAGTTATAACAGATAAGTGCATTTCCAACAGATTATACCCCAAACACTGGCTTTGATAGGGGCTCCCCCTCGAGGTATGTGTTTAGTGTGTGCAGCATCAGTAAAACAGATCCTCTGCAAGGATTCCTGAAAAAGTGCACAAAGGAAGAAAGAAGCCGTATCATGTAAAATCAAAAAGAAGAGATTACGCTTCCTTCATGTTCCCATGTACCTCCGGTGCCTGCTATGAGGCTGTAAATATGAAACAGAACTGAGATCTTATTCTGATCAAGTTGAGAAAAATCTGAGAAAAAATGGAAAGAAGAGAGGCAGAAGGAGACAGATGCTGTGTCGACAACCCATCCATAATGCAAGACCTCGACGCTGTAAGCAATAGGGTTTTATTAGTGTGACAGCCTGCCATGTTTGGGGTAGAAGTTGGGCACAGCAGGTCAAACGCCTGCGGAGGGATATACACATAAGAAAAGGTAAAACTGCAGGTTAGTGGCAGCATGGGAATTGGTGATTGGCATGGGAGGAACACTGATTTGAAGCTAGAGCTGCAACATGCTGTGAAAGACTTTCAAGAGAGGTGCCCTGCACACAGGCGGAAGAACCTGCTGTAAATTTTTTTTAAATTACGTTTCACAATATAATCCCATAAATCCTACAGAGATCCCCCTGATTCCCACTCAACGCTCTTGTCTCAGCATCACTATGATTTGAATCTGACAGCTCTGAGAGTTTTGATCTTAAGGATTCTGTGGAGAGGAGGGGAGGAATGCCAGCAGACAACAAGAGATAAAGAAAGGATGAAGATGATGGGCTGTGATAAATACAGACATGCAGAGAAAGACAAAGAGAGACGACGACAGAGAGTCAGCCACCATGAGAGATTAAGAGAGAGAGACGGAGAAAAAAAAGGAAAGACAACTGCTCTATTAATTCCAAGCAAACAACAGTCAGCATTAAGATGATGAAATGCGATGCAAAAAGCGCCTTCCTGGTTGAACCAACTTGTCTATGAAATATTCATGGTGATTACATTTTTCTCACTCTCATTGAAGTCTACATGTGTGAGTCACGGTGGAGGAGGCTGTCCTGTCATTCACACCCCTCAGCCCGCTGTGCCAAATGTCTCCCATGATGGAGATGATAATCACATACATTAGCAGGCTGGGGGGAGGTGCATGTTTGTGTGTGTGTGTGGCTGGAGTGTATGGATGTTGTCATGGCCTTTTCCAGGCCACAGAAACGAGGATGTCAGACTCAATGGGAAAAACTGTTAACCATTAGATAAGACAGAAGCTCCTAAGGGGACAAAGGGCCTCAAGGTGCATTAAATATGTGTTAAATGTCTAAGATGTCTTCTGATTATTTGGATGTGTTTGCTAAATCACATTACTTTAAAACTATATTGCATAAATAAGTCTGCAAAAGAGATTTTTCTCTGTGTTTCATATGAAAATGTATCAGGCAAATTCATGCTCTAAATCCAGCAGAATATTTGACAAGTTCCCCACAAGGTCTGCTTGCTTTCTGGTGCAGACTTATTTCTGCAATTTCATTACTGCTTGGAGCAAAATAATTTGAAAAAAATGTAATTTCTTCACTGAACCACTGACTGAAAACACACACCTGACACACTCTGGACTACACACAAATGCTGCTGATGCTTCAAACGTGTTCAAATATTGCAAACATATCTGTACAACTTTGATAATGTAAGGAGTATTGCTTGCAACTTTCAAGAGATGTAAGTATCTTGTTTTTTTCTAGAGCAAGTCATTTTCCTTAATTCAATGTTGCAAACCTTTCTGATGTGATTTAGCCAATGCTTTCTCTCTCAATGCTCACTAGTTTCTCCTTTACCATTTTTATCCCCCTTGTCCAAACATTTAAGATTGTTGTAGAAAAATTGCTTGCGTTTTTACAACATTCAAGTGTCAATTAATATCTAATTTCATAAACAATTCTGTTTCAACTTTTGTTAACAATATTGCGGGTAATTTCACACACCACCTAAACTGTCCAAAGTGTTTGGCAAGCTCCTAAAGAGTTCCACCTACTGTCACTTCAAACCAAACCAAATAATTGTTGGAAATTATTATTCTTTTTCTTAAAAAATATTCTACAATATCATATTGTCTTAACCAGTGATGCTTGAACGTAGGTGAACCTGCTTTGTCCTCTCAAAAGTCAACACTGCAAACTCATTCACACTCATTCAGATGTGTCAGTTTTGCTTTAATGTTGCTTTAAATGTCTGCTTTAATTCAATGTTGTCAGCCTGTTTGTGCATCTTAAACAATGTTTTTTTTCTTTTTTATGAAAGTATTGCAGGCAAATGCATGCATACAACCCAAGTTAAATGAAAGGTTTGTGAACCAACCATAATAATTTAAATATAGGCAAGCAAAACCTTGGCACTGACTTAATTGTACCAATCAGTTGGTAATGTTTCAACAAGTTCCTCGCCATTTTTAGACCACTGTGGAAACACTGCAAACACATCTGTGCAGTTTGGACAATGTCAGGCCTTGGAATCCATTTTTTCTAAATTATTTAGCTTTAATTTAGTGTTGCCAACCTATTTCCGCAGTTAAATAAGTGCCATGTCCTTTGTATAATAACATTGCAAGCACTTTTACATTTTACACTGCCTAAGCAGAACAACAGACAAACTAAAAAAGTTGTTAATCCACTTTAACAGTTCCACCTGCTTTGCTAAATGTTTCAATTTATTTGAGCAACTTTGGCACTTGTTCAAGAACATTTCCTCTGAAAAGTAAATTTTCTATCCGTCACTCTTCAGACTCTTCTTAGTTTGTCTTTCCCTCTCAGAGCCCTGACAGATCTGTGTCATGTGACTGTGGAGACCAATCAGATGTATGAAATAACTCTGAGCTGTGAGCTTACACACAGACAAATGAAACAGCTCTGTAACAAACTGGAGTATGAATGCCCAAAAGAAAAGTTTAATGCTTTGTAACTCTGCACAAATATTTTCAAGCAACTTCTAAAGTGACTGGTAATTTATTTTTGTAGTCTAGAAAGATTAATAAATCAGTGCAACATAGGGCTATTTCATTTTTAGGTTTTATTGGTTGTTTTATTTTGCTTATGTTTGTATCTGTTAAATAAGTATCACTGTCATGGTAGAATGCATCATGAATATTAATCATCTTGTCTTCTCTTTGGACAAAATGTTTAAATTAACCCACTTTTAAGATCCATGGTCTGGATTACCAGTTTCCTACATGTGCTTTTGGTCATAAAATCTGGTTTATATCACTATCATTAGTGAAAAATGTAGGCAAAAATCTGTATCGTATCGATTTGAGAAAGTTTGGTTTCCATCTATACAGCAGTCCTGGTGACTGGTCTAAACCTTCCCAGCTTATTCTTATAACATCCTGTGTACTATTTTATTAAATCAAAAACTCAAATAAATAAAAAGTTTTTGTACATGAACATCCTCAAATTATATTATTCCCACGCTGTTTAAACTGACTTAACTACTCTAGGAAAGGGTGATTACTGTACTAAAAAATACAGTGAAGAAAATGCAAGCAAACTCTTTCCACTGTCCCAATTGCACAGACAAGCTGGCAGTTTCTTTGACTCTTAAAAATAATTAATTTCCACAACATGATAGAAGGGGGAGGGGCCTCGTATTGGTCTTGACCTGGGGCCTTAAATGACTAAACCCGCCCCTGCCTCTCCCCCGTCGTTCCCAACAGGAGCTTGTGGAGAAAGAGCAACACATGTGGGCATGAGCAGTGTTTTCTTTCCAGCTTAATTACCTCTTTGAGCTCTTTGGCTACATCCTTGAGGTCTCCCAGGATGGTTTCCAAATTCTCCACGATTGTCTTGATCTCCTTTTTCACTTGTACTTTGGAGACTACTCCTTCAGCCTCTGCATTAGGTGTCCCTGACATTCTTCAGTTTATGGCCACAATCTACTTGGTGAAGGATCTCGAGTCAAATCCTCTGGCTGCCACGCTGCCACTTTGCCAGCGCATTATTCTGATTATTATGTAGTCCTCCGTCTCCCCTCACTTTTTCTCCTACATCACGGCCAGGACGGAGCGAAGTGGCGTCGGGCAGCGTTCTGTATCCACCAGTAGGCATGCGCAATAGAGCGTAACACAGAAAATAACGGTTATGTCAAAATACTGGATCATACTGTCAACGAAGCGGGCGCCCGTCCACAGGTTTGTTACACCTTACACCCTCATGTCCGACAGCAAACGTGCCACGAACAGCCTTCACGTCGAGGGAGCGCTAAATTCAACATTTTGTGAGGGGGAAAAAAATGTTTCACACGTCTGCGTGGGAAATGTGTTATCTTGAGTAGTAAATAAACGACGCAGAAGAGAAGCAGAGTAGAAGAGCAGTTATCCAAACCGTCACACAGCCGGTTGTTGTTGTTGTAGCGGTCCATAATCCTCCGGCACTGAGAAAATTGAAATACACTCCATTATTTTCCTCAAATAAACGCTTCTGCTGACGATACACCCCGGAAAGCCACCAGGTAATGACACCCCAGGGGCACTTTCCTCCGAAAAAAACGCCGTCAGTTTCATCCTGCTGTCTCCATCGCAGCCTCCTTGGAGAGTCTGAACCAACGTCCGGCGGGCGCAGAGGATGCTCTCTCTCTCTCTCTCTCTCTCTCATCACACAGCAGGCATGCCGCAGTTCAGTAGGAGAGGTCTCCTGCTTATTTAGTTTTATAGACACGAACGGCTGCACGCCTGGACACCTATTAATAGCACTCAATAAGCGCACCAGAACTGTTCTTACTTCTTAACCCCTACAAAAGAACTACTTAATCCACCTTTTGCAAAAACATGTTGATCTAAGGAACACTTTTACCCCCTTATTTGCAAGCATATGAGATAATTCCTTTTACCTTTGCACCACTTCATTAGGCTAGACATTTCTAGTTCTGTTTGGATCCATTTGCCTCCAGAGCTGCCCTAATTCTTTGCACTGTTAAGTAGATTCATCAGGGAAGCAGTTTCCACAGATCTGTGGCAGCACATCAACAGACAGGGCAAAAATTGTTTGTACCCTTCCGTTAATGAAAGAAAGACCCACATGGTCAGTGAAATAACTTGAAACTGACAAAATTAATAAAAAAAAAATACTGAAAATCAACGAAGGAAAATCGGAAATTGCTTTCCAGCCCAATTGTGGTTCAAAATAATTATTTTCAGAAACAAAATAAGAAAACTAATGGTATACACTTAACTCAGTGTTTTGTTGCACAACCTTTTGAGGCAATCACTGCAATCAGGAGATCTCTGTAACTCTCAATGAGACTTCTGACCCGGTCGACAGGTATTTTGGCACACTCCTCATGAGCAAACTGCTCAAACTGTCTCAGGTTTGAAGGGTGTCTTTTCCAGACCGCCTTATTCAGGTCCTTCCACAAATGTTCAACAGGATTTAGATCAGGACTCACAGAAGACCACTTAAGAATGTTCCAATGTTCTGTTCTGAGCCATTCTTTGGTGTTTTTAGCTGTGTGTTTTGGGTCATTATCCTTTTGGATGACCCATGACCTGCCGCTTTCTCACACTGGGTAGCCCATTTCGCTCCAGAATGCCTTGATAGTCAGGGGATGTCTTTGTACCTGCAGATTCAAGACACCCTGTGCCAGACGCAGCAAAGCAGCCCCAGATCATAACTGAACCTCCTCCGTGTTTTATGGTAGGTACGGTGTTCTTTTCTTTGTGTGCTTCATTTTTGGGTCTTTGAAGATAGAACTGATGTGAAGGGTACCAACAATTTTTGCCACGTCTGTATGTTGCAGCTCTCCTGATCCGGCTCATCACAAAAGCACTCTGTTGGATTGGAGCCCAATGAATATGAAGTCACTGGAGCAAAGGTACTTCCTTTTTGGGTTCAAGAAACTGGACAAGAAAAAAAGAGTTTGGAAATGTTATTTGGGTCAATTGTTCCTCCCTATCAGCAGTACCATAGTATTGTACTTTAAACCTTTAGAAGGCCTGATGAGTCACCTTTGCAGCGAGGTGGAACTTGTAAAGCTGTGAATTCATGGAATGAACAATACAGCTAAACATATGGGTAGTGCCCCCTAAAACTGCCATCAATGCTTCTCTCCCTTGAAGAAATCCCATGGTCCTCCAGTGTTGTTTTCCTGTGATGCCCACTTCACATTCTGTCTTTACCTTCACCAGTCTCTTTGAACTTTGTCCAAAGTTTGGAAATGGTACCAGTTTGAGGACTAAGTCCTGTGAGTCTGGTGAAGTCATAGACAGACTACAAAGTGGGCATCCCAGAAAGAAAGCTCCCCAAGAAGACCACTTCTTCATCTTTGCACCTCTGAGGAACCCTAAGCTTTTTTCCAGGTGGGGCAGGGGATGTTGGCACATTTTATGGGTGCTGTGTTTCACATTCCATGAATGTGCAATCCTCTCAAGTTGTAACCTGTGGGTGACTAATCAGGCCTTGAGGAGTACATTTTGAGATGATTTGCGTTCTGTCATGACATGTTATTCTACTGGAATAGCTGTCAGAAGATGGTTATGTAAGGATGGACATGGTCAGCAACAACACTCAGGTAGGCTGTGGTGTTTAACAATGGTCAGTTACTGCCAAAGGACCCAAGGCGTGCCAGGAAATCAGACCTGGACCAGTTGGCAGGATCCCAAAGGGGATAAGCAGTATAGATAATGGACTGACGGACAATCAAAAATAACCAGAATTTAGGCTAAATATATATGACCTATCCTGCTGCATTAAACTGACCCATCATTTTGTTGATTCTTATTTAACCCAGAAGTTTTTAGACCATTTTATATCATCTGTGTGTAAAGAAAGAATAAAAAAGCAAGCAAGTGTGGTCGCCGTCTATGATCAGATTTAAATGGTATTTATTTAAAACATGCTAAAAATATCCACTCTCCAACATGACCTGCAAGCAGCTACACCAGCATGTCAGGATGAACATGAAGAAAAGTTTAAACTTAAACTCCAGGTTGATCACCTACAGACAACAACAACATGAATGTATGCAGTGGTACCACTTTGCTGTTTCTGCAACAGCTTTGGTGTCAGTCAGCAAGGAAAGAATGCTGAAGTAATGGACTTGAAAATGCTACTTTTCTACAGTTGTCATTATACAGTATCATTTTTAAAACTAGTATTTTATGCCAATAACAACTATGCAAAAGATTTAACCAATGCAGCTTAGGTAGTCAAGACATGGAAAAAGAGATTATTATAACTTAATCAAACTAAAGTTCAGATATATGCCAGGCAAAACACATAAATTAAGCCAAGGCAGACTAATAAAATAATATCAGATCAAACAACACTTTATTTAGGACCAGGGGTGAAATTCAGGTGTTGCAGCAGTACAAGGGTAAGAAGTGTGCATAAAGGTAAAAAGAATAACATAATATAATTGATGTAGGTCAATAAATTAGACACATAGCAAACAAACAAAATAGAATAAGAAGGGGTATTTACAATTATTAAAATTAAAAAATAAAAATAGACAAAAATGAACGGAGTAATTGTTATTTAGGACTACTGGACAGCTAAAAGCAGTTATTTTGACAATAAAAATATATTTAAGAAAACTGGTTTAGAGTGTATTATATTATTTTCTGTGAGAAAGAATGAAATTATAATAAAAACTAGTGCATGGCGTGAGAACAAAAGGCTGCTTGTTCAACCAGTACCAAGTTCAGACCTCTAACATGGCTTTTATACAGATACAGAACCTAGACTCTTTTCAAAAACAAAAATTAGAAGAACTATTTTAAAATATTCTTTAATTCTTTGTTTTCAGTTTGATTCAACCAAAGTAATTTGCTTAGGGGATGTTAAATCTTTAACAATATAGATGTCAAATCCATAAATACCTCCTCAGAGCTTGATGAGTGTTAGATGAACGGAGGACAGATGATTTTTGATGCTCTCACATCACTGCACTCTGAGCGTGGGGGCGGGGTTTACCCTTGCTTCCTTGGATCTGATTGGCTGTTCATCAGACCACCTCCACACAATAGCGGAAGTGGAAGTTGCAGAAGTTCACCCTCCAGGATACTACTCTTTAGCCTCTGTGCTGTCAGTCAGTGCTCTTAAACAGAGAATAACATATCAGAGGAATGTCTTTGTCTTTTGAGGGAAGAGTGGTGCTCGTTACCGGAGCTGGAGGAGGTAAATCACCGCACAAACAACAACCGACGTTAGCAGACAGCTGTCATGGATGCTAGCAGTCATTGCTTTTAAATAGGCTTTTTAACACTGATTGCTAACATGCTAATTCGAACTGTCGAGTAATTTCTGTTTTTTTTTTTTTTTTTTAATGTATTTTTTGGGGCATTTTGTGCCTTTACTGATAGGAGAGAGACAGTGGATAGGCTTGTGAAAGGGGGTGAGAGAGTAGGGGAAGACACTCTGCAAACTGGTCACAGGCGGGATTCGAACCTGGACCGGCAGAAGCATGTACATGGGGTGCCTGGTTGCTAACCACTCCACCAAACCAGCACCCCGAGTAATTTCTGTTTGTTTGTTTATTAAAGTAGCGAATTGAGCAGTCCCTCTTGATGTACAAACAACGACACAGTTATAAACCTCGATGTCTTTCGGGTTGCTAACGCTGTCATAACAGCTGTATGTCAGTGGGAAAGTAAACAAACACTAATACGACAACCTGCTTAATCATCTAAGCATACTGACTCATTTATCAGTAATAGTCTTTATTAGACCCTGATTTGATGCAGATGACCTCTGATTTGTTGCCTTTTTGATGCACACAGGTTCAAAGTGCATCCAACGCAATGGTTTTGTAATCATAAGTGTGTGAAAGGGCACATTCACCAGATCCTGTTTATATTGTTGTTTCATGTATTTCAAGTATACTCAAGCACTCATCTGACTAATCTGTCTTTCTGTCTGCAGGCCTTGGCAGAGAGTATGCTCTGGCTTTTGCGGAGAGAGGGGCTTCAGTCATAGGTAAATGGCGTTTTGTTTTTATTCCTGCTTTTTGGAACAGCTGTAACAGATGTGTTTTGATCAGACTTTGAGTTGTCTAAGCATTACAAAATAAAGCTTAACGTGTTTCTTTTTGCAGTAAACGACTTGTATTTGGGTGTCACAAAATATTTTGGGCTGCATTGTAGTGCAGCAGGTAGTGCTGCTTCAAATCTTTGTCGTCTGGAGTTGCACGGTCTCTGGTGCAGTTAAACTTGTCTCCGAATAGGCTGGTTTCCCCTCACAATCCAAAAACATGTTCATCTAGTTTTTATTTACCTTTAATTTAATACAAAGGTGTTATTGTTTGTGTTTTAATGGTTGCTTATCTCTATGCTTGCCCTATCATTTACTTTTATTGTCCATAAACATAACTTGCCTAGCTGGCAACCTGTCCATGGTTACAGTGTCCATTGCCCAATTTAAACTGGGATAAGCTACAGCTCCACACAACCCAAAAAGTGGTACAGGCCCTTTTCACAGTGCTGTTTTGGATAAATGCCTCAAAAAGACATTTTACATCCTGTCTGAGACATTCACTTAAATTCTGTGAGGCCATATCACCTATGTCTAACTGCAATACAGTTTGGACACGCGGCACTCCTGTCTCCCACTGACTCCACGTATGTACCTCCCTCTGTTCAGTATTACACCTATGATACTACTTCTGGAGATGCAACAAAAGTTCTTTTCTCAGTGCTTTTACATGAACTGCAACATTGTTGCCCCGTCATATTTGCACCTGAACGCATTCACATTAATTCTGCAAGGAGGTGCAATCTGTGTCAATTCTGCAATATGACTTGTATGTGGGCTGCAGCACCTGTACCCCTGTATTACACACAAAGACTGAGACACTTACCCATGGTGTTCCTGCCTCCTGCAAAGTCTGTGTGCCTCCCTCTCCTCAATATTACACTTATGATACTACTTTTAGAAACACAACAAATGGGGGGTCAACTCATTCCCCCATCTGTCTCTGCAATGTCCACAGTGAAGGCAAAGAATCACAAGGGCATAAATATTACTGCTTTAAGCGGCAGTATGAATGGGGCTACAGATAATAGGGGGAAGGACTGAAATGTTCCTACATCTCAGTAAATGTTGTGATCATCTACAATATGGTTGGAAATTAGCACCCATCACACATGACCTGTTAAATGTAATTAAATACAGACACACTGCCATGGCAGGTGAGTTTGTTTGACATTTCAGCCACAGTGAAGATAACTGTGAAACTGCAAAGTAGGGTGATTTGTCATAGAACTTAGTATTAATGTAGTTCAAGGTTGTCATGTGAGAACAACATGGGATCTTGAGAGATCAAAAAACAAACCCAGATTTTCCAGCAGAATCCTACAAGACTGATGACGCTTCCGACAGATTTCTTTTAAAATGATAAAATGTCAATCTTCCTTTTTCAAATTTTATCCATCCACCTGTACCAGTTCTCAGGTTGCTAGGTGGTAACAGGGTCCGTCCTGGATCAGTTGCCCATCAATCTCAGCACTATCTCATACAGACAGACAACAAACACCCACACACTCCCACCTAAGGGCAATTTAGAGTAAGAATTTGACCTATTAATCATGTTTCTGGTCTGTGAGAGGAAACTGGAGCACCTGGAAAAAAAGGGGAAAAAACATGCATACATAGGGGAACATGCATACTCCATACAGAGGGGCCTTGGGGGTCAAACCAGTATTTCTTTTGTGAGTTGCAAAGTTTTATTTATAAAAGCCATTCACTTGCTTCCTTAACCAGAATGTGTAAGGTCATCTTACAGGACTACAGGTTGACAAAGTGAATGGGCAAAATAATGACTTTCTGGAAGACTTTTAACCCAAATTGTCTGAGGGATGAGCCCCTTAAGCTTTTATTTTGTAATATGTTGAATTTTTAATTAGCCATTTGTGTTTTATAAGCATGCCTTTAAGAAATAATCTTTCTTCAGTGGTACAATTGTCTGAAGTCCTAGAATTGCTCATAAAACAAAAGTTCAAATTCAGATGGTAAAAAAGGTACCATCCCTGCATCATTTTGAGCCAGGAATACCCCTGTGTTGTAAGGATGCACCAATCATGTACATTACATTATCTCTGTATCATCTTGTGTAATAACATTTTAAAGATGATTGTCTACAAACCCCGATGTGACCAAATGATAGTGAATAAGCCACTCATAATGAAAATAATGTCAAACATAAATGAGTTAGTTCTGTTCCCAGTTACATTCATGTAAACACAGTGGGTGGTAGATACAGTCTCAGCAATACCAGATCTCTTTTTCCTCTTACTGAATAAAATTCTTTTAAAAAGATTTTCCACAGTGATTGAGAGAGACCTTGAATTTGTTGTTGTGAAATAGAAACTTGGTATTAGCAGATACCCTGAGCTCAAGTGTCATAATCTGTTTTGGGAGAGAAAAATATAATTGTGAACCAAGCTCAATCATGCATAAAAAATAAATAACCCACCGCATTTACAGCAGTGACTTATTCAAACTTAATAGTCGATGTGTTGGGATAAATAAATACTTGCCTGACCCCTAATAATAGCTTCCCCTGTAACTGGGATCCATCTCACCCTTGAACTATGACAAAGAATCAGCTCAGCTAGACTCCTCTCTTTACCTAATCAGTTGTAGCGAATTGCAGAACTCACCCCATTATTGCTAATCTTTTTCTTCTTGTCGCAATAAAGTGAACGACCTTGGGGCAGACACTAAAGGGGGCGGAAAGAGTTCTGCGGCTGCTGATAAGGTGGTGGAGGAGATAAGAGCGAAAGGAGGCAAGGCTGTGGCAAACTATGGTGAGAAGTTTGGACTTGTCTTCTCGTCTGATGTTTTCTTTGTTTTCTGTGACACATTATTCTTTTCTCCTGTGTTGTTAGTTACACTTAAGGTAAGGGCTACACTGTAAATGTTTATTTTTGGTATTGTGATCTGAGCTTAACCACAGTTAAAGCAATGAAGTATGGAAATGTGAAATGCTCTTCATTCATCATGTGTACAGAATGATAGATAAACAGACTGACAGACACTGATATGATCATGTGACAGGAGAGGAATTGCGAGGTAGAACTCTTGCAAAGCTTTGACCTTAAATGAACTAAAGCACTGCCCTACCTTTTAGCAGCAACTTATAAAGTCGTAAGTTGTCAATCAATCAATCAATCAATCTTAATTTGTATAGTGCCAATTCATAACAAGTGTTATCTCAAGACACTTTACAATAGAGCAAAAGCTCTTCATTTTATGGATACACATATATGCATGGATACATATATACATATAAAGATACACATATACATATATATACAAATATATACATCCAACATCCAACAGCCAATCATGAATCCCTCCATCATGGCAGCAAGAAAAAACCTCCTGTTAAGCAGCAGGAAATCTTGAATGTGGATCCCAGTCTCATGATGAACAGCAAATCCACACTATGCTGTGTTGGGTGTGTGGGCGAAGGAAGGGAGGTAAGAGGAGGCAAGTGGACTGAAGTAAGAACTAAAGTTAGGGACAGGTTCATGAACCATAGACCTGTCGTCTGATTTGTTAGAGGTTAGCCTCTTGAGATGCTACATCTCGTTTTCAGGAGGGTCCTCATGTCTGAATGGTTGTGGTGATCATTTTATAGGAGTATAATCAACTATATTTTACTGAAAATAAGAATTTACGGTAGTGAGGAACTCATGAGTGCCCAGACCACAAGTGCATCCATACCATATTTGTCTCTGTTAAGTATAAATGTATTAAAGGCCTCTTAAGATGTGACATCCCATTTTCAAGAGGGACCCCACTTGTTGCATCAATATCTTGTAAAACAAGCTTTTGGGATGCACAGATGAAAGGATGAGAGACACAGATCAACTCAAAACTGACAAACAAATCATGGGAGATGAAGAGCCAGCTGTGCAAAGCCCTCCAACTCAGATCAGTACCTAAGGACTGTTTTGGTTCTAGGCTTGATTTATTGAATGATTCCATCCAGAGTCTAGAAAAAGGCACATAAGCTGTGTTAAACAGACTGAGCACCACAGAGACACGCAAGCTAAGTGAGCTGGACGATCAAGAAAGTCATTAAAAGCCAGCCTTTATGCTGATGATATTTTATTTATAAAATACAAACCAATTAGCCAATACCAAATTTGTTAAAACCTTTGGTCAGCTCTCTGGATACAAACTTAATTGCTGCCAAGCCATCCCTTAAACCAACATTTGAAACTCACCTCGGCCCTTTGTTTGGAAACCTAAAGTTACAACATATCTTGGAATAAATATAAAATCCCCTATAAGAAGATATTTCTCATAAATAGTCCAAGAATTCCAAAAGCCATTAGAGAAGATTTAATGCATTGGACAGTTTTACCGTTATCATTGTGAGCCAGAGCTAAGGTGATAAAATTGAACTTACTCCCTAGACTCTCTTTTTCTTACCATTAAAGTTTCCTCAGCAGTGGTTTAAAAAAACAATAAATCATTCTCATGGTTTTGTGATGGGACAAAAAACCCAGAATTAAGTATAAAAAATAATAATGCCATGGAAAAAAGGGTGGCCTTAGCATCCCCAATGTTTACCTTTATTATTTGTCATATAATGTCAGACTCCCACTGACCTGGGCAAATAATGACTGGTTTATTCTTCTAATTGTGATGTAAAAAGTAGTTGGGATTGGCTAGAGAAAACAACCTTGGTAGAGTCACCAAACTAGTCCAATTAATGTCATTTTGGTATCACCTTAAATGTTATGTTGAAAGCTAATAGAATTTTCTTGTAAAACCCTCTGCTAGCCTCTGGTGGAGTTATGCTGATAAAGAGTGTTTTTATAAAACAAAATATTACAGAAACTGGCCATATTGTAAGGAAGTGATATATCAAATCATTTAATGAGTTTAAAGATGATTTTGGTTTGTATGATTCAACATTTTGGAATACTTACAGCTGGAATGTATTTCAAAACAATATTCCTGTCAGGGAATAATACCTGGATCTGATATGTTCTTCCTCAGTCTAGGAGCTGTATCTGCCATTTATAAGATACTAATCCTATCTCTATCAGACGGCAGTAACTCTCCAGGATTACAATAGGAATGTAACTTTGGCTCTCCTCTCATCACAACTCAGCAGGATGCAGTATTGAAGTACTCAACGTCAGTCTGTAAATGTGTCTGATATAACATTAGTCAAAGCTGATTATTCACAGAGCGTACATCACACCACACATATTAAACAAAAATGGACCCGACTACCTCTGAGCAGTGCTGGCAGGGCTGTGGTGGGATTGATACATTAATTCCCTTTACTGTGGTCTTGTCCATTGGTAGAGAGAATCTGGACATAGGTAATTGATATTTTAGAAATGTTAATGTATGTCCAGGTTCTCAAATACCCTGATGTCTGCATGCTTGGAAATGTGTTTGATAATATGGAGTCCAAAGTTATGCCAGATGTTGTTGCTTTACCTTTTTTGTATGTAAGAAGGACAACACTAATGAACTGGAAATCCAAAAAGTGAACTGTCATAACACACACAGCTGGCTTATGGACTTCTTAAGCTGCATGCACACCAAAAGCGACTCCACGATCAAAATCTCGTCTTCCACTGAAGTCACATCCTTTGTCTAATAATACCTCATTTTGGTCACCGTTGCCATCGGTCGTCGCTTGGTGATGTCACGTCCACTCGAGTTTCACCACGATCGTGTCATATATCATATAATAGGATGTATAAGCTGACATTATTCCAGCTGTATCCTTTTCACTCACTTATCAAACACAAAACACTGCAGCTGATGCCCTGCAGAAGCATTATCTGTGGGGTTTCTGCAGTCTGTCTCTGCGGAACTAATGTCTTCACTGACTAATGTTTCCCACACTGATATGGATTGTTACTCTGTAGTCCAGATTAAAAACGAAAAACAGTCTGTCACGGGTACCATCACACACGCACACACCGCTGATTGGCTGTTGTGGCACAGCCACACACAACATCACCTGAAACAACTTTTCAACTTTGACATCGCGCGACGAGTGAAGTGATCGCCTTGAACGCAGCAAGCGCATCGCGGGAGGCTTAGCCCCGCCCCATCGCGGCTGTACATTGACTTTGCATGGAGAGTGATCGCCAAGGACGCTCAAGTCGCTTTTGGTGTGTAGGCACCTTTAGATTTGCTCACCATGAAGCCACAACTCTCAGCGACTGTTGTAAACCAGATTCCTCATGGAAAGTGATTAGAAAATTGTTAAATAGTAGTTTGATACCCAACTAAGTAAAAATAATCGTGCATGTTAAACAACTGGGGACACATGATATTGGCTTTTTGCATATGTTTAATGTGTCAATGTTTCTGAACCCGTCATTGCTCAAACCAATCTCCATGCTGAAGTGTTTTTTTTTCTTTTTCAAGAGCACAAGTTCTCATTTCTGTTTGAATCGACCTGCCCCTTTTGTGGTGACAGTCTGTTTGTGCTGGAGACAGATGTGGAGCAGGAGAAACAACAGTTGGCTCTTTTGTGAATGTTATTTTTGATTTGTCGAGGTGAACGTTCAGAGATGATGGGGGTGGACCATTTTTGTGCATTTTGCCAGTTTTGCAGCTGCTGTGAGGGAAATGTGTGTGTCAATTTTTGCAGCCAGAATGTTGTTTAGAAACAAACGTTGACAGGAATTTCATTTCTTTATTTTTTTCTGCCAACATCTATGTTCAGCTTTTTGAGCAGTTGTCCGGTATTAGATCCCACCTAATATCATTCATCCCTAAAAATTAACGTGATAATGACAATCTGCACACCATCTTTATATGATGTGATGTGTGTGTCTGTCTTTCCTTGTTTTGTCACCTGCCAGGGGACTAAGAATATAAATTAGCTTTTTTCTTGTGTATATTTACTGAATTGTGTGCATCGCCCTTCTAAATAAATACATAAATAATAGGGCAGCTATATGTACCACAATCTTACTCAGTCAAAGTTTTCTTGAAAAGCATGCTGCAGGAGTCTAAATTAATGGCAATATGTCAGAAAAAAAAGATGTCATTAAGCTATTCTTTCTCACTTAACTTGTCTATCCTAAAAATTCTTTAACATCATTTCCATAGAGTAAGGGGAAGCTTAAGCAAGTTATCAGGTAATAGTGCTACATTATTTTTAAGGCAAGTGTTTGACAGCATGTTTTACTTATTCACAGAAGACATGTTGCGAACAGCTATCTCACTTTTGTCTTGTTAAAACAAGAAGAACATAAAAAGGACTTAATTTCACTATGATGAAGTAATTATTGTGAGATCAAAATGTGGATCGTCTGCGCTCAGGCCAATAGACAGTTTTTTTTGGAACAGATTCCCCAATAAAAGATATTAACGGTTTATAAAAGTTATTAAAAAGTCTTGTTTTTTATTTATCAGCTTGTAAACTGCAATGATTTAAGATAACATCACTGCTCAGACTCGTTTAAACTGCCATGTTGACTTTATTAGATTTTTTGTTTCCCCTCTTTTAATGGATTTATGGATTTACTCTTCCTGTTGACTGATTATGATAATTTAGCTGACTTTGAAACTACCATTTTAAGATGAAACACTGCTTACTTTGGCTTTTCAAAAGTACCAAAGTTGATTACAGACATTGTGTTGCTGCTTTTTCCTGAAATCGTTCAGCTCTACTCACAATACTGTTTTCAGACAGCCTAATTTCCTCACTGATAAGGCTGCCAGTGAATGCCTCAGATTAATATATTTCTCCAGGTCTTCTTTGTGTTTTTCACATAAATGTAAAATACACCACAGTGTTAAAGTAAAACAAAAGAATGAGAGATGTTTAATCGGTGTATTTAAAGGATAGCTTTGAGTATGGTCGTTTCAGTGCCAGCAATCTCCCTAACAATGTAGCTTTAAAGAATGACTAATCTTATTACTCATCCTGCTGTTGAGCCTAATAAAACTTTCTCATATGCCTCTCACCCTCACAGTTATATAACTGATATCACACTGGCTCCATACACTTATTAAAATCTAAAACACTAAATACATTTGAAAACAATTCAGCCAAGAATCACATTAACAACTGCAGCTAAAAAACACCACACAAACAGTCTTTAAAACAGGAAAGCAATTTATTGAACATTTAAGGCTCACATCATGTCTGACTCTGTCTCTATTAATTTCCTACAGATTCTGTAGAGGATGGGGAAAAACTGATCCAAACAGCGTTGGATACATTTGGAAGGATTGGTTAGTACTGTTGAGTCTTGCATATATGATGTTAATGCTCACGATGCAACAGCATAGTTAAGCCTGTCAAACATTTTTTTCCTAGATGTTGTGGTGAACAATGCCGGGTAAGTCTTTTCACCCTCTGGTATTTCTTGAATAATTTCTTAAAAGGCTTTTTGTTTGTTGTCAGAATATTAATAGTGCATGAGAATTCTGTCAAAGAGACATTAAAGATTAAACCTGGCTCGTTGTTTCTTTGCCAAGGATTCTTCGTGACCGATCATTTGCCAGGACCAGTGACTTGGACTGGGGTAATTCCTTTATTTCTGTTGTTTACATTCACTTTACGCTCATTAGCTACCACGCATTAAAGGGTCATCCATTATTATCACATTGTTTTCCCTTGTTTGGCTCACCTCTTAATCCTTACATAAATAATGAGTAGAATAACGCACTGTGTTTGCTCTCTATATACCTTTTGTCTGTAACAACAGATTGTCTGTGTGGGAGTTTGAACATCTTCCTGGGAGCTGATTCTGCTCTAATGCTCTGTGTCTCCCTCTCTCCGTTTCAGACCTGATTCAGAGAGTTCACCTGAGAGGCTCCTTCTTGGTGACTCGAGCTGCCTGGAATCACATGAAAAACCAAAAGTTTGGCAGGTGAGAGCGGCTATAAAGGTAGAAAAAAAAGGTGCATTCCTCCCATTACGGGGGTTGATATTGTTTTTTAGGGCAGATTTATTCTCAGCAGAGAGGCTGTTTCTGGCCTGTCATCAGTAGGATATCAGTATTCTGTGTGGTAAGGCCCGATTCAGACATCAAATAAAGTACCAAAGATACTCAAAATGGATTTTATGTGCCCTACTTTAAGTAGACTCTCGAGAGCAGGCACTTGGGGTAATGGGTATATAAAGCATGTCTGCTCACACGTTATTATACTCCATATTCTGACTCTGACTTTTGACTCTTTATACCCCTTAAATTTCATACTCCAATGGTTTCAAGGTGTACAAAGGAATAATCTGCATACTGATAAAAGCCAAAGACATCAATTGTGATTCAATTATGCAAATTTCCAAAGAATGCAGGGGAGTCAGTTAATTCAGTTAGGCTACACTGTATCTCTTAAATATTTCAGTATTTAATAAACTAATCATTCTAACAGTGTTGAAAATACATCTATTATAGTTCTAATCTCATACTTCAGAGTCCTTGAGGAGGGGATACTAATGCCCTGCAGTATCTCTTTCATCTAATTTTAACAATGCTTTACCTTTCATTTGGGACTCTTTACCTCTGCAGCTTTTGTTAAAGAACATCAAATTGATGCTTTCTGTTTATCTTTAGATGTGAGAATTTATGCCAATCAAAGTTGTGAATTTTCTCACAACTGTGAAACTTTGTACTTTGTATTTTTTTAAATGATTGCTGAGTATTTTGATGTTTATTATATTAAAAGTACCCAAGCTTAAAAAGAAAAATAACTCAAGATCATCAGTGACGTTTATTTAACAAAAGGCGTTGCAGTTAAAAACAGAGAGTAGTGGTGGTGTACTTGTTTCATTTAACTTAAAGAGGACATATCATGCTTGTTTCTCCTTTTCACTATGCCAGACTAGGATGCCTGTAAAGCATTTCTGCCCTCAGTACAAGTCATTTAGTTCCTTCATTGCCCCACAATAGCGTTCTCAAAATCCTCATTTTAGGCCATTATGAAGCGCTTGTTGAAACACTCTGATCTGAGGATGACCTAAAGTTACCTCGCAACGTCACAGCCCTTTGTGCTCTGATTGGTCAGTTCTATCGGGGGTTGAGCTAGCCTGTCCTTCTTCTTCTACTGTATTTTCCGGCAGGCTCAATGCAGCGACCGCGTATTGAGTCCCCCTACAGGCCAGGGCTGGTAATGAGTGAATGTGAGCTAGGGATCTATATACCCCTGCTGGTGGATGTGTTCCTCGGTGACGGTTTTGTGGCTGACGGACATCACAGAGGAGGAATTGTTTTATCACATTACTCCAATAAAAAGAAAGGTACCTCGTGATGTCACGACGTTTGAAATCTCGTGGACATCTCGCAATGACCTATTTTCAGAGGCATCAAATCTCGTTCTAGGATAACAGAAAAAATACAATATCTCATTTTTTGAAAATTAAGGGGGTGTAAGGTCTTGTTTTCAAATGTATTATATTATATGTAAGTATTAAATCATGCATCAGCATGATATGTCTCCTTTAAAGGTCCAATGCCCTCATGTGTTTGACCATCTACACCATGTCTAATGTGTCTATCTAGCAAGGATTTGATTTCAGTTGATTAAAAAAATGAACAATATTGTCTCTGTAGAGCAGCCTTTTTCTAAAGTTTGGGTCCCTTCTCATAATGGGTCAGTGGAATCTGTCTTGAAGGCTCTCAAACTAAAATCACTGATATGACTCTGAGGAGCGGTCATGCTCGTCCCCTCCTTATCTTTGTGCAAACCTGCTAATTGACATCTGCACACACCCTCTGGCTCCTCAGAGCGGGGGAGAGAGAGCAGTGCTTGTGAGTGACACTAAGGACCGCTGTGTCCGCAATGCCAAAGTGATTTTCTGAAGATGAGATTATAACCGTTAGCTTTGCTCGGGTCCGATGAAGCAGAGAGGTTACACACTTTAAGACCAGTTGAAAAATTGCAAGAATTTTCATTTCACACTGTTGGATATTACAGGGTATCCGCGGGGTCTTGAAAAGTTGTGAAAGTTGTGAAATACATTTTGGGAAATGAAGGCCCTTGAAAAGCTTTGAAAAGTATTTAATTGACTTGGTGTCGGTATTGAATTTTGGCGCTGTTTCGAGTTCCAAAACATAGTGTAAGCTTGTGAATTGATAGCCAATGAGTGTTCGTTTTTTTTCTGACGACAAGAGCCGGAGAATCATCGACACTAACGACATTTTGAACGTCTGGGAGCACCCGGAATTCCTATCAAACATCCCTTCTGTCACATGACACTCTCGGCGCCGCTGCCTGATTTTTACAACACGTCTTTGATTCAGTCGTGTGACATGGGCCAGCTTTGCGCAGTTTATTCACAAAAACATTATAAACGCACTGAAAACATTCAAACTAATGCAGCAACATCTTTTTTTGTAAAATATCGACATATTTCCTAAAAAATCGTGTGAAAAATAATCGTACCAAATAAGTAGCATGTGACTAGCGAAGTATTAATACTGCAGTATTGATCCGCCCATCAGGAAGTCCGAGAACAAGAGGGGAACCTAATCAAAAATGGGGAAGTGTAAGTTTGCGGAGTCGTGGCTAGATATTCCCAAATTCAAAGCATGGCTGAAGCCTGTCTCAGATAACGTCAACGATGCATGTTGTACACTGTGCAAAAAAAGTTTAAGTGTTATGTCAATGGGAATCGGCTCTCTCAAGTCCCACATACGAGGCGCTAGCCATAGTGCTGCCGTTAGTCACCCAGCAGCCTATTTGAATTCTGTTGTATGATGGTGGTCTAATTATTCCATCGCAAACTGAAACTGCTGAGAAAAGTTGTCACTGAGGTAAACTGTTGCGCACATAGTAGTCGTGACTCGGGAGTTATTAGTATAAAAAAATATTTAAATGATATTGAAAAGTCTTGAAAAGGTTGTGAAATTGACTTCAAGATTCCTGTATATACCCTGTATTAAGAAGGTTCTAAGTAGAGCTTCAAAGTAAGCAGAGATTTTTTCATTGAGCTCCTATAGCATGCTTGTACTTTGTTTTTTAACAGACAAGGTTTTTTTAGTTCAAATCTTTACATGTTTCGACAGAGATCTTCCGTTTTCGTCAGAAGTGTCACCTGATGTATCCAAACATGTAAAGATATGAACTAAAAAAACGTCTTGGCATATTATCAGCGTAAACATAATGAACGTACTTTGAATATTAGCTCCAAAAGCCCCTAGGAGCCAGGCATCTGCGAAGGGACCGTTCACTCAGCCCTTGAGGGACCTGTTCATCTCTGTGGGCAGACCTGACCCAAACTGGTTGCTGACACCTCTATTTTCATTGCTCAGTATCAAACCAAATGCCATAACATTTAATGTTTTTTAGTATTGAGTTAAAGCTGTATACATCTGTGGTTTTTACAATCCTAATATGATATGAATGGGTCTTTTTTTGAAGAGAAATCAGGCTCTTACTGAGGATGGTGAAAAGAAATTCTCGACTAATGGAGAATGTGATGTTTTCTGATTGACAAGCATTTCTCAGTTAAAATGTTTTCCAAACACAGGTGCAGCTAATAACATTTATGAAGTCTTCATGCTGGAGCTGAAATGAACACCTGTCCCTTCAAGGCTATCACAAAATAAAAATGTGTGTGGTGAAAATTGCCCGTTGAGGTTTGCATGTTTTGAATCATAATTTGCTGAAAGAGGTCACAGTACCAGCTTTGCTCCTGTGTTACTGCAGGTGACAGATGTCCTTGGTAAGAGCACACGTGGGGGGCTCTGGACACTAGCTCATTAACACTGAACCTGCATCTTATGTTACATATGACTGTACATATTAATGAACTGAATACTGGTATAAATGAAGTTGAATCACTGTCAAACCTTTAAATGTGAAGATGACATAAATCAGTCTTCTCAGTTTTATGCAGAATATTCTCTTTGTTAAGGATTAAATGCACTTTGATTTGACCTAAGTATTTCAACATTCTGCTGGATCACCTTTGGATTTTGGGAGTAAAATGTACAAGCCTCATTTCTTGTTTATGTGACAGCTGTTGACTGGATAAAGGAATCGATTATGCCTCTCCATATCCTTCTAATGTATAAAGTAAAGCCCCCCCAGGATGGAAAACAACAAAAGGTACTTGTGTTGCTTTTTGGAGCCAGGACGTGCACAGCTGGAACCCTGTAATCTACATCAGTTATTCACTTGTACTGATTGAAGCACACATTTGGTTTGTCGATAGAAACCCAAAGATAATCCAGGCTGGTAAAGTTAGCTGCAGAACAGTTTCTTGCCTTTGGCGCAGACCCCTATTAATGGAAGGTTCCATTTTTCTTATCTTTCACCCTCTAATTTTTTAATGTGGTTAAAAACTGTCAATCAAATCATTTTAGTCTTACAGTAATTTTAGCCTGATAAGTATAGATTTAACTAAGACTGGAGGCATGAATAAAAAAATCAGATGCACAAGTGATTACAACAACAACCACAGAAACAGCAGAATTAGATTTTCTCTAACTGCATAAAAATGTTAATAGTGTGTAAAATGTACTGATGCCTAATGATTAATCAGTGATTGCTTGCATGCACTATTCATGAGTTCACTGTAATATAGTGACCTCCACAGCTCAATCCAGTAGAGCGCCTTTGGGAAGTGGTGCAACAGGAGATTTGCATCATGGATGTGCAGATCATAAATCTGTAGCAGCAGTGTTATGTTGTCATGCCACTAATGTACATTTATTGTGGAGTGTTTCCAGCACTTTATTCAATCTATGTTATAAAGAATTAAGACAGTTTTGGAGACCAAAGGAGGTCCACCCCAGCACCAGCAAAGTGTACTTAATAAAGTGGGAGACAGTGTATTGATCAGCCCTAATAAGAACTAACTAGCAGACCAGAACCCTGATGTGACTACAGTTAATCTGGCTTAATGTTAATGTTTGACCAGTGTCCGATATGTTCACATTGAAGAGGCAGAGTTTTATGACCTGTCCAATATCCAGTCAGCAAGAGGAACAGTTAATATATTAGTTTTACTCTCGCTACTCTGACTGTCTTGGTATTCATACACAATCTATAGCAATCAACTCGAGTACCTTATGTAATAGTCTATTGCTGTGGCAGATCTAGCTCTTCTGAACGTGATAGCTGGCAGCACCTGGGGGAACTTTATTACATCTGGCACAGTACCACTTTTGAAGATGAAATGATAGAAAATTTGTGATCAAAGGTCCAATGCCAGTGTGAGCTCTCAAAAATTGGCCACATATAGGATTAACTTCGTTGTAAGTACACTATTTCACACAGGTCTGTGAACACAGATAAAATAATGAAGAGAAGACACTTTCACCTAAAAGATTAAATGGTTCACTCTGAAATAGAAAGTGCACAAGGTCTTCCTTTTCAGTGTATTTTTTTAACCACATCATTAAAAATTGATGTAAGTTTAAGGCTGTAAACCACAAGAGTATCACCGTGACAGAGAAAGCTTTGTTTATTTAGCTTTTTTTTGCATTTTGCAAATGAACATACCCTCAAACCAGCCAGACTAAAACTTGTTTCTAACCTCTCTCTGGTTTCTGAATAAATTACACTGGACCCTGATTCTCTTTTTTTCCTTCCATCTACAGTGGTTAGTCCTTAACACTCATACTATGTGTAAACAGCTCTACTGGTTGCATGCGGGCAGGTTTCAATCTCTGTGGGCAGCCAGCCTTAAAACAGTGTCGATGGGGCATGTTTAGTAAAAACCATCTCAAGGAAAATAAAAATAAGACTTATTCATGGCAAGAATCTCAACTAGATGGACAAGAAAGGTGTAGAAGTAAAGAAGAGGAGCTTAGTTTTTACATGCAGGGTACAAACAGGAGAGGAACTGTGGCAGGGATTGGTGACTTTTGGTGCTTCTCCATATACTGTCTGGACTGTATAGCTTTTGGTAAGAGGCATGGTTCTCATTCCAGAATTATATGTGCTTGGCTTGTGTGAAACTTCTTAGAGATTGGAGGTTTTTATTTCTGACTAAAAAAATAAGTCAAGTATTTTGAATCCAATACTACAAAGTGTATATGAGCTGTGCAAGTTGAAGGACTCCATAAACTTCTGTCTATAGATAATGTAGTTTAATACAATAGTATAGTTTTCAAGTTACTTTGAAAGTGTCCCAATATTATATAAGTAATAAATAGTTTCTATTCAATGGAGGGTCAAATGACTAAATGTCTGCTGCCACTTAGCAGCCGTACATTGAATTGCAATGCAAATTAATTCCCTTTATTTTACTTATATTAATATGAAATTAATTCTCAATATTGCACTATAAAATGTCAATTCAGTACTGTACAGCAAAATATCACACTGTATTGCTGAAATTATATTTTCTTACATCAAACATCTGCTTTTTTTGTGCTGGCAGTTCCCACAACCTTAATATAATGTTGCTAGATTTCAAAAGTAAATATCTTTAAATACTGTGACTCCATGGTCTTAATAATTATCTTAATTCACAGAAAAATAACATGGAAAGCAGAGGCTTCATATCCTATCAGTAATAGCAGCTTAAGGCTGGTCAGATCACTTTTTTAACCGTTGCTGTTGAAAAGCAAACATCAGATATCCTGCCCATAATTGATTTTGAATGGTCAGTGTGGGAGAAGTGACACTGATGGGTGCAGAGCTGTTCCAAAAGTTGAACTGTTTTCAAATGGGAGCACTTAATTTGGCATCTATTCAGCAAGATAAAATAGTTTTGCTCCTTTATGTAGCTTTTACAAGATTACTTGAGAGTAATTTCCACCCAGACCAGTGCTTCCAGGCGTTCAAAAGTTGCTATTTCTCTATTTTTAATGTTTTCGTGGAACTCTTTGTCATGTTTTATTCATGTTTTCAATTTATTGAAGGTTGAAGTTGGCATGTGGGCTGCATTGTGGGATGAGGGGAGCTGTATGTGCCCCTGGGCAGGAAGGTGCCCACCTCTGGCTCAGTGCACAAGAGAGAGTGTGTGCTTGCTGCTTTGCTTTTTATGGCAGTGCTTTATCATATGATGTACAGAATGAAAAAAATAAATTATACTAGACACTGAAAGGCTGCTACAGTAAATTATTATGGAGTGTAGAGAATACAGTTTATTGATTTAAAAAATATTCCATCACTGCCGGTCCTCTTGTGGCTCTGTTGTTGTGTTCTGTGGTATGGATCAGTGCTCTCTGATGACCAGCGATTCAGCGTGTCTCAGATGTCTTCAACAGTTAATGTAGCGTTTTAACCTCGTTACTTTTGCTTGACTGAATTGAACTGTCTGTGTGAGATTACTAGTAAATTGTGTGTGTGTGCCTTATGCATACATGTGCTCATTGCAGAATACAGCCAGTGCTCACAGTCGCTCGGATAAATCTGCTTTGTGCTGCTCTGTGTCTGTGATAAAGCAGTTGTGTGTGTGTATGTGTGTGAATAGGTAAGCATGACTAGCTGCTTATATTTGCATACTCCTGTGTGTGTATGCATGCATGAAAGATGTACCACTTTGTGAGATCATGTGTGATTGTGAAGGGGCAGTCTGTGTGTCCCGTTACTCTGCAGCGATGTCTGTCACTTACTTCTGCCTGTGGTTGTCTTTGCTCAGAATCATCATGACAGCTTCTGCCGCTGGCATCTTTGGGAACTTCGGCCAGGCCAACTACAGTGCTGCCAAGCTGGGCATGCTGGGCCTTTCAAACACCTTGGCCATTGAGGGACGGAAGTATAACATCCACTGCAACACTATTGCTCCTGTAGCCGGGTCACGCCTCACAGAGACTGTCATGCCCCCAGGTAAACAGAGAGATTGAAAAACATGCTTGATTGCATGCAGTTGGTCTGTATAATTCATACGGAGATGCTCTGCTGGGTGTGTGGCTGCACATGCTCTCACACATGCAAATATTTTTGGCAGACCAAAATAAATAGAAAAAAACCCTTTTTTAGAATAGCTGCATAATGTTTTGCTCATGTAAGGTTGATTTACTAAATTTAAGGCAGCAGCACTCCTGTTTGTCATGCAAATTTGTCGCATAAAATTCAAGAATGTGTTTTCTTTTTTTATGCTGTTTCAATAGCCTTGATTCAATCATACGCCCTGTAAGTGCTTTAAAAAATTTAATTTGTCAGTTCTTGAATCAAATGGGCAGCTCTGCCCCCTTGTTTAACTGATGGTATTTGCTGTGCTTCAAAATATACACATTAATGTGAGTCGGCATGCCAGTGACACATTTATATCTTTCATGTTAAAAATATGACTTAAGAGATGTTAATGCAGCATTTACTGTCCACAGCTAAAACACAAATTATAGCTCAGAAAAGCTTACATGTGATGACTTGAACCATGAACTTTAATCAACCATCCAAAATGACGGCCTGTCATGAATTTAAAGAGAAAATGATTGCAAGTACTTCCTGTATTGTTTGAAGGAATCTACAGCATCAGTGCAATCTTGTTCCCGACATCTCAGACTTATTTTAAAGCTCAAGCCTTTCTTTTATTTTCAGACCTAGAAAAAGTCATTTAGACATTTTAACCCCCAGACTGCATGATTGCAACACTTCGTTCTGTGAAATCAGGCAGGGAAACAATCTAAAGCCACAACGGGTACAAAATGTCACTGCCAGGCTTTTGAACAGCCTACAAAACATCTCTCCAGTTTTGCAGTCTTATTTCTAGTATAAATTTTAAGAATTTCTTGTTTTAAAGCCTCACGGCAATGCATTATCGCATATGCAAAGCAGTTAATGTCCCAAACTCCATTCAGGTGTTTCAGCTTTCTTAGCACCTGACTAGAGTTTGGGATCCTCTGGCAGGAACTTCCTATTCTTCTGTTGCTGCATTATTGTTGTTGCTATAACTGTCAAAGTGTCGACAGCAACGTCAGTATTTTTATTATTTGTGTTTAATGTCTTTGTCAAGCACAGTGTGACTCATGTCTGTTACTTTATAAGTAAACTGGACTTGCTAACTGTTCTTAAACCTAGACTAGTGATTTAAGGTTATCAGGCTTTTGCCATTTTGGCAGGGGCACTGCCAAAATAGGACATGGGCCCCTTGAAATTTTATTTAGCAAACCATGTGCCATTCCACATTTCTGCTATATGATTGGCTATTTGCCATGACAGAAGCAGGCTGATGTAATAATGAGTGTGAGATAATGAACAAGAGGCTTTGCACTACAGGAAGTTATTAAAAATATAGTTTTATATTAACACCAAGTTTAATTTGCCCTTTTAAGAGCTTCAACGAGTGCTGTAACAACCCACAAAACTGACCTTGTTTTTATGCTAATCTCTAAGACTTTAAGGTTATTATTTCTGCAGAGGCTTTCATACATGTCAATACTGATAATTAGCCTTTGAAGTAATTGTTTGTCAATACAGATACTGTAATGTTAACATCATTGGTCCCTACTTTGAGTCATTCCTGGGAGCTCTCTTCCATTTTTATATCCTCTCCTAGCATTTGCTACTTTTCTGTTTTGTTTAATTTTTTTGCATTTCATTGCATTATGGATTTGAATTATTTGGATTTTTTTTACCTTCTGTAATTTCTTCTTTTGTGTAAGACACCTTGTAACTCTAACCATAAGTTATCATCATTATGATCAATTTATCTCATGAGCCCTGCAAAGAAGGATAGTTATTTTTGTAAAACCACCTTTCCTCCTCCTGTCCACGTTGCTCTACATCTCATGCAGATTGTGTTTCCTCTGTGTCTGCAGACCAGTGCACTAACAGGGGTATTAAGTGACAGATTAAAGGAATGGTGCTGTTGTCCTGCCGAGCTGATCTAACCGTAGCATCTGTCACTATACACGATGCCAACTGTCACAGGATGACTTTACCTCACTAAATGACTCGGCCCATATGTTGGCTTTCACTGACTCACGCTTTTCTGAAAAAAGAAAACAACCAAAACCATGCTGCTCAACAGTGAAGACTGCAGGGAAACAGAACGCCTGTTCTTCTGCCACCATGTTTGGTTGATTGAGGAAAACGGATATTTTCAGCTCACATATGGTGTCTGGCATTAACTCATAGTTAGTTCATACTATAGATGGACTGATTCTGAAATCAGGGTTGATTCCAGTTGAGTCATTTGTTGAATTTGATGCTGAATTATTTCTTGTAATTGCTCATGCATGTTCGTGCCTCTATGGCCGTGATTGGAAGTACTGGAGGCACAATGTTTTTGAGTTGTCCTTCTTCAATCTTCTGCTATCTCAGAAATACTTTTCAGGGTTTGCTTGCAGGAATTCTGGCTCAAAGATGAACATACTAGATTTTTTAAGTCATGGGCAAAATGTCTATGGTCAGGAACTTTGGATCTTTTGTTTGTCTTTTGCTTTGGTACATATCTTTAAAGTTGTCACAAATAGCCTCTCTGACTTCAGGATAAACTCAGCACAAGGTTGAAAAAAAGCATGCATAAAAACTCTTAAAAATATTTTTACCAATCAGCAGTGGTGGACAAAATACTCAACTCGAGTCCTTAAGCAAAAGTTCAGATCCTAAAATATGTTTTCATTGTGAATGAAAGCTGTGTAGTCAGGCTTTACTTGATTAAAAGTGCTGAAGTACTTGCATGTTTAAAGTTTTTCTAAAAATATCAAAATTGTGTTTATTCAGTGCACAAGTGCAGTGTGTACTTAAGTGTATGTACACACTGCTGTATGTTTAGGACTCTGTGTTTATTCAAAAACAAACAATTTTGACTCTTTTGACCTTTTTTGGATACACAGCCTCAGATTGCAGAAACAATCAAAAGTAGCTGATGACCATGAAAGCATTCAGCCAGACTTAACACCAAAAATAAATTCCCTTTTTGACAGCATCGTCAGGAGGTTTCAGGCCTTTGAACTCTGCAACAGAGCAGCGTATTCTTACTCCTGGTCCCTCACTTTTCCATACTTTTTTCACCTCTCTGCAGCCTTGCTGTTGATTCTGTAGACTCTGTAATGAACTGTGATGTGTAACTATCAGGTATGCCTTCATTACATGTTTCTGTTGATGTCATGCTGTACTTTCATTGGCAGGTTAAGCTCATTGGTTCTGGCTTTATAGCCTGGTGCAGAGCACAGAGTATGGAATGAATGCAGTGTCATTGACATCATGATGCAGAGCACCACTGAACTGACCCATCATCACAGAATATATTGGTCAACCTATCAGCACAGACAGTGCCCATGTGGGGAAAGGTTTTTTGATCATAAGCAACTGTGAACATACTCCAGTAGTTATCAAAATCGAGTAAATGAACCCAAATTGAAGCAAATCTGCAAAATTGTGAACAAATGCATTGAACTGAACTTAACCTCTCAGAGACTTTTTTCCTCTGAAGTTTTGTAGCTTCTTGACGTACCATCATGTTTGTCCGTCATCTGAATGGCTATTGAAGAATTTCTGCACCATGATATTATTTTGATAAATCCATGCATTTCATGATGTTCTGTGTGTTACCCTGCAATTGCTATCCCTAGAAAGAGGGAGAGTGCGTTTTTGTATTTGTTGGTCTATAGTAAACGCAAAATGCTCGAGGCTTGTGTAATAACTCAGGCTGTGCACTGGTAGTATTTTCTTAATGAGCACAATGAAGAGTTGCAGCATCATTTTCACGATACACTAACTACCAAACAGAGACAGTGAAGCAGAAGCACTCCTCTGCTCTTTAGGTCAATTGTATAACAGATGTGCAGTAAAAAGAAGCTCTGCTGTACTTAACGTGTACATGTTGTGTTTTATTCAGACCTTGTGGCGTCTCTGAAGCCTGAGTATGTTGCTCCCATGGTCCTCTGGCTGTGTCACGAACAATGCCAAGAAAATGGAGGGCTGTTTGAGGTAAACAGAAATAAAATAATGTGTTTTTTATTCACCAGTTAAATGTTCTTTTACTTGAAAGCACACATTCCATATCAAGCCACCATTTTTCCTACCTTTTGTTTGCTCATCTGCTCATGTGTCATCTTCTTTCAGGTCGGAGCAGGCTGGATTGGTAAATGTGAGTATTGTGTGTTTTTCCTGAGGAAATGTCTCTATGCATTTATGATTTTTGTAGCCTCAGGCTCAGATGTATTGTATGTGTGTAACTTTTTCTCCCCCTGTTCAACGACCTCTTTATTTGTGTGTGTCCATGTGCACAGTGCGCTGGGAGCGTTCTCAGGGCCGCACTGTGAGACAAAAGAACAAACCCATGACCCCTGAGGCAGTCAGAGACCAGTGGGACCAAATCTGTGACTTTACAGATGCCACCAGACCCAGCAGTATACAAGGTCTGTGATGCATCTAATCCTTGAATATTAGAAAACTCTAAAATTACAGACACTCAACAAATGAGTCTGCTGTTGAAACAGAAACACTGAATGTCATCTTTGATGCATGCAGAATGCTCTACCTCTGTGGTCTTCAGGCTTCACAGGAGTGGTGCAGTTGTGACAACAGTTTTAACTTTTTTACCTATGAAACCATGTTATTATGAAAACAGAATAATACAAGAAAAGTATATTTAAATAGCTTTATTAATGACTAATGTTTTCTTAGGTGAAGGTTTATTTTTACTACAAAATATATAATGGATGAACTAGAATGAGGTAGAAAAATTTTCACTTTTTTCAATTAATGCTATCAGAGCAATTAATGACCACATTGGAAAATAACTTGAACAAATAAATATATAAACCCACTGACTAAGGAAGTGTCAATATTACCAAAACACAGGTAACTTCAGGCAATTTGTGTAAAATTAAAGCAGTTATTTCATGTCTTTTGTTAATCATGTTTTCTACCTGGGTTTATGTAATACAACATAGTTACAAATTGGACGAGAAAGCACAGGTTTTGCATAGCAGAAGTCATAATAATGCAGGATCAGTGGGTGTCATAGACTTGTTTTTGAACCCCAATAAAGAGATATTCATAAAGACTTTTTATCAGCTGCTTGATAATGTTCTTACCTCTCTTGTTCTTAGTTCTTACCTCTGAATTAAATCCTTCCACTAAAGACAGTTGAGCTCTTATTTTCCTTAGTTATCATTTAGTTACAGTCACATGGAGTCAGATATATTTACAGCTATGCCCAGAGCACAAGTGGAAGAGTACATGAATACAAGGTGTAGCAGGGAATTTATCTCTGGTTGTACTTTTTCATTAGTCAAAACAGTGATTGGTACAAAGAGTCTGAGTGTTAAGTCTGCTGTCAACATATGCAATGACCAGGTCAGCCTTTTACAAGAAAACACTGTTTGGCCTCAGTCATTCTGGAAAGTTGAATTGATTAAGTTAGATTTGGTTCTCAGTGGCCCTGCAACAAATGATTTATGGCACTGTACTGGGTGGTGGCCTGGTGTTTGGGGACCTCTTAGTGAAAGGACAGCAATTACTTATTTTTTAAGCATTTATTTTGACATTTTGCAGTGAAACACTTTTTTTTTCACCGGATAGGAATAGATATTTCCAAATTTAATCACCTTGTATTGTATTGAATATTGACATCAATTCATAGAACATCTGGAGGATGAAGACCTAAAGACTGTGAGAATGAAATTGTGAGTTGGCGCCAAACAAGTCTTAGTTAATTATTTATCATTTATTCTTATTTAATTAATTACATATCTTCCAAATGGGAAATTAATACAGGAAGTCATGACAGTGTGAATACCCGTCAAAAATGACATGGACTCCACATTTTTGCAAAGATTTTGGCTTTTAAAGGCTGTGGTCTTAAACTTTTGATCAGCTAATGCAAAGCCTATTTCAGTGTAATTGTTGTTTGCAATAAACTGCATACTCCATTTTTGTCTTATTTTTGAGCTCTGCTTAGAACCTTCTTAAGACCCAATAGTGTAAAATGTAAATGCTTGTAATTTGTAATCAACTGGTGTTAAAAATTTTGATCAGGAGTTTATTTGCCCAACCAGGTTTATGAATCGAAAAGTATAAATAGCTGTAAATTCTCTTTAAAACACATCAGTGTCATGTTCTGTGATGAAACCCAGTTGACTTACATTTTACCTTAAAAACAATATATTCTCATGTTGTATTGTGCAGACAGTGCTCAGTGTTGTCAGTGTGTTATTTTGGTTTTACTGGCAGCTATTTTAGGGTGAATGTGTGTTACATTGGTAGATTGTTTGAATGTGAGAGGGATAAGAGAATAAAATTTAGCTCTTAGGAAATCCATGCAGTTCAAGTTGTGATCAGACCATGTGATTTGGAGCAGAAGATACATAACAGGGTTCCCGCTCGTCCTTAAAAAGTCTTAAAATGTCTGAAATTGAAATCCAGGTAATTAAGGCCTTAAATTGTCTTAAATTTTCCATAAATTTGCTGTGGGTATTACATTTTCTGACGGTGCGTTTAATGCCGATGGGAAAGCACTGTGGCCCACTGTCTTTCATTAACTTACTGTGCAGTAAATATGAGATTGAGCGGTGGTCTGCCGTAAAACCTCTTTTGAACGATTGATGGGTGTTTTAAGGTACGTGTCATACAACGTCGGACTGCGGGACGTGTCACCATTTGCGGTTGTTGAGGCAAGCGGAAAGATGCTAAGATGAGGAAGTGTAAGTTCAATGAAAAATGGATGGAAGACAATTTATTTAAGAGGTGGTTTGCCTTGCTGAAGACAACAACAGCAACGCCATGTGTAAATTCTGCAAAAAGACTTTTTTTTTAGGGACTATGGGGCCCAAAGCTGTCGAGTTGCACATGAGAGGAGAAGAACACTAGCGGTATGTGGCAGCAGCTAGTGGGGCCAGGCTAATTCCTGTGTTGCTTCCTGTGTTGACATAAGTTGTCATGTTTGATGGGAGCATGAACAAAACTACTAAAAGTAAACAAATGGAACTTCATTTGCAGTTCTGGGGCACAAATGAGACGGGAACACAGCACGTAATTTCCTGCAAAAAAAAAAAAAGAAAAAAATACCCACCGTGTGCCTTGATGATGTTTACAATAAAATAGATTAATTTTTTCCACAGAAATTGTCATGACATTTTTGGGTCTTAAATAATATTTTTGAGGTCTTAAAAATGTCTTAAAAAGCATTAAATTTGACTTTTAAAATGGTGCAGGAACCCTGCATAAGAGGTTGCCTCTGAAAATTATGATATGAATTATGACATGGCACATATTAAGTCCAGCTGCCATGTATTTACTCCCTTGGATTTGATTTTGTTGGAGCAAACTCAGCATCAAGCCTGTGGAGCTCTTTCACTCCCGCCCTGTTCATCTGTGTTTACAGTGAGTTTAATAACAATCTGCTCAAACAAGACGGTGTTACAGTTCAGTCAAGCTAAGAGGCGAAAGAAATAAAGAGACACTCCGAGTGTGAACAAACCCTGTATTGTTTTTCTAAAGGTCTTAGATAGCAAGGTGGTAAATTGTGATTGTTGTTTCACTCTGCCTCCTCCATCCCTCTCCACGCTCACAAGCTGTACGTTCGAAGAAAGGGCGGAGGAGTTTACATTAACTGAGCGAGGGTGGAAGCCTCCCGGGGCACTAACTGCCCTCATTAGCATAACTGTGTTGTGTTCTTCATTTGTAGTTTCCTACAGAGACTTGTTGCTGCCTGTTCTGTAACGGCCTGTCTCTGAGTGACGGTAATTACTCCTCTGTTCCCCACAGTCTCACTCCTCACTTGTCTCAGCTGTCATTGTTTTATTTGTTTTTGCAGAATCTAATTAGTTTTTCATAGCCTGAGTTACCTTCTTTAACCTTTCAAGGCAAGAAAAAAGAAGAAATGGTGAGAACTCTGGGTCCTCAGTATGTTAAGTGATCTGAAATAGACAGCGTGCTGTGTGGGTCCATCCATCATGAACTAAGCAGCTTCATGTTCTCTCATAATCATCCCTCTACACTAGGGCAGTACACTGCCTGCATATTACAACATCTGATTGGCCTGTAATGAATGTGACTGACAGAATGATTATCAAGTCACTGGCTGGATATGCATTTGAAAAGTTCTGCCCTCCCCAAACACTTTCTTTGGGCTTTTGTCTAGATTGACTGCAGAGTATGGCTTGGCGTTGTCTTTCTTACATAAACAGGGATGTCACTTGGATAGCAGCATATGTTGCTCCAAAACCTGCATGCACCTGTCTGCATTAATGGTGACACATGGCTTTTTAGCTTTGCACTGATAACAGTCTGGATGGTCCTTTTCCTCTTCATCCCAGAGGACACAAAGTTCATGATTTCCAAAAATAATTTGAAATCCCGACTCGTCAGACCACAGCAGACTTTTCCGCTGTGCATCAGTCCATGATTAGCTCAGGCTCAGAGCAGCTTGCTGTGTTTCTGTGTGTCATTGATATATTGCTTTGGCTTTGTATGGTAGAGTTTTAATTTGCACTTGTAACAGTTACAGTGTAAACTGATAATGGTTTTCTGAAGTGTTCCTGTGCCCATGTGGTAATGTTATTTACAGAATAAAGCAGATTTTTAATACCGTACGACCTGGAGGATTAAAGGTGTTGGTGTGTGGCCTTGCTGCCTTTATGCTGAGATTCTTCTGGATTCTCAGCATCTTTTGTTGATATTAACTGTTGAGAAGTGCGTTAAGAAGTGTTGTTCTTTAACTGTTGGACTATTTGCTCACGCAGTTATTCACAAAGTGTTGGACCTCACCCCACCCCTGCTTGTGAACCACTGAGCCTTGTGAGGATGCTCTTTTTATACCATATCATGACCCGCTTCTGTTTCCAGTTGGCCTGGCCATCTTGGCCATTGCTGGTGCTAGAATACATTGCCCATATGTTGCAACACCAAATAGTTTTAAAACAGGGGCTTTGTCACTGAGAAGTGAAGTGCTGTACAAAATCTTACCATCAGACCAATGGTTTTTTTGTGTAGTTTTAGCCTATAAGTGGATAATAAAGAAGTTTTTGGCAGCACCATTGACTGCCATATATCACATAGCATCTGTAACCAGCTATTGCCTCTCTTGGACAAAGCTGGCTGGTTGCTTTAGTGGCAGTCATATTTATTAGGGCCTACTCTCATTTTTATTGTGGCAGCAATGATAAGGACATGTCAAATATTATGGGTATGCAAATATACCTGTAGTGATGTTTCTCAAGTGCTGTGTAGTGGTCCAAAGGGCTTTGAACTTTAACTTAACATGAATATCTCAGGTCTTAAGCATTTTTTAGGATGATCCCAACATGTTTCATTTTTAGAGATCAAATGTGCCTGTACTGCAGCTTCACACAGTGGTCAGAGGTAGCTCGCAGTCTATTTGCTTTCCAACCCTCTGCACTCGAATGACCGAATCTTACCAATAGAAGGTGAATTATCCAACATTGCAGATGTTAATATTCCAAAAGCCAAAGAAACCCTTTTCCAGAAGGAGTTTCATGGTTCACAGAGGGTACAATTCAGTTTGTTCCTTGGTTTCTGAGTTAGTACAAGTCTAAGATCAACAGGGAGAGCAACAGAAAGTATTGGATTCATAAATCTGGGTTTGTCAGATTAATTTTAGAAACTTCAGAAGCTGAAGTTATCAGCAAAGAAATGACAAACATTGCAACACAAAAATATGAACACAAAAATGTAAATGACAAAGCCTCATTTACATTCTCCCACACTGTTGGTGCCACAGAGGTCCTTTAAGTCTTTTTTTTTTTTTTAGCAAAACTGCTGATCCTGATTGTGTTAAGGGACATATTGCATTGTGTTTTCATACTGCAAATCACTTTATGTTAAGTTTCAGAACAGTTTAGCTGCTTACTAAGTCTGTGATTTCAAGTTAAATTTCTCTCATGCATTTGTACTTCAAGCCATTTAAGTAACTACTCCTAATAACATCACATCTTTTATGTGTCTTTTAAAATAAAGGTATTCCATTTGCAAGTTTTTGGGTACTTTTACTGTAAAGAATTATTTCAAAAAAATGTCTTTGCCATCAAATAATGAGTTTTTGTGTAGGAACAGTAAGCAGTCAGTTTGATTACATGGTCAGATGTCAATTTATTCACATCAGCTCCTCTGATTCTATTTTCTGACTTACAGGTGTTGAACTAAGACACTCATGTAAATGTAAATGTGATTTAAGGAAATGTTTATCTGGAAAAGTTGAACCAGAGGCAAAAAATCTGCCGAGGTAAACAGGCAATTAGAGGAGGATCAGTAAAATATTAAGAGCTTATATCTTTTTTTCATAACAAACCAAAGCTTAGTTAAGTTTGACATCCAGATGTCTTTTTCTATGTGCCCATTTGTGCTCTGGTGTACCTCCACTTATTGCTCTACTCTTTCCTTTTGTGTAGAGTCTCTGCAGTCCATTGTGAGTGAGCTCTCTCGAGTAGAGTCCGAAGGAGATCTCGGTGCCAATCCAACAGCTGCTGCCTCATCTACAGCATCCACTTCTGGGATCAATCCTGTGAGTAGAAGTTGCCATTCATTCATTTTTCTGACAGCCATGGACAGAGGCACACAAGTCCTATGGAGTAACCAAAGCCACTGAAAAAGATTTCCTTGAAAAATAAACAAAATAAGATCATATGTAGCATCTTAAATTGTAAATATAAGTATCTTAAATCTTAAATTTCCTGTGACCGTAGAGAAGGGCTGACAGCTGGCGGAGCACATATTAAGCTAAAAGTGGAATAGTACTAACAGCTGACTGTATGTGCTAGAGGCTGTTTATCTGTTGTTGTTTTTTTGGATTTATGGCCTCTTTTTTCACACTTGTAAACCCCAATACTGCTTAAAGCTGGAAAGCTCACTGATATGTAATGGATAACTTCTCATGAAATGAAAGTAAACAAATTAATTATTCTTATTTTGGTTAATTCACCCATTTATTAATTTACTGGAAGGTATTGCAAAATATGAATGAACAATTCCAGGCCACTGGTTTTCCTGCATGCTTACCTCCTTATTGTATGATTTCAAAACACATTTCAGCGTTTAAAGACGCAATAAAAATGCAATGAAATGTCACCTTCGAACATAAAGATTGGTGGACTTAGTTTGACTTGAGCACCAGGTTGCAAAATATTTTTGGTTGGTTCACACTGTACTTGGTCAAGTGAACTGAAGCCAGTCAAATGTTGGATGACGTAGCCATGTGCCACTAGTTGGAGCTTTCGCTGTGAAGAGTTGCCAGCTGGCCTGTTGCACCATTACATGGAAATGTACAGCTGTAAAGTGAGGAATAACATCCAGTTGAGCAAATTTTAAAAAGTACAAAAAGAGTGAGAAGTGTTATTTAACAACTCTCAGCTCAGCTCAGACTTGGGGCTCTAATTTCGTAGACCAGGCGCAAGCGCAGGCGCACCTGCCTGCGCCGGCCTTCGCCGCACGGACTGGGTGTGACCTGCGCACTTTGCAAGTTTCCTGCAGTGCCAAGAGAGGCGCACTCATGGCGCAGAGGGGGCGCAGAGGTTCAAGGCCCATGCCCACGTCTCTGCCTCCACGCGCACATGTCAGAGTAGGAGGAGAATAGACGTGAGTGGGATTATCACAGCCGATCGCTGTCTTCACCAATCAAATGAGCGCCTCTCCTCGCCTTTAAATGCGCTGCGGCTGAGGCGCAGCGTCTGATTGGTCTGAATGATCCCCGCTGCTGGAGACGGTCAGAGCTGCTGTCATTCAGCATGAGAATGGACAGCGGGGCGCGTCACGCTGGCTTATCCATTCATAATACTTGTGATCCACCTGCATTCCTGGTTTGTCATCGCCAAATAGCAGAGCCTTTAGTGATATACTGTATACTCTCCCGGTGTCTCCTCCTCATCCTCCTTGCAATAATGTACTCCATCTTTTTAGATCGCATTAAAAATAAAGACTAAAATAGAGGAATATGGGAAATCACGGGTAAATCCTGAGTGAAAGACATTTATTTCCTCTCTTTTTTCTCCGTCTTTTTTCTCCCTCTTTTCTTTGAATTTAATGAAATGAGAGAAGCCTGATATATACTCAGTATCAGATATTAAGGCTGTTTATTGTTGACTTGTAAGATGTGCATCAAACTTCCAGCTGCCGTCAGGTTAAGTTTCCATTATGACAAACGGCTTTAATCCAACATCAGATGTGACGGGACAGATACAAATGTATCTGCTGGTTCAGAGGGTTACATTAAATAGTGATTGCTGTGATTGTTTATTGCATTAAAATGTGCCTGACACTTTGGAAACCTGCCTCTGAGGCGTGCGCACATGTGCGCTTGTCACCAAATTACAGCTGCGGAGTGTGCGCTTCGCCCTGCGCTGAGGTTAGACCAGGTTGGAGCTGGCATGCTTTCAGCGCACTTTGTGCACTGTTTTTGGCACGAAATTGTCACTGCGCCAATATGAATCTGCCGACACCTCCCCCTGGTGCGCCATCACCTCCCCTTGGTGCGCCGTCACACCCACCTCTGCGCAGACGGTCTACCAAATTGCCAAATTGGCAGCGCACGGCGGTGCGCCGCACGAAATTAACACTGCACAGGGGTGCGCCAGGCTTGCGCCCCCTGCGCTGCGCCACGAAATTAGAGCCCTTGATGTTAAACTGCAAGGCGAACCAAATGCTGGCAGTTGCAGCAATGCTCACATTATCCAGACTCTGATAATCTATTTAAAATGCACATAAATTCCATGTTAGCTTGCTAATTGAAATTTATACTGACATATATGGCCAAATTCAACCCAGACAGCACTGTTTTCTGTTTGTTTTTCCTGTTTGGTTCTTGTTTGGATCAGATTGTATTCACAGCTACAGAAAATCATGAGGAACTGCAGCAAGAGCCCTATTTTTAACGAGCTCAGAGTTTGGTTCTTTGGCCTGCACTAGAGTTCACTTGAGCCTTCACACAAACCAAAATCAAACCAAATCAAACGAACTATCCAACAAAGCAAACCAGAGTTTTTCAATTTGGATCAAACATAATGGGGTTGAAAGTGGCCTAAAATATATATCCCAAGTTACATATACGTTTAGTTGTGTACTTGAGAAATACCTCAGTTTTTTCCATGAGTGTTCACAGTGTGAGTACACGAGGAGCAGTCATGCCATTGCCATGCCATGCCATGCCATGCCATGACATGACATGACATGACATGACATGACATGACATGACATGCCATGACATGACATGACATGACATGACATGACATAACATAACATAACTAGGGGTGTCCTGATACAACTATTTCACCTCCGATACGATACCGATATTGCAGCCTTGAGTATTGGCCGATATCAATCCGATACGATATCAGCAGGAATCATACAGACTTTTATTACCTATTTTGTAGTATGGACTGTAAGAAAAGGCTTGATCAGGTCAGATTACTCAAACAGAGAACAGTAGTCAGCAATAGTAGGTATGAGAAAAACTGACCCATTTGTTATTAACCAATAGGTTAAATACATTTTAACCTTAAACATAAGAATATACTACAATTAAAACAACATGAATAAAAATAGTAGAAGACCCTGAAAAGTGACCTCCATAAATCAAACAAAAACATATTTCACCAATTGCAAAATAACTACTGTGTTGAACTAAAACATAAGCATATTCTACAACTGAATAGAATAAAAAATAAATATATTAGAATGGACTGCTTTGTATCGGAGTGCTGATATCGGAGATTTAGGTTGCAGGCCGATATAATCCGATATTTGTTTTTTTGACCTATATCCGATATCAATATCGGATCGGGACATCCCTAGACATAACATAATATAACATAACTTAACATGACATGACAAAACATCAAAACACTTGGTTGTTGTTTTGTCTGATACATAAGTAAGCAGAGACTCCTTTTCCAAACTGTCTTTCTGTTCGTGTATCATGCTTATATTGTTTCCTGCTTACTTGTTATTGAGCACAATTATTCTCTACGTTCTCTCACCCAAGCACCCCTGTGACCTGTTCTCCCATCATCCTAAACCCCTGTATGGGTCAACTAGAAGTCTCTGAGTTGAGGTGTTTCGTTTGTAATTTGAAAACAATCATAAGTGTTTTTGGTTTCATAGGGGAATTTCCTGAATTTTCCTAACAATGGGAGATGTATCCATGAACAACTACAGTTGTATTACCATTGAGGAAATACATCTAATGAAGTATGCTCTTTGTCAGTAAAACTTTCTGAATTCAACGTGTTTTTTCATTGATGAAAGAGGGATTTGTGGTTTTCTAGCTTGTTAATCTGTATAACATGGTGAAGCATGTATTTGTTTCAGTGAGTCTAATCATTTACTTTCACTTTCAACTTGGAGCTCACAGAAAAATGTGTATTCATGAGCTTTAGAGTCAACCATTCGTCAGCACAAAGCACTGCACATCGGTTTCTCCACCTGAAAAATCAAAGTGCTTGATGTAATGATGCTGTGTGGACAGGCTAATGACACTGTACGGTTAGAACAGTGTGAGACATACCCTTAACTTACCCCTTTGGCAACACCGTTTTGGTTGGTTATCATCCATTTCCTTTCTTCTCATTCATAGCTTAATTTCTTGTTGAACACTTGGTTGTCACCTTTCCTTTACCTCATTTGCCTCTTCTCCATCATTCCTCTGTCTGCGACTGTGGCTGTGTCTTTAACGGTTGGTTGATAATGACTTATGAATGTGTGGAGCCACTAAATCTCAGACTGTTTCAAAAACAGCAGCTCATCACTCTTTAATTCCACCACACTGTATTTAGTCGGGGAAACTAATAACCTCCTCAGCAGAGCTCCTACAACATAAATGAGTACTTTGGTGCCTCCCGTAAATATGAGACGGCGATGCACCAGATAGGTGTCAGCTTGGATTAGCTTTTAAAACGAGATGTACAAAAGATGCCGCTGCACAATACCTTCAGAGACGGTTCCCTGGACGGTTGCTCCCTCACTTCATCGTGTTCCCTATCATTGAATAACAGAAAGTGAACTAGTTACATTTCACACATGGCTGAGTGGCTTTAATAAAACATCCAGCCACAAGTTTTAGTGTACCACATTAAATAGTTATTCTCAGAAACAGCCTCCATTTCCTGTTCAGCCAATTATAGCAAGCAGTGATGAGGCCCAGTCAACAGATTAATCTGCAATCGAAGGACTTCTCAATGAGGTGACTGAAGCTTTCTCATAACCTGGAAATGGTTTTAACTGCTTTGACACTGTAGACATTAAAAAAAAAATCCCTGGATCCTGTTTCAGACCCACATTCTTTGAAAATGTCATTATAATCTGTTCAGAATTTTCTTGGTTATTCTGTTCATGACAATCTAACTTACTCACAAACACAGGCAAAAACATAACCTCCTTGGCGAAGGTAATACATTAGACTTTTGATTTATGAACGTGGACATTCAGTGATGAACCATAATGGTATATTTACACATTCTGCCAGTTTCATAGCCAATTTATGCCTGTATCTGCTGATACCAGCGTTTTTCTGATAATAGTACTCAACCCTAAAAGTGAAGGTTAAAGGTAAGAAACATGAAGCATTCAGAATTAAAAAAACAACAACATTTTTTCCAAGTCCTGTTTGATGAAACTATGATTTATTTCTGCTTTAATTGAGGTTGTAATAATACATGATATACTCGAAATATATTATGTATCATGATTCTGGGTTCATGACAGGGCTGGGCAATATGACAGAATCAGAATTTGACTGTTTTGATGACTTTGATGTAGAAAACTAAACTATGATATGATTCTGGATATATAAAAACAAAATTGACACCATGTAAACAGTCAAAGTCAAAAACTCCCAATGTAAGGCAACTTTTTCCATCAAAGATTATTTTGTCTTTATTAAATAGCAGATTGAGAAAGATGATAAAGTCAAGAGAGAGGACAAAATAGGGAGAAGATGTGATGAATGTCTGCTCAAGGAGTTTACTAGTGAACTGCTCGGCTATTGGTGGCACCTCAAAAAGATATTTTATGACTTTTAAAAAAAAAATGTTATGACAAAAAGTTTAAATTCAAATTTAAAGTGCTGCAGATGTGAGTTTTGTCTTCTGAGTTATTTTGTCATTCATATTTTTTTCTCATTTAGTGCTTTAATTTGTAATTTACATATTCGTATAAAGTAATCAGTCAATCTGTGTTACAGTAGATACTTTGTTGAAAGTTACAAACATCTTGACTAGAATGTTTTAACTTAGTCAGAATATTACTTCTTTGAAAGAAAGTTACTGCACAAAATACTGACTGAAAGGGGAAGCTGACTGTAAATATAAATTAATGGAGGATGCTTTTATGCCACTTGTATTTTGATTAATAATAATTCCTTGGTCTTCAGTTCTCACACATTATGAATCCTAAAACATCAAAAATACCTAATATTGTCTATGTATCATATTTGTAGATTTTATCCTGGCAAGAGCAATGTTACTATCTGTAAATATACCTGAAGTGATGTTCTGGCATAGACCGGGCAGTTTTTGGTAAGAGAGTTATAAAGGGTCTAAAACTTACAGTTTATAATCGTATCTCTGTTTTTCTACGGTGTTTATGAAATGTAAACATGTGTCCCTTATGTAAGGATTAAAAACAAAAGGCCTGTGCCACAGCTCTACACAATGTTTAATCCTGACAAACAAACGTTGCTTTGGTACCACAGCTCTCCATGCTGTTCACAGGACTTAAAGTCATCGTTAGACAACAATTCAGATCACTGATTTTGCTAGCGGTTGGTCCAGTTTCCTGGATTTGCAAACTAATAACCAACCAAACAAAAAATGATGTAGTTAAATATCTATTAAACATCTTTGCCAGCCATTATACTTGTTAAGCTTTCTTTGAATCCAGACGCATCTCCATGATTTTTTTATTAAAGAAACACTTCCTTAATGCTCTTCACTATGTGCTTAAAGCTACAATTCTAAATGTAAGACAGATAATCCTGTCTTTTCATTTAGAAAGTGCTTTAAAAATCAGTGAACAACTACCAAAATAAGCTGCATTATATCAAAAAGAGAAATGTATAATTGTAATATAAATTAGAATTAGAAATAGAAATATGACCCTGTGGTGATAAAGGCTGAGAAGGCCATGACTTCCTTATTGAAGAGGCATTTTCTTGTCATCATATTAGCCAGCATGCATCTAAATTACAAACTCCCACAAGGTGGAAACCAGTCAGAGTATATGAATTAATGAATAAAGATATCAAGGTGTGTCACATCCAATAAAGAGCACAAAACAAGATTTCTGAGCTTCTGTGATACTGCATACCACCATCTTTTAATCCTCAGATTATGGAACAGCACATCCTCTCTAAATCTTCAAAAAACATTAAGACTTTATCTCAGAAATTAAACAGATAAAAATATGTTATAAATATGCTACTGTCAGTAATAAAAATGACATAAAAATGTTGTGGGACCACTTTTGCTGGTTGTTTTTATAACAGTGAGAAAATGTGTAAATGACTGCAGCCTGCAGATGTCTGCATTTTTTAGGCTTTGCCTATGATGCACATTTTAGTGTTTCCCGTATCAGTAAGGGGTGGTGGCCTGCAAGCAATCACTGATGGTAGCTTGTGACATACAAAGTGATTGCAAATAAACAGCTGCCATACGAGAATCTGTTTGGTATTGAGAGTAGGCTCAAAATTGCTTTTTATCCACATTTAACACATAATGGGTACTAATTGCAGACCCTGAGGACACATAAATCACAACACAGTATTAATATAGTATTTTGTGCCTTCATTTTAGAGTGGGTCAGAATAAATACCATAAATCTAAGCCGAGAAAACTGTAAGTTTTAAATTGAATAAACTCTAAGAGTTTAAATTTTGTTGTGGGGTTCAAGACAGGTCAGTAAGTTTTGTCTTTCTTTTGGAGTAGGACACAAAATATGCTCCATAGTCGCTGGAATTTATGTATTCAGACTTGTTTTGTTTAGCAGAGTAATTGCCATAATTGAATGCTACTTTGGGGTTTCAGAAAGGGAAAATGCATTAGTCAAGAGTGTAACAAACATTAGGCTGTCGGAGCACCACCTTCCCTTCAGCTTTAGTTTGTTTTAGTTCATGTGCTGACGTCAATGTCCATGACAATGTTTCTTTTAGCAGTGAGTCATCTCGATTAAGCTCCAGTCTTAAACTCTTAAAAGCCTGGAAAGTTATGAGTGTTCTTTTTACATTTATGATGTAACTACATTTTTAAACTTTAATTTTTGTCAAACAATAGTGAAAAAAAGGCAGCATGGTGGCACAGCAGGTAGTGCACGTGTATCACAGAAGAGGTTGCTGGTTTGATCCTCATGTTTGTCAGAGACTTTCTGCACTGAGTTTGCATTTTCACCCTGTGCACGCATGGGTTCTCCCCGGGCACTCTGGCTTCCTTCCACCAACCAAAACAATGCTCATTAGGTCCACTGGTGACTCTGAATTGCCCTCAGTTATGAGTTTAAACATGAACGGGTGTCGGTCTTTCTATGTGGCCCTACGATCAGGATGTACCCGGCCTCTCTTTCAGTGTCAGCAGGGATAGGCTCCAGCCCTCCAGGACCCCAAAAGAGATAAGCGGTATAGATAATGGATGGAATTAGTAAAATAATTTTATCAGCATGGCGCCAATTAGAAGTCCAAGACCAATATTAGCGATACACTTCTGGTTATGCATTTGCGCTACAAATGGAAGTGAACTTCTGTACACTCTAAAAACTGCATCAATACACCTCCAACATTCAGTAATAAACACTCCCAAACTATTTATGCAATTTCACTACTTCTGCCTCCAGTCTGTATGTAAAGCAGGTAAATGTCTCTTTTGTCTTTATTTGTCGCTAAAAGGACATTATTTCTCTATTAGAGCTCCAGTATATCTTTTAGCTGGCAGCATGACAGCATTGAATTTAAAATGTTAAAGCTTTGTATTCTGTGGTTGATCATGTCAGATTCTTCAGGAAATCATAATGTGACTGAATGTCTATTATTATTTTTTAATCTTAGCCTTGTAATTAATTGTGTAGTAGTTCGCAGGCATCATTTCTGAAAATGATGTTTGATCATTTAAAAAATTATAATTGTTTGGGTGCTTGATCTTAACCAGTTCAAGAGTTTGATAGTTTAAAATCTCATCAGTGCATTTTTGGGAAGTTAATTTCTTTTTATTGAGTTCAACAAGGGAAAGGGATGGGAATTAAAAAAAAAGATTCCAGTTGAGAATTGATAAAAACCAGTTCAAGGAATTAATATCATTTGTCTTATTCTTAACAATTTCATGATCAATTACTAGGAATGCACGATATTATTGTCACAATATCGGTATGGGCAGATCCTCTCTTTAAAAGCAGAATATCAGCATCTGCAGATTGAAATTTCTGCTGATATTATGATCTGATATTTTAACCACACGTAAAGGCAATATATATTCCTTTTTTTGGCTGTAATATATTCAGAATGTATGAAGAATCGTGCGTCCCGATCAGTTTCTTTCACTTTGTTTGACATGCCTTGAAAATGAAGGACATCCCACTCTTATGAACAGAAGTGATCAAAACTGTGGCTCAATTTCACTGGCTGCACAAATTCCTCTGTGTGTGATTTCAACTAATAAGGCTACGTTTACATGGAAACTCTTGACTTAAAGACGAAAAGATTTTTCCTTTGCGTTTTAGAATTCTTCTGCGTTCAGACGACAACACTTGGAGACGAGTTAATCCACTGTAGTGTGCATGCCGGTTCAGTAGATGCCACTGTAGGTCTGCAGAGAGGCAGCGCTGCTACAACACAAGACCGAAGAAGAAAAACTTTTCACAAACAACAATGGTGAATAGACACAGAGACGCAGAAGTTTCTTTTCTGGACAACAAATCAGTTCGGACAACAAATCTGTCTGGATGATTTTGACTGGATAACAAACCGAGCACAGTAAGAGGCTCACACGTTACTCGGCGGACGGCCGAAGCTGTTGTTGTTCCTGGTATGCGTGCGCAGACTTCATCTGAAAGAGTACTGCGCATGCGGTGACGCCAGCGTTTCACCCTTAAACGCTTCGATGCAGGTTTACACGGGGCTGCATGGAGAGCGTTTTGGAAACTTGCCACCCTGGAGCCCGTTTTCAAAAGTTTCTGTTTTCAATGAGTTTCCATGTAGACGCAAGGCCAAAACGCAATGAAAACGTATCGAATTTGACCGTTTTTGGTACCATGTAAATGCAGCCTAAGGGTGGAGACAGCAGCACTGAGCAGAAGCATGTGTTTGACGTTGTTGCACCCGTCAACCTGTGGAAGCCAACTTCTTCCACAGCGATCAATTAGAGAATTGGTAAAGGACTGAATCAGTAAGCAGCATCGATCATGACATTAGTAGCAGTTAGTCTTATCAGCTCCCATCTTTAGAAGTCACCGGTATCCTGAAATGACTCTTCATCACCCTGTGAGCTGTTATCTCTCCATCCTGCCCCAGTGATATCAGGTTTCACTACCTTTGCTGTTTAATGGCGTTCACTCCTGGGTCTGCTGTATCCCTGTCCTCTGGACTGTGTCTGCCAGAGTTGTGCATCAGGGAAAGTGTGTATGAAGCTCTGTGTGTTTCTGTCTGGACTGGAGATTTGGAACAGAGTCATAATGTAGCCTCAAGACAAACATCACCATTGTGTCCTCGGCTGACTCCGCTGTGTGCCTGCTTGTGTGTGTGGCTCTGTGTATATTTTTCAGTTCGCAGCAATGGTGTGGTCACTATATTTGTGTCTTTGTCCTTGTCATGTAGCACTTTTAATATCCCATGCTGTGCTGCTGCTGCTGTGCCTCTGTGCTCTTATTTATGTCATGTCATGCACCTCTCACATGTCTAATAATCTCATTATATAATGTTGTATGATGTAATTAGGTAAGTGAAGCAAAATATCAGGAACATCACATTAGCTCTACCTCACTTAGCTTGTTATGCAGTTTCATTCTTTTGCTGGAGTGTTAACACAAGTTCATGTTAAAAATAAATGTGTCTGCACACAGTATGAGGAGCAGATTTAAAGAAGCTGCAACATTTTCTAATAACCCATCAGTACTTAACTGATCCTTCAATCACAAAAATTCACTGTGCCAGCCCAGAATTGAGAGGATTTTCTCATGTGTTTGAGAAATACTGGCCATATTGTTGGTACAAACAAGCTGCTGAGCTTTTGTGAAATTACAGTTAGTTTCAGGGGCTTTTATTTCATCATTGGAGAAGGAGGGTTGTGGATAGAGTTGCATGCAGGGCTAACAGAGAGAGAAATGACATATGGTGAAGTGCCGATGGTCAGAATTAAACTTGGGCTGCCTGCTTGGAGAACTGCTGCCTCTGTGCGTCATAACCACGAGGCTATCCGGCACCCCAGCTTTGAGTAATTATTATCCCCATTACACCAAAAAGAACTGGCAGAAGGAGAGAAAATGAGTTAAAAATGTAATTCTTGTCCAATTTTTTTGCTGCTAAATATAGGACATAATAAAAATGAAAATGCACAAAGACAAAGCAGAAAAAGGCTCCTTTTTAGTTGTTGTCAAAGATTGTGTTGACTTATCTTTTACTATTTCTGTAAAAATCTTTTTCTTTGCTTATTAGAGGATGTGACTTGATAATATGAATATAATAGTTGATAGTTAATTATTATATAATGATAGTATTGAGATTTATTGTAAAAAGCTTTTGTGACATTTGAAGTGAATGACAGCTTTTTAAAGGAGCAGGTTGTGTTGCATTATCGACATTAACCAATGGAAAACATTATTTACTTTGTAATTGGGCAGTTGTGTTAATGAATAGTAATCAGTTTAAGGAATACCAGCTTTCCTCCCCTGCACATCCTTATATCAGTAATACTCCAGCTTGATTCTTTGCAGTGGAAGACCGGATTACATGATCAATATTACGCACTATTCAAAGCCTTGAATAAAACCACACATATTCAAAGAACTGAGCCAAGACGGCAAAACTGGAGCTGCCTCTTGATGTTTGTGTGCCTCTGCAGGGTATACTCGGAGACAGTGAAAGTACAGTGGTGGGTCAAGATGAAGGGCTGGGGTGGATTTTGGGGGCAGTGTGATTGACAGGAATCTAATTCCTTTAATGGCATATGTGCATGTTTTGTAACAAGATTTGGGGTTACAACGACATTGACCTAGTAGTAAGGCTGGGCAATTAGTTGTGTTTTAATTAGTTACAATTTTAATGCCATGGTTGAAAAAACAATATGTGATATATAATATATGATATATTCTATCTATCTATATATCTATCCGTCCGTCTGTCCGTCCATCCGTCTATCCATATGTCTGTCTTTCTGCATTTGTATCCATATGAATTTATGCTGAGGTAGATTTATCTTAAACAAAAGGCTGACACGTTTTTTTAACTGTTATTTTAAGATGACATTTTTGGGTGCTTGTTGCCGTTTTTAGACAGGAGGAAAGACATTGGGGGAAGTCACTATGAGGGTGAGAGCAGGGGAAGACACACAGGAACAGCCACTTTCTATTAGTTACAGTTTGTATGTTCCTGCTTTGGAGTCCCAAAACTAGTGATCTTCAGAACTTAAGATCTGTTCCTATGCTTTAATTAATTTCTTTTCCATTTCATTAAGTATTTCCGACCAGCTCTCATACAGATAATGACATGAGCAAAACCAGAGAGATGGAGTTCCTATTTTTGTTTTACATTCAAGACGGAGAAGAGATGGGCGTATTAAAGGAGTGCTTGTGGTGGATGAATAACACAGATTTGTTGAAGTGCAAATTGATGTCTTTTGAAGTGACTTCTCCTGTATTCTCAGTAATCATTGTGCATAATTTTCTCTCCCATGCACCCTTAATCTTCTGTGAATACATTGGGATATACCATCTCAAGGCTTTTGTGACAACATTTAAGTTTATCCTTGGGTTGGAGAGGGCATTTGTGAAAAAAATCAAAGATCAGTGAAGCATTCTCAAGCAATAGATAAACGTTATGCTCAAAGATGTGAACATTTGACCTCTGTTCTCCTCATATTGATCTGTTTGTCCTTAAGTCAGAGAAAATGTTTGTGCAAAGACTCAATGTAATCCTCAAGAGAGTTCTTGACATTTTGCTTTCACAAAAACGGCCCAGTCAGATGAATGTATGCTTGGATGGACTGGTGTACAGATGGACGCATGGATGAAAGTATGAATATAAACCTATTATCGTAGTGTCTCTGGCCTTTGCTATTGTCAATGAAGACTCTTAAAATTACTTGACATTTGCTTGGATTTTAAAAATAATCTCTTCTGCTACAGTCTCAGTCGATTTGTTTTACCTATCAGCTGAATATTTGTGTAAATTAGCCGTGCACCATCATTTCTTTTCCTTTCTAGCCTCTGCTTCATAGCTTTAGGCTGTTGTTAGCAGTAAGTTACATTCAACTAACCATATAAACTGAATCTAAAAAAACAGAAATAATGGAAAGGATGAGGGTCTGGAGACAACTCAGTTTATGATTCGGTGTATTGTAAGCACTTGCTGCAACATCTGCTACAAGCCAATCGACTGAACAAATGAAGAAATAGTGAACTAGTGTCTCCAATTCTTATTTAAAAAATAACAAAAGATATGTTCGAGAAATATAAAGACAAGATGTAAAAAATCGTGTTAAATGTTGGAATATTGGGTCCCATTGGTGAAAGTACCCTCCTCAGGGACTTTGCAGTCTCAGAAGAATACCTCAGATGGATTTTAAAACATTAACTACACACCAGGCTTCCACCTCCCTGAGCTTTAAAAGGCTTTTGTGCCGTAGTGTACTTAACACTTCATCACTTCGCCAAGTTTCAGCTCATTTTCTGGCGGCTCCTTGATGGTGTGAGTGCACAAAAATCAAACATGGCTGTTTGTGGCCTTCCTGCACTTGACTCTGAAGTTCAGGATCTGTTTTAAATAGTGCTGTTCAGCTGCAAAATGTGCCCACTCTGGCCCAGGAGAACTTTCACAGAGTGCTGATGTGTCTAAACAAAGAGATCCCACAGGTCTTTAAACTAATGAACACTGATGATTACAGATCAGGTTTACTGGCCTGTCCGTGCTTCTCGGGTTGTTTATGAGAGTGTGCCCTTATTACATGGAATCTTATTTACTTTTATTCCCTTAAGTTAAAGTTTCTCAATATTGCCCAATCTGTTCTTTGACTCATGAAATATTAAGTTGTGATTCACTTTAAAATGCACAATCGTTGAAAAAAGGATCTTCTGTTCCCGTGCGTAGTTCTCAGAGTCTGAACCAGGGTTCAAGCCAAATATCTTTACCCCAAATGACTTTGTCTTCATGTCTCTGTGTAAAGTTTGAGCACTCCCAGCTTTTTGTCTTTGGTTTACATCCATGTTTTCTGGGCTTTATTCTTCTGACTGAAGAAGAACTTTGAGTCTGTAAGAAAGCCGACACGTCAGAGCTGTAAAATATTACATCTCTTTTGAGGGTTTTTAGTGGATTATTTTGGTCATGAACAGAACATTCATGAATATTTATTGGCATGAATCATTAAAGGAAAAATGCTTCATATTGTTCATGATCAAGTTTGTCTGGTGCCTGCGTTGTGACAGGGGTTTGAGAACCTCGAAATATTTATTTACAATATCCTAATTTATCATGTTAGCATGCTAACATTTGCTATTTGTAAGAGGCTAAACAATGAACAGCTGAGGTAAATCAATGTTCTGTGTATTGATTTGTGTATCTTAATTGAAATCCAATCCAAAAGTAGAGGCTTTTTCTTTTCTTTTTTTAAATTATAAATGATAAAATGTTAAATGAGTAAACAGATAGCTGTTGTGGGTCCCTGACTGATTGTGATTGATCGAACGGTCATCCAATCACATGCATTGCCAAACACTTTCTATGAGCTCTTTCCCAGATTGACGTGTGAAATGTATATTAAATTTTACATCTTGTGTGTCGGGTTATACAGACTCAGATGCTAAATGTAATTCAACCCAAAGATCCCTGAGTGCACAGCTATATTTGGGAACTTTACCGTCAGCCTTGGATTTGTTGGTTTAATTCCAATCTTGAGGAAGACAGAGTTTGTTTGTTGAGTGAGTTTGGTGAAATTAAGATTGATATCAAATTTCTATTTTATTGTCCTGTCTATGATAATTTGAGGGGAGTGCTTTTCAGAAATAATGGCTTCTGTATAGATGATTATGAAAAACTTGAGCTGTTTGTTAGAGGAAGAACTACTTTGAGGCAGATTTTATCTGCAAAGCCAGAACACAATATAAAGGGGAAAACAGAACTTTGTTGATGTCTGTTGGGAACTGTTGAACCATGAAAGTGGCTTCTGGTTTCTTGAAACCCATGAGTTTTGGACACTGTGTGCATTATAGATAAGAACAACCAGTCTATCAGTCAATCAGTCATCCCATTTTCTGCTCCTCTATGCCTCCTCTTAGTTATAGTAATTTAGAATTAAAATGTACATCCTTATTTGGATAGATGGGAGAAACAGTCCCTTCAATATAAATAAAGATACATCAGATACAGATCTGATGTTGCCCAGGGGCAAACCAACATTAATTAAAGAGGACATATCTGCTTTTTCAAGTTTTAAAGCCTCTTTCTATGTTTTATATGTTGGTTAATTATAAGTGCAAGACAATGAAGTCTGTGTCCGGAGCTTCTATCTCTTCTTTTTTGAACAGTCTCAGAAACTACCTGAAAACATGTCAGAACTGACAGGTTTATAAACATTTAGCATTTTAAATATACTCTATAGCAGCCACTGAAATCCACTGTGTAACCCAAATTTAGGCAAAATACTGCTACTTAATAAAAAGGCCATTCTACATACTTTAATATTTCCAGCTGCTATTCTTTATGGATAGTCTAATACTGTATATAGTTATTGATAGTTTCTTTATGTTATATGGCTTATTCTGAAATTGTTAACTCCTTTTTTTGGTCTTTTAGAATACTGAAGTGAAGTGGTAGATGTTAAATGTGCTTAGGTTTGACTCCAAAGATCACAGTGATCCGTTCACGGTCACACTCATGCACACACTAATGAAAGAGCTTCCTGTGTCTCGTGTCCATCAGTATAATTATTGCGTTTATGCACATTCATTTACACTTACACTCCACTGAAGCTGCAGCACTTTAGGCCTAAGTGTCTTTCCCATCAGCTTGTAACTGCAGGAGCTGGTGATCAAACTCCCAACGTTCAGTATTAGAGGAGACCAAATTTACTCTGAACCACTTTGGCTTAAAGTTGTTCTCAAGAATCTCCCAGTGAGAAAACAACCTTACTTTTGGGTTTTATATCCACTATCATATCTAAAAGATATCTGAGGACTTGTCATTGTCACTGTCATCAGCTGGAAGTGAAGTTGAAACATGGAAAGAATTAGACAAACGAAAGAACTGATGTGATCATGGCTGTAGATAAAATCCTTTGCCAGCATGTTTTCTGTGAAAGCATAAATGTCAGCCTCCGGAGAATAAAATCCAATAAGCACCAAAGGCTGAAAGTTTCATGTTTTTAAATGTCATAATGCTGAAAGTTTTAACATTAAATTTTTTTCCTCTCCCCTCAGGCTGAGGCAGTGGGACAAAAACTACCACCGACCACTTTCACCTTTAACCATGTGCAGTGCATCCTCTATGCTCTGGGTGTTGGCATGTCAACACAGGACCCAGACCACCTCAGGTGTGTTTTATATGTACTCAAACTGCCATGTGGAGTCTGGGGATCAGACTTGTGTGTAATAAATGGAAAAAGAAGAATCAGTCTGTTTTTTGCCTTAAGAGGAAAATGAATCTCCTCGGGCTGATTTAAAGCAGATGTTTTATACACCAAAAAGTGATTTTCCGCTCTGATATTTTGGTTCAATTACTCAAGGTTCCTGTACGAAGGCCATGAAGACTTTGGCTGCCTCCCCACCTTTGGGGTCATTCCCTCCCAGGCGGCCATGATGGAGGGTGGGCTCAGCTCTGTCCCAGGACTTAACATTGATTTGACACGGGTTAGAAAAAAAAGAAACAACTTCTATATATTTCCTAAAGCTTTGGTCTGAATTAAAACAATAGAATTGCACACATTTATCACACTGATGAGACTTGAGAATTTCTCAATGATTATGTATCACTGCTGTCGTGCTGTTTTGTTCCAGATTTTGCACGGGGAGCAGTACCTTGAGCTTTACAAACCTCTACCAACATCAGGTATGTGTTCCTCTTCAGTTTATTGTCTATAAATTCTTGATATAACAATTGTGGATGTAGCATAATAACATGGTCAATGAAGGATGGGTTCATTTCGCTTTATGGAATATTATGTAACCAGGGTCAGTTGGAGTTTAATAGGTAATTAAGACCTGACATAGAATTCTTTTATAGGTCTTTGTGGACCACTTTTATAGCGCTCCAGACAATTAAGTTCTTTATGTTGGGCCAGGTTACTCAGAAACCATGCAGGATTTCGCTGTTTGACTTTATCATTCAGGGCTGAGGAAGTGAGAAGGTATGGACGAGTTCCTGCCTCTTGTTTCTAATCATCTCAACTCAAGAATCAGAGGCATTTTTGCTCTGAAAGAAAAATCCCTAAAAATCATGGACTTTTTGAGTTTTGTTGATGATTGTGGACATTTCATTAAAATTTTCTGTCACAGTCTAAAGATAAATCATTTCCAACCATTTTCAGAAACAGGTATTCTGTTCTTTTGTGTAAAAAAATATAGATGTTTTTAGCTTTTATATTTATATTTATATTATATTATAGAATATATAAACAATTGTTGTGTGATGTTTTGTAACTTAAGTGGGACTAGTTACCTTATTCAATGTATACTTTAATCTGATGCTTCAAACCCTATTTTTAAAGAGGACATATCATGCTTGTTTCTCCTTTTCACTATGCCAGACTAGGATGCCTGTAAAACATTACTGCCCTCAGTACAAGTCATTTAGTTCCTTCATTGCCCCACAATAGCGTTCTCAAAATCCTCATTTTAGGCCATTAACAAACTCTCGTTGAAACGCTCAGTTCTCAGACTGACCTACAGTTACCTCGCAACGTCACAGCCCTTTGTGCTCTGATTGGTCAGTTCTATCGGGGGTAGAGCCAGCCTGTCCTTCTTCTTCTGCTGTATTTTCCGGCAGGCTCAAAGCAGCGACCGTGTATTGAGTCCCCCTACAGGCCAGAGCTGGTAATGAGTGAGTGTGAGCTAGGGATCTATATACTGCTGCTTGGTGGATGTGTTCCTCGGTGACGGTTTTGTGGCTGACGGACATTACAGAGGAGGAGCTGTTTGATCAGATTACTCCAATAAAAGAAAGGTACCTCATGTCGTCACGACGATTTAAATCTCGCGGTCATCTCGCAATGACCTATTTTCAGAGGCATGAAATCTCGTTCTAGGATATCAGAAAAAATACAATATCTCATTTTTTGAAAATTAAGGAGGTGTAAGGTCTTGTTTTCAAATTTATTATATTATATGTAAGTATTAAATCATGCATCAGCATGATATGTCTCCTTTAAAGACTGGTTTAGAAATGATAGACTCAGAATATTACATATTTGAATAAAACTAAAAAGAAAGTTCATGAGGGAACACTGAAACTTAACCAGAATACCAAAAGCAAAAAATAAACTAATTTCTATTTTGCTAAAAAAGACCTGTGTTTGTTGATTGAAGGAACAATTTTGTGTTTTCAGTTTATTCTTTTACTTTTAAAAAAGGCTTGCAGCTTTTGTCCATCCTACCTGGTGCTACACTGATACAGCTTTCATTTCATTAAAATGATCTTAAATCATGTCGTTATACATGTGTGGATTCTAGTCAGACTGGTGGGAATGTAAAGGGCTAGTCTTGAAGTAAGTACAAGATCCAGCACCAATGTTTTATGAGTGTTAATATTCTAAGTACTTTTCCAGGTAAATTGACTTCTGAGGCCACTATAGCCGACGTGTTGGACAAAGGATCTGGAGCCCTCATCCTTCTGGATGGTGAGTCTGTGAAACTGCACCATTCACTGTATTTATTCCATATTCATTCTTCTTCATCCCTTTAATGCGACTTTTCCTGAAAGTTGCCTCTTAGGCTGAATTAATGAAAGTTAATTTACAGTCTGTGTCTGCAGGGATGGAAATAGTGGAGGGAGAATGGCTCGTATTTTTGTTTGACAATTCCATGGAGAAAGAGGATAATAAAACCACTCTGATCTATAATTAATCCGACTTAAAACAAATAACATGGGGCCTGAAGTTCCCTGAGGATTCATAGTGGAAAACTTAATGTAGATTCTCTCTTCACAGTATAGCCGTCACATTGTGTTGTTGTCCTGAAGAGTGAGACTGAAGTTATAGTATCAGTGTGAGACAGCCCGTCACTGAAACATCCCGTAGAGGCAGCCCTGTTTGTTTTTATGCCTGGTTATGTTTTGAACTGGCCCTAATGAAATTAACCAGCCTGTACGGTGGAAGGGGAGTTAGATTAGATTCCTTGTGACAGCTGCTAATTGTTTCTTCACAGTCTCTTTCCATGTGGGCCATTCCTCATGCTCTAAATAAACTATAAATGTGCTGCGATGAGGGAATGTGGCTTAAGCAGGTGCTATTTTGACTCTGCTTATTGTTATACATAATGTAATGATGTTCAAATGTGTTGAGTTATATTAGATTGAGGCTTACATTAATTACTCCCAGCTTATAAATAACAAAACAGTGTAGATGAATACACAGGAAAATTAATTGCTGTAGGTTTTTACCCTTAAAACATGTTCTTAATATCTGTGACTTTGAAAACTTAAAATTTTAATCTACATGTTGGATTTTAAAGCTCCTGTAAAGGTGATTATAATTTTTTTAAACACTAATATTAATACCCTCGTATGACCTAAAATGCATATTTATCTTTATAAGGCATGTCTTGTTTGCATTATTACCTCCGCCAAGGAGGTTATGTTTTCAGGAGAGTTTGTTTGTCTGTCCGTCCGTCTGTTTGTCTGTCTGTCTGTGAACAAAATAACTCAAAAAGTTATGGGTGGATTTTGATGAAATTATCAGGAAATGTTCAGCATGGGAAAATGAAGAACTGATTCAATTTGGTGTTGATCCGGATCAGCGTCTGGCCACCATGACGAAAAATGCGATTTTCGTGAATAACTACTGAACTAAAATAGATATCATTATGAATCCAATTGCTAATGGTATGTTTTTATGGTCAAGGAATCTAAATATTTACATGAAATAAAGGTAGGACTAATATTTCTGGTGTAAATCACAATATGGGAGAGGACTGTGGCGCTGGCGGAGGTCAGTGCTCTCTGAGTGCTTTTCTAGTTTCCATTCTGTTATCACTATCATGAACCACTGCAGTGGCAGCAGTAAAGATGCTATTCAGAAAAAGGTCAACATATTGTAGAAAGACTTTGCTTACATTTTCATACTTCACATCATTCTGGATAAACACAGCTTCCATTTCAAAAGACAGTGAGGAGCTTTGGACATATTAAAGAAACAACATCAGCTTAACACAAAGACAAACACAAAGTGATGATCAGAAATGAAATGTATTTCATACTTTCATTTAAAATAGTCAGGGTGAAATGATTCAAAAAACTCTTTTCAAACTTGTGGAGGACAAAAATGGCACAGAAGTTAGGTGTTACTTGAACCTTTGGTCCAGTGGGTCAGTGATTCGTAACCAGTGGTACCCAAGCACATTGCAGGAGTAATGTGGAAACATTTAATAATTCGTTTCCAACTTGGAAGTCAGAGATAAGCCTGTTAATAAAATGGAAAGTGTGCACTTCTACTGGATTCCCTGAGGAGACAATAACTTGTGTCACAGATTATTGTCTTTTACAAACACTTCGTGAGATTTTGGTGCTCTGGTCTTGCTCTTAACGGACTGGTTTCATTAGGATATTTGTCAGGACTTCACAGCTAAAGAAGCACTGAGGCTGTGATGGTCTGCAGATGTAGACGGAAATCCATATAAACCTGGTTGATTATGTTCTGCTTTTGATGAATCATTAACACACATGAGTGAGGGGGTATTCATGGGATGATAAAAAGACTCAGTGGCTACACAAGACAAAAAAGTCACTACAGTAGGTGGAACAGTATTGACCAGACTGACAGGTCTTAACTAAAGCTTTAACTCAGATTTACATGTGGTACAAAAAAAGGTCAGAAATGCTGCACATTTTTTAAATCACATGCTATCTTGCTATTTAGAAGTGAGATACCTCAGCTGGGTGCTATCAATCATAACATCTCCCCTCTTTCGCAGCGATTGACACCGCTGCTCTCTAAAATCTCTCATTTCACATAAAAAAGCTAACAGCCAGATGGTATGATATCAAACATTTTATTTGTGATCATTATTTTGTCTTTGTCTGTGTTCAGCTGATGTTGTGTCTCTATGTAGCCAAAGCTCCTTTTTGTCTTTTGAAATGGAAGCTGTTTCTATCCAGAAAGACGTAAAGTATATTTTCCTTAAGACAAATGATTACAAGTAAAAACAGTGACCAATTTCTTAAGTTTAGAATAATAAGTTGGTTTGGGGGATGCACAGTAATTAATATGCCAAAATCCAATTCATTTTAAACTCATTTTAGCCAGTACCAAGACAGATAAATACTTATGAACACTTTTTTAATGAAGAACACCAAGCCTCTTCTATACCACCATTGATCTCTTCCTCTTATTGAGACAGCTGCTTCCTCTAATAAAATTATTTGATTAAAGAAATCCAACATTTGATTCTCTAATAACGAAACTGTGTTGTCCTCTAAATGTGACATTCAGTGATGGTAAGGTGAGGCATCGTGGTTCATTTTAACATCTTACTGATATTATGACCAATATCTGATAGGTACTTGACTGATATTTGTGTCTGACATCCATTTTGATCTCCGCAGAAATTATAATGTCTGTTTTTAATACAACTTTTTAGACCATTTTGCTGATAACAGCAGTTATGTGCATTCTTATCGTGCATCTTAATTATTAATTTCTACGAGGTGAATAACACTAAGAGCACCTAAATTGGAACTCCTGCATATTTCAAATAAAATATATTAAGACCAGATCAAAAAGTTTAACTCTAAATGTTAAGTAGACCCCCAAATAAATTGACAGGAATTATTCAATATTGTAAATGTGATTCCAGGCAATTTGTTTAGTAACAAAACTTTTAACTTGTAAGTCAACTTGAGTTTAATTGAAATTTAATTTCCAAATACAGTGATTGGGATTTTATTGTTTTGACAGCCCTATTTGAATGCACAAATGATAATGGTGAACATTTTTATTTTGATACTTTTCCTTTTGGCGACCTGTTCCTTAAAATAATGAAACTCTGTTCTGTTAAATAAAATCCAAAACTGCTGAAACTCAACCCCTCTTTTAATAATTTAAAATGGAAAAACAATCCTCACTGACTCACTGGGTTTCTTGGAATTGCATTTTTGTTGCCAGTGGTGTTGAATCCTTGGTTTTCTTAAAACAAGTCTGTTTCCTTAACTGAAAAGCCACATCTGTGCTGTTTTACAGTGAACACCTACAATGGCGATGAGCTGATTTGTTTCAACCAGTTTTCAGTGTTTGTGGTCGGTGCTGGGGGGTTCGGAGGGAAAAGAACATCTGACAAAGCCAAGGTATGAACATATTTGTCAACAATACTAACTAAATAAGACACAGGGCACGGATGCTGCCTCAGTTCTGCTGTGTTTCATGTGCGTTTTGTTCCTTCAGGCCGCTATGCCTCCGCCTAATCGAGCTCCAGATGCTGTGGTGATTGATTCCACCACCAGAGATCAAGTGAGTGAGTCTGTGTGGGTTTTTAGTTTTAGAATAAATCAGTGGCATTGACTATGTGTGGGTGAAATCAGGACATACTGTTTTGTGCCTCTTAAAAAATCACTTCAGACAAAATGTGAAGAGTGTCTTACTTGGTTTTCATGCAGTTTTAAAACCGAACACTGACTGTTTGATACAGCAGAAATTAAAAAAGAGATGAGACTGAAAAACTCAATCCCCTGAGCGGTTTAAATGCAACTGTATCACTTCAAAGCCATTTTTATTTTAGGTATCCCTTATGCCGCCCTCATAATGATTTAATATCACTCCACATCTGTATGGGAAGAGTTCAGGGGTTTATGAATTAGATATAGATCTAAACAATATCTGTTCCCCCTGTGGTTACAGGCGGCCCTGTACCGTCTGAGTGGAGACTGGAACCCCCTGCATATAGACCCCTCTTTTGCTGCCATGGGAGGTGAGAATCTGTACATTATTTACTTTTAGTGAGGACCCAGCCTTGCCTTAGAAATGTTGGTCTGGTGATGCCTTTCAATCTAATTTATTTAAATGCTCGTCGGTCAGGCTTCAAGGCTCCAATCCTGCACGGTTTGTGCTCTTTCGGCTTCGCTGCAAGACACGTCCTCAAGCAGTACGCAAACAACGACCCCGCCAGATTCAAGGCAATCAAGGTGAGCATTACCTTTGACTTTAAAATCCTGCCATTGATTTAGAAGTTATTAACCTCTGGTGAGGAGTAAACTGGAGCATGTTAAGATTTGAAGCTTCTGTGATGAACTTGTGATTTGTGTTTTGCTTTTGGGGCCCCAGAGGACAAAGCAAGGCCACAATTAATTTCAGCTGGTAGTAACATCTTAGGAGTGTTTTGCAGCCAGAAAAGTAACTTTAAATACATGATAAAATGAACATACTGAACACAGATATCTGTGAGCCTGCTAAACAAACATATTTACCTCAAGAGTGATCTTAGATGAAGCGATGGCAGACCTAAAAGAAGCAGCTTTCAGTTCACAGGCAAAGATGTAGAAATTCTTGACAGCCCTTTTTATTTAGTTTTAGTCTTTTGCTTGAATATCTTTGAGTTTTAGACATAATTTAGTCATCTAAATTGTTTTAATTGTAGTCTCGTTTTAGTTGATTAAATGTCACAACATTTTAGTCGATGAGATCTACTGTAGTCGACTAAAATTTGAGGTGTAAAGTGTAAGGCATTTTTTTATGTTTCCTTTAATTTGTAAAGTCATTTTTACACTTGGATATAATTAAACATCAACTAACTCTTTATTGAATGCTAGTAAAGTTTGAAAGTATAAATTATCAGAAAGAAAATGTGTACAATGCAATCATCCATATTAAGGCGACCTGGCAGACCATCCCAGTTACAACAATACCAGAATTGACAAAAACAGTGAACCTGCTCTACATAAATATATTCATTCATAAAGAGAGCAGCTCTGATTGGATCTCTCTCTAACTTATCCCTCCAACATGTAGCTAAGACAGTTGTGACTGGATGTCCCTCTTAGCTCATACAACCTTTCCACATAACCAAAGTATCTGTGATTCCTAACTTGTCTGTACTTTCTACAGGGTAAAATTAGTTCTGATTGGATGTCGTCTCTGTCAGACATTTAAGTCTAGTTTTACCTTTTGATGAAAATGTCAGTCAATTTAGTTTCAGTTTATGTGCGTTTATTTTAATTAATTACTGTCTAGTTTTCGTCAGGGGAAAAAAGATTGTTGATGAAAACTTATGATAAAAATAATTAGTCAACAAAATTTATCCTGGGTTATGTCCTGCTTTTTAAGTTTTAGATGGTCTGTAGTGGTTTGACATGTCTGCTCTGCGTGATACAGCACTTCTATGATGAAGACAAAAAGTCTGCTGCATTAAGACATCTCCCTCTGTGCAGTGCCAGCGGCTGCCATATTCTCCCACTCCCCCAAAAGACCTACCAGTGTGATGTCACACCCTTATTTCAGCTCTATGTTGAATTAGTTTTCTTAGCCATGACATTAACTGATCATTAATTGATGCACCTATGCTTTGAAAGTATCTCATACTTGTTGGCCCACTTAAGTATTGTTTTTTTGTTGCACAAAGGGTTATTGAATGCCATGACTGTCCGTAAATTATTCAGCATTTATCATCAGACAAAACTCCTGTGAGGAGCTTTTGTTTTGTTATTTTGGAGCCTCTTATGGATTGTGCAACACCTTTTTTGTCTTTGCTGTGGTAAATTTCTTCATGAGTATGGGTGATTTCTTGTATTATTTTGCTTTATTTCAAAAGTCAAATGTCTCACTTATTGAATCAAAAGAGCTCCAACGACACATCAGGATCATCACTAATTGTATGAAAAATCAATAAAAGTCTCAGCAGCATGCTGTTAATGATGATCTTGGTGGCATTTGTAGCTTGTTGTCTGCATTTATAGTAGCTGTGGTCTGTTTTAGAAAACTAACTCTGTCTGTTCCTCAGGTTCGCTTTGTGAAGCCTGTGTTGCCGGGTCAGTCCCTGCAGACCGAGATGTGGAAGGAAGGCAACAGAATTCACATCCAGTGCAAAGTGAGACACGTGATGATTCTGAATACATTAAACCTTTTTTTTTTTAAATAAAGTATGTCCTCTTCAGTGCTGTGATTGTTCTGCCTGTGTCTGCGTTCTGATCGAGGCTTTTCTCTTTCATGCAGGTGAAGGAGACGGATGCTGTTGTGCTCGCTGGAGCCTATGTGGATTTACACGCCTCATCTGAAGCTTCTCCAGAAAATCTCCCTCCAGTAAGTCAGTCTGAAAATACTTCATTCAAACAGCGATCCTTCTTTTTATGCCTCAGAGCTGGCGACAGCCATGGCTGGCTCCAAAGTCTCCTCACAATCTGTTGTCATAAGAGAAGCTCAGACAGAGAAGAGGACTTTCTCTGATATCTTTATCTGCCATTTAAGATTGAGGTTTACCCCCCTCTCTTGTGAAGTCCTACTTCTGAATTTAAAGTTTTCAGGGTAATGCTTGCTTCTGAATATTTTGTTTTTGTTAAAAACACTGAGGCACCCACACATTGTTTTGCGTGTTACTGACGGGTCGATTATGCAAGTTTATTATGCAAGAAAATCAGACCTTCTTGTCAGCTTGATTGGTTTGCTCTTTTCCCACCCTTTAGTGTGGAAGATCATTATTACAGATGAAGCCGTACGACTGGTATCATTCCTACAAGAAAGTATTTGTAGTCTGAGCTCAGAATCCTCACATCATCCTCAGCATCTGCATTTGAAGAGAGATTGTTATAAACTGGGCTATTCAGAAGAAAACAACATTCTCATCAAACTCAAAATGTTAATTTTGTCTCATAAATCTGTGACTTTTCAGCCTTAAGTGATCAGATCCTTTTTTGTCTTTTTTTCCTTTTGTTTCTCAGAATAACCCAATATCCTGTCATACAAAAGAGTCCAGTTTATAGTTGATTTCTGTTTTTCCCTGTCCCTTTTTCCAGCAGGGAGCTGGTCTTCAGAGCGATCTGGTTTTTGCAGAAATTGGCCGTCGTATTAAAGATCTGGGTGCTGAGTTGGTGAAGAAGGTGAACGCTGTGTTTGGCTGGGAGATCACAAAAGATGGCAAGAACTGCGCAGAGTGGAGTAAGTGCACTTTACACATTAGATGCAACACACTGCCTGTTCAATGTGGAAAAAATGTGCTTGGATAAGATTTTAAGTGCTTTATTAAAAAAATCATGACAGTTAGACTCAAAAACATTCACTATGTTAAACTGTAAAGTAACCAGAGAGGCACTGAATGAGTGCAGACCTTCTCTAAGAACAGTCTTTTATCATGTACAAATAAAAGCACTTACAAAGTCAGAATATATTTACTGAAGCTTCAGATTTATGTTCAAAGTGGTAATGCTTTAAAGTACCATATTTGAGCAAAGCAAACAAAAGAACACTTGGGTTCATATTTTATGTAAAACCAAGCAGCTCATCGGTAGTAAAGGGATAGTTTGGGATTTTTTAAATGGGGTTGTACGAGGTGTAAGGCATTAGCGTGGACACTAGCCACACCAATCCAGTCCAGTTTAACGACTTGAGCTCGTGATTTATACATCTAAAGTAACAGATAATGTGGGTGTCTCTAGTCCTCCAGTTCCCATAACAGATTCCTCAATTTTTCAGTTAGATCTTTTGACTCTTCTGTAGAAGTTTCCCTGTGCGAAGTCCAGTTCATATAGTATTCCCAAATGTCTGTAGTGAATGGCTATCATATTCACCATAAAAACATCACCCACTTTTCAGTTAGGTAGTTGTTGTTTCCTCTTGTGAAGCAAGCTAGTTGGCGCTGATGGTGGAAGCATGGTAGTGGAAAAGTAAGTTGTTGCAAGTTAATCCATTTATAGCGTGTTATCTCCCTGTGCTGTTTTTTGTGGTTTGTTTGCTCTCATTTCACATTTTTGAATATATGCAGGTTCAGTGGCACTATCTGCAAATACTCCATAGCTAAAGCTTTTGTGCTGACTATTTTGGCACAGACTTCAGCTGCGTTCACACCGAACGCGACTCTGCGATCATAATCATGTTGCCCATTACAGCCGAGTTGTCCATAAATACCTCATTTTGGTCACCGTCGGCCACCGTCGTGGCTCAGTCATGTCACATCTGTTCAAGTTTCACCGTGATCATATCATGTTTCATATAATAGGATGCACAAGCTGACATTATTCCAACTGTATCCTTTTCACTCATCTACCAACCACAAAACACTGCAGCTGATGCCCTGCAGCAGCATCATCTGTGAGTTTTCTGTGGTCCATCAAGGTGGAACTAATGTACTCACTGATTAATGTTTCCCACACGGACATATATTGTTACTCTGTAATCTGGAAAAAAAAACCTATCACGGGTGCTGTCACACATGCACATACCGATGATTGACTGTTGCTGCACAGCCACACACGACTTTACTTGAAAGGATCGATTCTGGCAATGAGAGTTGTGGTCGTCTTGAACGTGACAGTGGCATCATAGGTGTGTTAACCCCACCCAATCGCAGCCGCACATTGACTTTACATGGAGAGACGTTGCTGAGGATGCTCAATTTGTGTTCGCTGAGTAGGCACCTTTAGTGCTGATGTCTGTCAGTGTGGCTAGTAGTTAGGCTAATGCTAAATGGACTTGAGCTTATATAGCGCTTTTCTAGTCATTAACTACTCAAAGCTACTTTTCACTGAAGGTCACTCACCCGTTCACTCATCTTTATTTATTTATAAAGCACTTTAAAAACAACCGTAGCTGAAACAAAGTGCTGTACACAAATGTACACAAACAGACAAAACAAATCACTCACTGATGGTTGGGGTTTTTATGTCAGTTATTCATCAGTATCAGCTTTAACACCCTTTCATGCCCATTATCACGCCACTCATGCAGCAGTGGGAGCAACTTGGAGTTATGTGTTTTGCCCAAGGACACATGGCCATGTGACACCTGGAGGTGGGTTTAACCTCCTGATTACTGATCAAGCGCACTATCACTCTGCGCCATGCAACTTATGTAACTCCTCTTAAAATATCCTGAACTATGCCTTTAAGGGAAAGCTTTTTTAAGTAGATGCTTTTTTTGGGCTTAGAATGGACCCAGACTTCATCCAAAGCTCACTTCCTTTTTCCCCTTCACCAAAGTTTCCTCAAAAGTTATCTTATCAGTTCTTCCTTAATCCTGCTGACAAACAGAAACAGGCCTCTTTAGGGTAATAAAGACAGCGAAGGACATTAAAAAGCTGATTCAATAAAAAGGCTCATAATGTGATGGAAGGAGGAAAAAAACAAGGATGAGATAAAGTGCTAACACAGGCAGGAAGCTAAGTGGGAGTTAATGTTATCTCAGAATAAAGAGCGTTTATTAATCACAGTGTAAAAGTGAAACTCAGACCCACAGGACATAACTCATGGGAGCGTCTTTACATGAGGGAGGGATTAGCAAAATGGATGGTTCATGTTGGCTTTGTTGATTCTGGGATTTCAGTTCTGAGGGGAAACAATAGAAAAACTTACCTTTGCCTTCAGAAGTGTTTATTTGTTCTCTAATCTTTCAAGCTTCTCAGGGTCTTGTTCCTGATAAGTGGAAATAATCAGAAGTTTGAAGGAGGGGTTGATGCAGCATCAAGGTGTAAACCTGATGGTAAAACTTTCAGTTTACCAATCAATGGTCAAGAGCTTTTGGTTATAAACTGCCTGGCCGAAAAGAAAAAAAAGTTGCAACCAAAAAACAGAGTCACACACTCTAATATTTAGCTTGATTACAGCACGCATTCGCTGTGGCATTGTTTTGATAAGCTTCTGAAGTGTCACAAGATTTGTCACAGATCATAGCACTGCCCACACAGGCTTGTACAGTGGGCACTAGGCATGATGGGTGCATCACTTCACCTGCCTCTCTTCTTACCCTGATGCTCCCATCACTCTGAAACAGGGTCAATCTGGACTCATTAGACCACATGACCTTCTTCCAGTCCTCCAGAGTCAAATCTTTATGCTCCTTAGAAAACTGAACCCTTTTCCCCGGTTAGCCTTACTGATTAGTGGTTTTCTTAAAGCTACACAGCTGTTCACCCTTAATCCCTTGAGTTTCCCTTACATTGTGCAATTGGAAATGCTCTTACTTTCACAATTAAACACACCCCTGAGTTCTACTGTTATTTACAAAAGTATCTTCAATTTGATTTGGCCAAACATTAAAGTGATTCGCCAATCACAATCATTCATGATTTTTATTTCGACCACATTTCTGCCTTGAAGAAGATGGTTCCTCACTATCCTTCCAGTTTTTAATAATGCACTGGACAGTTCTTTACCCAATTTAATCGGGGTGGGAGAAAAAATTCATTCACAGAAGTATAGGGATTTCTTGTTTGCCGATTTTTAAATCGATTTTTTTGTTCAAAAATTGTTTTTTTTTTCCCAAATGTAAATGCTTCATTTTAGCCTGTGTTAATAACCCACTTTTAAATGCAATCCAGGCTTTTGAAGGGAGAGTATAAACAGCTGGTTAAAATATATTGCTGAATAAATCCTAGAAACTGACTCACATGTGATGAGTATTTTTCCTGATATAGTCTGTAGGCATCATCATTGTTAATCTTTTTTGCTAGTGTTAAAAAAGCTAACTAAAGATTGCAGAAGTCGGCAATATCGTAGAATCGCAGTTTAAATCGAATCGGCACCTAAAAAAATCATAAAAAATCGAATAGGGAGAAAAGTGTATCGCCCCAGCCCTACAATTTAAGTCGATTCTGCCTTCTCCTTCGATATTTTCTCTGCTTGATGCATGCCAATGATTTGACCCTTCTTCAACAGACTAACGTCTTTTCCACGACCACAGCATGAGTCTTTCCACATGGTTGTTTAAGAAGTGAAAAGCTACTCATCACATCAGCTGGGCTTAAATAACCTGTTTCCAGCTGAAAGATAATGGCCCATGCAGTAATTATCCAATAGGAGGCTCATGCCTATTTGCTTAGTTAAATCCAGGTGGTGACTTGCAGACATCTCTGTGTATTTCTGCAACAATACTGACTTTCAAGTTGTTAATGAACAGCTTGATATTAATGTACCTGTGTTCATTACCTTAACCATGGAGGTTTTGTTTTTTCCAGCGTGTATTTGTTCGTCTGTTTGTTTGCAACTTTATGGGAAAAAATAACTACTGGACAGATTTACATGAAAAGTTTGAATTCTCAGGAAGAGCTCAAAAACATGATAGGAAATGTAGAGGCCAGGGTCAGCTTTCTCTGCCTTATCATGACTTCACTCAAAACAGCACATCACCCTGCTTTTCATCTCCTTCCACTTCCTCCCATTTTGCTTATCACATTAAATTCAAAACCCTGTGAGCTAGATTTCTTTCAGTTTGTGAATAAACTGCCAGACTCGGTTCCTTCTGCCAAGTCCCTCACCACAAAAAAGCTAATGATTGAGCATTGCATGGACATCTACGTAGTTTAGGGATATTGATCATAGATTGCTTACAAGAACGTCTCCGCACAGTCTGTGCATTACCCCTGCGCAGTGTTCCAGCTCTAATAAGTGTTACTTTGGAGACAAGGCTCTGCTAAATAAAACTGGAGCTCAAGCCTCCCACAGCCTGACACGGACCAACGAGAAACGATAATCGATGGCTGGATGATTCAGTTTAAGGGTTTTAGCTTTACGTCATCCAACAGTGGAAATTAAGCTCCACCTGTCATATTTTTATCTGTTTTCACTCTGATTCTTGATTGAATTCCCACATGAACTCAGTGGAAAGGTCAGGACTGATGCACAGATGGAAGAGAAAACCACGTACCTCCTGTCAAAGTAAAGCCACACTGCTCCTCAACAGTGCAGCTCTACGGCTAAGTTTGCTTTTTCAGCTGCTTCATGTAGAAAATTAAGTGAGCCTGTGTGCCTTTTTTAAGACAGCAGAGATCGAAAAGTCTTTAGTCAAGGATGTTCAATGAAGTTCAGTGCTGGATCTGTGTCTCAGCTGTATTTGACTCTAAAGATCAGACATGTTTTCTGTTATGCTGCTGAATCAAACACAGAGATGGTTCAACATAGATTTTCACTCACGCACTGATTAAAGAAGAGTCAACAACAATTAGACTGCCAGATTCAGAATGTCATCCCTTCACCTAGCTCTTCAGAAATCCAAAAGCATGATTCATTTTGCTTCTTCAGGGCCAAATTTAATCACGTCTTTTCGACTAAAAAGTCTATGTTCAAGTAGTTTTCAAAACCATCAATATTATCTACTTAAACGTTTCTAATCAGTGTTAATAAAGGCAGGTTCCTTCAGTGTCAATCAATCAATCTTTATTTGTTTATTATATTAGTTCTGTCATCTTCTTTTACTTTTTTTTGTCAAACTGTGATCAAACATCAAGTTTGATTTGAGGGACTGATTCTAAATAAAGTTTAAGTTTAGAGTTTAAAGGTCAAAACTGATTCTGTATCATGTAGGGCTGGGTTGAAAAAATTGATTTAATTGATTTTCCTTTAACTGGTTCATAATTGATCCATAAAATCCAAAGATTGATCTTTTATCTTGGGTAGTTTTTTCTTCTTTGGATGTGCAGAGAAGCAGCCTGTGGTATCAACCCTGCTATTTTTATTTATTTTTTTATTTAACCTTTATTTAACCAGGTAAAAGACCCATTGAGGTCAAGACCTCTTTCACAAGGGTGACCTGGCCAAGAGAGGCAGCAACACATGTCACCGCAGACAAAACAGACAGGGTACAGTAACAGACATTAAAATACAAGCAATAAAATGCAGGAGTTATTTTAAGAAACAATTGAAGAACACAGGCACTGTTTGATGGATTCATGTTGTCGGTTTTTCATTGTAGAGCGGAAGACTTCCAGAGAAACAAATTCAGCTCGTTTCAGTTCAGATTGGAGGACATTCCAAGTAGAGGGGGCAGAGTAACGAAAAGCTTTTTTTCCTGTTTCAGTTCGAACACGGGGAACAGAGAGATACAAAATGTCATTTGACCGTAAAGCATAATGGCTTTCATTTCTCCTAAGAAAAGTGCTTAAATAGCAAGGACCCAGGCCAAGAAGAGCTTTATAAACCAGAGTCATCCAGTGTGCATATCGACGTATATCCAAAGAGGGCATGCCAGCTTTAGCATACAGTTCACAGTGGTGGGTGAGGCGACTACAACCTGTGATAAACCTCAGGGCACAGTGGTCTAATGTGCTAATCTCGTGTGATCAGCATTTAGCGTTGCTTTCTACTGAACAAGATCTCATGAGATGTTACTGTAAACAAACATGGTGGAAGCACTATATGGGCACCACTGGCAAGTTTAAAAGCTGATGTTTGGATGTACAGTATTTTAGATTTAACAAGTACAAAGGAAAACACGAGTTGGACAAAAAACAAGTAATATGCAGAATATGCATTAATGCATATCATTAAAATATGATTAATGTAACTGCTTTGGGTTTAGCTCTTCATGTTAAAACAATTTTTAATGATGTACCAGGTCAAAGCGTCACTTTTTAAATTAACAGCACTATTTTAACAAAGATATCCCAGACTGAATAAATATCGAATTGAATCGTGAATCGAAATGATTTGAGACCTTGTAATATCGAATCGAATCCATCCAGAACATCTGAATCAATACCCAGCCCTAGTATCATGTTCATCTTTGGCCTGTGACTGTAACAGCTTAAAAATGCTGTTAGGAGTTTCCTTTAAATTTTGCACTGATGTCCAGTTTGACTGAAGAACACTGAAGTTTTGAGGACATCCTCATGGTGATCTCTTGCTTCTGAATGTGACACCTGAAGAACTAAGGGAACGTCTGTCAAAGGGTTTGTGACACCAGGATACAGTGGAAACATTTCAGAAGTTACTGCTCTTTCAGTCTCTGGAATTCATATTCCTTGCAGAGGCTGTAGGTCCAGTTACTCTCTGCTTTATTTATTCATTTATTTTTAAATACTGGAGGTTGCTGCTTGGTCAAAGCAAAAGAAACTCTTGCAGCTTCACATTAGATCCAAATGAGAATGAACCAACCACACACACTCAGCACACTGAACTTTGTTTTAACCCTTCTACAAAAAGGTTCTTTAGTTTCTAAAAGTCATCTCGAGTTGGTATGCAGCTGAAATTGCCAAACGTTTAAACAAGGACATTTAAAAAAACCTCAAATCGAACAGTTGAGTGTTGAATAAATTGAACACTTGACAGATCCACTTGTCAAGTGTTTGATTTATTCCGTCCTCTTCTCCTCCAGCCTGAATTCTTTTCTTTAACTCTCGTCCTCCAGCTATTGATCTGAAGAACGGCACGGGCTCCCTGCACAAAGGCCCGTACAGCGGGAAGGCTGACGTGACCATCACAGTGTCAGACGAAAACTTCATGGAGGTGGTGCAGGGGAAACTCAACCCACAGCAGGTAACTCAGACACATACAGTGCTTCAGCGCGGTTTAGTTCAGTTTGTTTTAGCACAGGATGTGGTCATCACAGTCAACCCGGCATTTATGCTGGTTTACTTCAGCTCTGTGTTTGTTTGGGGTTCATGTTCATCTTAACCAATACAGAGTAACAGCTAAAGGAGGCAAATAATGTTTCATCCTACAGTCTCTAAAAAACTGTTTTATTGTGTGTCAGTGCTGCCTCTGGTGCCAGATGAACAGACTAACAACTACAAATGACCTCCACTATCTGGTGTTTGATATATGATCACAAAAACGTATGCTCAGTACATTAAAGCATCATGATTTAAAGGATAAGTTTGGTTTCTACAGCTTTCACATTGTTTATAGAATGAAGTAGAACAATATACAGATGCAAACAGTGCTTCGGGAGATATTTCGATCCAAAATCGAGCGGGGAACATCCATATAATGGTAGCACATAGGGCATGTATAGCGCCGCTCCTAAAACTGCATTAATCGTCCAAAAACTTATTAGTTGCACCAATATTTCATCATGGTCTGCTCGGGCTACTCCTCCATTACAGTCTGTGTCACTCCAGACATGTTTTGTGGCTGTGCCGACCTCTGAACTGAAGAAGAAGAATGGTTTCCTTCGCGCACCCCCGAGCTTATCCTTTAATGATAGCTCGGGTTTACAGTTATCACAAGAGTGCTGCACCTGTAAGAAGAACAAGCTCAGTCTTCTGGTCAGATAGAGTGGGGAGAGGATCAGGAGTAATTGTGTAAGTTTTATGTAGAGACAACCCAGATAGCAAAAACTAATTGAAGCAACATTGAAATATTGTCAAGCTAAAGATTGCTGTCAACATTGATGTCAGATATTGACAAAAACATTGAAAGAGCTCGCTATGATCAACAGCTTCCAACCAGTTGTGACAATGAATCAACCTTGATTAAACTATATGATCATCATTGAAACAATGTCATTTCACTGTAGAGCATTTCAACATTTGAATATCATCATCTATACTACTCTGATTTAAAGACAGTTTCTCAAACGTTGTAATGATAACTGTAATTAAATGTTGAGTAAACATAGATTTTTCAACCTGAAGCAATGATAACCAATCTGACCAAAATCCAACATTGAATTAGTGTCTTTTGCTATATGGGAAGCCATCACAGTGTGTTGGGTCAAATGTATGATTGGTTAAAAAAGTTCAAAGCTCTTTATTTTTCCTCCTGGAAGTCTCTTTGTTTGGCACTACTTTACGATGCAGCAAAAGGGTCTGTGTTCCTCCACCTGTGTGCGCAGACTCCACTGATTTGCTGTTTCTGTGTTTGTTTTCTGTCAGCTTTTTGCTAACAGCGCACTAGCTGACTAAGCTACAAGTGCCGTTTTTTTCCCACCAGAGTCCTCAAGTCTAATGCCGGGGTCAGACTACATGATTTATGTATGATTATGGCCAGACTTAACAGTTGTAGGGTTTGGGACAGTGGCCATGAAAATTGACAACAGACAACTTGAGTTGATTTTTGACCTGCTGCCTCCTTCGATCTGTTCTTCCACTAAGAGACATTGATCAATAAGAGCACAGAGAGCTCTGCAGGTACAACGAACACGGGTGTAAACAAACCAACACTGATGCCTTGAACTCACAAACCAACACTGATGCCTTAAACGCTCTCGAGAACTATAAGACAGGGTAAAACTTCTCAAAGCAGTGAAAACAGCACCTCTGCCCTCACTCTGTGTTTAAGGGGAGCTACCATGGACTTCAGAGAAACGGAGAGAAATGCAGAGGAGCACGGTGACTGTTTACAATTATCAGCAAACTAACATCTCATGCAACATTTGTTTATTTGTTTATTTAAAAGGATCCCCATTAGTTGCTACCAAAGCAGCAACTAGTCTTCCTGAGGTCCATACGTCCAACAGTCATACATAACAGAAACATGAAAAGACAGCAGCTATACTGTAGCAGCAAATTCTATATTTTGAGTTCATAGTAATAAATTGTGCCCATCCAGAGTTTATCCATACATAATATTTGTTGATATAAACAAAGGTACTGTGCTCTAAATACAGTTGTTTGTTTGTAGTCTTCAGTGTCGCCCCTCCTACTTTCATCGTCGTCACATCAGCTGTTACGTTAAGTTTGTTTCAGCCGTGTAGTCTGTTGGACAAGTTACTGTGCAAAGCCATGGCTCAGCGGTCGCCTCGTCTGACATACTGACATAAAAATCCTACAGTCTGACCTCAGCATGAAAGAGATTTATCAATGAAGGCAGACAAAGGAGACAGCTGGTACCCATTCAACTTGTGAACGTCTATTTATGGGGTCATGGATGACATTAAAGGAGGAAGTTTGAGAGACAACAGACAGAGTAAGCAGCACTAAATCTGAATGAGACACAGAGATAGAAGTCCAGGCTGCAGATCTGTTCTGTCCAGATGGAGGACAAATCGATTTCAGAGCTTCATAACATCATGGGACCTGATGCCTCTGACGTGTGTGTCTTAAGTGTGTTGTGTTCACGGTTTGCTGCAGCTGTGAAACAAATTGCACTTCAGATAGTAAAGTTATCCTGACCTTGAGGTAGCTGGTCCTGCTTACCCGTCCAGCAGCCTTTCACGGATAACTGTCACCATCCAATGGCTTGTGTCAACTATAAAAATGAGGAACTTAAGGAAGCATTTGAGTTTCAGCTCAAATAAGATATAACGTTCCTTAAAACAATGAAAAAAATACATTTCCAGTTTGACATGCGGTTCGTTTAAGCGTTTTTATCCTTGAGGAATAGTTTTTGTAGATTCTGTAGAGCATCATAGTTTAAATCGTGTCTGTCCTTGATACTGAGCTCACACCTTCTCTGCTTTAATTTAAAAACAAATGCTATTAAAGAGCCCGTCAATCAGTTTTAACCTCCCTCTTGATCTTTTGTGTAGGAAGAATAAACGTTGTGTGATGATCTATCAGCTCGAGTTCAGAAAGCTCTCAGAACGCCAGCAATCAATCGACACTACTTGTTATGTCTGAAGCATCTCATCTGTCAGGAGGAGCGGCCGTCACTGTACAGAATTTATGTGCTTCCTGGAGCGCTCGATATTGATCCGAGGCCCGTATGTGTGCGCTCTCCACTGGGTGCTGGAGATCCCTTAGGCCGGTTCTTTTCTCGGCTTTTCCGACGATAAAAGGAGCAGCTGAGGGAAGATTAGTCCGCAAAGTGAAAAAGACAGGACGCTTCTGTCATCCCGGGTCGTCATAAGTGCCATCCTGTGATTGATTTCAGCAAAAAGAAAGCCTGGCACATCTTCCAGAGTTCACTTCATAAAAAGACTTCTCTGCGGCTCTGAAAAGTGGGACGTTTGTTGTTTTTTTTTTCTACTGGCAAAGTATTAATGGTCATGTCTTCCCTTTTAGCTCCAGACCCGACTTGTTGCTTTTTCATTCGTTTGCCGCAGGCGCCCTGCCCTCGATTTCCTCCCAGTGTGCTCAGAAACAACTTAACATCCACCCAGCCAGAAATCAGAGGAGACTTTGTGCTCTCTCTGGGAAAAACAAGGAAGAATCACTCGAGTGTGTCTTTGTTGTTTCGTTTAGGCGTTCTTCGCTGGGAAGCTGAAGGTTAGAGGCAACATCATGCTGAGTCAGAAGCTGGAGGTCATCCTGAAGGACTACGCCAAGCTGTGAGCGCCGCACCCGTCCAATCAGACGACTCCAGGAAACCCACCGGCTCTCGGCTTCTCTCCCTCTCTCTCTCCGTCCGTCCCTCATCCTGATCTGTGGGTGCGTCGACAACATCGAACACGCTTTTCCTCTCAAGGGAGATGCATTAAGAAACGACCCGATAACAATCGCACTACTTCAGATTCAGCGCTGTCACAAAGGTGAACTCTTGTTTTAGCAGAACATCGTAAATAAATTAGAGGTGTTCATGGATCCAGATGTACTTTAACAACTTCAAGCTTAAAAAAACAGAGTTGAGAAGAAGCGCTTACGACATTTCAGCTGGTTGGAGTTCACTTAGTACTTATGGCTCATCCTCACTGAACGTGCTCTTAAAAACACGCCTTTAAAGCTGCCTATGATGATTTAACCCCAGCTTTTTTAAAGATCAGATTCAGCTTTATTAACAAAAGGTTCTTTTCTGAGACTTTGTTAGAATTAATACAATAAAACAAATCTAAACTTTATCAGTAGAAACATATCTTTTTAATATCAAAATGTCTTGTAGCACCCTTTAATGTAATAAGTTATTGATGTAAGTGTAACAAAATTTACACTTAACTCAATCAAAAATGTAATCAAACTTGTTAATGTTATAACTTAACCAGTAATGCTCTTTGACAAAAATGTTAGCATTAAATTCCCAAAAATGTCAAAAAGTACCAGTTAAAATGTGTATATAATATCAGTGAGGATATTTTTATAACATTATTGGTTAAATTGTTACATCATCAGGTTTTATTACATTTTTCATAATTCCTTCATAGGGGGCTACATGTGTAAATCTCAATCTGAGGCTAAAATCAAGCTGAGTGATGTTTGTAATTCTGATTCATGATTTAGTCAGAAACAGCTGAGTGCGTCTGATATATAACTGAAGTTTAATACTGTAGACTTTGAAAAGTGTAAAAATGCTCTTTCATTGTAATCTAATGGTTAATCTGTAAAATAAAGTATTTCTGATTAAAGTTTTGTTCCTGCCTGTTTTGTCATTAATGTTCCTGTTTGCCTCCTGAAGCTTCTTCTGGGAAGCTCCCTCTTATTAACGGGGAGTTTCCTCTGCATGGTGTTTGTTTGGAAGCCGTACAACGACAGCCTCACAGCAAGTCTGTAGCTTGTTTTGACCCCGTATGGGCCAGGGTCTCTGTGTGGAGCCTGCATATTCTCCTCTTGCCTGCGTGGGTTTTTCTCTAGGATCTCTGCTTCACTCACACAGACTCAAACTCCTTTCCTCTGCCAAGGTTATGATTTTGCAGGTGTTTGTTTGTTTGTTAGCTAGATTACGCAAAAGCGACTGGTAGTTTTTGCTAAAAATTTCAGGAGATGTTGGTAATGACCCAACTTAAAAATCAGAACTGCTTAACAGAAGGTTTTTTTCTTACCGCCATGACGGAGGGATTCATGATTGGCTTTATGGATTCATGTTGGGTGTTGGATGTATATATTTGTATATATATGCTCTATAGTAAAGTGTCTTGAGATAACACTTGTAATTAATTGGCGCTATACAAATAAAGATTGATTGATTGATTGAGAACATTTTGGTGGTGATCCACATAACTTCCATTAGCAGCAGTTGTTTCACTCAATACTTGTCTAACTAATTATGATTTCATTATGATTCTGAGGTCTAGGTGTGTTTTCAGTGTCGAAGAATCATACTATGATTCTAACTTTATTATGCAAATATTGTTTATAGATGTATCAGCAGTAAGTGAGCTGGAGGTTTGCTCTCCAGTGTTTTGTCAACTGATTATTTCCATGGCGGATTTCATCAACAACCTTTTTTCCCCTCATGAAAACTAGATAACTAAAAAAAAAAATTCATGAACAAAAACTAAATTTACTGATGTTTTCCTCAATAAATAAAAACTAGACTAAAATGCTTGACGGAGACTAAATACAATCAGACCTAATTTCAGCATGTTGGAAGTAGAGATAGGTTTGAAATCACAGATACTCTGGTTGTTTGGAAAGGTTGGATGAATTAAGAGGGTCATCCAATCACAACTGCCTTAGATTAGTGGTGCCAAGTGTAAAACATGACTTTTCAAGGAAACATAGAAGCATGCCTTCCACTTTACAATTTATGTTTTAGTTGACTAAAATGTGAAATTTCATCAACTAAAACTAGACTAAAATTAAAACAATTTAGACGACGAAATTACGACTAAAAGTAAAATATATTTAAGAAACTAAATTAAAAAATGCTGTCAAAGTTAACACTAATGCTCTCCAAATGCTTTCTAGTAAGGTTCACTGATGACTGTAAAAGAAGTCAGCATAAGTGCGTGAGGTCGGGTATCGGTCTCTATTGGTGCCTTTCCATCAAGCAGCTCAGCTCAGTCAAAGGCGTTCCCACTTTGGCCAAACGTGCCCAAGTAACTGTGTCAAGAGCAGCTGGCAACCGGTCCAGGATGCACCCACTCGTCCAGAGCCAGGCTGGACTCCTCCAGTAAAAGATGGATGGTATTGACTCAGCTGGTCTCAACTTCTTTAATCCCTTTGGTTTTCCTTCACTGAGCGTCTAAACAAATTTAAATAGAAGCAGGAGGGGCACGGATGGTCTAGTGCCGTCCCAAACTGGGGTACTTGTAACCCCCAGGGGTACGCAGAGACATAGGGGGTACGTGAATACCTGTCAGATTTCAGTTGTTTCAGTAGTTCAAGTTCAAACTGGCAAATGTTTGTATTGTGAGTAGGGCTGTCACTTTAGTGCATTAATTAAATTACTTAATTACACCGCAAATTAATGCGCTAAAAAAAATTAATTGCAAGATTAAACACAGCACACAAACATTTTGTTATTGGCCAGCTGGAGGACCCGTACATGTCAGTGGCACGTCACTTCACACGTGCGTCTCTAGTCAAACCAAACAAAGCCCAGGTGACAACAGGAACGGCATATTTAAGACTTATTTTTTGAATGTATTTATCTATATTTGTACTACATTCTTTAATAATGCATCAGGCCTAATTGTTTTGCTGGATGTCCTCGACCTTTTTCTTATTTTGAATTTGATTTATGAAACACACTTAAAGTGTAATTTGAGTTGCCTGATTGAGCTTAGAATTTTCTGGACAAGTTGCCCCGACTTTGGTTTTATTTAGTCACCAATAAAAATGTGGATTTACAAATCTTCACTTCTTAGTGTATTCATTTGATTAGTCCTGCACTACAATTTTATAATATCCTAGAATTCAAGTTCTTTATTTGGGTACTTCAAGCAGAAATGAGATTAAAATGCGATGAATTAGATTAATTAATTTTAAATCCGGTAATTAATTAATAATCGTCTGACAGCACTAATTGTGAGCTTTGATAAAGGCCTGAAGTGTTGGCAGAGAGGATGGATCGGTGAGGCATCTTAGAAAAGAAAATCTGTCCTGAATCTAAGATTCTTAGGTGAATATAAGTTTAGTCAAACACCCTTGTCATTAAAGCTGTGGTGAGTTTGTAACAGCTTCAAGTTCAGAACTGAATATGTTCCAGAAATGTACATTTCTTTCTCAAAAGTGAACTGGTGTTGCCCACTGACATTGCTTGTAAATCTATTTAGTGAGAAATAAGAGATTTTATTTGTATGTTAAATGTGGGTGGCGGCAGCCTTACAGATGCATTTGTTTTTCTAGCTGCTGTAAGTGTGTGAGCGTAGGGGGCACACGGCTTGAAGTGTCTGACGGGTTATAGGCTGTGAAAAGTTTGGGAACCACCTGTCCAGTGGTTCTGTCTGTGCTCGCAGACGCCACTGTCCAAACTGAAGTGAAGTGGACGGGTCAGAATCCAGACAATAAGGTGTTACAGACGAGAGTCTGGTGATATGACACAAATCATGACACGGGCCGAGGGTACTGTCTATCCTGATACATCTAGATTCCCTAAGGACAGTGATGTGTCAAAATGTTGACTTGTTCTTTAACATTTTAACTTGCATGATTGTTTATAAAGAAACTGTTTCTTTAAACAAAAATGCTAGATATATTCATTTCTATCAAAGTAATAAAATAGTAAAGTTTCTCATTTCATCTAAGTTGTGACATTTCAGAAATGAAAACCCTGAAATGTTTGTTCAGAACAAAGAGACACTAAAACAGAGCCATGTTACATAATCTTTTATTACATCAGTACATTTTCTTATAGATACATTAATTTACACAATATCTTCATTATAAAATTAGATTCATCTGATCAAATTCACATTTGTAAGATTCCAGAGGGAAAAGAAAAGCTGAGTTGAAATAATTTGGTTGATTTTGATTGAAGCAAAAGTCACTGAGCTCAGAAACACTGATGCTGCTGAACAGAAATGTTCTCCTGTTAGTCTGCGATGTTGATTAGACAAAAATCTCCGGTGTTTGTAGGAGAAAATAATTTGACTTTCTTAGAAATTATTTCGTTCTAAAGTTACTGCAGAGGTAAACAGACTTTTCAAGCTCACAACAGAAAACGAAGTAAAAAGAAAGGAACAGAGAAAAAGCAAAAATCAGATCAGAGCTGTTTCTGGATCTATCATCCTAAATATGAACTTATTTCATACATGAACTTTAGTGTACAGATAATACTCTTCATAAAGTGGCTTCTGCTATTACCCATGATTCACTACTCTGAATGATGCTGCAGTCGTTACGAGAGGCCTACTCTATATTTATATACATGAGTGTGATGAAGCTGCTTCATCTGCAGGTTTCCTCTTCCTGAAATCCAAACTAACGTCCGTTCATCTCCCGGCAGCAGCACTCAGTGGGTCTGTGGCGTCTACAGCTTCACAAACCTCCAAATGTTTATTACACACTTTGCACTACCGTCCTCACTACTGTGGAAGACGCGTCACTTTACATCCCGGCCTACATGACAGCTAAAGCATGGACTGAAGGCATCATGCTGCATTTGGGTGATATATTTATATTTATATAAATATATATGTAAAGAAACAGAATGATACAAAAGTAAAAACAATGTGAACACTCTCAAAAAAATGAAGATCAAACCTGTAAGGAAACTTCAAGGCAAATCAAATCATCTCAAAGGCTGTTTTAAACATGCTGCGTATGGAAAAATGAAAAAAGTTGATATTTGTTCAGATCCCCAACTCATAACCCTCGTCTCCCCTTTTCCATTATCAACAGCCAAGTTTCCTGCTACATGTTCTTAAGCTTATTATTCAACAAAAACAACACATAAAATATATTCATGGTGTCCCAGACCTGTGAGAGCTCACGTTTGTGCAACTTCATTTCAACAATAATGAACAGAATCACGTCTGACAGCAGCTGAGCACTGACAGGAGGAGCTTTAAGTGATTAAGGACACTTATTAATAATCATAATAATAATACCACTGGTTAAATATACTTACTGCTCTAATTACAAGATTTACTGTTTATTTAAATCCAGCCTCTAAGAGTTAACTTTATCTACGTATCATTTAGCTTCATGTTTATGTGCAAATACGGGAGTTCAGGAAGTCCATCAAACAGAAGGTGTCGGCACAGAAGCTCGAGTCACAACAGTGTGATGAAAGAAGCTGTTGTTCATGTCGTCTCTCTTTTAGCTGCAGAAGATCTCGTTTGTGTCTGCTGAGCTGTGGAGCTTCAGCCAGCTGAGGGTCGGACAGACTGAACCGCTAACCTTGTTTGTTGAGTCTGAAGCCTCAGGCTGCCGCCTCAGACACCACGTCAGAAAGAAAAGGAGAAAAATCTTAAATACTGTCGGAAATTTCACTGAGAGGGATTTTTAAACGGTCTTCTACCATCATGAGGGTTTCCTCTAAGCGTGAGCAGATTTAAAGACAAAAGTCTGAGGCCTCGAGCGCAGGAGAAAATCAAATATGATTCTTCTTGTTATCATAAAAAAGACTTTGAGAGAGAAGTGTATTTAAATGCACTGCGCTGTTAGAATGATACCGATGTGAAGGTGAAACTGCTGTTTTCCACACTCGTCCAGTGTGAGGAGACTTACTTGATTTTAAAAAATAGAGTATGGGGGTGGTGGTTTGGCGGAGTGGTTAGCAACCAGGCACCCCATGCACTTGCTTCTGCCGATTCGAATCCCGCTTGTGACCAGTGTGCAGAGTGTCTTCCTTACTCTCTCACCCCCTTTCACAGGCCTATCCACTGTCTCTCTCCGATCAATGATGGCACAAAATGCCCCAAAAATACATAAAAAAAAGAAAGAGTATATTTTTCTAAACTGTCTGATTTTAATTAAATGTTGCCACTGGTTACATGCTCCTGATGTGGTGACCTCTCACTCTGGATCGGTAATCTTGCAGGTTATTTCCTGTTAAGCTCTCAAATTTGCACAAATAAATCAACAACATCTAGAGAACGTTTCCAATTAAAGTTGAAATATCACTGAACTTTCACAGTGAATATGTCCCTAACTGAAAATAGACTTCAGTAAACCCTCACAGAGTCTTATTTGATTAAAAAAAGTTGTCCTGCTTTGAAAAGACGGTGAAACAGTTTTATTTCGACCACTTTCAGCTGCTCATCCAAACATTGACAATAATCTGAGAAAGAGGTCAGTGTCAGGAGAGGCTCTGCAACTCTTCCATTTTTTTCAGTAATAAGATTCAAATGTTCAGAGTCTTCTGCCAAAGTCTGAATCATTTCACTCTTTATTTCCAGCCTTTTTCTGTCATTCAGACAGGGCATTTCTCCACTCTTTACTGTCAACAACATCTGGAAAACACCTCCAAAATACTTGCGCAGCTACAAACTAATTAAAGCAAATATTTCAGAATAAAATATTATAAATCAAACTCCTGATGTAGTCTTAGCTGCACAAACATGCCTGTTTAGCGATCAGGAGGCTAAGCATGTTTTACACTGATTTTATTATTTCTTGGATGCTTTGATTTCATGTTGCCAAACTGTTTTCAGCTCAGACCGCTCTCTCTGTTAATCACAATCATTCAGGCTGAACTGATCAACAAGGTTTGCAACACATGCAAATATATTTGAACAATTTCACTGTTAATCCAAGCAAATTAAGTCGGATAAACTTTTTTTTCTTAACGAGTGTTAGGTAGCAGTGCATTACTTGTAGATATCACAATAACAGTGATACTCTTTCTACTTTGTAAAGCAGTTTCTACTAAACAGTAAAAGCCGGGCTGAATGATGAATAGCTCTAAACATGCATGTGCAGTAGGGCGGGGTATTTTAAGCAATATGTATCCCGATACTGAGGTTTGGATATGATGTGTATACCAAGTTTTGTTTGTTTTTACAAGATGAACAAAAACTAGGATGAGTTTTAAGTGATTCTACAATTTAAGAAACTGAAATTCAGGTCCTCAAAGATCGTAGACCGAAGTTCAAACATGTGCTTCATCATGTAGTTTGGCTTCTTCTGTAAACTGTGCCGTTGCTAACATTACCCAAAGAGTTTTGACAACAAATGTCCAACACTGAGGCTTTATTGTTACTGTGTGATGATATTTTGCCGTATAGATATTTTGAAGGCAGGCTTAATGTGCAGTCGCCTTATCTCAGAATATGCAATATCATTATCTGACTGGAGACTCGTTACGTTTTGTCTGAGGAGACAAAAAACAGAGAGTCTGTCATTTATATCTCACGAGGAAGAATCCTGATTATCTCACATTTTCCAGATCTATCCTTCAGTCCTGAGTCAAAATCCTGTGAATTTCTTTTTTACTTTTCCTAATTCGTGGTCTGTTAATATGATGATATTTATGTGCAGCAACTAGCTAACAAAGTTAAAAGCTTCTAAGTCTGGGCTCCTTAAAGGTCCCACGTCCTGGGGTGTTTGACTGTTTCCATCATCTAGAAAACAAGGATTTGAAGTCCTCTGTAGAGGATGAGATGCTCTTTCGCTCTCCCCTTTGGAAACTTTCAAAACAGTCATAACGTCTGCCTGTGATGAGCAGAAAACACACGTGTAGGTGGAGGCTGTAATAAAGTAATAGTTAACTCAAAGCTGGAGTTTTTTTTGTAGCTACTTTGACCATGAGTCATAAGTAAATAAATATTTGAGTAGCATCAGTAAAAGGTATCGCAATTTCTCGATAACAACATGCATCTCATATTTTCACGATTCTTGCCAGGAAAAGCACTGTACTCAAATATAATACGCACCAAAATTTCATCCAAACCTTTCTCTCTCAGTTAACTCAGTCAACATGCCAATTTCTTCGACCAATCCCAGTGCAGCTATTTGTGTCCCCTTCAAATATGGTAAGTATTTTGTTTGTGCTCTGGTGTAATACACACCTGAAAATTTTAATTGCTTATATGTGCGTGTTATTATCGAGAAATTACAATGAACAAGGATTTGACTGAAGTTGAATAAATAAATGAAAACTTTTGTCTATGCAAAGGATCAGATGCTCTTTCTCCCTCCCCTTTGGAAACACTCTGATCCGAGGGGGTGGGACTACAGGGGCTCTGATGATAAGCTCTGCGCTGATTGGCTGCCCAAACAATGTCGGATTGAAGAGGGAGGTGGATGGGTTTTAGGCTGCAGAGCAAACTTGAATAACAGTCACGACTTCTGCCTGTGACGAGAAGAAAACACACGTGTAGGTGGAGGCTGTATGGCTATGACATCACAAAACACAGGAAGTAAAAAACGGAGCATTTTCTTTACACAGGCAAGGAGCATTTTTGAACTGCTGTCTTATGTTCTGCTCCAAAAACTTCTTCTATCAACTTTAAAGGCAAAGATAATGGATTTTGAAGGAAATGGGACTTTTGAAGAAGAGGAGAAATATGCTGTAGAACACTTTTTGGACACAGTAAAAGTAAAAATTGTCTTAAAACTTGAGTATATCTGTAGCTAGTTTGACATTGAGTCATAACTAAAGTAATATTTGATCAGCATCAGTAAAAAGGGACATTACAGGTTTTAAGTAGCTCGCCCATCAGCTGTTTATTGCTGAAAATGTACAAAAAAGCACGCTGACATGGCCTAGGTCTTACAAACATGTCTGCATTGTTTGGACAAGTGGGTGAAACTGGAAAGGAGCTGCCTCACTTCCTGCTTCTCTGACCACTTCCTCAAATGTTGAAAACTTATTTGTGCAAAATCCAAGCAGACAAATTCATAAAAAAAAAGATATTATCTTAAAGCTGTGAGCACACTCCTGACGCTCTCAGTGTCACAAATATGATGTCAATGTTTAGACAAAACTAAGATCATGCAGCTTCAGAACTTCACCAGCCTCGCAGACAAAAAAAAAAAGTCTTCAAATCAATCAAATAATCGACGTGAGGAGGGGGCTTGTATTATTTTTTTGCTCAGAGCCAGCCCTGCCTCTTATGTTGGACAGAGCCTGAGCCAAACCGAAGACTGAGGATGAGATGATATGAGTTGATTCCTCAAGCGCAAGGTTTGATCTTTTCAAGCTAACCCGGCTTATTGAACTTGATCAAAACTGGAGCAGAGTGGTCGCATCAGGACACGCTGTGCTTCGTCTGACGGGCCGTCCTGCTTTGTGCTGAGCTCGGTCCACGCTGTTGTCATTCTCGTGGTGATGCTGAAACCGCTGGGAGGATCTTTTATTGTCCTTTTACGAGTCATTTCATGCTCAGCCTCGTGTGTTTTATCACCCGAAAGACTCCTGCGGAGCTTTTTACCGTTAAGACCGCTTGGAGGAAGATGACGTTGGGAGAAGAAAGTTGCAGACTGACTTTTCTGTGTTCTGCAGTTTTTATGTCCTGTGCAAAAAAACAAAGGCTCTTCATGTGACACCGAGTTTGTTTTAAGAATTTGGGGCTGGATTTTTGTGTCTCTCAGTTTTTTTTTTCCTGATCGACTGTGCTGTCAGCTGTTACCCTGTTCCCACGATGACTTTCTCCCCAGCTTCAAACGCCTTCAGCGGCTTCCATGTGTGCTCACGAAGCCGGTGCTTGCGTTCACTTTTCCTGAATCCTGCGACTCTGACGTCTGTCAATCCTGAGAGGAATCCGCCCTCATTTGTAGTCTGATAACGTTCCAAACCTTCACCGCTGTTCTCTCGCAGGATCGCTCCCACAGCAGCCGCCCCCGTCACCAACGGCAGTAAAACCTCCGGCGCTTCACTTTTCCAATCGGTCTAAATGATGAACTTGACGTCGTTCTTGAGGTTGCCGTGGTTGTTGTTGTTGATGACACTGAAGCGGTTTGGGAGGATCCTCATCTTCATGGTCCCGTCGGCGCCGCAGGAGAAGATGTGGTTTGCTGGTCCCACCTCGATCTGCATGACCCCCGTACCGAGGTTCCTGAAGATGGACTGACGGGCGTGTTCGTTTGGAAAGGTGTAGAGCAGAGACTGCGTGGCCAGACTCCAAACCTGAGGAGAGCAGAGAGGAAAAGAGAGGAATGAGATGTTAAATGATTTAGGCAGTTTGATTCTCCGCTGGTGTTCACACCTTTGTCCTAATCCAGCTGAAAACAGATGAACACATTTTCTCGTCGCCTTGAGATTGTTTCAACTTCACAAAGCAGTTTTCTGAAGGTAAGCTGGCCTTCCATCACTGTGTCACGGTGTTACTATGACAGGACTCATGCTCAGGATGGTGGGAGGGATGTTAGCAGGCTCAGCTACCGACAAAACAAGTCATCGTTTAAAAGTCGAGAGGATGTCAAGTTTTATGAACGATCAAACAGATCCACATATTAATTAGAGATGCACAGTATTACCAGGATTACATCAGTGTTGGAAATTCTCCAACCACACAAATATACCAAACTGCCTCACTATATAACTACTGCATGGGTTCATTTAGACATCAAGAGTTTCACTGTTTCAAGAGGTAAATGTTTTTTTGGTTTCACGTCTGTTCTTTACACAAATACTGTCACACTGAAAGCAAAAAGTCAGACTCTTTAAAATTAAAGATTTTGTGCTTTTGACCAAAAGTCTCATCAGTGATGAGTTCAGTAATGTTGACACATTCATATACACATCGTACATCGCTAACATTTGTCAATGTTTCACACGTCTTCCTATAAAAATGTAAACAAGCTCAGAGCACAGGGAAGAAGGTTTTCAGTGCTCAGACAGCATGGTAACTTCTTATACTTTGACAACTGTAGAGCATCCACATAGAAACTGAGAGCAGCTTTAAAAAGTAAATATTATCTCAAGTCAATGATCAGGAAGATTCTGGAAACTAAACAAGTTTCTGGAGCTGTCCATGTGGTCTGCTGTAGACGTGAGTAACGTTCACCTGTTTCTGTCTTCATGGTATTCTGTGCCCGAGCACAGACAGGCGAATCTGTGGGAGCCAAAACATGAACTTTAAGTTCTCTGTTATCAGTCCAGAGGCCATAATGCAATCATCATGACCACTTATACTGCTACTGCAGTGATGAGTTAGCTCGTCTTTAGGTGGATTGTGTCTTCACTGCAAAACACACAGATTCGAAGTGAACAGCTGCCAAACGGAGCGACCTCTTTGTATCAAAACAGTCTGTGTGTGAAAACTACCAGAGTTTGAGCACATTGACTCATCCTCAGACATAAAGCACTACGTCTGCTCTTGTTTCAAAGAGACAGCTTTTCATTTGGTATAACTCATTCTCTGAGACTCAAGCATGGACCTTCAGTCACCAGCCACATTATTAAGTACACCCATTCACTGTTAACAGCAAATCACATGGCAATAACTCACTGCATTAAGGCTTGTTGACAGAGTCGAGGCGGTTTGCTTAAGTTCCCCCATCAGAATGAAGAAGGAAATGATTGAATGACTCTGGATTTGGCGTGGCTGCTGGTGCCAGACGGGCTGCTCCGAGTTTTTCACAAACTGCTGATCTATGGAGATTTTCATGCAGAACCATCTGTGAAGCTCCCCAATGGTTTTGGCAAGAGTTTGATTTATGAGCTAACTAGAGTTATGAGCTGAACTCTGATTGGACGAGTGTTCCGCAAATCACCTTTAGTACCAGCCAATCAGCTGTGTGATATGTTTTTGTTCTGCCCTCCTCAAACACTTCCTGTGGGCTGATGCTCAGATGGAGTGAACTACCAACTTAAAGCATTTAACAATCGTTTATTCTGATTAACTGAAGTGTGTTTGGATATCAAGAACCAGATGGTGTTTAACTCTACGTGTATGAAGTAGATGTTTTTGGTAAAGCGAACAGGAAAAGGTAAACCCTGATATTCCAGCATATTAAATATTTGTGAGAAGCTAAAGGTCTAACAGTAAGAACAGAGTTGAGACGGCATCAGACACTCGAGTCAGCTGAGGTGAAGTCAGAGGCCTGCTGGTCTGAGAGCTGCTGGGGGAGAAAGATCATCTGACAGAAAAGTGAACAATGGGTTGAGAAATGAGAGGGAGTCTGGGTGGGAGCGAGTGAGAAAAACAGAGGATAGAGAGAGCTATCACTGTCAGAGGGAGCTACATATTTTTATCTTCACTGTAAAGAGAGACAGCTTGAATGGTGTCTGTGGCAGGATCAAACACTTCTCTCTAATACTGTTGTTTATTCAAGACTTGCCCTCAGAACAACTTTTATTAAAAAGAAAAAAACTTTGCCTGAGAGCAGGACTGTTGTGCAAGACAAGACGAACATTTATCTCACAGTGGCAGATTATCTTATTTGTAGCACACCAGACAGACTCTTTCTTTTATCTATGGGACATATTCTGTATTTCAAATCTATCTGGACGGAGGGGAATGGCGAATTACTGGGAGGGCCAGAATGTTTCCAGAAACACTGGTCAGTGATTGATCATGTTTTTTGTCCGTCACATTCATTCAGTGATAATCAGAAGTGAGCAGCTGCTACAACATTTTAGCACGAACTCATTGCTTCTGCATCTTTGTCCTCTAAAGATCTGACAAATGTTTTAGCCTGAGGCCGTGTGAGATGGATCTGCCTGATGACTGACAAGGTCTCTGGTGAATCCAGCAGCTCTGCAAGGTTAAAACTGATGATTACAAGCTACACTATACTGCCAAAAGTATTCATTCACCCATCCAAATAATCAGAATCAGGTGTTCCAATCACTTCCATGGCCACAGGTGTATAAAATCAAGCACCTCGGCATGCAGACTGCTTATATAAACATTTGTGAAAGAATGGGTCGCTCTCAGGAGCTCAGTGAATTCCGGCGTGGAACTGTGATTGGATGCCACCTGTGCAACAAATCCAGTCGTGAAGTTTCCTCGCTCCTAAATATTCCACAGTCAACTGTCAGCTGGATTATAAGAGCGTGGAAGTGTTTGGGAACGACAGCAACTCAGACACCAAGTGGTAGGCCATGTAAACTGACGGAGCGGGGTCAGTGGATGCTGAGGTGCATACTAGTGTGAAGAGGCCGCCAACTTTCTGCAGAGTCAATCACTACAGACCTCCAAACTTCATGTGGCCCTCAGTTTAGCTCAAGAACAGTGCAGAGAGCCTCATGGATGGGTTTCCATGGCCGAGCAGCTGCATCCAAGTCATACATCACCAAGTGCAATGCTAAGCGGCGGATGCAGTGGTGTAAAGCACACTGCCACTGGACTCTAGAGCAGTGGAGACGCGTTCTCTGGAGTGACGAATCACGCTCCTCCATCTTGCAATCTAATGGACGAGCTGGGTTTGGTGGTTGCCAGGAGAACGATACTTGTCAGACTGCATTGTGTCAAGTGTAAAGTTCAGTGGAGGGGGGATTATGGTGTGGGGGTGTTTTTCAGGAGCTGGGCTTGGCCCCTTAGTTCCAGTCAAAGGAACTCTGAATGCTTCAGCACACCAAGAGATTTTGGACAACTCCATGCTCCAACTTTGTGGGAACAGTTTGGAGCTGGCCCCTTCCTCTTCCAACATGACTGTGCACCAGAGCACAAAGCAGGTCTATAAAGACATGGATGACAGAGTCTGGTGTGGATGAACTTGACTGGCCTGCACAGAGTCCTGACCTGAACTCGATAGAACACCTTTGGGATGAATTAGAGCGGAGACTGTGAGCCAGGCCTTCTTGTCCAACATAAGTGTGTGACCTCACAAATGCTCTTCTGGAAGAATGGTCAGACATTCCCATAAACACTCCTAAACCTGTGGACAGCCTTCATGCAGCTGTTATAGCTACAAAGGGTGGACTTGGGGTGTCACTTGAGTTCAAGGCAGATGAGCGAATACTTTTGGCAATATAGTGTATCATAAAAGCCTTTGACACTATATTTGAGTAAAACACTGAAATATAATGTCAGGTCAGTCCCTGATATCCAGGAATAACCCAATGGTTTTCTTTCTGGTTTTAATCCTCCTGGGACGACCTTTCAGGAGGAATTGTTACCAAAATCAATTTTGTTTGGGCTGGACCAGCAGGTGAATTAGATAATATGGAACTTCAGAAAATCATTGCACAGCAAGACAAAAAGATGAGAAACAACTTTCTCAAATAGTTTTATAAGCAATTAGTGAGCATTTGGCTGTGCAGGGGGTCCTTGTAGGGGGTATCTGGGCCAGCCTGTATGCTCTGACTCAACAGATGGAGCACACTGTGTATCTTAACCCTCTAGAAGATGTTCCTGGATGAGTTAATTCACAGTTATTTTTAACAAGAAAAACCAGACCAGAAGTCAGTGACCACAGGATCAGTCAGTGATCTGGGCCTTCAGAGCTGATTATTTATTAAACAGAGTAACTATTACTGACTAAACCCCTTGTGCTTTTATACGTTTAAATAAATCTAAAAAGAAAAGTATCACAGGACATATTTTGAGGATCTTACCTTTATATCATAATCTACATTTTTTGCTGTTTCATATTTCACTAATTTCAACTCTCTTTACTCCATAAAACTCTTTGTTTTGCTTTAAAGTTTAAATGGTCTTTTTTCTACATTATGAAAGTTCATTTACAGCTGGATCGTTTTGATTCAGTTTTTGGTTTTTAAGGTCTTTTGAAACTTAACAAGCACATTCAGTCCTGGTGCTGCAAACCCACTCGGCTACAGACCCACAGCGAAAAATGGCCTGTAATGAATAACAATATTAAAACAAAAAACCTTTGTGTGTGTGTGAGACTTGTTTTTAAGATTTATATCTTCAGTAAGAACCAGTGAGTGTTAGCTGTGCCACATTTAGCTCAGAGAAACTTGTGTTATTTGATTTGTATTCCCAGTCTGGGAGCTGTATTATTTGATAAGCTAATTCATTGACTGAAGTCTCTACATATTAGCTAATCTAACATTCCCATGGACATGCTTCAAACACTTTAAAGTCTTAAGAGCTCACAGCAGACCCATGTTAAATTTTCAATCAACCAATTTACAATTAAATGACTTCTGATGAACACCATCGTGCACCGCTTTAGGGTTTGTTTTTTCATGAGCAATCATTCGGAATGAAAGTCGTCCGAAATTCAAGCATCTGTGCCCTGCACCATTTTTTGTTGCAGCGGCTTCATCCTTGGAGTGACAGCTGTGTGATCTGCGCCAACATATTCAAGTCGAGAAGATAAAAGAGGTGCTGTCTCTGGAAATATATTAGCTGAAGACGGTCACATCTCCTGTCTGCTCAGTTGAAATGCTTCTCTTTGCCTTCCCCCTCATGTCACCCCACTCTCACCCTGCACTCTGCTCTCCATCACTCACGCTGTTGTCCCGGGCAGGTGCTTAATCATATGTGTGACATTGGTTTCGATTGGCTGTGATGGCGCTCACTGTCTCCATGGATAAATGCAACAGTCATCTGATTGTTGATGTGCGGGACAGAGAGAGGCTTTCTCACCTGAGTGTTAAACTCCCTGCAGCTTCAGTCGGGGACGAGTTCACTTTGTGGAACTGCATGACCCCCGTGGGAGAGGAAATGATCAAAGTGGTTTTATTTCCCAAGTTTAAAAGTGACTGCTCCAACTGAATTAGTGAGATAAAACTCATGACTGTAAGAGTTTTTCCTAAAAAGCACACTGTTTGGTTTCTGTTCATCACCAAGATGGCACATCAGGAATACTTTTAAATGAATATTTCCTTCTGGAAGTATAAGTGAAAAACAAAATACCTTTATGTTGCCTTCAGAGGATCCACTGATGAAGCAGTCCTCTGTGGGATCGACAGCCAGCGCTTTGACCGGAGAGTCATGGGCCTGGAAGCTCTGCCGCTGGATCCTGTGAGAAAGCTCCAGGACGCTGATCCAGCCCTTCCTCCCACCTGTGATGAGGAGCTGCTGCCGAGGGGCCATCGACAGAACCGTGGCTCCAGACTCATGGCAGTAAAAAGCTAATGGGAAAGAGAGAGCGAAGAGGGATGGGATTTGTAGGAGGAAAACATGATCAAATCTGAGCACTGAAGTAACAGGTAAAGCAAAGAGAACAACGAAGAGTAAAGGGAAGATAGGTTTGCAACAGAAGCAAAATGACACACTATGGGGGATACTGCCATAAATTAAATCATTCTTTAAGCTTCTCAGAAGATATTTTTGGTTCTGACAAAATTTTGCTTGTTTCTATTAACAATCAAATTTATTTCCCATACAAAGGGATGGTTCATGTTTACTGAAGTGGGGTTGTTCAAGGTCCATGGCACCTGCCAATAAAGCAGTTATATTTACCTGCTTTATTGACAGGTAAATATAACTGCTAACAAAGCAACTAGCTAACTCCCCCTCTGCAGGGAGATAGTCGGGTAAAGACAGCCCATATGTTGCATCAAGAAATCATTCCAAACACGTGCTTTGCTGAGGAAAATTAAACACTGTATGGATCACTATAATTTTAGGTGTCTGGTCCAGCCAGTGTAGATTACTGTGTAGTTTTTCCCTAAAGTGGGGTAATTACTGGGGCTTTGGGTGGCACCACTGATGGCTACACATTTAAGCATCCAAACCCAGCTATCTTCCCTCGGGGCCGGGGAGTCAGTCAGTTGCTTTATTGGCAAAATATTAACCGGTACCTTGGGCCTCACTCAAACCCACTTAAAAAGCATTTACACGGATTAAAAATAAGGACGTAGACAACTGTGTTGCTAAAGCTCTTCTTTGCTTTTGCAGGTAAAAAATAAACACAACTGACGTTTAAGTTTCATGTTGGGTTGAAACAAAATCTCAAAATATTTTTAAAATATTTTTACAAATTATCAAATATTTAACATTTCTGGTCGGTGACCATTGTATATACAATGTAGTCTGTTCCTAAGATTTTTCAGCAGAAGTTGGCCACAACATGATGCGACAGACGTGTTGTGGCCGACTTAGTTGCATCTTTGGAGACATGGGGGTGACACTGCTGTTGCTGTAGATGGAAACTCTGGGGTTGCTTTGGACATGGTCCTGTCGTTTGGTTGACAAAGTTGAAAAATCTGAACTCTTAAGGAGCTGTCGCGTCGCGAGAGCCAATCAGCATTATGTGGGTGTGTGATGACGCCCGTGACAGACAGGACCATTAGTTGAAGTGTTTTGTGTGTGGTTGGTGAGTGAAAAGGATACAAATGGAATAATGTCAGCTTAATTATATACCTATTATATGATATGATATGATCACGGGGTGAAACTTGAGTGGGCGTGAAGTCACTGCGCAATGGCAACGCCGACAAAATTAGCTAAGTATAGGTGACTGGACTTGGGTATGGGATGTTAGAGATACCTTTCACAAGATGGGTTTACCCCTTGGCTAACAATACAACCATAATTTAGCTCTCAGCTGGGGTAGGATTAGCTCATTACTTTGCACAATCTAAGGTGGCGCAAAACATCAACTAAATGGACAGCCAGGGTTCAGGTCTGATCCATGTCATTTCCCTGTTTCTCTCTCTAGTTCCTATTCCGACCATGAATACTTTGGAATAAATGCAAAAAAAAAAAAAACAGCCCCACAACCAAGTGTAAAACATCTTTAAAGATTCCTTGAGATCAACATTATTTCTGATTGCTTTCTTAATTTCTCAATAGACGTTTGCAACAAATTATGTCCTCTTCTGCATCTTACCATGTACAAGGCTGTTCATAGGAGTCACCAGAGTGTCCCACAAACACACGTTTCTGTGGAGTCAAAACAAACACGTTCAGATTCACTCTTCAATCTTAATTCAAAGACATATTATTTTCCTTGCTATTGACAGTGCTGTGGAAACATAAAAGCATGTAGCACAGGATCAAGCATCCTCCAGAAGAACTGAGACAAATTCTTCTCTACCTGTTGTCTGTAGAGAGACCCGCAGTGGCGATGAGGGAGGAGGAGCCCACGAAGACAAAGTCGTGAGCTGTCTTGTTGTGGCACTGCAGCGTCTGGCGGAGAGAAACAAAAAAGACGGTTAGCCAAAGTGACAGTAATAGAGGAGCTGCAGAGGAGTAAACAAAAATGAGAATGACAGAAAGGAGGCGAGAGGACACAAGGAAGGTCTAAGAACAAAAAACTTAGAACAAAGAAAAACACAGCACATGTTAATCAGCTCGGAGGTTTTCAAGTTTTCTTACCAGGTATGGTTTGGGTGCATTCCCACTTGTGTTGGTCTGCCACAGACTCATACCTCCATCAGCATCTACAATACCAAACTGCACAAATAGATTCAGAACAGACATCAGGCTCCAGTGAAATGAAGCAAACTTCACCCCTCATTTAACACGAGAGACTCAATGTTAGGTACTCTTCCTCTCCCATTGAAAACCTTTCTTCAGTCCCCTTTGGCTGATTTGGATTATGCTCAAATTATCTCCCTAAACATGCACCAAGTCCAAGCACTTCTTACATAACAGATTCAAAACACTGCATGTTTTCCAGGAAAACATACTTCTTTGTTTGGGCCAAAACAGGCAGATAGGCTTGTACTTGAAGAACAAGGGATGCAGCATCTGAGGAAAATTATTTGCTTGGGGCAAGTGCCTTGAGTTCAGAACGCTCAAATCAGCTGCAGAACTGTGTGTGCTGAAGCCAAACTCCATGCTGTGGTTCGTGTCTGAACAGCAGTGTTGTAAGAAGACGTGTGAAAATGTTGCCCATTCTGACAGGCTCAAATCCCCACACAGTCATGCTACGAAGGTAAAAATAGTTTGACTTCTCTGTGGTGTTTCAAAGTCTTCAGTCAAACCAGTGAGAGTGAGACTTTTCTGACCTTGTTCCCCTGGTGGTTGAAGCGGATTCTGGTCACTCTGGAGTTGCCTGGACTTCTAAAGCAGATGATCTGCTGTGAGTGACCCCACTCAAACATCCTCACACTCCCATCCTGAGCTCCTGTTAGATCTGAAAAAGGTCAAATAAACAAGCTCTGAATAAATCATTTGTTATTTTACTAAACAGCAGGACAGGCAGAAATTATTCGCAGACTTCACACAATCCATTTTATTCTTTCCTTTTTAAAAAGGAATAAAACTGTGTGTTTAAGGTTTGTAACAGTGTAAGGGCCGTGCAGTAAGCAATGATAGTAAAATGTGAAAAATATATTTCATTATAGTCTTTGAGAAAAAGTCAAAACGACAATATAAAAAACAAAAGTTAAAATATTAATAATATTAACATACAAAATAAAAAACTAGAAAGCACTTGGAGAGAGCAAACCTCTGGAGGTAGCTCACATATTGCTGATACATGTATAAGCAATAGTTCCATGATAAAGTTACCATCAATATCTGATTCCTTGACCTTAAAAACCCACACCTAGCACTCTGAATCCTGTTGGTATCCTTATTAGTTAGACAGTTATTGATCAAAAACGATCGTTCACTAATCGTGGTTATCTGGATCACTACCAAAATATATATATTTTTTAAATTGGGCCATTACCAACATTTCCTGAAAAATTCAGCAAAATCTGTCCAGTACTTTTTGCCAAAAACAAACAAATGGCGGCAAAAACATAACCTCCTTGGCGGAGGTAATAAATGTACCATGATGTTCCCCCTCATAAAGTTAATTAATTTTACTGAAAGTGAATATTTCATCCATGGGAATAATTACACCCATCTCATCGTACATCGAGGACTCCTCAACAAATACTGTGTTTTACTGAACAGTGAGGTGAAAACAAATAGACATCAACATGTCAAAATATTCTTCGGTGCTATATCAATAGTTTATAGTCCAATATCACTATTTATTTAGTTGAAAGTTGATAGAAATTTGGGACATTTTCTTTATTTTTAGTTCAGGTCATTAACTGGCAAAAGGCATTCAGCCATTTGACCCTCCATCCCTCTGTTGCATTTAATGTAATGGATTTTGTCACTGAATATTCAACAAAAAGCATCATTTTCAGGGTTATGTTTCAATAAAAACACCTTTTCGAAACCATTTTTATCCTTGTAATATGTCAGGTCATTAAAACCATGAAAAAAAGACAATATGAAAATTTTGTGTTTCAGATTTTATTGATAGTAATGCCACCATCGATTCTTCTTATTGATCTAATTCTTTAACAATTCCCTCATCGACTCCTGTTGATTTTCTGTGTGGAAAAATGTTGTCTTGCAGTTGTTTTAGTGTCCACACAACACTCCCGATGATCAATGCGGTGCTGCGTACTGTAGATAGATGCTTTAATTTCTGGTGTAACTACTTAACAGAGAGGTGTGCAGTAGACATCTTTCTGATGGAAATCAAGTCACAGTTTTGACCACTTCTGGCGACTGACTAGCATGATTTTCTATCTCTTTGTTATAATTTCTGCTGACTGCCTCTGGTTTGAGCATGCAGGACAAAGTGGAAGTAACTGATAAAGGAAATGATAAGAAAACAACCACTGATATTGCCTAATTGAGGGAGTTTTTATCAATTCTCAACTGGAATTAGTTTCCTATCCCCATCCCCCATCATGATACATTGTTTTGTCACCTTGGTACTCTGATATGTATCATATAATACACACCTGTACTAAACAACACACAGACCACAGACCAACACAAGTGGTCTTAATAGTTTGTGCTGTAAACAACATGTGGAGCATTCAAGGACGGCTTACAGTGCAAACCAGGGGGGAGTCTTTTAACAGCTTTTCTCCCTTGTTGGTGGAGTCCTCTATTTAATAGAAGTACAGTAAGCAGCAGAGGTTGACAGAGCAGAGCAATGGCACTCTTCTTGTCATCTTTTGTTATTGAGTTAACAGTCCCAGGCACAAATGTATTGTGTGTTTAACCTCTAAAACTGACACCCATCTGTAATTTACACTTTTCTAGCTTTCAAGTTTCAGACATTAGTGCTGCTTTGGCAGTTCTGTTCTACAACATTTATCCTACAGAGCTCTTTCAATATTGAACTGAAGTCAAAAAGCAAACCTCCTGGCTTGTTATTTTCTTTAAAAAGTGATTGCATACAAATTGATGGATTTTTTTTGTCACACAGTTTTGTGTTTTTAAAGGTACAATGTCAAGGAACTTAGATGTGGAGAGTCCTATAATAATGATAATAAATCAGCTAAATTTGAAAATCTAAAAAGCTGTTTTCTAAGTTTTAATTTAGGAGTCTATTTTTCAAGTATTTCCCCACAATTCGGCACCATGAGACACATAACGCACCACAACTGAAGAGTACACGATGTGTAGGCAGTTCTTATTTAACAAGCTCTTTGTTGTATAAAACTCTGACAGCAGACCTGCTTATTGGCATCTCCAGGAGCGCTCTGGTCCCAACATGAGGTTTTGGCATTTCTTTATTCCCCAAAAGAAATCATCTTTTTATTTATAAATAATGATGTTTATATCTCACAAGCTCCATGAGTGGCTCTCACGACACCTCACAACCTAACCCCCACTCCTCTGTTAGACTGGAAAAAAACAAGATGTGATATGTAGCGTTCACTCAGCTGTGCCTAAACCAACAGCACCGCAGAGACCAGAAGAAAAGAACTAAAAAAAATATCTATAACAAGACAAACTTCTGGGATGATGTAATCATCCCCCCAAGGCTCTTTTTTAAAACCAGAAATATAAAGTCTGGTAGCACCTTTACGAGGCAGGTACTCCTCTAATCTACAGACAGGCATCAGGGCTGTACTTACAGTAGGGCAGCGTGGGATGGGAGGTCATTCTTCTCACATTGTTGATATTTCTTTTGATCATCTGGCAGAGGGAAAGTGAAAAAGAGAGGGAGACTTCAAGTCAGACAACATTTGAGGAAAGCAAAGCAGAACTTCAAAATAGAGTCTTTCTTTCCCACAAAAGAACAGGCACACTGACATGTAACAGAACACAGAAACATACATCTGCCCCGGGCTCCAACCCTCCATTTCAAAGAATGTCTGCTTTTTTCAAATATGTATTAGATTTAATGAGACTGAATCTTTAAAGCCATTTAACTTGAACTTGAAGTACTACACGATGATTTAAAAGCTACCAATGTCAATCCTCAGAGGGGTTTTCATCAGTTTCATCAGTAATGAGAGGAGTCCTCTGCAAACTCTAAATGTCTGACTGCACTCCAGCATAAAAGATGACTTAAACTTTGAAAGAGCACTCTGGGAATAGGCAATTAATCCTAATTCATCATTAAAGCTCTATGAGCTTAATTAATTGGAAAAATCAAAATATATTATATATCAACTAAATTATCTTTTTGAGACAATACAATGTATGACATGATAAGACACAAATGAACAGAGTACAATTAAGTTGTTTTAACCCACACACCTTTGCTTACCTACAATAATTTAAAACAGTAAACTCCAAGCCACAGTTGAAAAGGAGAATTTACCAATAACAACTACAACAGAACATATACTGTGCACTACTGACTGATGCAAACAAGCAATACCTCTTATGGATGTGTACACTTTACCTGGAGAGAGGTGAGGGTATAAAATCTCTTTTTAACATATTCACTTGCATCTAAAATTATTTGTCAACCTTAGATTAAATTAAGTCACTTTCACCTTAAAAATACTCTTTGGATTTATTTTTTGAATTCAAGAGCAAATGCTACGGCATGGCCAGAGACAGACGTGTAACACTGAATCAGAGCATGCACAAGGGCCGCATGGTTCTTACTAAACAGAAATCACAAGGTTTTTCCTTCAGAATTAAGATCATTATTTTAGGTTATGACTTTTTCAGCTTTGCATGCCTGTTAGTGTGTTTTACACGACTCTATGTGATTCAGTAAAGCTGGCTGTATCTGTTCTACAGAGTCAGTAGCTGCCTGAACAGGGTGATTTCCCTGACACACCTGAATATACCAACAACATGACACCCTGCCACTATAATGTCAGTTTAAGACGTGGGTTCAGGGTGACAAGCCCATTGCAAAGCATTGGCTGTAGACAGAATGGACAACAAACTCTCAGCCATCAAAATCAAACGTATGAGCTCAATTTAAGGCAAATTATGACAATATCATTTGAGTTAATAACTTTAAACCTATAAAACAGCAATACCCAACCCACTGCCTCCTGTTTGCGTAAGACTCTTTGTGACTAGTTGTGGCTATGCCAGTCCAACTGAAAAAAAAAAACTAAAAAGGGAAGCAATGTAAGCAGAAATAATTCATTGCAAATCACATTAGTGTTTCTCTTACTGGGGTGCAGCCTCCCATCACTTAAAAAAAAAAGAAAAAAAAAAGCCCAAAGTAGTTATGATATAATTTATGCTCACTTAGGGTCTCAGAAAAGCACCCTCGACTTGGGTTAAGTCACAGTTTTGCAAGTCACCACAAATACAAACAACTCCATCTCCTATCCTAAACTTGATCAGAGTAGTATTATTTTCATCATAGCATTAGACTCTTGCATCCTATATCACTGAGATATATATATATATGTGTGTGTGTGTGTGTACACACCACATATATATTATATATATACAGTATATACAGTATATATAGTATATATATATATATATATATATATATATATATATATATATATATATATATATTTATATATATATATATATATATATATATATATATATATATATATATATATATATATATGTCGTTGAGGCTTTGAGTACATGATGGGGTCTTGTCTTTGGTCTTAAAAAAGTGCTTTTCTCCCATCTGAACTGTTTCCCGCCTTAAGGTTTCATTGATTCAAAATGTAATTAAATGGGAGTAGGAACAAAGCATCAGTCTGAATTCCTTTGTTGTTCTTGCTCTGAGGTTTTCACAGTTAAAACTCGTTTGAAGAATCAGGGAAAGGAAAAAGAAAACTACTTTAAATCATTCGAAAAAGCAGTTCATGCAAAACCTCGAAGTGAGCCTGATGATTCACCAGAGATGACGTCTCATGGCGACTTTCAGCTAGAACGTAAAAGAAGACGATAAACAAAGACCATCTGCTGAACTCCAGAATAAAACGATCAGATTGGGGTGATGTGAGATAAAACCCAAGGACACCATTCACAGAGGACCAGAGACCATATTTCAACAGAGACAAGGCTGTGTGACCAACTGTTGAGTTATCACATGGCTGTAATTTTATTTTTTTACGTCGCAGGATAACAAATAATCCCCTGCTGTGACAGCTCAGAAAAACCTTACAGGCTAAGACATGTGAGCTATGGAAATGTTTAATCTGTATTTAAGGGTTTTATTCAGGCACAAGCCAGAAAAAGCTGCTGTCAGATCTAGGCACCGTTTATTTCAGTGCCATGGCATTTACAGTCTTAATTATCACTGAAAACGACTGTGATTATATTAAAATTTACTAAAAAAATAAATAATTTTTTTGCTTGGGGGTAAGACTGGTTGATATGGCCTCAACACAGGATACAATTTTCCTTGCAAAACTCAATTTTCAGACAAAGGTTTTTTTTTTTTTTTTGGCCAGAGCTGAAAGCTATCAATAGCTTTATTGCACAAAGTGCTGTTCAAAGCCTCGTATGCTTGCACCAAGAGAAAGTGGAAAACATTTACTGAAGCATTTGCACCTTCACTACAATAGGTAATGATACAGGACCAAAGTCAGTTATAAAGTCATGATAAATCTGCTAATCCTGTGTTGATCCTCTTTGGAGCCCCAAACGCAACCAACTGTGATGCACTGTGTATTCTGATAACTTCCTGTCAGAACCAGCATCAGCTTCAGTGCTGCCATGTCAGTGCATAATATTTACCTCTCTGTGTTGTTTTGGAACCAAGAGGTGATCTTAACCCCTTTTTGCTCCTTCTCCAGGGCAGCAATTAAACAACAGTAGCTCGTCTGTAGGATCAGACCACACAGGCCAGCCTTTGCTCTCAACATGCATCAATGAGCCTTGGCCACCCAAGACCAGTGCTTCTTTTGACAGCACTTTTTAACTGGGTTTTAGTCTTTTGCCTTAAATATCTTTAAGTTTAACTCATTGAAATTGCTTTCATTTTAGTCTACTTTTAGTTGATGAAATTCCCCAGCATTTAAGTCAATAAAATCTATTGTAAACTTAGTGGACTAAAATATGAAGTGTAAAGTTCAAGGCTTTTTTTCATTTTTTGCACTTGGATCCAAACACCATGATGCTAAGACAGCTATGATTGTATGTCCCCCTTAATTCATCCAACCTTTGCACAAAACCAGAGTAGCTGTGATTCCTAGCCTGTCACTATTTCTACAAGATGAAATTTGGTCTGATTGGATTAAATCTCTGTCAAACATTTTAGCCAAGTTTTAGTGGTTGGCGAAAATGTCAGTTCATTTAGTTTATATCCATGTACACTTGTTTTCTTTAGTTATAGTCTATTTTTGTCAGGTGAAAAAAGGTTGCTGACAAAAGCCATGATGAAAAAAATTCATCATGGCTGTTCCTTCCTCCACTTCAGAGAGATGCTGAGCACTGCAGGCCGGGAACATCCCACAGAAACTGTCATTTTGGAGACACTCTGACACAGTAGTCCAGCCATTATAATTTGTACCTCGTCAAACTTGCTAAAATCCTTATGCTTACCCATTGTACCTGCTTCTAACATTAACTATGTGGACAAAACGTTCACTTACTGCTCAACATATCTGACCTACTGATGAAGAGATAGTCAGTGTAATTCACTTCACCTGTCAGTGGTCAGAACGTTATGCCTGATCGGTGTATATACTTCGTTTAGCTCTTAAAAACGTCATCATGTTGATCTTCAAGCAGTCAATAATACTTCTGAATATTTCATTTACATTATTCTTTACTTTGTTACAAGACACACACATGCTGTCTTTCTAGCTTATGTTGTGTCTTAAAGTGGGCAAAACACAACTTTTGTCAACATGAAACATTTGTGTGAAGATACTAATGTTTTAGATTTATTTATGTTGTTTGCTTTACATGCCAAAGCCCCTGTAGAGACTGTAGAGCATGCACCAAACAAATAGTCCAGTCCAGTCTGACTGAGGCATGTACATGTAAGAACTGCTTCATCTTGGTTCATTAGTCTGGCTTTGTGAAATTCAATCATGAACAATTTCAAATGGACTTGCATGTTTTTGTTTTCAACTCCAGTTTTCACAGACTAACGCAGTAACTTTCTAATTGGATGTTAACCTACTGACTGTGATGTCGAGTGGTTGAAACATCATTTTGGTTGTTATTCTGATTGACAGCTAATGTGGGTGAACAAGTTATTGAATTATCATGCCAGTATGTATATCCAATGTGTGAATGCATTACAATTTGGAGCATTGTGGTATAGTTATTATTTCTGTCTGTCTGTATGAAAAGAGAGCAACACAAAGAGAAAAGTCTCCTAAGTGTTTTTTTTTCTTTATCATTGTCTGTATTTTTATTCTGCTCCAACCTTGAACACACTGGCAGGCTGGTAGATGAAGTAATTAGTATTCAGAGTGGATCTTACAGTTCAGTCTGCATATCAAGAGCCATGAGTGAGCTGGTTAATATCAACAAATATGACTCACAAACACTCAATTCAAAGATGCCAGAATCATATCAACCTCCCTCAGAGCTGCAAACGCCAAGCTCCTCTGCTCAATGTAAAAAAAAGCTCTACCAGACCTCAACATTTCATTAAAACATCAGAAAGGACAGGGGGGGTTCGATCTGACATTGCACATGCTGCAGCAGTCAGCAACATCTTTATTCTTTTCTTAGTCATGAAAGGAGGCCAGTGTTAGCAGCCATGATGCTTTTGGCAAACTAGGCCCATGCATAGATGAATTATTAATAAAACTTCTTCAAACAGCTCTGAGGGTTTTGCTTTACGTGAAAAGGAGGCAAGACCCAGAGCAACAAACAGCATCAGTCCAATCCTGAAATGGAACTAAGAGCTTACAAGACTTAAAGTTCTGAAGCCACCGAATGGCTCTTAATAGAAGAATTCTTGTTGAGAAGTTTTTTAAGCCAGAGTTGACCTACAAACTTACTTTGTAATGGAACTCCAACAGAAGGTGTTTGTTTAGATTAGTTTCTAGATGGTTAAGCTAGTTTTCAGAGTAAAATAACTACAACTAAATACTGGGAAATTTAAAAAATATATTAAAAATACTAATTTTCCATTAGCAAAAATACTAGAGGGGTGAATTTTATTCTTGGACTAAGAGTGGCCATATCTAAACCAGCAAACCAGATGGGCTGTTCAATATATTCCACTCGTCTATCTGGGAAAGAGCCCATAGAAAGTGTTTGGGGTGGACAGAACCTTTTAGAAGCTTACCTGGCAAGTGACTGAAAAATCATTCATCAATCACATTTATCACACACACCAAACAGATAACTTAGTCGGCAAGTGAATCAGGTAGGTCCAGCTGCTGAGCAAGGTTAGAGCATATCAATGACCACCCAAACAGGTTTTAGTGCATTTTTATATTTTTTGGTGCTTGTCAACATTGAGAAAAACTCACTGCTTGTAACAATACAAATTTCATTCTTTTGAACAAATTAAAAGCAAGCTATGAAGTATTGCATGTCTTCCATTGTTTTGGAAATTTGATTAAAAGTAGTACTTATAATTGCTCTAAACTTTGCTGTTTTGAGTTTTAAACGATAAACTATTATTACTGTGATTACATTGAGAATTGCAGGCCTATCAAAAATAATTTCAATGTTATTATTTACGGTGCAGTTCTGCCAAATTACATGTCATATCGATAATGTCGTAATAACATGCAATACAAAAAGATGCACGTTTCCAAAAAGGACCAGCGAGACATGAGGGTCTATTATGATCAGTAAAATTTCGATTCATACAACCGTTTGATCAATTTACGCCTGAATCTATTTACATACTGGGCCTGCAAGAAAATAACTAATATTGTATATTATGAAGTGCAATAAATACACTGATAAAAATCTGTATCAGGTCAAGCTACAGCACAATGCAACCTGTTCTTCCTGAGTACATAAAAAAGCAAAAACACCTTTTTATAAACTAGTAATGTGTTACCAGATATTCTCAAGGTAGCCCAAAGCTAGCTTAATTTTCATTTGACAACATCAAACTTACTTAAGAGTTTGGCTGCTGCACTAAGGGTTTCAACAAGTTAAAATACACTGTACAAAGGTTCAAAGAATTGATTATTTCATGAAATGACTTACATTGTTAATTGTGAGAAGTTAAAAAGCTTAAATGATGTTAACACATACAAATTTGGCTTTAGCGCTCACCACAGATGCACCCCGGCCAGTCTGCACTCCTCCCAGCCACGGCATGTTGATGGGTGTACCTGGGCTGCTGTGAGTGTATGGCGTGGTGCCGTGGAGGGCAGCACAATCATCCCGTGCATGGATCACCAGGAAGTCGTCACCACCAACACTGCAAAGATACGTAATAAACAGAATCAGGACCAGGACTTCTATTTATTTTTAATTACATTTACACTTACAAGGAATGTGGCTTGGTAATTTGGTGAAAAAAAAGAAGTTGGAAGAAATACAGTATAAAAATAGGTAGAGAATCATGTGAATTGGGATATAAAACATAAGATATAAACAATAGGCACAAAAGAAGAACAAAAACAGAACAGATAAGCACTGATTTTTTCCAACAGAATAAATCTGACATAAATATAGGGACAGCATAGTGGAGTAGGGTTGGCGTACTGTTTATGCTGCTGACTGTAAAGGGGAAGAAACTTTTCAGGTGCCGAGGGGAAGGTTGCAAAGAATCCATGTACAGGGTGCAGCCATCTTGGAGGTGTGCAGATCACCAAGAGATGGAAGGTTGCAGCTGATCATCTCCTCTGATGAGCGAATGATAGGCTGAAGCCTGCTCTTGTGCCTGGTGGTGGCTGCAGCGTATCAGACCACGATGGAGAATGTGAGAATGGACTGGATGATGGCAGTGCAGAATTGCCCCATCATCGTCTTTGGCAGGTTGAATTTCTTCAGCTGCCTCAGAAAGTACATCCTCTGCTCTGCTTTTCTGACACAGGAGCTGATGTTCAGCTCCCACTTGATGGTCCCCAGGAAACAGAAGGAGTCCACAGTGTACACAACAGTCACAGAGACAGTGATGAGACTTAGATTCAGCTCTAAGTTGTTCTCACTGCACCAGGTCACCAGAGGATCAACCTCCCACCTTTAAGCAGATTCATCTCCCCCAGAGATGAGTTGGATGAGGGTGGTGTCATCTGCAAGCTTGAGGAGCAGACTTAATTTCTGCCTGTTAGAGGAATCAAATGAACCATAACGTGATTGGAATGATTTCATCCCAGGGGATGGTGTGATATAAATTGCTGACGGTGGTGTAACAGTTATCCAAAACATTATTCTCTCTAGTCGAGCATGTAATGAACTGTCAATATTTAGGTATGTCTCGACTCAATTTCCCTCATTACAGTCACCAAGGACAATAACTAGGGAGTCCAGGTGAGTCTGCTCCACACACTGTATCCGGTAGGGGAGAGCTTGGTGTGCCTTGTGCACGTTGCTCTGTGGTGAGATATACACAACAGTGAGGATGAATGAAGCGAATTCACTGTGACCAAAGGGTTTGAAATGAATGAAAAAGTTTCCAAAGCAATAGAACAAAACCTTTATATCACTGTTAAATCCGTACACCAGCTACTGTTGACATAAAAACAGATTCCTCCACCTCCACCCTTTGTTTTGCTGGAAACTTGTGTGTCTCGATCCGCTCTGAGGAGTTGAAATCCTGCGCTGCAGCGGCGAGTTCAGCACAAGATCGCACAGCCTCGCCTTCATGAAGCACAAGCTACAAGCTGCAGATATTCACAGTTTCTTTCCATCAGCAGCTTAAGTTTGTCCATCTTGTTGCAAAGTGAGCACACATTTGAAAGAAAAATACTAGGGAGCATGGTATATAATCCTCGATGCACAAGCGCACTGGCCCTTTCCCAGGCTCAGCGGCATCTCACAGCACTGGCAGAGGTGAGCTCACCTTTAACCAGAGTGTCAAATAATTACACAGAATACATGAGTAAAGTTGGAAACAAATCCACTGGGGTCAACTTTATGCACATGAGCTTTTCTCTGGTCAAAGAAGTCCTTGTATGTTGGGAAAAGACACAATTAAGGCACAAAAACAGACAAAATAAAGCACACTAAATACAGAGCGACATCAGCAGCGCCATCTTGGAATTTATTTCTTTAACAGAAACATATTATTGGACATGATGTGGATAATTTAGAAATGAGTGTTGCACCCGTTCCGTGATAAAGATCAGATAAAATGCTCAGAGAGTAAAGGAAAGAAAATATAATCTTAAAACAATAAACAGGTAAATTGTGCATTTATTATCTTACTGATGAGAATTTTTTTAAATATATATGTGTGTGTACATTTTACAGTGGGGAACAAACAAGCATTAAACACACTCTGACAGATGGGAAAACTTGTTCTGACAACTTATAATAACAACTCACAAAGCAGCTATATACAAACACATATTATACCAAGAACTCAGTGCAGATCCATCAACACAATCAAACTGCTGCACGTCCACACTCATTTCAGCTCTGCATGAGGGAAAAGACTTCACTTGTTCCCCTGGTTGAACCATCTCAGCTGTTGGCCTTGACAGGTAAAGTATTCTCACACCAGCACACACACGCACATCTGCATTGATCTCTTACCCTTTGGCTTCAGCGTCGTCATCATCGATCCATGTCAGGATCTGTGTGGCTAAGATGGATGACACATCCAGCTCCTGAATGTCATGGGTGGAGGCCATAACTAAACAATTACGGTTTGCCTGGGAGACAGAGGGAGACGGTAAGTTGGGTGAGAGGAAAGGGGTGAGGTAAACTGAGAGAGGGTCAGTGTTTGTAGAAAATATGAAAAGTCCAAGATCTGCAAAGCAAGATAACTTTTCCAAACAAAATTCTGCCTCAGGTGCAAAATCCATACAGTATTATGTTTCTTATGGATGACCTGAAGATCACCCGTCTTTGAGTTTTGTCAAGAATGAACCGCCACACACAAAATCAACAACTCAGTGAACAAGTAAAAAGTTTCACAGACTGAACAGCACCTCCACAAAACAAATATAACAAAGGCTTAAAAATATCCATGGGGCTATGTTGTCGAAGTATTGTGCCACCGGGCAAAACAACAATGCAGGTGCTCAGAGAGTAGAGATGCTCTGATCAGACTGATGTTATCATCTTAAGCTTTTGCTGTGTTCCTGTTCCATTTTGATCCAACAAAGTTTAAAGCTTAAATCCAAGAAACAAGCCTTGATCTACTGTATGGGTTTATATTAAAAAAAAATACATGTTATGCCTTAACCAGTATTAACATGTTACTTTTAGATGACTGCTGGGGTATTTTCACAGTCACAGAAAAACCTTGCAGATGCATTCTCAGTCTGTGTGCTCTGTAAGGGCTTCTGCCCTTCCCACGTGCCCGCTTGGTGTCATGTTGTCAACAACTCTGCTTTCATTCTACTGTCTCTGCTCTGCACTGGGCTTGCCACCATGAGCTGATGGGGCTTAAACTGCCAGTGAAGCTATGGCAGCAGCTCACACTGGTAGGCTGGGGGAATGAGCACTATAAACATGAGAAGAGGGAGAAGTCCTTATGTGCAAGACTTTCTACCTAAGTCACAAAAGTGTTCTGTGGTCACAAATATAACACACAAAGGGGCATCTTAATGGAAAAAAAGCAGAATATAAGCTCTAAAAACAACAAGTAAATGGTCCCATTACACAGATGATTTAAAAATGGCCAGTAAGACTAATGACAAAGTTGATTATTAACCTATGAAAGTAAATTGTATTTTTAAAAATGTGCATATAGACATAATTTGCATTTTGCTGATTACTTGTACAATAGCCAATATGCTTCATTTGCAAATGTGTTTATTTGCTTCCATATCTTTGCAAAAAAACCCAAACATACATTTTAACATGGATGTTCTAAAATGTCATTGAGCTTACTAACGATAGTCTGTCCTTGCCAATCACTCATAACAAACTGTGCCATGTTTCTCTTTGATATCTTTGGAGTTTTACCTTGTTGATGGCAAAGGCTGTGATGATGTCAGACTCTTTGTGGATGATGCGCGCCTTTCCTCCAGGGCTGCCAAGGTCTGACTCAGTCTGCAAAGAGAAGAGGGTCAATCACTACAGCTGAAATATTTGAACACTTCTTGCACACCACAAGTCATGAATTCAGACTTCTTATCATTTCCCTCCAGGTTAAAGAACTAACTAACCTTCCTTTAAATTCTATGTATTAGACAGTACCTGCACTGAGGACATGTGAGGGAAACTAGCGAGAACACAGCAGCACATGTGACTGAGTTTTTAGTCCTTTGAAAGCACAGGTAAAACAGTCCTTTAAGGGGCACACATTGTTATACAGAGATCCTATGGGATGTTTGCAGAGTAGTCTATACTGCAGTTCTGCATATTGTACTTGGCTGTTACACTCTGATGCCACAGTTACTCAAACAGGACATACATCCTCTGACGACAAGATTGAATTAAAGTCTTTAATGCATTTATTCAAGGGGAAAACACCATGTCTTTTTCTGTCACATGGAATAAAGGCAAACTTGACTTGCAGAAATCTAAATATGGTGGTTTGCCATTTTCACATAGCACATAATCCCTGTGGGCTGCAGATTCACTGCGACAGTGTTGGGCCGATTAATCAAAAGCTATTCAGCTTCATAGCTCTTCCTCTGAGAGACTGGGTTAATTAACATGGACCAAATGGAAAAGCTACAATGTGGCAGCTTGCACAGCTAGAGCCAGGAGATTAGAAAACCTCTTTGAGGCATCAGTTTACAGTGTAATTCATGATTTATGACTCCCATTGACATAAATATTTAGACAGCTAAATGTAAGATTAATATTGTGCATTGACAGGAACATATAGAGGTGATGGCCTAGAAAATATACATACTGTAATTCTGACAAGATCCAAGTGTTTCTCAGATTATATGTGACATGCTACACATCTTGATCTACAGGAAACGTTATACACATGGCACACGGTGTCTAATCATTGGTGCAGTTTGAGCCGCCCACATGTAGCAGCGGGGAAGGATCTCTTCTAACATTTCTCGGCATCTGCAGCGAGAGTATGAGTCTTCAATTGTCTTGACAAATCAGAAGAATTGTTCAAAATATAAACATCACACAATTTTGAACATGCAACAAAACCTTCTGATGACAATACCAATTTTCTGTTACATGCTGATTCTTGGAAAGTTAGATTAATGATTCAGAATAATCAAAAAGCAGGGATGGATGATATATTAACCACCTAATCTCAAATGCAGTGTGAGTTTCCAGCATTAGCCTCTTGATTTTGGTGTGATACCGACACCACCTACAGAGTGCTGCTCTGTTCTGTGTCACATATTGTTAGCATACTGGGTTTTTCTTTTCTCAGATAGGACCTAAATAATCAGAGATTTTTTTTCCCTTTCAAATGCTAAAATCATGCATTAAACAATGAATGCTTTTTTCCCTTATACAAAAAAGCATAACATAGTGTCACTGATAAAACATTCTGTTTCATTGATTTAAAGCTCCTGTGAGGAATACTTGGTTTATTAACTTTAGCACCCACTTTGTGCAAAGATGTACATCTTTTCTCTTTGCTGCCTATACTTTATATTTCCAAAGGAAATATTCCAATTATTCTATCTTTTAAGTCTATCAAATTTTAACTGTCATATCACTGTGTCTACAACGTCTGTTTCTGCTTCATATTGTGCACACACATTTACCAAGTCTGATACCATCATGTTAATCACAGCAACATGCACTGAAAGCATTTAAGATTCATGTTGCTCATGCTGGTCTTGTATTATTTTATGGAAAAGACACATCAGTGTGTTTGTTTAGATCACCATGTTAATCTACGTTATCCCAAGAAACTTGTTTATATGAATTTGTCAAAAGCTGAAAAACACATGAAAAATCTTGAACAGCATACCAGCCTTTCCCTGGCCCTGACCCAATTGTGTTGTTCATCTTAGCTTTGCCCTAAGCTTGTCTAAAGAGAGGAACACACCAATGCCTGTCCCAGTTTGTGTTTTCACAATGTTTTAGGTCCTTTTGTTGCTGCTAACCTAAAATATAGTGAGCACGCACAGGTCACTGCTCTCCTGTTCAGGGATGGAAATGGAAAACCAATATCAGTTAAGAACTGATAACAGCTTTCTCAAGGAATCAATATCATCAGACTTTTTCTTCAACAATTCCATTTTTGATTCCTTCTACTTTGTCCTGCTAACCTTGTAAATCAAGGATGTCACGTTTTCAACAGTTGGTAGAAATGATAAACAGGTCAAAATGTTCAACATTTAGGGGGTGGAATTGTCAAATTTGTGGCATAATTCCTGACAAAAAGATACTAAGTACACAACTTTAAGTGGTTGGGAACAACAACTTGTAGAAGTACTCATCTATGCAGCACAACACTGGATATTAGGAGTGATGTGTTTGACCTTGTTGACCCTGAAATCATGCGCCTGCATAGTTGAACAATCCCTCATCAAAGAAGTGAGTCAACAAGCAGAACCGATGGTGACATGATGACCATTAATGATGTTAAAAACACATTGATAATGCAAATCAAAATGAAACTAAACACTAGATTAGGACAGCAGGATATACACGTATAAGGGCTAAATTAAGTACTCGCTCAAGTAAAGTGAAATGGCCTTAAGTTTGATTTACATCAGTCCATGTGAGGACGACACAATGGCACGGCAGGTTAGCACGGATGCCACACAGAAAACAAGGTTGCTTGTTCAACTCCCGATGTTGGCATGCTTGTTCTCCCACATGAAATTTCTCTAGGAATTCTGTTTTCTCCTCCATAGGCCAAAAACAAATGTATTATTCTTACTTCAGGTTAATTGTCGGCTCCAAATGGCCCTTTGGTGTGGTTGGGAATGTGAATGTTAGGCCCCATCCACACGAAGACAAAAGGCCTAACAGTTTCAAAAACGATCGACATAAAGACGAAGGCGTCTCAGAAAATGTGAATGAATGCTCTCGATACGCATGAAGACGCTGTAAAACACATGCCAGACCTCTAGGGGTAGCTGTAACAATATGACGGAAACAAGCGGAAACAGACGGAAAAAACAGTGGGCATGCGCACTTGCGGCAAAAAGTTGTAAACAGAGATTTTGATAAAGTGATCATAAAGTGCCGTAGTGTGTCCTCGATAATTGTTTGTTCAAGTCGGTGGTGATTGAGAAGAAGGAGATTTTGCTGCAACAGGGATAGTAGGGTCACTAGCTTCATGAGCACATACGCTACACAGTACGCCGCCATTGGCGTTGTTTTTGTTGCCGCGTGTGGCGCATGCGTGTCAATGAAGATATGAAACTATGACGTAAGCGTATCTGAAAACTTGCGGAGAGCCAGTAATCACGGAGCTGCGTATACGGCATTTCAAAATCTTTCCACTCTGGAACCTGGTTTCAAAAATGATCGGTTACAGATCCCCAAAACGCCGTTTTCGTATGGATGATACGCAGATTCGGCAAAAAATGTATGCGTTTAGATCTCGGTTTGGCTTCGTGTGGATGGGGCCTTAATCCCTCCCCATGTGGCCCTGTGAGGTGTGTACCCTGCCTCTCACACAATGTCAGCTGGGATAAGCTCCAGCCCCTCACAACCCCAAAAGCAGTACAGATAACGGATAATGGATGGATATTCCACAAGTTTGATAGCAAGCAAATACCATTAGATTGATATAGGCCATGAAAATGACAAAAATCTGTCAAAGTGACAGAGAACTTTAATCTCCATATTTATTAGTGTGCGAGTAGAAGTTCTCAGTTTTAGATGTAGTTTGTCTCATAACTGTCTAAAACTCCTCACAGAAGCTTTAAAACTCATTAAGTCTCCCACAAACTGTCTCATCCATGGTAAGGGTAATCACTCAGATTATAACAAATATCAGAGGCATATGAGAACCTTAAACATTTTTGGTCCATTAAAACTGATCTATATCTGCTCCAAAGACAAAGAGACTGACAAAAGAACAACATTTGATATTAGACAATACTGTGTGAAGAATACTTTAACAAAGTAAGAGTCTTTGATAAGTTTGGTTCTTACAGTAGAATTTTAAGTACTACAGACACAATGAGGTCAAAACTGAAATTTGGTTTTTAGCTTATCCAGCTAAATACCAGAATGTCAGCTTATCAGAAGCAGCAGTACCTGATGGTTTCCTGTCTCCTCCATCCCTGAATATTTCATACTGTCAGTCTGGTCCTCAGTCGACTTTAATGATTGGAGAAGCAGCGAAGGGTGGTGGCACACATACACACGCACAGAAAACACACATCGTACAACAAGAACAAGTGATGATCCATGCAGTCAAACACACACACACACACAGAATTATTGTGCTGTTAATCAAACAAAGTGTGATAATTATCTGAATACAATTAAAGCATCAACATGCTACAAGACACACTAATAATACATGTGGTTGGTATGCAGCACAAAGGAAGCGCAAATGAGTCAGAAGGGACGTAAGAGCAATAATGATGCAGTTTGCCAAGAGGGATTTTATCATAACAAAGTAGTTAATGTGTTATTCATTGACGACTAAAACAATGTGCCAGCTGTGCAGCATGGAGACGGTGCATGCAGAGTGTCAGGGTGGGATAACAGTTTACCTCATTTGGATCCCGTTTCTTTGTAAAGATATTCCTAATGAAAGTCTCCTGCACCTCTTCCTGCTTGACCAAGTACTGCCACAGACGCTTCACTGGCAGTGCTGAAGAGTGGCTGGTCCTGAAAAGGATGAAACACCTCATGCATATCAACACTAATGCTCATTAAATCAGTCGCATCACTTCACTGAAGCACAAGGCCCATGGGTGCTGATCTGAAAACACCACATATCTGATGCTTAAAGGCAAAAAACATCAAGAACATGCACAGTTGCTATTCTTCCTCTAAAGACATCTGCTGTAGGATAACAGTTTTAATCTATGTACATACATTCACTGGTGTGGATGTATCTTACTAATATAAATGGTGCTCAGGGCAAGTTATTAACAATTTAGCATGATAATGTCAGGATTAATTCATGATTAGAAGCTAAGAGTCTATCTGTAGGGCAGGCTTATGTTAACCAAACTATAGGGTCTAAAGTTCACCAGTATTCAAAACTCAGCTGGTCTTCTGAGGTCTCATAATGAAAAATGTAAAAACTGTCTCCCTGTGCGATAGCTGTTACTGTGATCAACAAAGTCAAGAATGTGCTGTTGTAAAGAGGCCGTCCAGGTCGTCCAAGTGTCATTTGCTTTCATCTAGATGACTTTGCAGACTTGAAGTCATCGCAACAATAGCTGAGAACATGCAGTAACATAAGTGGTTGAGAAAAAACATCATCTCTTATCGACCTTGCCTCAAGTCTTATTGCCAGCATCTACTGGTCACTTTTGACCACTGGAGGAAACTGTGGAGTCTCTTCAAGGTCATCTCACACCACGGTAGTGATGCAGAGACACATTGGTATCAGCCATGTTTGCCTTTTTACAAACACTGGCCATCAGTAAACAACAAGGGATGAAGAGATATCACTTGAAGATGTGCAACACGATAATAAACTCTGGCATCAAGCATACCCAACAACTGATTCAGCTTGTATGCCTTTGTTGGACAGAAGCAGAGACATTTCTGACAAATGCTAGTCTAAATTTATTTATCAATATGAGAGAAAAAACAGGCATTAAAAAACCATCTGCATCAACAATAGACAAGTACTATTCACTAGGAATACAGGATGAAGACTTCTGAGGAGGAAAAGCTACTTAAACGTGCTGCAAAACAGGTCCACATCTTGCATCCCAGTCTTACACAATGCCTGGGGACAAATTTCACCAGAGTCATATTGCATGCCATGGCTGATGGTGGTGGCTTGTAGTTGTGCAAAAACATATGAAAAAGCTTTAGAGAGATGGGAGTACTGTTGAATTAATAAAAATTAAAAAGATTCTCTGCAGCTCACGGGTCCCATGGCATCAAAGACAACCGTAACTTTCCTGGTGAAAAAAAATCTATAAAGTGCTTGCTAGGGTTAACAATCCTGTTTTATTCTCTTCGCCTCTGCCTTTTCAGTGTACCTCCTGAGGAGGGTAGCCAAGGCCCCGAGTCTAAGCTTGACAGTTTCACATTCTTCAGGATTGAGCAGTTTGTTGTATTTCTCAGGCTGCCCTTTCTCTGATACTCCCTTCTGTAGCTCTGATAGCTGGCTCACTTCTCTCTGTGCCACCCTGATTTTTTACCTAAAGACACCTCAGTGATGGGAGCTTCTCGTTTCCACCCTGTGTCGTTTATCTTGTGGACAAGCATTTCAAGGATTGCTGTAACTGTGGTGTATATCAGCTTACTGGTAGCTGTTATGGACCAAGTCAGTATGGCTGCTTTTATATCAACTAGTAGGCTTCTCAGGGTTCCCACTATTTTCTAGAAATCACTTTCCAGGACTTTTCCAGGATGTTTTTAAGATTACAGATTGATGACCAATATCTCTAGCTTGCTCCACCGTATCATATTGAGCTTACAATTTATTTAATTCTAAGTCTGAGGCATGACCATTGCCTGCTAGCTGTCTTTAGTCTGGCTTTTATGTAGTGTCTCAATACTATACATGTTTACATTTTTTATACACATATACATTTTATATTTGATACCTGTTCCTGTCTTGCATTATTTAATAGGGATGGGAATCGAAAACCAATCCCTTTTGAGAATCGTTAGCTGCATCAAAGAATCGGTATCATTAATTTTTTTGCTAATCAATTCCCTTATCAATTCCATCCACTGACAGGGTTCAGAAGTGTCAGCATTGTGACTTTATTTTAATTGCACCTACTACATAACCTTAAGTGAGTGGAAACACCAGCAACTTGCAGAAGCAGTTATCTATGCTGTGACGTGTTTGACATTGTTGCCACTGAAAATCAGAGCAACATTTACCCACATGGAAAATCTGCAGGAATCGATAAGGGAATCGTTAAAGAATTGGATCGATTAGCAGGATCGTTAACAGCATTGGTATTGATAAAATCTTATCAATTCCCATCCCTATTATTTAATCTACTCAGATTTTACGGCTAAGTCTGCATTAGTTACCAAGAACATTTTTACTTAATTTCCTATTTTTGATTTCTGTTTACAAACAAGGCAGAAGGAAGATAAATCATTTTCCAGGACAATTCAAGCTTTTCCAGGACATTTTATTTTTTTCATGACTGGAAAGTCGTTCAATCATTTCCCAGCTTTTCCAGGATGCGTGGGAACCCTGCTTCTAGGGAATAACATCTTGGGTAGCCTTGATATTTGGCTTGATATCGAGTTTGGTCATGATCGTGTCTATGCGCTTAGTGCATCATTAATGATAGATAAACATACATGACTGCATCTCATCAAAATATAACTCAATTTAATATAAAAATACTTGAGACAAGCAAATGCCAAATTTGACCTTTAAAAAAAAATAAATCTACAATTCTCTCTAAAGACTTAATTTATGATCTTGGTACCTGAATGGTGTGTTGGATGGTTCAAGCAGTGCCTTGTGCCTCAGCAGGGCAGGACCTGGTGTGGCTGCTTCGTCATGGAGATGGGTAGAGATGTACTTGGAGGGAGGGCCCCCGAAAATCTCCAGCCTTTTCTGCAGCACCTGCTCCCAGCGCTGCAGCGTCTTCAGAACAGCATGACACAGAGGAGAGCCCACAGGCAGATCTGCATTTAATGGAAGAAGGCACACATAAACAAGAGGGGAAGGAGATTAGTAAGGACAGGCTGGGAGAAATGGGACGGCACTTTTCTAAACCCTGAATGTTAGTACATCAGGGGTAGTGTGGTGGATCTCTGTGTTTACCTAATAGATCATATCCTGCCATCGGGTAAAAGGATTTGAGGTTGACCAGCACCAGCTGTACCATCGCCAGACGCATCAAACACCAACTGTGAGGAGAAATAAAACATCAAAAATCAGATAAAACCATGCACATAAATGCCCCTAATGAGGACAAAGCTGTCTTTCATAAACTAATGCATATTCTAAAGCCATTAAATTGCCTTTGGAGTGAATGTGGGGCAACATTTTGATTATACTGAACACAAAGTGAATGAAAAAGCACACACAGCAATAAACCCCTTTTAGGTTTACTGCTGGCAGCCTGAATGGAGGTGAGGATGAGTCACAACTTGCAATAATATCCACTAGGCGCTGTCATTACCTGTATGAATTGTGGTTTGAGTGCTCTCTTTGAGGAGAGTTTGGGTCAAACACATCTTCAAACTCATCTTCTTCGTCCTCATCCTGACTGCCCTCGCTCTCCTCCGAGTCGTATTCAATCCTGCTCTCTGATGGTGGGAGGGAAGGCTGAAATATACAACACAAGAAATAAGATGAATCATGCCGACATAGACCAGTGACTCTTAAACAAAGTATGGTGAGGTAAAGTAAGACATTTTCTGTCTGTCATTTGGTTATTGTGATGGTCAACTATCAACTCAACTGGAGGGTTGGGTCACAAAGATGGATACCAGATATGGGCATGAGACAAAGAGAACACATATTTATCAGTTAATATTTTTTACAGAAAGGAATTGGAATGCAAGTAAAAGTATGTTGTCAACTGAGTTAGGATGATTTTAGTGCTCCTTTACATTGTAGAAGGTCTCAGTGCACTACAAAGTAAGGTAAACTGCTCAACTGCATATCGGGCTGGTACACCAAATTACAAAATATAATAATATAATATAATATAAGATCCGGCATCCTCACTCAATAGCTGTGTTCGAAATCATCCACTCATTCACTCACTCACTATCCCCTATGTAGTGTAAATGAAACAATGGACTACATAGGGAATGACTAAACAACATTTCGGACACTACACTGAAATTTTCTAAATGTCGTAGTGTCAGCTGATGAGCCGGTTATTCCTGTGCCAAAATTCACGTAAACAAACCGGGCACTCGGGAGGATAAGTAGCAAATTTCTAAGCTGTTTACAGCCGCTACAAGACGTTAAAGAGCTACGCTACAAACATGTTAAAGATACTTTAACGTTTTTTTACATTTATGAATGAAAGCAGCGCCTAACGGCCTTCCTTCTCTTCTTCTTCTTCTATGGAAAAACACGACCGCATTGCATTGTGGTATATGGGAGTACAATATAGGGTATATCGTATGTACACTCACTTTTGCTGTGCATTGTGGGTATTTTGTAGTGCACTATATAGTGGATGAAATTAACTGCTGAGAATTCAAACAACACTACAAAATGGCGAACACACTATATAGTGCACTATATCTGTGATAGTGAGCGATTTCGAACACATCTTATGTTGTCATATCTTACAAGTAAATAACCCTTTACAACAAACAAGGGGAAAACAAGCACCAAATGGTTAAACTTGTTGAAAAAATAGAGTGTAACTAACACTAAGCTCATTTTGTTTGTTTATTTATTCATGTTAGTTACCTTGGCGATAAAGTAATCCCAAATGCTGAGCTCTGGAGGGACAAATCTTTCTTTGAAGATGGAGGGGGCTTCTTGTTCCACCACGGGGAAATGCCTGAGACTGGACAGTCCCTCCCTCTCTATCCCTGACTCCTCTTTAGATCCACTTCTGGATGACAGTAGCCTGAACCGTCTGGACCTCCTTTCCGAGCCGCTTGGTGAGGCTGGAGTGTGAAGGACAAATTTGTTAAATCGGAGTGTACTTAACTGCAGATTCCATTACAGCATTACCCACATGTACAGGTTTATATACTCAGAGCCCCATGTGTTTTTTTTTTACCCACTGAGGATTACATCATCCTTAAATATCGAAATATATAAAACATATAAAAAAGAGAGTAGAAATCCAGCTTCTATCTAAGTAAACAGGAGTTACAGTGGCATTACATCAGGTTCTCTCTTCCAACCATAAGGGAAAAGCACAAACAGGTTGGGAGAGAAATCGCTCCCCCACTAATAGTTTGATGGATTTCACCGTGACCTACAGACTGGAACCCAATTAATTTAGAGGCACTGATTTGATTTAGCTGCTGGGTCACCTCCAGAAGAGAAAAGCCCTCACAGAGAGGCAGGCAGGCTGTCAGAGAGAAACCTAGATCAGCTAAACTAATCCCTCCTCACCTGGTGGGGGGGTTCTTGTCGGGCTAGAGGGTTTCTCTATGACAGGTGTGCGGGCGCCCCCTCCAAATACCATCACCCAGAGCTTGCTGTTGAGGGGGTGGGCCACGATTCGGAACAGCTCGTTGCTGGAGTGGGTGGCCAAGCCGTGCACAAACAAACTTAGGAAGACGGCGGTGAGGATCTCGCAGAGCAGCATGGCCAAGCCAGGCTGACTCTCCTCACCCGCTGAGCTCAGCAGGCGAATCAGAGATGCAATACCTGGGAAGAAACGAGGAGGAAAAACAGGGAAAGTGCCAATGAAGAAGACAGAAAAAAACAGCATATGAAAAACTTTTTATAAGCTATAATAGTGTTTCCCCCAATCTATCTAGGAATGGAGTGCAGGATTTATACTGTTGGCCAAATCAGAAGAGAAAATAAAAACATAAGACTTAAAATATATTTCTCAAATATCAGAAGAGGACTGTGAAAAGCATTTAAGATGCTTGTGCTCCACTGAAATAAAGTGATTGCCAATAATAGTATTTTTCATTAAAAAAAAAAACATTTTTTGAGCTTCTCTTTTGGAGTTGTGCCAAGCTGGTTAGGGATGGTGGACCACCATTTCAAATTCATGGTAGGAAAGATGCTGTAAAAGCTAAACATGCCCCATATTCTATTTAGGACAGTTTTATCCACAGTTACAGCAAAATGTCCAAGCCAGGGGGTTGTTTGAGGTATAAAACATGTGTCATGTACTGTAAATTGCTTGAAAAAATAAACAAATAATAACCTCATTTAATTTGAATCTAGTAAAGAAAAGTTGATGTTTGGGAGCTTTACCTGGCCACTGAGCAGGGGAAGTGTTGGGCTGCACAGACTCGTCCATGCTGAGAGCTTTGACAGGCTGCTTCTGAGACAGCAGCACACTCTGATACACAGTGCCCGTGAAATGGTTCACATGGCTGTTGAAGATTCAGCAGACAAAGAAATCAAAAACCAGAAAAGCACAGTAGAAGCACACAAAGCAGAGTGTTTACATTATATATGAAATCCTAGACTGAAAAGTGAATAATGGGGTGAGATGCTGTCTTTATTTTATGTCTAAATATTTTAGTTCAAATGTTCTTTCTTTGCTCTGAAGTAGGAGGCACTGCTGTCAAACTTTATTCTGTCAATGCATAAAATACTAATGGGTTCCATCTCAGGTTACCTGCCTGTCTATTCTGTTTGGTAGCGTGAAGAAACACTTCAAAATGAGTAAAGCTTCAGTAACTCTAGCTCTCACATTAAGAGGCTTTTCAGCACATGCTTAAAGAAAGGACCTTCAGAAAGCTGAAGAGAAGTTTTTAAAAGAACACTAAACCACCAGAGTCTGTTAAGTTTATAATATCCAATCACTTCACTTATAAGCTTTTGTAAAAACAACAAAAGAAAGAAAGATGTCTTAAATAATAAAGGATTATCCAACAAAAGAGGAGGCAGAGCGATTGTTATCTTGATGTTAATAATCTGATGTGTCAAAACTGTTTATACCTCCAGATATCTCTTTATTACTATCCTGATAAAAATCTTTATAGTTTTAATGATTGGAAGTACGGTAACTAAAAGTACAGAAACTTCATGATCTTTAGTTATGTTTCAAACCTGTAGAGCTCAGAGCACATTATTATGTTGAACAAAGATTTTGGAAAACCCTCAAATTTCTCCAGTTCAACTCTATTTTTCAGCTATTGCCAATGTCTCTGTGCAACTGAAAGCTGTCCACACTTATAGACTGCCACCACTGGATTTTATGTTGGAGAAGTTGGCAGTGTTGGTAATCACTTATACATTTAAGCAGTTTACTTACATATATATATATTTTAATTGTATGCATTAATGGATGAGGAGAACGGTTAAGATTCTACTTTTACTGAATCTATTAAAGAAAGAAAACCTAGAGAGAAGCTAATAGCAGATTAATACTACTGAATGCTCCACTGTGGTCTTGCCAAACCATCTCCTGCTGATCCTGCCACTAAATATTGCCTCTTCTAATCAATATATGACAAGCTTTAGAAAAAACAATGATAGCTGACTATGATCCTGATACTGTCATTACAAACATCCATATCTGTGGTCTCCTAAGCTTTTATGAATACTTTCATTTTTGTAGATTTGAAATATAAAACGAATCAGCATCATTTGATTTTCAAATAACATGGTAATTTGGCATTTTAACAAAACATTTCAAAGAGATTATGTTATGGTCAGAAGCTTACGACCTAAGCTTTGGGCATGGCATCTATTTTTCTGAAACATAAACTGCATCAATGTAAATAATTTTGTTTTAACTTGTATCTCATGTTCAGAAAGGCAGTTTCTCCAAAACTTCTAATACTGTCCAGCCCTACTTGTACATCTGCAGAGTCCTGTGGGACCTATGAGCATCCTGTATGTTGCTAAATAAAATCAAACTGCAGTTCATGTGATACCAGAGATAGGAAGAGTATATCAAGTATCAAAATACTGCCAACTCAGTGGTGACACTTCTGCAACCTAAATCCTGAAATACCTTTTAAAAAAATCACACTCTCTCTTGCCTTGCTCTGTCGCTCATGCACCCATCAGGGGAAAAACAGAAGCAATACTTCATCAAACCCCAGCAGCGTCACACCAAGAGAGTTTACATCATCATTACCATAACAAAGACACTGTTAAATTAGAAATAGCGTTGCTAATTCGGTGAGTCTGCTCAACTGACAGATCATGTATAATAGGTGTGCGAGTGTGAAGAATACCACTCATAACAAAGATGCTAAACTAAGTGCTTGTTTAATCGCCCAACTGCAGTCGCATGAGGTTTAAAAACAAGGGTGGAGCGGGTGAGAGCAGCTGCTTTAAAAGAATAATGAATGTTCTCTTTCCCTCAGCTCCCCAAACCTTTCTGACACATTATTTAACTTTTATCTGTACTGTTGTGGCACTGAAGCTTTAAAGGTCACAGTTAGGTCAGGCGTAAGTAACCTATACAACATCAGAAATCAAACCAGAAATCTGTTTGAACAGTGACAGCAGCTGACAGAGTGGCACAGCTGTAAGCCAAACGAGTTTAAAAAAAGCAATCACCCACCCAAACTTTAAATCCCACTGAGTTGTTGTCAGATGAATTTGGTGTTATGATGCATTTACATATTCTACAGACCATATTCCTTCTGTCTGTCAAATATGAAAAAATCTAACTGAGTATTTACAATAAATATGACAAATGACAAACAGCAGCCTTGCAGCATTCATAAATCATTCTTAACACGATCCGATCAGACAAGTGACTGTCATGATTTGGTTTGCAAACTTGCAACATATTTCCCCCTTTCCATGTCTCCAGCTACGCTACTAACTACAGCTCTTTTTAAAAACAGCCCTAAGCATGTGCTAGGACAAATTTTCATAAACAAAGCCTGAGACAACTTGAAAAGCATTTTGCACTTCGACATTACATTGCTAGAGTTTGACTGGAGATGTATGTGTGCATTACCCTTTTATTTTAAAGTATGCTTGGTTGCCAGTAGCCATGTTCCCCTCCCCCCTTATCTCTTGTCATTCTGCTCCAATAAGTCTAAAACCAATCTAACGCAAACACAAACACACAAATGAATTCAGAAGACACAAAATAACGGGATTTTAACCAACATCTTGTGTTCTGAGAGCTAATAAAAGAGGAAAACCAAAGTCAGATCACTCATGAAGGATAAATAATCCAGTGGTAGCTGGTGCCTTTAGTGGTATTGTGTCAAGGTGAATGTGGTGGAAAATGAGAAAGTTGTATCAAAGTTAAGCATTGCTTGAAGTCATTTAAAGAATTCAAGAAGCCCACTCACAGAGATGCAGCGCTTTAGATTCCAACTATGAACCCAAACCTTTTTGAGTCAGGCAGCTTAAAAGCATTTTTTTTCAAAGACGGAGCTCAGATCTACACAGATTTATTTCCCCAGATCGTCAAATCATTGTAAGGGAATGGATGGCTTGAAAGTAGCACCAAGTTTTTGATGTATTAAAGGTTCTGTATGATTGTGTTTCTTTGTGGATAGCATGCTTTACTATGGTGGTAACAACTTCAAAATACAGGTAAAAAGTGAGACTCACCTGTGTGTGTGTCCATCGCACAAACACTGGTATATACTGGCAGACAAGGAAGCAGCCAATGTGTGCAACACATAGATCTATAGGAGGGCAAAAGATGAAAATCAATATGCAATGCTTGAACACCATTAATATGATGATTACTTTGTGCTGATAAATACAAATCTAAAGCTCCTGTACAGTCATGAGCTGCATATGAAACTGAATAAAATTACCAGAAAATCAGGAATAAATGAAGAACCAGTCTGGTATATATGCTGCTGTCTATAATCTATACTTCAGATTTGAAGGTAACTCTGGTGCTATTGTTGTAAAAATGACAAGAAACCACTGACTGACCATTTCTATAAGGTATTTTTAAAGACTGACATCATTCACAGGATGTTGGTATCAAACTAAGACAACATGTTAAAGAGCACACTGTTTTAAACTTTTTGAGACAAAAATAAGTTCAATTTAAACACTAAATTTGAAAGGAGAGCAACAAACTAGACCAACAAGGGGAGAAAAGACACCAGTTAGCCCACAAAGAGCACTTAAATCAGGAAACTGAAGTTTTCTCATGGAAGCTTTAAAGTGTCCCATATTTCACTCCTCTCCAAACATGTTTGCACTGGTTTGAGATGCATAGAGTATGTAGAGTATTTTTTAAAGGGCTATAGCAGATATATCTGCTCATATATTGGATTTTCGCATGCCTTTAAACCCCTCTGTTTCAGCCCTGCTCAGAACCAGCTGTTATAATGCAAATCCTCTTAAACTGAGTCATGCTGCGTTCACACCGCAAGCGACCCAGCTACCAAAATCGTGTCGCCCACTGATGTATCGTCGCGCGTCCATAAATACCTCATTTTGGTCACCGTTGCCGTCGGCTGTCGCTCGGTGACGTCACATCTGCTCAAGTTTAACCGCGATCATATCATATAATCATATAATAGGATGTATAAGCGGACATTATTCCAGCTGTATCCTTTTCATTCACTTATCAAAGTTAAGTTCAGTTAAGCTGATGCCCTGCAGCAGCATCATCTCTGAGTTTACCGCGGTCCGTCTAGGAGGAACGAATGTCCTCACTGACTGATGTTTCCACACGGACATGGATTGTTACTCTGTAGTCCGGATGAATAACTGTCTGTCTAGGGTATACCGTCACACGTGCACACACCGCTGATTGATCAACTTTTTTTACTTTCACATCGCACGACAAGCTATGTGGTAGTGTGAAAAGCGGCTGTCGCATTGTGGGAGGGTTAGACCCGCCCCATCGCGGCTGTACATTGACTTTGCATGGAGAGTGATTGCCGAGGTAGTACAGGTAGTGTCAGTGTGAACACAGCTTTAGACTATGCCCTTCTCAGGAAATCAAGGTGGCTTTGTCTTTTAAGCGTTGTGCTCTAACGTTGACTATCATGGCTAGGAATGTTACTTCCACTGGAGTGGGAGGAGGGCAGGAAAAAATGGGAGAATTCTGGAAGAGGTGCCTATCCTGTCCTTAATCAGATATGGAGAAAATTATCATATAGACTGTCAAAGCACACATATTCTGAAGTGGGAGAGGAAGTGAAGGCTGTGGATCCCAATTTTTGTACAAAAAAAAAAAAATCTAAAGGCCCGTTTGTATGACATGTGAGCTTGAACTTTAAAATCTTGATTAAAATAATAATATGGTGACTGACTTTTCTGAAACAAATACAATTGTTTTGACAGAGATACGAGAAATGTAAGCAATCCTCAAAAGATACAACAAAGCAGGTCAAAAAAAATCCTTTTGGTTTATTTGTTTTCTTATTTTACTATCGTATTTTCATATCTCATATATTTTCTCTGTAAAATAATATAACTTAATAAAAAGAAGTTAACTTATTACAATAAATACATATATTTAATATTTGTATTTGTCACAGTCAACACTTCTTGGGATCTTGGTCTTCAATCTTCAAACCAAGACTTAGCAAGTTCAAATTACTGATAAATATATATAGATGGGACTGTGGATGGATTGAGAAATTAACAAAACTGTCTTACCTCATTGATAACAACATCAGGGTGTGGTGGAGAGTCAAGAGAATTAATGGTCTGCAGGATGTCATGGGCTAGGTTGGTCAGGTAGACTATAGGATTGGCCACCACTGTCTTTACGTTGGCTGTGCACGCCATCAGAAGAGGGATAGATGTGGGTTGAGAACCTGGCATCACAGCTGATTGGTTGACGTCATCCTGCAGAAAAAATGTTCATTGTGAAGCTTTTTTAAAAACTAATTTATGGAGACATTCTGGGACCCTGGGGGAGAGGAGTCGCTCTCACACCCCAGTGAACTTCTTGCTTTGAACAGCTTAAACATCATAAGTCATTATCATCTGAACAGCCAAACATCAAATCAGTTTCTAGTGTTTTTATGAACTTTGAGTAAAGATGATGGTGAAAACCAAAGTGACATGGTTTGCAGACATTTACCAACTTCCACAACAAAACCTTTTCTTGTGACAACGCGAAAGGCTTTGGTTTGTCGCTTTTAATTATATCTTTGACAACAATGGAGAAATTGGACAACCAAAGTACCAGAGCTGGAACAATGAATCAGCTTTGAATACAAAATCAAAGCGAGGGAGCAGAAAGAGCTCCCAGCGCCTGTTGATGGTGCTTACTTTTAAGCACAATGTTCCCTAGGCAGCACACGGGTTGTTTACCTTCTAAAACTTGACTAAGCCTTCTGAAAGTCAGCCCTAGGCAGACCCTCCCTCAGGACTGAGCAGATCAGCACAGCCTGTCAGCCTATTGCTGGAGGTGTGCAGGCGATCACCAGTGCACTGTAAGTGGGTCTGTGTGAGTGTATCTGTGTGCATCTACGTGTGCGTGAGGGGCTTTGTGTGCACAGGGAATCTAGATGCATTAGGAAAAGCTTTCAGAGGGGTTCCTGTTTGTTTTTCATTCTTACCCCACACAGGAGCTTTGCAAGAAGCTGCATGCCTTATGAAAGGATAACACATTTGGCCTCACCATACTAATCTTTTTTTAATTGACATCTATCATTTTTATTATGGTTGCTTTTCTTCTTTATGCTGCCACAGAGGATGCCAAACTGTACTTCACAGTACAAATTCTGCTGCCTAACAAGTGTTTTATGCATCACCAACATGTCTAAGTTAATCCAGATTAATTACATTTGTAGACATATTTAACCACATTTTTTTAGTTAATGTCATTGTTTTGCCACCAGTGTTTTTATTTGGAAGTAGGTTATATGAAAAAAAGACGTAGGTTATGATATTGACTTTCACATTTTCAGCATTATATAAAATACTGCTACCTTAGATATGAGTAGCACCGTCATAATTCATATCCCTCTTTGAGAAAAAGGGACAAATACTGACATAAACAGGAGTGTATATACAAAATGACTTGCTTGAGTCAAATGTGCCAATGTTCATTTGATAGTTTTTGCGAGTTCCTGTTCTGTTGCTTTACAGTTTTGTTGTTTCTTGGGGGAAAGGTAACCCAAGAAAAGTAAACAATTAAACTTGAAGATTTATTAAACTTAAAGAAAGGGTTATTTTTAATGTGTTTGCTTTTAATTTCTACAGAGCTTAGCCAAGCACCCTTAACTTTTAAAGAACTAAGAAAATAAGAAACTTGTGTTAGGTAAAAACTTTATCATAACCACTCAAAAAATAATTTGCCACAGATTAAATGCAAATAGAGATTTGAAAACGGTATGTTGCCTTTTGGACTAAGCTGTTTTACAGTTTTCTACATTGAAGTAAGACAAGGACAGTTTCACAAACTCGTGATTCAGTTTATCTTGCACCCCTTCGCCTCTTTACTAATGCAATATCCATCACACATCACTGCGCTCTTTATGATCTTGTAGGCTGGACATCATGATCAGTTCATCGAGAACAGCTCTGGTACATTTTTTTCTACAAAGTAATACTTGGTTAATTACCACCATACCTCCGCAGCCTGCTTTGTTTCAGCTCTTCATGTTACCGACTGTGCTCCTCTAATCTGTCGCTCTTTACAGTTCTCTGAGCTGCTCTTACAGATCATGGAAAAACAGCTTTTTCTCACAAACACCTTGGGCATGGAACAACCTCCAAAAACAGCTAAAGATAGTGTTGTTGATCTCGCTGAGAAAATTTAAAAGGATCATACAGAGTGTGGTGACAGAGAAGTGCAGCTGCTTTACATGAAAAGTCACTGCACATTTTTAAGCCTGTTTTAAAATGTGAGTTGTGTGCTGTTGATGTTTTGTCTTTTTTTCCAGTCAGTACACTGTATTGGTTGATACCTTGGCCAAGTCTCTTTTTAAAAAAAAAAAAAAAATCAATACAAATTGAACTGATCCATGCTGCACTTTTCAATAAATAAAGCGCACAAGAAATCCAATTATTACTCACTGCCCTTCTCTATAATTAACATGTAGTTGCTTCTGTTACTTCCTTACTTATCTGTTACTACTACGATTATCAATAAATCAATTAACCGCACAATAAATAAAAACGTCCTCAGTAATTTTGCCAGCTGTGATAAATTGACACGTGCATGCGTGTTTGTTTCCCTGTTTTCTTTCTTTGTACCAGGCTGGAGGAGGAGATGGCTCTCTGTGCAACTGTCTCAACACCTGGGTGCGTTGGTTCTATAGTGGATTTTGGGATTAACTGCGGAGTGAGCATCTGTCAGTGATTCAATCTTTTTTTTGTGGGAGAGGCAGGGCCGCTTGCGCGTACACACAGAGAGCTGAAGTGACCGTCCTGAGGAGTAACAAGGAAACAAACACTAATATGAATAAAGGCACAAAAGCTACGGTTCCTAAGCTGGCTGCCACAGCCCAAATGTGGGACATACCGATGAGCCTATATGTCGCATTTGTTTGAAAGTAGTGGCGACAAAGAAGGGGAGGTGCAGCGGAGCCTTCGTCCTGACAGTCAGCGCTTACTGAGACGTTTGGTCAGCAAAGTAAAGATAAATATTCGCTACATCGCTACACAAAGAGATGCAGCCCTTGAATACTGTTGAAACCCCAGCATTACGGGAAATGTTAAACACATTTGACAGACAGTACAAATGGACAGGGAGAACGTACATGTCACAAACACTGAACTGTATAAACTCCATCTTTTTTATTGTTTTTATTGTTGTGTGTGTTTTTATTGGAGTTTTGTTTTTTCTATACAGTGGTAGGGTCTATTTTTTATTGTTTTTGATTAGCATAATGATTTTTAGTTATATGCAATTTTTCCCAAAAGAGAGTCCATCTCATTTCCATTGTTTTTTTTCTCATTTTTTGTTTGTTAAATTTAATATATTGTTCATATTTATTTATATTTATTTTATTGAAAAGCTCTTGACCTTCCAATTACAGTTTAATACTTTTAAGAAATTAAAATTATTGTTTTTGATACGGTGTACTCACTTTGTTAAGAGATATATTATAATTACATTAATGAAAAAATGATGTTTCAAAAAAATATTGACAATAATACTGTTTATTGGCAATACTTTTTTTTTGACAATTATCGTCCAGCAGAATTTGTTACTGTGACATGCCTTGGGGTAGTTATGCAAAGCTATAACTGAAAACAAATGATGTTATGCTTATGAACTGTCTAATGTGTGTGTCTTCAAGTTTTTAATTACCTGGTGAGACTCTTGAAGCAACAATATGAGCTCCATGCGCACAGATGCCAGTCCTCCACCATGTGATCCATGCAAGCTGCAGTAGCTTAGAAACATCCTGAGTAAAGGTTGGTTACTCTGCAGCCAGTGTCTCTTGCTCCTTTGGCTGCCAGTGCGAGGACACCCTCCCTGCAGAGGAATGTTTAAACAAATGGGTTTAGACCAACCAGCTGACATCTCTGTAAAGCTGGGTTCTGACAACTTTATTTTAAAATAGTATTCTTTTCAGCTGACAATAAATTATCAAGTAGGGCTTTGAAGTTCACCATTTAACAATCAATAATAAATAAAACTTAGACATGAAAAAGAAATAATGCATAATGTGTGCAATGAGATAGAAGTTAAAATTATATCAACACACAGCAGGATTCAGTTAATTATTTATTACAGCAAGTGTTGCATTGATTTTTCTTCATGAACTCTGGACAAATATAGAAGCAGCCAGCGATCTACACCCACCTGTTCCTCCTCCACCAGCCCAGAAACGGGGGCATCAGCTTGGACAGACAGCTCCGGCAGGCAGGGCTTATAGCTGCAGCAACACTGCAGAGCCACCACCTGGGGAAAACAGAACCACTTTTTAAAATCGATTTGTCAAGAAGAAATTCATCTCACATGTGTGGGAGTGAAAGCAAAACATTTCTCAAAATTGTCAAACAGATTTCACAGAAAAAGACAAACAATTTCATAAGAATGAAGCACCAGAGTTATTACAAATATGATGTTCATGCGCAGTGACAGAGTGCACACAGAGAGATGGTATCTTCAAAGAGCAAACATGAGGACAGGAGAGATGTGTGGGAGTTATGCAAGTTACAAAAGATTTATCAAATGAACCTAAGGCTGCAGCCAGACTTATGCCTTAACGCAGAGATGAGTATAATAACCTTTTTTTTGCTTGTAAACAGTCTTAGGGGGAATCATTTGCATCACAGTTGATATTTAAAGAGCAATCAAACCCTGAAGCCACATTTTTTTGCTAAAAATGATTTTTGTCTGCATATCAAGGCAAGGTGTTGATCAGTTCAAGTGGGTACACAATATTTAAAATCCATATATTGTGTTAGAAATATGCATAACAACTGCCCTTTAAAAGTGTGAGCCTGGTTACTGCTGTTTGATATTTCTATTGGCTGATGTAGTGGCAGGTGATTCATGTGCTGCGGCACCACAAATATTATGATCAGCAACTGGGGGGAATCAAGTGGCTTCAGAGAACTGCTTGGATTAATTACAACTTCAAGGAAACAGGATTTGTTAAAAACATGTTACATAACACAGCATAACATTTCAGTCCTCTGTGGGGCACTGCCAAACATTCAGATACATCTCTAGTGAGCAGTCCTCTTCCTTAAACAACATTTATGAGTTAGGGATTGATATCTCTCATGCCATGTTCATGGCTGAAAAAATAATTTAACCTCCTAACCAGCTTATGTTCAGGGAGCATGTTTGTGTCCAATTGACTGTGTGATTGCACGACAGTTGGTGACAGCATTTTAGAGCAAACATGGGGACTGGTACATTTACTGATACTCAATCAGTTAATCGTTATTATCACAGCGCCAATTCGTAACAAGTGTTATCTCAAGAAATCTTACAATAGAGCATAAAACCCTTCATTTCATGGAAATACATATGTATACATAAATGTATATTAGGGATGGGATGATACCCTTCTCTCCCGATTCAATTTTTTTAGGTTCCAATTCAAATTTAAATTGCGATTCTCTGATATTGCCAATTTTTTGCAATTTCTAGTTAGTTTTTTAACACCGGCCAAAAGATGAACAATGATGATGCCTACAGACTATATCAGGAAAAATACACATCACATGCGAGTCCGTTTTTAGGATTTATTCAGCAATATATTTTAACCAGCGGTTTATACTCTCTTCAAAAGCCTGGATTGCATTTAAAAGTGACTTATTAACACAGACTAAAATGAAGCATTTAAATTTGGAAAAATCGTCGAACAAAAAATCCTGATACTTATTTGATTAGAATTTTTCTCCCACCCCTTATGTATTTAAAATGACACTGATATAGAAACTGTTCAATGTCCTTATCTAAACCAATATCACTACATATCTAATGTTCAGTGGAAAGACAAAGATGACAAAAGGTTTTATTCCAGCTGACTTTGTCAAGGCCCGCCTCTTACAGATAGTGGCCCTCATCAAACACCAACCTTCTTGGTAACTGTTACTTGGTTAGACATAGACGACTACTTCTGGGCTCCCTCCCATGTGCAACAAATGAAAATAGTTCACTTTTCAAACACTCAATTTATTACTAATTTACATGATTCTTTGATGAACTTGGTTTATGTGAAAGAATAGTGACAAAACCAGGGTGAATGACAATGACTCCAAAACTTTAAAAGGCTGTTTAAGTCATTAAAAGTAGTCCTGATTTATGGTCCTAATGTTGTCAAAGATAAGCTGTCCACGTCAACAAAATGCTTTTATTAACACTTAATCTTACTAAAACACCAACTATAGCTCTTGAAATGTCTTTTCTCATCCGTAGGTCTCTAAGTTTTCTTTGCAAATGTCAATGTTGGAGTAACAAAGTAAATAAATTCAGCAGTTTATTGAAAAGAACATGCGATCTTTTTGGTTTTACCAAGCACTGTTTAACGCTACATGTCCTTCTGAAGGTTTTTGTGGTTTGCTGTTTTTCTGTAAAAATGTTAAAACACCAGTTACCTCTCTCTCCAGCCACTGATACAGCTGATAGCGTAGCTTCCCTCCTTCTAGTTCATAGCCTGTTGACAGAGTCCGCAGCTCATTGGTCAAAATCTTCAAGCAGGCCGTGAACTTCAGCTGAGCGGCCAAGATGTCATCAGAAGGTGCTATAAAATCGTTGCTATCCTCACTGTCCTCTTCGGTCAATGTCTCCATTAGCGACGACATGGCTTCCTGCGTGTCCTGAAACACACTGCTGACGTCTGCATTTCCAACTGTATTATCATTTTTAGGTTCTTCTTCATCCTCCTCATCGTCCTCGTCGTCTTTGTCAGTGTCCCACTTCAGCTCCAGGGGCTCGTCTGGAAGTGTCATTGACGGCTGACTCCAGTCAAAGCTCAGCACTGAGTCTGACTGGCTGTTAGATAAGCCGTCTGACTCGTAGCCGTTCAGAGCCGTCTGAGACCAATCAGGGTCAGAGGTTTGGGCAGTACTGAGTTCACCAGCAATGCCTGTGTCCTCATGAGTGGTGTTTTGGGAATGCTTGCGGACTTTGGGCATCTTGGAGAGGACTTCCAAAGCTAACATGGGACAGCCAGCCTGCAGGTGTGCATGTGCAGCTGTGAAAAACAACCTTCTCTCCTCCAGGCTGATGGAATCAGCCCTGCGACCTTCAGCGGTTAGTCCAACTTTAGCCTTTTCTGAGGAGCCTAAATGCCTGCGAAGGAGGAGTGGGTGGGTGCGTAGGTAGGTGTAGAAGTTGAAAACCTCTGGGTTACACGAGGACAAAGGTGATAAACCTGTGATCAATACAAAAAGACAGGAAATGGTGTTTAGTCAGCAGCACAACACACATCATTTACTGCTGTGACTGAGGTGCCTTTCCAGAGAAACAAAGCTGTATATTTGGTTCAGACTCTAACTCTGAGGCTGAGGCCATCCTGACTGAATCCTGGTGGACAAATTGTGGCTTGCAGCTTTGTGAGAACTTAAACACTGACAAAGTGAATTCTGTGGTTGTAAAAAGTGAGTGAAAGGTAAACTCTGGAGTTTAAAAAGCAAAATTACAGAATCAATTGTAAAAGACTGGTCAATATCTATATATCAATTGGCACACAAGATGGATTTAATCCAAATGCATTGGAAATTGTTCAGATTGCTTTAAGAAAGTCTGCAAAAGGCAAATGTTAATTTATGCATGTTTCCATACACTCCTGTTATGAAGAGTATAAGAAGCAAACATGTCAAGCAGTTGGTGTCCCTTCTCTTGAAAAAACACACAGAGGAAAAGATCTGGAGGTGGCACTGCATCATTGTCTAAGAAACAAGAGAAGGGACAAACAAAACAAAACGAAAGGGGCATTGTATGTGTAAATATTAAACATTTTGAGCAAGCTTTTATTAAACAGGTCATATTACCTCTTTTTTTATTTGCATATGCCAATCTTAATGTTTCACGTGTTTAGCAAGACGCCCTTATGGACCTGGCAGTGTGACATACTACTAGGGGTGGGCAATATAGCAAAAATATCATATCATGAT